>BSBM01000047.1:61920000-63130000 GCA_027924585.1 Larix kaempferi | reverse complement strand
TGATGGTGATGGTGATGAGGATGAAGAAGAAGATGATGATGGAGATGAAGATGTTGATGTTGATGACGATGGTGATGAAGATGATGATGATGATGAAGAAGGTGGTGATGATGAAGAAGATGACGATGGTGGAGATGTTGATGAGGAAGGGGGAGATGACAATGATGATGAAGATGTTGATGATGATGTTGATGGTGATGATGTAATTATGATCATCATCATCATCATATTCATCATGATCATCATCATATTCATCATGATCATGATCATCTTCATCACCAGCATGATCATCATCCTCATCACCATCATCCTCCTCAGCATCATCATCATCACCATCATCCTAGTCATCCTCATCGTCATCTTCATCACCATTGTCATCATCATCACCATCATCCTCATCGTCATCTTCATCACCATTGTCATCATCATCAGAATATTCATCATCATCACAGTCACCATCATCTCATCATCATCATCATCATCATCATCATCAACATCTTCAACATCATTGTCATCTCCCCCTTCCTCATCAACATCTCCATCATCGTCATCTTCTTCATCATCACATCTTCATCAACTTCATGTATCCCCTTGACAAAGGAAATTAAATAAACCATACAAAGGCATACAATAGCGTGTATGCACAAGGACGTGTGCGCGCTGTTAATAATGCGTGTGCACCGTCAGTCACGCGTGCGTGTGTTTGTGCGTGCGCGTAGTTGTGCACACACGTACCTGAATTCAAATTGTTTTTGGTGCCCTTGCAGGCTTGGAATTAGCTTCGGATTGCACCTTGAGGATCAATCTGATTTATGGCAGAAAACATCAAATGCTGTAACTTTCGGTTTTTCACAACTAGTGCCACATAAGCTCCACGAGTGCACTGCAGATGAAATTGCACATGCTTGTCGAGCTCTGTGTGTAGATTCTAAATATACAATTTTTGAATAGATTTGTTGTTGTTTTCTATTTTTAATTCATTTCTAACTGCACTCATGTCAAATTTGTAAAAAACATAGGTCGTTTATTTGGCCTATAACTTTTGATTGGCTTACCTATTTCGAAAACGGAAGAGAACCCGCACAAGAGCACGAAAATACCTACAACCTTAAAAAAAAAAAAAATTGATTATTTTTAGACCATGATATGGTGTCTCAAAACTTGACCATGTCGTTTTAGGGCTTGACTGACTTCGGTAATTTAAAAAAAATATAAAATTGACTTTTAAAATTTTGGAAAAATAGCTCGGCACAAGATTCTTCTGTTGCCTACGCCTCTACATATTTTTTTCTTGTAAATTGAAAATTTACATAGCAAACGAGTGGCTCAAAAAAAACATTTGCATTATGTTTGAGAAAAAAATAACATACCAATCTTCGAATAATGACACTTTGGGGTGGTTATACCACTTTTCCATAAATAAAAGTTATATATTCTGGAAGGTCATCCATTTTTCTATGTTTCATCTGGTTACACCTAATCTAAAAAAGTTTTGTAGGTACCTCTAATAATTTATTTTAATGATAATATTTCTCTTTTTCCATAATGTCATTGCAACTAACGTGTCATAATTGGGTATCATTACCTTGCACTAGCCCTTAATCAATTATTCTAAATGTAATTTTTGAAATATATTATCATTATTTGTAAATAGATTATACATAATGTTGTATATGAATAATTAGTAATTGGTCTTGTAAATATAAGAAGTATTTCTCAAAAAAAAAGTAATTGTCCATTAGATGTGTATAAAATGTGTAGTGTTAGAATGTTGCATTGTAAATTGTATTTAACATATATAAGTGAAACTCGAATATTTAATATTGTCGTTAGAATAGATATATATATTAAAATCCGAAGGGGGTGCAGTATATACACAATTGATGTCTCGCTAAGTTGTGACCTTAAAACTTCATTATTATTATTATTATTATTATTATTATTTAGACTACCCTTACATGTAAAAGTAAACAAACTAAAATGTTTACATAATTTTTATTTTAAAAATTTTATATCTTTTTACAAGAAATGACAAATTATAATATACCATTTAAAATTGTTTTTATTAAAAAAATTAATTTTTTGTTAAAAAATAAAAATTATGTAGGAATTTTTTTATATAAACTACCTTATAAAATTAAAGAGAGCTAAAATTTCTACTTAACATTAATCTCAAAAGTATTTTTATTTTTATTGATGATCATGGTTAACATCCACTGAGACCAACTTTGGTATATCGGACCTTAAGAAGAAAGAAATAAATTACTTGGTTTGTTGTGAAAATTTATTCCAATGCTAAAAAAAATTGAAAGAAGTGTACCAAGGTTGCCATAGTTTTGACAAGTTCGAAGGTTAGGGAGGCTAGTATTGTAATAAAGATTATGAAACTAATATCTAATGTGGGTGTATGCAGGGCATTCTAAGAGAAAGTACCTTTCATCCTCAATTCTCTTAGTCTCATATAGATAGAAGATCCTTTCCTCCCATGGTGTTTTAGGAATTATCTAGTACCCTGTTTCACTATGAAGCTCCTAAGAGTTCATTCTTATCTAGCTATATTAGTTTTCTTCTTTGAGCTAGTTAAAGTAGATACATACTTTTGGTCTTCTAGATTACGATTAATGACCTCCTTATAGTATCTTAATTTCCTTTTAACCTCTAAATCCTCCTCGCCCCACTTTTTCTCTTTAAACTTAGATGCAATAATATTTTTAATTTTATTGATATTTTTCATAGTGGCATTTTTATTTATCCCCTAATGGTTTAACCAAGCCATGGTGTCTTTATACCAACCTCTGTTGAGCTCCAGGTAGTCTTCACTGGATTAAATCAATTTTAGGGAGTCCCTTGTCTCCCATGTTATTTATCTTGTACTTGTACATCATATACATAGTCATAGCGATGCTTTCAATGGGGGGAAGACCCCCTTCTATTAGGAGAATAGGATAAGGTGTATTGATTTTAATTTTGAGGTTATAAGTTATAAAATGCTTTTGGATTTGCTTAATTTTTCTCCAAGATTCTCTAGAGATGATGTAACCCCAAACTTCACAGTCATACAAGATATCGGGAGTGATGAGAGTTTCAAAGAGGAACTTATTTTTATCCTACATCACAAGGTTTGTTGATTTACAATTGTTTTCAAGACCAAAATCAGCTTTCCACCCTCCATTAATCCTTTTCTCAATGCTATAGTTGTAGTTGAGCTTGTGATGAATATCAATTATGACATATTTGTAAGAAGAAAATTCCTCCAAGTTGTTATTTCCATACACAAAATTAGCATAAGTGACCCTACCGGACTTGATAACAATAACTTTTGTTTTGTCAGTGTTAATAGTTATACCCATATTAGAGCACAAATACTTGAGAATTCTTAATTGCTTCTTAAGATCACATGGACATATTTCCATAAGAACAATATCATTAGCATAAAGAAGAAGGATGATGACAATTCCTACTAAGATCATTCCAGCACATTCTTCTTCTTCTTCTAAAAAACCTTCTAGATTATTGATGCTTATGCCGACAAGGGTAGGGGAGAGGGGGAAACCTTGCTTAACTCCATTATAACAATAAATATCCTTTGACCAACCGTCAGTGATATTAAAATTAGAAATGATAGTCTCGTAATATCTTATCACAATATCTCTCAACTCGAGAGGAACCTTTAGCTCTTCTAACCTATTCCACACATTGTTTCTAGGAACTGTATCGAAATATTTCCTAAAGTCCATGGAACTGTCGAAGCCTTTAATAAGTTTTTGGAACAAGCTTTGACTAAAGATTGTAATCTGAACTATGATGACTGGGATATGGAGGTCCCTGTAGTTTTATGGGCTTATCAAACAACTTGTAAGAAGTTGACGAGTTAGACACCTTTCAATATGGTATATCGGCAGGAGTTTGTTATGCCAATGGAATACATTGTACCTAGTTTAAGAATTGTTCTGTTTACAGAAATGTCAGAACAGTTGTCACAACTACTGCAATTAGAGGAAGACAGATTTCTCACGGGTTTTCATTAGCAAGTTCAGAAGGGGCGTGAAAAGGCCTGGCATGATTGTCACATCAAGCAAAAGCAGTTCCAAGAGAGAGATTTAGTTCTCCTATATGACAATAAGTTCCTCAAACATCCAGTAAGTTGAAAATACATTGGTTAGGGCCTTACATGATTAAGTACATAACACGAGGAGGTGTCGTCCAACTGCATAAACTTAATGGTGAAATTATGAAGGAACTAGTCAATGGGAGTTAATTGAAACTATATATAGGGACAACCATAAATCCTATCGGAAATGGGAAAGATTGGCAAATTCTAGGTGCCAAATGCAATTGAAATAGGCATTGGGCACTGAATTGAGTCTGCATATGTAAAAACAAATATATTTAGGTTGTTGTTTGTGATGAAGTAGGAGTTTGTACATATGTCAAATTCCTTAATATGTCATAGATAAATGAGATAATACTTAAAAGTTGCACGTGAAATTGAAATGATCGAAAAAGTACTTAAAATACACATTAATGAAAATAAAAAAGGTGATGATTGGAAGACAATAAATGCAATAAATTTCAAAAATCCGACAAAACAGTGGGAATGATCTGCTCATGATAGTGGCAATAAATGTTGTCTTAATTAAGGAATTTTGTGCTAGATTTGGTCAGATGCATGAGATCTGCAGACATTATAGAAAAAAGATCAGATTATGAGCCATTAAAACTTAGTGTGCTTGGAAATTCAGGATCATTGTGCATTGCTGAGAAATAAGAAGAAGAGTAGAGACGAAGAACATCGTACTGAGTAAAGGGTTATGCGTGAACGAACAATCAACAATATTATTTGAGACTTCATGGCGTTTGAATTGCCGAGAGATCAAGGTGAGCCATAGGTGGTCCAGGAGTAGGTACTAGTCGTCTGTCCCAGTTCATCAAGAACCACGCAAAGAAGGATACCTCACCCACGATGTTAAGAGGCAAGAACCAAGAAAAGGAATGATGTAGGGGAATCCACATCTGCAGTTCCATATGGGATTCCAGAGTACATTCCAATGAGAAATATGAATGAAAAACCAATTCAGGTTCCTAAGAACATTAAATATACACTTTTTATGCCTAAAATCCCAGTAGGAGTTCTGCAAGTAAGAGATATGACGGGGAAGGTGCTAAACTTGAAATATGTCGACCATGATTTGGAATACAAGACAAAGTTCCCAGAATTTGTGACACACAAGTATTCGTGGATGGTACCCAATTCAAAAGGAGGATCATGTGTCCTAGAACCAATTGAATCGGCTTCAGGTTTGGAAAAATCAGGTCTATTGGGTCTGGCAGAGCAATAAAGAGAAAGTGAAGGATGTTGTCGTATCAATGAAAGACAAGTATGATCATTTTTTGATGCAGTGGAAACCACCGCAGGTCTAGCAGTAAAGTGGCTCAGGACGAGCCACATTTGAGTGTTGGGGGCCTGTTGGGCCTGGGGAAGTTTTGGAACGGTTTGGAAACCATTTTTTGTATGAACAAAAACATGAAGAAGTGATCCACAAAATAAGAATTGACTCCAACAATGCAACCAAGGAATAAGGAGAAAAGGGCGTTTGACTTCGTCAACAACAGAGTTAGTTGAGAGAAATTAAAATTTTGTGCCCACTTATATTAATGAGTTTAAGTAGTGGGAGCGGGTAGGGATACAAATAAGTCATATATATATGTAATGGGTTGGGAAATTTTGGGTTTTTTTGGCTATATAAGGAAGGAATATGTAGTTTTGGTCTAAATACTAAAATAAGTTAGTTTCGGGTATGAGTTAAGGTTGATTTAATGTTGATGTATAAGCGAGTTGCAAGAGGATATAGTGATCTGCAAGCTTAGTGTGTAGATCTGTTGTAATAATGAGAGAAAGTCTTTTGGCTGTGTGCACAGACATGAAGTGCCAATTTTGCTGCAACTCATGCATAAGAATAATGCTTCCGTGGTTTTTCCCATCTTGGGTTTCCACATAATCCCTGATGTTCATGTGTGTGAATGATTAATGCATGTTAATGTATTTCTATGTTTCTATGCATTATAATGATATAATGATGTTGATATGATAATATATGATAATTAATTCAACATGTTGCGAATCTAATGTATGAACCTGATGATTTTAATATCATTGCATTATATAGTCTATGAGAAATATTGGTTTTTCTGTAGAAGCTATAAGATGCTATCTATTCTATATTTTTGTCATTCCCCTAGTCGCTACAGAAAACTGGTTCTTGCAATTCCCATAGGTACCTCAGGTGACACATCACTTGTCTGCAATGATGCTGAAAGTGTCGGTATCTTGGGGCTTGTTGGTGAATAGTTTAGTGGACCTAGGTCGAAGTATAGATAATCCAACATTTTGTATGTTGCATTTACTTCCTCTTCATAAATGCTTTGTCCTCAAAGCATATTAATGAAAAAGCTTTACATCTTTACTTTTTCTTATAATGTCGTCGCATAATTCTATGTTATGTTGTAGTTGATGATACAATATGATATGAACCTCTGAGTGGTGAACAAAAATTTCAAAACGTAAAAAGATCGGTCCATCCTAATTGAATTCTTTGTGGAACGTTTCACTTCCACGATGAACTGTTATCATGAGATTTATTTGTGCTGGTATCAATATTTTTGTTAGTTGTTCCCGAACTAAGGGATATTGATACTCTGGTTGTTTAAGATATCTAATTTTATTATTTGGATGTTGATAAGGAGTTCTTATAACATTATTTTCCCTTATCATGCTTGTAGTGTCTTCTTGGTTTAATTTCAGTAGATGATTTTCTTCATGCTTTGATGTTGTTTGGTTACTTGATGAACTCTTATTAGAGTGTACACTTGGAGTTTCCATTGTTTGTAATTCAACAACCCTTTATGTTTATTCTTCAAGTGGATTGGCATTTTCTTGAGCCATGATGTGAATTGGATCTGTATTTGTTCTTTTTTCCACAACTTGGATTTTTGCTCCTAATGGATTTGATGCCTCCTTCTGGATTTTCTCTAACTTGTTTTTCAATAACTCTTTATCATTCTTAACATTCTTGAATGTTTCTTCTTGCTACTTCTCATCATCATTTAAGTTCTTAATCGGTTCCATCAAATCTTGATTATGATTTTTAAGGTGGAAAATCCCTTCTTCCTTTTCTTATAATTTCTCCTTGATATCTTCATTAGCTTGTTCTGACTTTTGAATATTCTTTAACTTCTTGGTTTTTGTGACAAATTTTTTTATTATGAATTCTCAACCGTAAGATCTCATCATTATTGTTTGATATCATTTTATTGGTATTTGCAATCTCTAATTTGTGAGCATTTTTAATGTCGCCATTATGTTGTTGTAGCTCTTTAATTTGTTTTTGAAGCTAGTAGAACTCTAACTCTTGGCATTCTAATTTCTTTTGGATTTGCAAAATTTCCTTATCTCTGTTCATGAAGAGTTTGTTCAAATGATTTACTTCCTCTTCTAAATATTCATAGCTTTCATATGGTGATTTTTCATCAGTATTTTGTGATGAGGAGATTCTCACTGATGAGTCATGGATTGTTATTTTTTTCTTCTCATGGAAGAAGGTCATGACTTTCTTTTTTGCATTGAAGGTAAATGTACACAATATTTCTAACCAGTTAGAACCCAACATTATGTCAATAATATTGTTGTCTATAGCTGCAACAATGAATTCATATGTAAGATTATAATTATTGATATGCAAATCTAATTTGTTTTTTTCTCTGCGTTCCACTCGTTCTTCTCTATAAATGATTCTGGAACTTGTAGTTGATTAGAAATATCAACATTATAAAATTTTATTTATTAGATGGACAAATAACAATGACAATAGGAATTCCATAAAATATGCATGGTATAACATCTTTTGTCACACTTGTACCATAAATGCTTTAGATGGTTTGATCATATCTATTTTCCCATATCTGGAACTTTGTTTTCTAGTCCTTCTTGAGAGCGATTATTATGCTAGAGAATGCATAATTCACAAGAAATAAAACCATATTGGATGTTGAGTGTGTGAAGACTTGAGTGGAGAAACTCAAGCTCTAGTTTCAAAACAGTGCCTCGGTGAGTATAAGGTTGCATGCTACATATACTGTACTTTGTTATTATTTTATATAAAAGTTCTCTCTTTTCCTCCATTCCACTTGTTGAATTACAATTTTTAATTGATGAAATTTGGATGTGTCTTTCAGCGTCTTAGTTTGTATATTCAATCTTTGTAGTAGTAATATTTATGTCAATTTTTTATTATTATTATTTTTTTTTCAGGTTTTCATTGGAGATTTGCAGAAAAGATTGGAACAATAATAGCTGAGGGATTCTTCATCAGATGTTTGGATCTGGGTGAGTTAATTTTCTAACTTACTTGCTCATTTAAAAATATGTTTGTAAATGTTGTTAATTAGTTGTTTGCATGAAATTTTGAGTAATCTTTTATGGGAATTGCTTTGTGGTGACTATGCCCAAAGGTCACTAGGGTCTCTAATATACACGAAACAAAAATGGCGATTCCACTGGGGAGTTTCTCCATTTTTTGTTAGGTTGGGGTTTTGTTGTTTTCAATTTTTGTTTGTTTGTTTTTGTTTATTTCTGCTTTTTTATGAATATTTATATTATAGATTCGTAACTCATCATCTTGAGACCCTTCTAGGAAGTAGTTGTTACTTTTAAAGTTTAAAAAAATTAGTTTTTTGTCTTCCACCACAGTTATACATGAGTTATAGTGCACACATGAACATATTAGTCCTATACCTTGCACTATTTTCTAAAAACTAGATTTTTTCTTCCTATACGCAACTTTATTACTGGATAGTCATGTATACGTGGCTTTGTTGTGCAGATCCTGCGTACACGATGTTCATTTATTTTTTAAGTTGTGTGGGTCTGTTGTATCTAAATTGACTATGATGATTTGTGATTGGGTTGTATTTTCAGAAAGTAGTACTTTTTTACAAAAACAAAAAAAACCTTAAAATGGCTCTTTATTTTATTTTATTTTAGGTTTTCCTAGAATCTTTTCTTTGGACTGTTTGTATAAATTTAGCAGTCTGATTTTCATATAAAGATTTATGTTTTAGTTTCTTTTTCTATTTATATCATTGAAGCAAAACAATAATTTTTTTTTCTTTGATCTGGATTTATGCAGGAACGAAATAAGATAGCATATACATAATAATATATAGAGATATATTGCAAAGAACACAGTGATACCGTAAACATATATTCTATTAAATAGTGGAAATAAAACAGACTGTAAAATACAATAGCTGGAATGGTGGTAGCTATCTCTGAGAAGAGATGTGGTCGCTATGCTCATTCGTGCCAAGATGAATACAAAGAGAGGCCGAAAGGGCCTATTTATTATAAACATGAGGGAAAGAATCCCAAACATCCAAAAACCTAACCCTAGAAGATGAACCGTCATAAAGTTTGCGGCCCCAAGGTGGTTAGTTGAACAGTCAACTTCCCGGGGTCATAACTTTTGCATACGATCTCTGTTTGGGGCACTCGGTAGCCTGTTGGAAAGGTCCATCCGAGATTTGCATCTTTCGACTAGGGCCAATTTCATGTCATTGGCAACCATATGGCCCCCCAAATTGCCAAAAAAGGTCGTTTAGGGCCTCAAAATGGCCGCAGAAGTTTAGGACCCGAAAAACCATAGAAAAATGACTAGAAAATTGGCAAAATGGGAAACTGTTTTGAGCCAGTGGAATAGGTGGGTGGCCACTGATCTCCATCTGGATCATCCTTTGTAAGTTTTATTTTCAATCGTTTTGTTGCAATTTGAGAAAAGAGGTTTCTTGTAGATGTTTGTTTCTTTTCTTGCATTTTTCATTTTAAATGAAACAGTTAGTGTGCAGATCTTACATACTTCTTTATTTTCTTACAACTAGTTAAAACATAAAATATTGTTTATTTTTCTTTTTGAAAAAAAGAAAAATTTTACTTCTTTTGAAAATTTGAATTCATTTTTCAATTCTTAATAGAAAAAAAAAATAGCCCATGGGTGGCAGCTCAAGTGGTATGAAGCGAACAATAGTTCCTTCACATAAATAATTCACCAAAAGACTTGGTAAACCAGATAAGCCATAATAATAATATATTTGTATTGAGGATATGATAAAAGATGATTACAATGGTTGATAACCCGCCTATTAAATAAGGCTTTGGGCATTGTGAATGAAAGGTCATGCCCTTTCATTCTTAAGAATAATTAATTATGTTTATTATTAATTATTTACTTTTATGTTCATAGCATTGCCACTCTCTTAGAAAGGCTTTGTCCTCAAAGCCTTATAATGTTGTCGTATCATTCCTTGTGATGTCGTGGCTGACAAAACATGTCGATACGAACTGCTAAGTGTAGAGCATAACTTCCGATATGTGGATGGGTCAATCCATCCCAAATTGATTTGTTGTTGATTGCTGGGATTCCCTACTGATCTGTCGTAGGGAGCTTTGTTCACATTAGTACCATTATCTTTCGACATTTCCCACTTTTTAGAATATCGATTTTTATGGTTGGGTTGTCGATAGGGAATTTTCACAATGTCATTTTCTTGCACGAGTGTCGTCTTTTGAGCATTGATCTGAGCTGGAAGTTTTATTTTCGTCTCTTGAGGTTTTAAGGTTTCATTCTGTATCTTTTCCAACTTGTTTTCTAACTGCCTGTTATCATTTTGAAACTTCTTAATCAATTCGACTTGCAATTTTATGTTATCTTTAGACTTCTTAAGTTGTTTCTTAAGATCTTCATTATGACTTCTAATACAACTATTTTCTTTCTGCTTGTCTAGAAGTTTTCCTTCAATGTCTTCCGTAGATTGTTCTGTCTTTCGACTATTTTTCAACTTCTTAATTTTTGTGACTAGTGTCTTGTTATGATTTCTTAATCTGAAAATTTCTTCAGCATTGTTGGATAATGCTTTATTACTCTTTGCGATCTCTGACTTATGTGTCTTTTTAGAGTTGTCATTTTGTTGTTGAAGAACTTTTATCTGTTGTTGACATTGGCCGACCTCTGATTCTTGACTTTTTAATTTATGTTGTATCTACGTTAGTTCTTCATATTTTTCGGTAACGATTTTGTTCAAGCGTATTATTTCTGCTTCGTAATTATTTATTTCCTTCTTTATATCTTGATTTCCTAACCTCTGATTGAATTCATTTTCGGATTTTAATTCATCAATTTGCGCATACAATTTTTCTATACACCTTTCCTGGTATGAGATTTTTATTTCATTGCACCTTTCTTGTAATTCAATTCTTATTTCTGAACTGTTATTTATGTCGCGCAATTCTTCATTGTCTTTTCGATAACGTTTTAACTTGGCTTCTAATTTCTCTATTTGTAGTCGCAAACCGGCTTCCATGGTCTTCGACTTCTTCGGTGATGGATGGTGTTTCTTTGATTTCTTCAGAGATAGATAATCTTCAACTTTTTCGATGATAGAGGGCCTTTGACTTTTTGACGAGTCTTCCTTAACTTTAACTTTTCTGGTGATGGATAGCCTCGACTTACGAGGGAGTTTTCTTTTACTTCTTCAATTTTGTCTTTGACTCTCTTTTTACATTTATTTGTGCTCCTCTTCTTTTTGTTTAAAGTTATTATCAAAATAATAACTATATCTCTCATAACAATAATATATGTTATTATAAATAATAACAATATTTTTTTAAAAATTGGCTTTGAATAATTTTATAATAATAAATGTTATTATTATAAATTAATATATATAGTTTTTTTTTTGCAAAATTAGAATATTAAAACTAATATAATAATATTATTATAATGTTCGAATATATTTAATTTTTGAAAAAAATTAGGGTTTGAAGCGGGAGGATGAATGGAGGCGGGAAGACGGATTGGAGTGTGGAAAGTGAGCTTGAGAGCGGAGGTGGCAGGTCGAAAGGAGGGTGGAGGAAGAGCTGAGTGGCGGTGTGAGTGGAGGAAGCAACATAGAAATGGCGTGCAGGCGGGAGTGGGAGAGATGGCGGGAGTGGGAGGAGGGAGTACGATGTGGAGGTGGGAGTTGGCGAGTACGGGGGTGGGTGGCTGAAGGAGGAGGCCATGGAGCCGAGGACGTAGGTGGTGGCAGTTGTGCTAGCAGAGGCTTGCGCGGGAGGTAAATAATTCGACGCGAGAGAGAGGGAGGAGCCTGGGCGCGGGAAAGGGAGGGAGATGGGGAGCTGTGGAGAGCTGGGAGGTGCTGGGGGAGGTGGAGTTGGAGGGTGTGGAGGTGGAGCGGCTAGCTGATAGCGCTGGGTGGAGGTGGGAGGCGGAGAAACGCGGGGGGTGGGAACAGAGGGAAGGGGGGAGATGGTGGAAGCTGGTGCTAGTGGTGGAGGAGTCCGGCAAGGAGGGATTGCTTCCACAGGGAGCAGCATAGAGGCAGTAGGAGGCGGGACGCGACGATGAGTATGATAGCGAGGAGGCTCTCAGGGAGAAGTGGGAGCATGCAGATAGGCGCGCATATTCTGGCGTGGGTGGAGGGAGTTGTGCAGGAGGAGGGGGTAAGAGTAGGTTGGAGATTGGGGAGGGGAGTGCAAGCAATCGAGAGTAGAAACATGGGGGCATCGTTGATGGGGTGCAGCACAGGAGGGCGTGGGGAATTGGTGGAGCAGCAGGCAAATGGTAGAGCAACGGATGGAGGAGTGAGGGAAGTGTGTAGCGAAAATAGAGGGAGGAGGCTCGGCGAAGGGGAAGGTGGGATGGGTCAAGCAAGCGGGAGTGTGGATAGGGAGTATGGAGGGGCCAAAAACCCAATTTCTCATCAAGGACGAAGATTCAGAAAAATTCTGATCAATGATTGGCCAAAGGCCAGAACAGAGCCAAGCTCTGATACCAAATGAAGCGAACAATAGTTCCTTCACACAAATAATTCACCAAAAGACTTGGTAAACCAGATAAGCCATAATAATAATATATTTGTATTGATGATATGATAAAAGATGATTACAATGGTTGATAACCTGCCTATTAAATAAGGTTTTGGGCATTGTGAATGAAAGGTCATGCCCTTTCATTCTTAAGAATAATTAATTATGTTTATTAATAATTATTTACTTTTATGTTCATAGCATGGTAAAGATGAGAAGTTGTAATCAGTTGTAAATTGAAGGTCACGTGTTCAAATCCCCCCAAACTTACTCATACACCATAGTTCGGGCCTTGTGGATGCACCTAGGGGTATAGTGCTAACGAGTTTGGATCCCTGGACCCTGTGTCACGCGAGTACCAACCGAACTCCAGTTTTTGATTCCCCTAGTAAAAAAAATAAAAATAAATAAATAAATAAAGTTTATTTTGTTGGTTTGGAGTGTTTGTTTCAGTTTCTGAAAAAGAAAAAGGTTGCATTTTATTTTCTATTTTACATAACTTCTTGTTAAAAAAATTAAAAAGAAAAAAAAAAAATTCGAAAAAAGTTTTTATTTTTAAAAAGAAGTGTTGTATGGCACCAAAATAGTGAACTATTGCATTTTCTTTTTACGTTTATATATTTAAAAGTGTTTTTAATTCTTGTGAGTGCCAATAACACCATTAGTTTCACTTCCATGTCCTTTAGTAATAACAACCACTAAAACTAATGCTTAATCTAAAATAAATTAGAACTTTATTTCTTATAGGGTTCACCAATTTAGCTTAAGCAATAGGGTATTGTAACAGGTTGGTAGTTAACAATCCAAGACTATTTTTAACTATTGAACATAGTGGTCTTTTCAAAAGGATAGGAAGAAATCCAATACTGCAAGAGTGTGGCTAGGAAGCTCCACTCTGACTAGAGTTAAGCACGGGGTCATGTAAGGTTGGGTTGAAGATATTACACCTCTAATACATAAACCGAGAATTTGTGGGATTTTACATGTACATGGATTTCTTCAATACCAAACTTGGGTCCCATGATGTGTTGGTACTGTTGAGGTTTTAGGCTTAGCTACCCTACTCATACGTACGATTTTGTGGGGAACCCTAGTTTGGTTCAGAGTCTCCAAAAATATTGGAATTCAATAAGGTTAACCAATTTGGAGATGACCAACATAGTTTCAATTACATTGCAAAAGTGGGTGAGATAGAGCAAGGAACCTTGCGAGGGAATTGTTTGAAGCGAGGAATATTATGATTCTTCCCCTCCAAAAATTCAGATTGTGTAATGCAACCATGGAAGAAAAAATCAACAAAATTGCCACTTGAGAGTGTTCTTAATTTTCAGAGATATAGTTAATCAACAATCATGTAAATATATTTTAACAGAAATTATGAGTTAATGCTGATTTTAACGGTGTGTAGTATTGAAAATTCATGACACAAAAGTGCTTATTTAGAAACAGAATTCTTTGCATGTTTTCCCCTACTGTGAAAACATAAATTTACAACAGAATTAATTTTCATTGAGCTGTGAATCTCATAAACCACAAATTTAATGTACTCACATTTTACTTGTGTACATAGAGATCCATTTAAGTTAATAAGAAGTTCACTTTCATGATTTAAATACCCATTTTCTCATGATAATTTAAGAACTCAAGTTACATTATTCAATAAATATATATTCTCAACTGTGAACACTTATTCTCCCTCAAGGTCCTTAATGAAAAAATAAATGTGAACTCTAAGTTGATTTGTGGATTTACCATTAAACTAAACCTCGTGAAAATACAGTAACCATTTATGTAGGCATGCATTTGATTTTGACATTTTTAAGTGATATTGACTTAGGTTAAACTAAGAAAAAATACTATATATATTACAGTTTGTAATGCTATAGTATCATTCCATTGTGATTGTATTTTGAACATTTTGTGTTAGTTATATTATCCTTAGTATAATATTGCGACTTATTATTATTATTATTACTTAATACATTCATATTATATGATCACTTATTAAGAATGTCTTTTCTAAAATTGATAATATTTGTGTTTCAATTGTGTATAATGTTTATGAGTCATTAATAGTTATACTTTGCACATCTATAAAATGAGCAGTACTAATTGTATTAAAATATTAAAATATAATTAGAAAATAATTGTATTTGATTTATTTTTATTTATAAATGCTTTAGAAACATGTGATATTGATGAATACTCAAATATTAAGAAGCCATAAATCTTATATTTTAGAATTTATATTTTATTATTAATAAAAATATATATTAAATATGTGGAAAAAAATTATATAAAAATTTGTATAAATGTTTATTATCATATTTTCTTATAAGGAATTTTTAAATGTTAAAAATGATAATATAAACCTTTAGACTTAATGATAGAATCAAACTTTTTGTGATGGCCCATATACGAGATATGACGTGTGAGGACTACATTTTGGATTGATTTCTGGAGCATATCCAAATATTGTTTAAAACCATGAGAGTCATGTTTGTTGTAGAGCTCCTTGGAAAATAAGAAGTTGCCACAGTAGATCATGAGGCCTTTGTTAAAGGATGGTAATTCTATGAAACCACTAGCAATGAAGAAATGAAGGGATCTTTTTTTTTATAGACATCTCGTAACATGAATATCTAACATGACTGCATCCATTAATTATTAATTAGGCTAAAATTTATATGATTTGAATTTCCCAAGATCCAAACAAACATAAAGCTAAAGGAATTTAGTCATCAAGATTCAAGATCACAAAGTATGTTATTCTTGTTTATAGTATTGATTGTTCACTCTAGCTCTCAACCATGCAAAAATAAGTGCCAAAATGCTACAAAGAATACACTTCCTTCATCTTGAGCTTGGGATGAAGTAGAGGGAAAGAGAGCTATGGGGCATTTCAAAATATTTGACACTCAATGAGTATCATCACACTAATGTCAGTGTTGCTAGAAACAATAATAAAGTGAAAGAGTGAGATAGATAAAAATGCATAATTCCAAGAAAAAAGGGAATGATCATTTTGGAGAACAAAGGAGTGAGGATTTTATAATGTAAAAAATTGAATGAATAGAAAATAGAGTCACAATTATCGCTAGCGTAATCCTTGTTTTACGTTTTGTAATGTTAACAAGGTCCATTTTGTGCAAGTTCATATCTAAACTTAATTAAGAACATACAAGTTAGAAAATTTCACTCAGTTTAATAGAGTTCCCAAACAAAATCATTAAATAGTAGTGTGAAACCTAAAAATTATTACTAAATTATTCAATTTTTAATTAAATTTGTTTTGTTCCCATTAAGTATCTATTGCAATAATATGAATATCATGAATTACATACTAGCACATCCACTTAATTTGTGGCAGGTGAACACTCATAAGCGAAAACAAAACTGCAATGAGAACCTTGATTTGGGTGAGAACTATCACTTTGCTGCACAATATTAAATTTTGCATGAGGTAGTGTTTCTGTTGTTGGATCTAAGTTTCTTTGGATCCAACAATGTACACACCACTTAAAAAAAATGTATCGATGAATGTATGGTAATCAATAGAATATAAATCGTATGCATATTTATCCATGTAGTCAAGACTCAAGACCCAACATAGGAAGTCTAATGTTGGTAGAAATACATTGTCTTAGGTTTAGGGATAAGATTGACCAAAGCACTTCTCCACACCATCCTCCCATTATTCTCTAAATGAGATTCCATTGACTTGTCATAAATTCAAGCAAGCTCTACTAAAAACAATTAAATCTCTATTAAAAACTTTCACACAAATTTCAATAAATTAAACAAAGCTTTGTAATTCAAACCCAAAACAAAGTGCAGTTACTCGTTTCTACCACAAACCTCATCGCACCACTTCAAAATTAGTTTGCATAACTTTAACTAGACCACTTTAGAGTGACAATATCAAATACCTGCATAATCGACAAATTAGAAAGAACAAAACCTATACTAAGCCATTTTAAAAGAACCCTAAAGCGGCGTCCAGAAACTCTGAGCTGAGGGAGCCCAAAACAAAAACCGTAATGATATCCACATGTATATCATCAAGATGGATAAATTTAAAACCTGAAGTGTCTTGTCACATATCACATTCATCGGAAATGAAGTCCATGAGCTATGCAAGGATGAAGTGGTTATGTAATGAATGGTTATGGATTTCGTTAGAACAATGATTAGATGACTAAGAAGCGGTAAGCATTATATCCAGGTGAAAATGGAAGATCATTAAAAGCCATAATTAAAGAACATTGCTCCGATATCAAGCACAATTGTGTCAAAAGATCAACCTTGGTTGAACATTCACATGACATTGGAAACCTAATATGTATAAATAAGGAACAGATCATCGCTAAGATTGATCATTAGGGGAAGATGAAAGTTTGGGAATTTATTGATATCGAGCTCCACAACATTAATTTAAACAAAGATAAAGGTCTAAATTAGGGGTTGGTGCAAGCTAATGAGGGTCTCTTTTGACGCATTAGATGCAATAGAGAACTGAAAAAAAAACCATCCCTCAACTTACATGGATATTTTGAGATACTTACACAATGAATCTTACTTTGAATAAAAAAGATTAAATTTAGGAAATTGAATCACGTTTTCGAATATATAAATTTTATCTATTGAAAATGTTCATAACTACATGAAGTTTGATCTTTTCAAATGGGTACTTTTTTGGGGGGTAAATGATACGATTTATGTCTTTGTGGGTGCAACCTTTGAGTGCCTAAATGATGGAGTCAACTTACAAAAACTAGTCTACATATAGAGAACGAATAGTTGCGACATTATTTTTCCAAAATAAATTTAATAATTTTTATTTTTATTTTTATCTTTCTAAGTGGTCAAACCTCGAAAACAGTACTCCAAGTGTGGGTGCAGCTTTTGAATGTCTTAATCCAATGATCATGAAATGGATTTGTTATCGCATGTAGAGGTTGGTGTCTAGTAGTGCAACATATAATTTTATTTTTTTAAATGCTTGAGAAACATAAAAATTATGGAAGAAACACTAACAATTTGTTTTTTGAGTTAAGGAGTAATTACACAAGAAAAATAATATTTTTAAAAACAAATTACATATTTGGAATCTGTAGAAAAAATGCTATATGGGTCTAAAACTTCATTAAAAATGATTGTGTGTATCATACTATAACAAGTGGCAAAACACATGCATATTGAGAAAATAGGTGAGATGCCCAATAAAAACTTATACCTAGATAGACCTTTACAAAAATCTTACAATCCCTAAACAAATAATACCCAAATGTCATGCTTATTTGAGAATACCACAAGAATACCTACCTGCACCATGCAATGATGTTTTGAAGTATACTTGAGTAAGGTATACAATTTGATGGACTATATCATAGTATCACACGTTCGATGTCTATATATACTTTAAAGAGATGTCGATTGGCATGCGAGCTAAAAATGTAGATATTGAATACACAAATAAGTTTGATAATATATAAGGAATTTGATGAATTTGGAAAGAACTCATGCAAAAAAAAATGGATTCAATTCATTACCATCCATACTTCTTTATGTTTCTAGTATATATTTTTAGGCTCTATTGTCCATCTAGAGAGTGAAAAAAATGAATGACAAGATAACTATAAAACCATTAAAACCTTAGTTAACTTGAACCATTAGTCTTTAATATCTAGATGCTTACTTTCTAGACCTTATTACAAAACTTAAACCTAACGGGGGAATGTTAAAATATGCATAGCTTGTATCTCAATGATGTCTAAGTATACTCCATTATGAGGCTCACGAATTATAATAGAAAACGTATATGTAATTATGTTTGATAATACACAGAATATGTAATTATGTTTGATAATACATAAGGGATTTATGTGATGAATGTATATTGGATAATTGAAAATGTGTTTATATATAATTATTTTCTTTTAATGCATTTCTAAGTACATTTTTGTGAATTGCCATGTCTATAAAGATAGTGAAAGATATTATTTTAATAATTATATGATGGGCCTATTTAAGATTTAGATATATAGTTTATATACTTTGTATATTACCAAATATAAAAAGTATTATATTTTTTATATCTACACATAAAATAAAAAGTAATTAAAAAAATCCATGTCCTTTATAAAATAAAAAATAAAACCATTAAAGATTTATCTTAAATCTATATCTATATTAAGTACAAAAAATGATCAAATTTTTTTAGGTGTAAATTTTTTTTGTTCATATGTACAAAATTTAAGATTAAAAATATATATATTACATCTCAAGAAATTAGATCACTCTCAATACTTAATAAATCCAGTTTTCAAAAAATCATAAATATAATAACCTAAACTAATAAAGAATTACATGTTAATATAATATATTCCTATTAATAGGAGTCTTAAGGGATCGTTCAGGATCCATCCATTGCATTTTTCATGGTTCGCTAGGTCACGACACGAATAATGCTGCCGAACTCTCAGGGTTGGTTGAAGGAATAAAGATTGCCACTCTTAACAACTACACACCCCTGATCATTGAGGGAGACTCCCAAATCATTATCACCTTGGCAAGCAAAATATTCCACGGCACTACTTTTAAGAAAATTTCTCCCAGTTGGAGAATTGAACAACGCCTCCAAGATCTCTCTGCGATCTTGAGGGATACCAGAACCATCTCTTTCCAGCACGTCAAACGCAAGGCCAACTCGGTCGCTGACATTTTGGCAAACAAAGGAGCAGAAGATAGTTCCCTGCTTACCATCAACACGATAGCCATAATGGATGATAGAGACCTTCATCAAAAATGCCATGAACTTGCAAAAAAAGACCTGTATATCCCAGATGTGGGTGACCCCATGGCTCCGTCCTCGGTCACAGCGCGCAGGGAGATGCTGCCACCGCATCCCCCCGTACATAGCAATAGGTCCGGCATGCAGGAGCACACTCCAGCTGCCAACGAAGACAACCACCTGGCCACGGCTAATGATGAACAATGCAGCCACCTGGAAATTAGACAGTATGGCAACCTGGATGACGCCATATACTTAAGTCTGGAGGACGAGGGAGTAAATGATGATCTCCTTCCCGCGCGTCTGGATTGACGTCTCCCCTTGGCCTTTGGGACCTGCATTCAATATCAACAATTTCAATGAGGATGACAGACTGTGATATTAATTACCTCGGCTCTTTAAATCTCCTAGTCGATATGGACGGGGCTTCGACTGTTGAATTCTGGCTCTTCTCTGCATTTCCTCCCTTGGCTTCTGCAAATGAAAGAGAAATTCTAGACCTACCCACTGCCATGACGAATCACACGAGGGGAATTTCTCTTTGTGAGAATGGGAGTGGCCGTAAGAATAACAATCGTCGGACCAAGGTGGCCATGGACTGGTCTGTGATGGATGGATATGCCAAACGCATCTCGGCGCGGACTCGAAATCTCATAGACGGGTGGGAGGCTCATAGAGTAGCGGCACTCCTTGCTGCTGGTAGTAATGGCAGAGCCATTAACCATTACTGGTTGCTCAAAAGTATGATGAGCACACTCATCGAAGAAATGGAAGCTAGCTGGAAAGCCAATTCCAGCATCATCCGCAACGTTAAGGCAAGCCTGAAGGAAGCAGCGGAGCATTCCAACAGTCTAGATGCCAACATGACTTGGGAGGTTTTCTCCATTGGCAACAATCAAGAACCTGTGAAATAGGGTGATAAAAATGAAGAAGATGCAGACGCAACTCCAAACAATGGGTCGGCTAAAAAGAAATCTCCACTAATGAAGAACAAAGGCTCGGCTCCTGGTCCTAGCGCCACCTAGGATGAAATGTTTACTCCAGGTTCTCCTTCTCTGCCCCCTCCGGGGTTTTTCGAAGATTACTATGCGGCGTGCCCCATCACCAAGGAAGAACCAGAGAAATCACTGGCAGAATGAAACCTGGGCGGCCATGGCTCCTGGTCATCTCTGCGACTATCATCTTTTTTGCTTTTATTTTCTGCATAGTCTTGTTTTCAGCACAGTTAGACAGACTAGGTTTTCGTTTTTGAAGAAAGTCCCAACTTTTTCAAGGGCAGACCACACTCCAGAGATCTTAATTTTGTATTATATCAATCATTACAGTATTTTTGAGCAATTGGGATGGTGGCTTCACCATATGAGGCCTCCCCAATATGCAAAACTGCACTCGACTTTAGATATAAATTCAGTTTCTGTTAATTAATTTCTGCCCTGCAACTTACAAATAAAAAAATATATTCCTATTAGTATATTCCTCTAAGCATGAATAATGAAGTCAATTATATTTTTGTATTTACTTTTCACCGATTAAAATGAATCGACGCATGAAATGAAAGTCACATCTAACCATGCGTGATACCCATTAGGAGCAACAAACCTTAGAGTTGTACAGTAATCTATATTATAAAAGTATTTATTATTAGGGTATAGAAACCTATAAGTATAATTGAGACGGTCTCGATCTTACAATATTCATTCGACCATTCATCTTTTCGATTCTTCCCATCATTCTTCCTCTCTCTGCAGTTTCTCTGCATAGGGACTTACCAAAAAGGCGAGAGAAGAAGCCAAATTTCTGGGCGTGAGTACTGTTCATGTAGTTCGATCCATCAGTAGCAAAGTATTGCCTGTTCTATAAGGTTATCAAAAACCGCCGACGCCATTGCCAAAGAAAATTCTATTGATTAGTGATTAGGAGCCTGCTTCTTCCTTTCCACAAAATTCAGAGTGCCAAGCAAATTTGAAGCAGCAAATGAATATTTAGGGCAAACAAGAATTAATTTCATCTCTACAGGCCATTTCCAGCATTCATGATTCTATGAATGTCAGTCAAGGCGTCCTCCAAGTTCCTTCAGGTAAACACAAAGCTCTCTGACTTTCAGTCTCAAATTTCAATGTTGCTTATATTATTATCCAATTTCTAAGTACACATTTCAATTATCCTGCTTTCTAACAGATAGGCTCCCGGAAATCTCTGCAAACCGTTATGAATACTCAGATCACTGATAGAAATACTGTAGTATCTAATACTGAAAATAAAAGTCAAGGGAATTCAAGTATAACAAGCGTTGGTTTATACAATCAAAAAATTGCAAACCAGGAGAACAGTGACATGGCTGGATCTCTCAATTTGCTGCTAGAAGCCATCGAACTATTGGAGTGTCAGGAACTTCCCAGAACTACAGGCCTCCAGACTCAGAAAGATATTTCAGTAAAGGTTTTACCCAAAAAGATGAGGCGGATCAAAAAATTTGTGGGAAAACCTAGTTTGCAAAACCCTCAATGCTCTCTTGAGGATCATGGCTCGGAGTCTGCAAAAATATTGGCATTCAGTAAGGTTAGCCAATCTGGCGATGGCAAACATAGTTTCAATAGCGTTTCAAAAGTGGGTGAGACAGATCAAGGAACCTTGCGAGGGACTTGTTCGAAGCGAGGAAGATTACAAGTCTTCCCCTCCAAATATTCAGATTGTGTAGTGCAGCCATGGAAGAAAAAATCAAGAAAAGTACCCACTTGACAGTGTTCTTGATTTTCAGAAGCATGCTGAGTCATCAATCATATATTTTTATAGAAGAGAGGGCTACGATAATGCTGATTTTGACAGTGTTTAGCATTGAAACTTCAGGGCATAAGTGCTTATTTAGGCAGAAATCTTGGAATGTTTTTTCTTGAAGATTTATGAATACAAATTTTCCCCCAAAAAATCGTATTTTTTATTCAAGGGTGAATGAAATGTACATTCGTCATAAGTGCTATACACTTAGCAATTCATCATATGAATGGTTTAAACAATAAAAAAAACTTAGTCCAAAATAAGAACAGGCTGCCTTCATATAAAAGCAGAATACCAGTTAGAATTTGATCAATTAAGCTCAAATCCTCAAAATCGTGTAATTCAGAATTACATTAGTTCTGAAACAGAACTCATAATCCCCAAGTTCAATAAACTCGTAGTCTCCAGTTTCAAGAATTATATTACTTCTGAAACAGAACTCATAATCTCCAGTTTCAATAAGCATATCGCTTTTTATCTGACAAACTAACTTTGAAACAAAAAAACATACATTTGCAAGATCTGTGAAAACATACATTTGCAGAAGAATTATTTTTCATTAGGCTGTGAAGCTCATAACCCACAAATATTTATGTAATTACATTTTCATTGTGGATTGAAAGATTCTTTTCAGTTAGTAAGAAGTCCAATTTCAATAGCCATTTTTTCATGATAATTTAAGATGTCAACTTACATTATGCAATAAACATCACTTTTCAAATTGTGATATATTCAACATCAAACACTTATTCTCTCACAGTCTTGAAAGAAAAAATAAATGTAACTTACCATTAAACTTAACCTCATGAAAATCCACTAATCGAGACATTTGATTTTAAAAAAAATATTTTAGATTTTATCATTATTACTAAAAATAAAATTATACATGGAAAACAAAATTCTATAAATTGTTCTTACCTTTAAAACTTTGGTTTCGAAAATAAAAATAATTTTGATGAATTATAATGTGCATTTCAATTTTAACTAAAATATATACTTTCACTTTCATAAGAAGTTCACTTTCATTATTTAAATACCCATTTTCTCATGATAATTTAAGAAATCAAGTTGCATTATTCAATAAATATCTTTTCTCAGCTGTGAACACTTATTCTCCCTCAAGGTCCTGAATGAAAAAATAAATGTGAACTCTAAGTTGGTTTGTGGATTTACCATTAAAGTAAACCTCGTGAAAATACAATAACCATTTATGTAGGCGTACATTTGATTTTCACATTTTTTAAGTGATCTTGAATTAGGTTAAACTAAGAAAAAATAATATATATATTACAGTTTGTAATGCTATAATATCATTCTATTCTGATTGTATTTTGAAAATTTTGTGGTAATCATTTATTCTTTGGTATAATATTGATATTTATTATTATTATTATTTTTAAATATATTTATATTATATATATATAATATTAAGTTAACATTCAGTTATTAAGAATTTTTTTTTTTAAATTGATAATATTTGTGTTTCAATTGTATATAATGTTTATGAGTTATTAAAAGTTATACTTTGCACATCTAGAAGTAGTAGTAATTATATTAAAATACTAAAATTTAATTAGAAAATAATTGATTTGATTTATTTTTTATTATAAATACTTTAAAAACATGTGATATTGATGAATAGTCAACTATTAAGAAGGCATAAATTTTATATTTTATTATTAATAAAAGTATATATTAAATATGTGGAAAAAAATTATATAAATAATTTTTTTTTTCTGAGGAATTTCTAAATGTTAAAAATGATAATATAAGCTTTTAGACTCAATGATAGAATCAAACTATTTTGTGATGGCCCATATACGAGATATGACGTGTGAGGACTACATTTTGGATTGATTTCTCGAGCATATCCAAATATTGTTTAAAATCATGGGAGTCATGTTTGTTGTAGAGCTCCTTGGAAAATAAGAAATTGTGGTAGATCATGAAGCCTTTGTTAAAGGATGGTAATTCTATAAAACCACTAACAATGCATAGATCCTTTTTCTTATAGACCTCTAGGAATACGAATATCTAACATGACTACATCCATTAATTATTATTTAGGTTAAAATGTCTATGATTTGAATTTCCAAGATCCAAACAAACATAAAGCCAAAGGAAGTTAGTCATCAAGATTCAAGATCACAAAGTATGTAATTCTTGTTTAGGGTATTGATTGTTCACTCTAGCTCTCAACCATGCAAAAATAAGTGCCAAAATGCTACAAAGAATACACCTCCTTCATCTTGAGCTTGGGATGAAGTAGTGGGAAAGAGAGCTATGGGGCATTTCAAAATATTTAACACTCAATGAGTATCATCGCACTAATGTCAGTGTTACTAGAAATAATAATAAAGTGAAAGAGTGAGATAGATAAAAATGCATAATTCCAAGAAAAAATGGAATGATCATTTTGGAGAACAAAGGAGTGAGGATTTTATAATGTAAAAAAATGAATGAATAGAGAATAAAGTCACAATTATCACTAGTGTAATCCATGTTTTAAGTTTTGTAATATTAACAAGGTCCATTTTGTTCAAGTTCATATCTAAACTTAATTAAGAACATACAAGTTAGAAAATTTCACTCAATTTAAAAGAGTTCTCAAACAAAATCATTAAATAGTAGTGTGAAACCTAAACAAGATTACTAAATTATTCAATTTTTAATTAAATTTGTTTTGTTCCCATTAAGTATCTATTGCAATAATATGAATACCATAAATTACATACTAGCACATCCACTTAATTTGTGGCCGGTAAACACCAATAAGCTAAAACACAAGTGCAATGAGAACCTTGATTTAGGTAACAACTATCACTTTGCTGCACAATATTAAATTCTGCATAAGGCAGTGTTTCTGTTGTTGAATCTAAGTTTCTTTGGATCCAACAATGTACACACCACTTAAGAAAAACTTACCAATATAAATATATGGTAATCAATAGAATAAAAATTGTATATGTATTTTTATCCATATAATCAAGACTCAAGACCCAACATAAGAAGTTTAATGTTGATGAAAATACATTGTCTTGAGTTTTCTACCAAAGAAGGAGATAAGATTGACCAAAGCACTTCTCCACACCATCCTTCCATTATTCTCTGAATGAAATTCCACTAACTTGTCATAAATTCAAACAAGCTCTACTAAACACAATTAAATCTCTATTAAAAACTTGCACACAAATTTCAATAAATTAAACAAAGCTTTGTAAATCAAACACAAAACAGAATGCAATTACTCATTTCTACAACAAACCTCATCGCACCACTTCAAAATTAGTTTGAATAACTTTAACTAGACCACTTTATAGCGACAATATCAAATACCTGCATAATCGACAAATTAGAGAGAACAAAACCTATCCTAAGCCATTTTAAAAGAACCCTAAAGCGGCGTCCATAAACTCTGAGCTCAGGCAGCCCAAAACAAAACCGCAATGATACCCACATGTATATCATCAAGATGGACGAAGTGGTTATGTAATGAATGGTTATGGATTTCGTTAGAACAACGATTCTGATGACTATGAAGCGGTAAGCATTATATCCAGGTGAAAATGGAAGATCATTAAAAGCCATAATTAAAGAATATTGCTTTGAGAGAGGGGGTTGGGAGAGAGAGAGAGAGGGGGCTGTTAGGGGTTGGGGGAGAGAGAGGGGGGTGGGGGTTAGGTGTAGGTGGAGGAGTAGGGGAGTGAGAGAGAGTGAGAGAAGGGGTTAGTAGGGGGAATATGGAAGGCGGGTTAGGGGAAGGGGGAGTATGAGAGAGATAGAGACAGGGGAATGTTCTAAGTATTGGTTAGTTTATTATACATATTATGCGCCCTTATGTAAATGATACATTTTGATGTTCCAAGAGTGTTGTACACCGTATGAACTATGGTCTCCAACTCTATGAATGTTTGGATGATTCGGGTATTGAAATTTTCTCTAGATGTGGCACCCTTTTAGTTCTTTCTTACTGTATTTTTAACTAAATATAAATTCTCACATGAGTTCATATAATGGATATGATACAAAGTAGTTAAAGAATGATATTACTACTAACTATTCTGTAAGTTTTCATAATTCTTCCATTTCTTATAACTATTCCTCCTTTTTACATTGTTTTATTTGAGTTCTATTATATGTGTCGGGTTTGAAGGTTTTACCTCTCCTTTGCACGTTAATAGTGGATTTCATTGGTTTTTTCAATATAAAACATGAGCAATAAATGAGGGGCAAGTGTGACCAAACAAGGGGTAATTTATTGTATAGCATGGGTGCAAATTCGAAGGGGTTTAATCTCCATTTATTTGTAGGATCATTTTCTTTCTCTATGATGTAAGTTAGTACTCCACTTTGGTATGGGAGGACTAATGCTCTCCTTTGGTTTGGGGACACATGATCCACTTTGGGATTGGAGTATCAGTGGCATATGTGTTCCACATTGCGTTGGGAGTGTCATTTCTCCACTTCAAGTATGAAAAATGTAGCATAGCACTCACATGGTGCACTAATGCAAAAAAAATGAATTTATAAATTATTACTAGTCTATTAGGACCATCCAACAAAACCATTCTAGATCACTTAATTAGTTCAATGAAGGAAATAAAATCATTTAAGTAACAACATCAAACCAATAACAAGAAAATATAGTTAGGGATTAAAAAAATTATACTATGATAATATAATACTATATACCTAAATCCATTCCTTTGATTGGTGAGATGATAGCAATTAAAATTATTCATACCTAGAACCATAGACCAATTTTTTTTTTTTCACTCGCAATAGTGTGGGGGATTTGAACCCCACCCCGCACTATAAGAACTTTCCGGCCTCATCACTCACCAAGTGAGCTACATTCGCGGCCTAGACCAAATTATAATACACTTCAAGGATAAGGCACATGTTACATACAATAGAATGCCTTGTAATAATGAGTGTACTTGAATAGACTACAAAGTAGTAACTCAATTATGTAAAGGTAAAATCCAATGCAAGGCTAGTTAATGGAGTGTAAGTAGAGAATAGATGTACTAAATATGTATTCGAGTTTCATATTATAGGTTGTGCAATTAATATCAATTTTATTATCAGAAATGTGTTCATGTTCAATTCCTTGTTATGGATAACCCTTTACTAGCAAACTTTTTGGGGTTGTGGTGTCTCCCTAAATGTTGAATGAATTGAATGGTTAAAGAACCTTTAAACCCTTAACCTTAAAATTTTCAACCTTAGTTGATCCTAAATGATTAAACCTCACCCATTATAATATCTCATTGTATAAAAACTTCACCTAGATAGAACTTTACAAAAATCTTATAATCCCTAAACAAATAATACCCAAATGTCATGCTTCTTTGAGAATACCTACCTGCACTATGCAATGATGTTATGAAGTATACTTGAGTCAGGTATACAATTCGATGGACTATATCATAGCATCACACATTCAATGTCTATATATACTTTAAAGAGATGTCAGTTGGCATGCAAGCTAAAAATGTAGGTATTGAATACACAAATAAGCTTAATAATATATAAGGAATTTGATGAATTTGGAAAGGACTAATGCAAAAAAAATGGATTCAACTCATTACCATCCATACTCCTTTATGTTTCTGGTATATATTTTTAGGCTCTATTGTCCATTTAGAGAGTGAAAAAAATGAATGATAAGAAGACCATAAAACAATTAACCTTAATTAACTTTGAACCATTAACCTTTAATAACTAGATGCTTACTCTCTAGACCTTATTACAAAACTTAACCTTAAATGGGGAATGTTGAAATATGCATAGGTTGTATCTCAATGATGTCTAAGTATACTCCATTATGAGGTTCACGAATTATATAATAGAAAACGTGAGTATAGAATATGTAATTATGTTTGATAATACATAAAGGATTCATGTGATGAATGTGTATTGGATAATTGAAAATGTGTTCATATATAAACTATGTATATTTCTTGATATATCTCTAAGTACATTTTTGTGAGTTAGGATGTCCACAAAGATAATGAAAGATGTCATTCTAATAATTATATGATGGTCATATTTATGATTTAAATGTATAGTTTATATACTTGTATCTAAGTAATATTACTAAATATAAAAAGTATTAAATTTTTTTATATTTATTCATAAAATAAAAAATAATTAAAAAATTCATGTCTCTCATAAAATATAAAATAAAACCATTAAAAATTTATCTTAAACCATATCTATTAAACACAAAAAAGGATCAAATTTATTTAGATACAAATTTTTTCTAAATATATACAAAATTACAAAATTTAAAATTAAAAAAATTTATCTCAATATTTCATAAATCCAGTTTTAAAAAAATCATAAATATAATAACCTAAACTAATAAAGAATTACATGTTAATATATTCCACTCATAGTGTATTATGCATGGATATTCCAGTCACATTTATTATGCATGGATAATGAAGTCACAGTGTATTATGCATGGATATTCCACTCACAGTTTATTATGCATGGATAATTAAGTCAATTATATTTTTGTATTTACTTTTCACCGATTAAAATGAATCGACGCAAGAAATGAAAGTCACATCTAACCATGCGTGATACCCCTTAGGACCAACAAACCTTAGAGTTATATAGAAACCTATAAGAGTATAGCAACAAATCTATATTATAAAAGTATTTATTATTAGGGTATAGAAACCTATAAGTATAATTGAGACGGTCTCGGTCTTACAATATTCATTCGATCATTCATCTTTCTTTTCGATGCTTCCCATCATTCTGCCTCTCTCTGCAATTTCTCTGAAGAGGGACTTACCAAAAAGGCGAGAGAAGAAGCCAAATTTCTGGACGTGAGTACTGTTCATGTAGTTCGATCCATCAATGGCAGAGTATTGCCTGTTCTATTAGGTTATCAAAAACCCGCCGACGCCATTGCCGAAGAAAATTCTATTGATTAGTGAAAAGGAGCCTGCTTCTTCTTTTCCACAAAATTCAGAGTGCCAAGCAAATATGAAGCAGCAAATGAATATTTAGGGCAAACAAGAATTCATTTAATCTCTACAGGCCATTTCCAGCATTCATGATTCTATGAATGTCAGTCAAGGCGTCCTTCAAGTTCCTTAAGGTAAACACAAAGCTCTCTAACTTTCAGTCTCAAATTTCAATGTGTAAGGCTTTGCTGATATTATTATCCAGTTTCTAAGTACCCATTTCAATTATCCTGCTTTCTAACAGATAGCTCCCAGAAATCTCTGCAAACCGTTATGAATACTCAGATCACTGATAGAAATACTGAAAATAAAAGTGATCAAGAGAAATCAAGTATAAGAAGCGTTGGTTTATACAATCAAAAGATTGCAAGCCAGGAGAACAGTGACATGGCTGGATCTCTCCATTTGCTGCTAGAAGCCATCGAACTATTGGAGCGTCGGGAACTTCCCAGAACCACAGGCCTCCAGACTCAGAAAGATAGTTCAGTAAAGGTTTTACCCAAAAAGATGAGGCGGGTCAAAAAATTTGTGGGAAAACCTAGTTTGCAAAACCCTCAATGCTCTCTTGACGATCATGGCTCGGAGTCTGCAAAAATATTGGCGTTCAGTAGGGTTAGCCAATCTGGCGATGGCAAACATAGTTTCAACAGCGTTTCAAAAGTGGGTGAGACAGATCAAGGAAGCTTGCGAGGGACTTGTTCGAAGCGAGGAAGATTACAAGTCTTCCCCTCCAAATATTCAGATTGTGTAGTGCAGCCATGGAAGAAAAAATCAAGAAAAGTGCTCAATTGACAGTGTTCTTGATCTTCAGAAGCATGCTGAGTCATCAATCATATAAATATAGTTTCCCTTATAGAAGAGAGGGCTACGATAATGCTGATTTTGACAGTGTGTAGCATTGAAACTTCAGGGCATAAGTGCTTATTTAGGCAGAAATCTTGGAATGTTTTTTCTTGAAGATTTGTGAATACAAATTTTCCCCAAAAAATCGTACTTTTTGTTCAAGGTGAATGAAATGTACATTCGTCATAAGTGCTATACACTTAGCAATTCATAAAATGAATTGTTTAAACAATAAAAAAAATCTTAGTCCAAAATAAGAACAGCCTTCATATAAAAGCAGAATACCCGTCATAATTTGATCAAGTCAGCTCAAATCCTCAAAAACATGTAATTCAGAATTACATTAGTTCTGAAACAGAACTCATAATCTCCAAGGTCAATAAACTCATAATCTCCAGTTTCAAGAATTACATTAATTATGAAACATTACTCATAATCTCCAGGTTCAATAAACTCATAATCTCCAGTTTTGAAACAGAAAAGCATACATTTGCAAGATCTGTGAAACAGAACTCATAATCTCCAGGTTCAATAAACTCATAATCTCCAGTTTTGAAACAAAAAAGCATACATTTGCAAGATCTCTGAAAACATACATTTGCAGAAAAATTATTTTTCATTAGGTTGTGAAGCTCATAACCCACAATTTTTATGTACAGGTATATCTAATGCGGAAATGTGGCCTATCTGAAAAGGATTTAACTTATCTTAATGTGTTTGGTAAATATACACTGGAGGCTATACTTATTCATGTCCTAGGGTCTGTGTTCAACTGTTTACAGGATTTATCAGTCATTAGGGTCTCTACTTTGATAGAACAGATTGATTCTACTGTAGGAGTTCAAGCTGTTAATATGGGAATGAATAAAGTAGCGGGTAAGTTAAAACAAGATAAAAAACAGCAAAGTGAATATGAGTAATTATGCTATCCGGGTTGGCTTGGTAGAGTTCTTGGTTGAAAGAAAGTTATTTACATTGAAAACTGAAAAAAGCCATACGGTGCACTTACCTATTCTTAAGAATAATAAGGGTTATATACTTTCAAGTTGTTACGCAATGTTCAATTTTGATTTAAGTATTCTTCCTATTAAACTCAATCTTCCCATGGTTTACGAGCCTTTACCTTGGAAATATAATAAAGATGTACCTTCAATGTTTGAGGGAATGAGTAATAAAAATGAGTAATAGTTATTGTATTAAAATATTAAAATTTAATTAGAAATAATTGCATTTGATTTATTTTTTATCATAAATACTTTAAAAACATGTGATATTCATGTGATATTGATGAATACTCAAATATTAAGAAATTATAAATCTTATATTTTATTATTAATAAAAATATATATTAAATTTATTATCATATTTTCTTTTGAGGAATTTCTAAATGTTAAAAATGATAATATAAACTTTTAGACTCAATGATAGAATCAAACTTTTTTGTGATGGTCCATATACGATATATGACGTGTGAGGACTACATTTTGGATTGATTTCTGGAGCATATCCAAATATTGTTTAAAACCATGGGAGTCATGTTTGTTGTATAGCTCCTTGGAAAATAAAACACTAGCAATGGAGAGATCTTTTTTTGTATAGACTTCTAAGAACATGAATATCTAACATGACTGCATCCATTAATTATTATTTAGGCTAAAATGTCTATGATTTGAATTTTCCAAGATCCAAACAAACATAAAGCTAAAGGAAGTTAGTCCTCAAGATTCAAGATCACAAAGTATGTTATTCTTGTTTACGGTATTGATTGTTCACTCTAGTTCTCAACCATGCAAAAATAAGTGCCAAAATGCTACAAAGAATACACCTCCTTCATCTTGAGCTTGGGATGAAGTAGAGGGAAAGAGAGTTATGGGGCATTTCAAAATAATTGGCACTCAATGAGTATCATCGCACTAATAAAGTGAAAGAGTTAAATAGATAAAAATGCATAATTCCAAGAAAAAAGGGAATGATCATTTTGGACAACAAAAGAGTGAGGATTTTATAATGTAAAAAATTGAATGAATAGAAAATAGAGTCACAGTTATCACTAGTGTAATCCCTATTTTAAGTTTTGTAATGTTAACAAGGTCCATTTTGTGTAAATTCATATCTAAACTTAATTAAGAACATACAAGTCAGAAAATTTCAGTCAATTTAATAGAGTTCCCAAACAAAATCATTAAATAGTAGTGTGAAACCTAAACAAGATTACTAAATTATTCAATTTTTAATTAAATTTGTTTTGTTCCCATTAATTATCTATTGCAATAATATGAATACCATGAATTACATAACAGCACATCCACTTAATTTGTGGCCGATGAACACCAATAAGCGAAAATGCAACAAGAACCTTGATTTTAGTGAGAACTATCACTTTGCTGCACAATATTAAATTCTGCATGAGGTAGCATTTATGTTGTTAGATCTAAATTTCTTTGGATCCAACAATATACACACTACTTAAGAAAAATTTACCAATGAAAATATGGTAATCAATAGAATACAAATTGTATGCACATTTATCCATGTAATCAAGACTCAAGACCCAACATAGAAAGTCTAATGTTGGTAGAAATACATTGTCTTGGGTTTGGGGATAAAATTGACCAAAACACTTCTCCACACCATCCTCCCATTATTCTCTGATAAGATTGACCAAAACACTTCTCCACACCATCCTCCCATTACACCATCCTCCCATTATTCTCTTAAATGAAATTCCATTGACTTGTCATAAATTCAAGCAAGCTCTACTAAAAAACAATTAAATCTCTATTAAAAACTTTCACACAAATTTCAATAAATTAAACAAAGATTTGTAATTCAAACACAAAACATAGTGTAGTTACTCGTTTCTACAACAAACCTCATCGCACCACTTCAAAATTAGTTTGCATAACTTTAACTAGACCACTTTAAAGCGACAATATCGAACTCTGAGGGAGCCCAAAACAAAACCGCAATGATATCCACATGTATATCATCAAGGTGGACGAAGTGGTAATGTAATGAATGGTTATGGATTTCGTTAGAACAACGATTAGATGACTACGAAGCAGTAAGCAGTATATCTAGGTGAAAATGGAAGATCATTAAAAGCCATAATTAAAGAATATAATTGCTCCTATATCAAGCACAATTGTGTCAAAAGATCGGCCTTGGTTGAACATTCACATGATATTGGCAACCTAATATGTATAGATAAGGCATAGATCATCACTAAGGGAAGATGAAAGTTATAGATAATGCAATGATTATGAAATGGATTTGTTATAGCATGTAGAGGTTGGTGTCTAGTAGTGCAACATATAATTTTATTTTTTTAAATGCTTGAGAAACAAAAAAGTTATAGAAGAAACACTAAGAGTGTGTTTTTTGAGTTAAGGAGTAATTACACAAGAAAAATAGAAGAAAAATAATATTTTTAAAAACAAATTACATATTTGGAATATGTAGAAAAAATGCTATATGGGTCTAAAACTTCAATAAAGATGATTGTGTGTATCATACTATAACGAGTGACAAAACACATGCATATTGAGAAAAATAGGTGAGATGCCCAATAAAAACTTATACCTAGATAGACCTTTACAAAAACCTTACAATCCCTAAACAAATAATACCCAAATGTAATGCTTCTTACTTGAGTAAGGTATACAATTGGATGGACTATATCATAGTATCACACATTCGATGTCTATATATAGTTTAAAGAGATGTCGATTGGCATGCGAGCTAAAAATATAGATATTGAATACACAAATAAGTTTGATTATATATAAGGAATTTGATGAATTTGGAAAGAACTGATGCAAAAAAAATGGATTCAATTCATTACCATCCATACTCCTTTATCCATATTCCTTTATGTTTCTAGTATATATTTTTAGGTTCTATTGTCCATATAAAAAGTAAAAAAAATGAATGATAAGAGAACTATAAAACCATTAACCTTAGTTAACTTTGAACCAATATCTAGATGTTTACTCTCTAGACCTTATTACAAGACTTAACTCTAAATGGAGGGAATGCTAAACTATGCATAGCTTGTATCTCAATGATGTCTAAGTATACTCCATTATGAGGCTCACGAATTATAATAGAAAACTTATATGTAATTATGTTTGATAATATACAGAATACGTAATTATGTTTGATAATACATAAGGGATTTATGTGATGAATGTATATTGGATAATTGAAAATGTGTTTATATATAATTCCTTATTATGTATATCTTTATTTCTAAGTATATTTTTGTGAGTTACCATTTCCATAAAGATAGTAAAAGATGTTATTCTAATAATTATATGATGATTTTATTTAGGATTTAGATATATAGTTTATATATGTTGTATAAATTACCAAACATAAAAAGTATTAAATTTTTTTATGTTTACACATAAAATAAAAAGTAATTAAAAAAATTTATGTCCCTTATAAAATATAAAATAAAATCATCAAAGATTCATTTTAAATCTATATTTATCAAGCACAAAAAGGATTAAATAAAAATTAATTAAAAAAATTCAAGTCTCTTATAAAATAAAAAATAAAATCATCAAAGATTTATTTTAAATCTATATTTATCAAGTAAAAAAAATATTAAATTTTTTTAGATGTAATTTTTTTTGGATATGTACAAAATTTAAGATTAAAAAAATATATTATACCTCAAAAAATTGAATCACTTTCAATACTTAATAAATCCAGTTTTCAGAAAATCGTAAATATAATAACCTAAACTAATAAAAAATTACATGTTAATATATTCCAGTAAGCATGAATAATGAAGTCAATTATATTTTTGTATTTACTTTTCACCGATTAAAATGAATCGACGCATGAAATGAAAGTCACATGTAACCATGCGTGATACCCCTTAGGAGCAACAAACCATAGAGTTGTATAGTAATCTATATTATAAAAGTATTATTATTAGGGTATAGAAACCTATAAGTATAATTGAGACGGTCTCGGTCTTACAATATTCATTCGATCATTCATCTTTCTTTTCGATTCTTCCCATCATTCTTCGTCTCTCTGCAATTTCTCTGCATAGGGACTTACCAAAAAGGCAAGAGAAGAAGCCAAATTTCTGGACCGCGTGAGTACTGTTCATGTAGTTCCATCCATCAGTAGCAGAGTATTGCCTGTTCTATAAGGTTATCAAAAACCGCCGACGCCATTGCCAAAGAAAATTCTATTGATTAGGGAAGAGGAGCCTGCTTCTTTCTTTCCACAAAATTCAGAGTGCCAAGAATTTAGGGCAAACAAGAATTCATTTAATCTCTACAGGCCATTTCCAGCATTCATGATTCTATGAATGTCAGTCAAGCCGTCCTCCAAGTTCCTTAAGGTAAACACAAAGCTCTCTAACTTTCAGTCTCAAATTTCAATGTGTAAGGCTTTGCTTATATTATTATCCAATTTCTAAGTACCCATTTCAATTATCCTGCTTTCTAACAGATAGTTCCCGGAAATCTCTGCAACCGTTATGAATACTCAGATCACTGATAGAAATACTGTAGTATCTAATACTGAAAATAAAAGTGATCAAGAGAAATCAAGTATAAGAAGCGTTGGTTTATACAATCAAAAGATTGCAAGCCAGGAGAACAGTGACATGGCTGGATCTCTCCATTTGCTGCTAGAAGCCATCGAACTATTGGAGTGTCAAGAACTTCCCAGAACTACAGGCCTCCAGACTCAGAAAGATAGTTCAGTAAAGGTTTTACCCAAAAAGATGAGGCGGATCAAAAAATTTGTGGGAAAACCTAGTTTTCAAAACCCTCAATGCTCTCTTGAGGATCATGGCTCGGAGTCTGCAAAAATATTGGCATTCAGTAAGGTTAGCCAATCTGGCGATGGCAAACATAGTTTCAACAGCGTTTCAAAAGCGGGTGAGACAGATCAAGTAGCCTTGCGAGGGACTTGTTCGAAGCGAGGAAGATTACAAGTCTTCCCCTCCAAATATTCAAATTGTGTAGTGCAGCCATGGAAGAAAAAATCAAGAAAAGTACCCACTTGACAGTGTTCTTGATTTTCAGAAGCATGCTGGGTCATCAATCATATAAATATATTTTCCCTTATAGAAGAGAGGGCTACGATAATGCTGATTTTGACAGTGTGTAGCATTGAAACTTCAGGGCATAAGTGCTTATTTAGGCAGAAATCTTGGAATGTTTTTTCTTGAGGATTTGTGAATACAAATTTTCCCCATAAAAATCGTACTTTTTATTCAAGGGTGAATGAAATGTACATTCGTCACAAGTGCTATACGCTTAGCAATTCATCATATGAATTGTTTAAACAATAAAAAAAAAAACTTCGTCCAAAATAAGAACAGCCTTCATATAAAAGCAGAATAGCAGTCAGAATTTGATCAATTAAGCTCAAATCCTCAAAATCATGTAATTCAGAATTACATTAGTTCTGAAACAGAACTCATAATCTCCAAGTTCAATAAACTCATAATCTCCAGTTTCAAGAATTACATTAGTTCTGAATCAGAACTCATAATCTCCAGGTTCAATAAACTCATAATCTCCAGTTTCAATAATCGGCCAAACTAACTTTGAAACAAAAAAGCATACATTTGCAAGATCTGTGAAAACATACATTTGCAGAAGATTTATTTTTCATTAGGATGTGAAGCTCATAACCCACAAATTTTATGTAATTACATTTTCATTGTGGATTGAAAGATTTTTTTCAGTTAATAAGAAGTCCAATTTCAATAGCAATTTTTTCATGATAATTTAAGATGTCAACTTACATTATACAATAAATATCAATAAACATACACTGATTCTCTCAAACTCTTGAAAGAAAAAATAAATGTAACTTACCATTAAACTTAACCTCATGAAAATCCACAAATCGAGACATTTGATTTTAAAAAAAATATTTTAGATTTTATCATTATTATTAAAAATAAAATTATACATGGAAAACAAAATTCTATAAATTATTCTTACCTATAAAAAATAAAAATCATTTTGATGAATTATAATGCGCATTTCAATTTTAACTAAAATATATACTTTCAACTCAGCCTTTCAATTCTAATTCACTGCAAATTCTGATTAATAGAGAAAAGGGTTTCAGTTTATATAAAGTGCTATAAGATCATCCATTGCTCTCTTTATCTTCGTGTATTAATATTGAAATTTTTTTGTTTGACCATATTTTGCTTTAAATATATATATATATATATATTTTATTAATTTTATTATGTTTTTAATTGAGATTTTTTTAATTTATTTTATTTAAACTAGAGTTATAATATACATTTAAGATGAAGTTTAATCACTTCTTAAGAATGGTTTTTTAAAAACTATTTTCGGTATTTGTGTCTATCCTTTATGATGACATGTTAAATTGTAATTGAGACATTTAATTCTAATAGTTCTAATATTTAATAGATTACTACACAATAATTTGATGGAATTATAATTTAATGTTAATTATGGTAGATAAAAATATTTTATTTTTATTTTTATTACAAGTTTACTTAGATCTTAAGAAAGAAAAGTAAAGAATTACTTGGTTTGTTTTAGAGTTTTATTTATGTGCTCAAAAAGTTTGGAGAAGAATGTTCCTAAATTACTATAATTTTGATGAAATACAAGATTGGACAAGTTCATATTGCAACAAAAATTTTGAGACTGAGTTCTTATGTGGATGTACATAGGGCAATTTATAAGGAAGTGTGTTCATCCTCAAATCTCATAGTCTCACAAAGATAATAGATCCTTTCATCCCTCGTAGTTTTAGGAAGGTCTAAGGCTCTGTTTCAATATGTAGCTCATGAGAGTTCGTTTTTATTTGAGCTATGTGGATCTTCTTCTTTAAGCTAGTTAAATAGAGCTATAATTTTGATCTTCAAGATTAGGGTTAATGACCTCCTTGTCCACAACTTCTCTTTGAACTTCGAAGTAAATTATAATATTTTTAATATCATCTATAATTTGCAAAGTGACATTTTTGTCAATCCCCCACATCTATAACCAATACATGGCATCTTTATGCCAACCTGGTTGGAGCCTTAGGTGGTTTTGAATGGAATTTAAAGAAATTTTTGGATGTCTCTTGTCTCCCAAGTTATTTAATTTTCCTTGTACATTAGGTACTTAGTGATAGCTTTGATCTCAATGGAGGAAAGACCCGGTTCAATTAGGAGAATAGGATATGGTGTATTGCTTTTAATTTTAAGATTGTAAGTTATAAAACGCTTCTATATTTGCTCAATCCTTCTTCAAGATTCTCTAGAGAGGTTGCAGCCCCAAAATTCACACCCATACAAGAGAACGAGTGTGATGAGAATTTCAAAAATGAATTTCTTTTTATCCCACATCACAAGGTTTGTCGATTTACAATTGTTTTCAGGACCAAAATAAGCTTTCCACCCTCCATTGATCATTTTCTCAATGATGTAGTTTCAATTAAGCTTGTGATGGATATCAACCCCAAGATATTTCGAGGAAGTTGCAAGTTCTTATGTAACATGCCCTATCCTAGCAAGGATATCAAATGAATCACAATATCTAGTTGCTAGCTCTAACTAACTTAGAGTAGCTTCCCAATTTCAAGGAGTGCTTCTTCAATCTAACTTTTAAATACACATGCTCCCCAACCCTGAATTCACTTGATATTTTCCCCTTATTTACAGAGCTTTTCTTCCTGACATGTGAATTTATTTAAATTGTGCTTAATATTTACTATCTACTCTTCCATTTCCTTGAGTAACTTTTCCCCAACTATAACTTTGTCTACTGGATTGTCCCAACTTACTGGATTTTTACACTTTCTACCATACAAATCTTCAAATAGACTCATCTTCAAAGAAGCATGATATCCATTGTTATATGCAAACTCTACTAAATAGAAGTAGTTTTCCCACTTGGATAGCTTGTCCATCACATATATTATTAACATATCTTCAATGACTTGATTCACTCTCTCAATGTGTCCATCAATCTTTGGATGATATATTGTACTTAAGTTCAATTCCATTCCAAATCCCTTGAATATCCCTTTCCACAAGTTTGAAGTAAACTTTGGATCTTTCCTTAGGTATCCCATGCAACATATAAATCTTTTTTATGTAAATATATGCTATATTAGATTCCTTATGACATGATTAAATCATGTTTCTTTTCTGTCCGAGGCAACTTATTAATGAAAAAAATTGTCACCACTTCCCATTTCCACTCAGGTGTTGACAATGGTTGTAGAAATATTGTGGGATGTATGTACTCAATATTTAATCTCTAACATTCCATACACCCAGTTATATACTCAACAATGTCTTTCTTCATTCCTAGCCGAAATTATTGACTTATTACTACCACAATTGTCTTTTGATATCAAAGATGTCCAACACATGGAATGTTATGCATTTCATTCATTACAAGTTTCCTTAATTCGCTAGAATTAGAAACATAAACTCTATTATTATGAATAATAATACCATCAACTTTTGACATGTTCCCTTCCACTTTATGTTGTGCATCTACCTATTGTAGTACTTCTTTGACCTTTAGGTAATGCTCATATGAGATAACAACTTTGAGAATTTTGTTTCTTAAGTTTGAATCAAACATGCGTATGGTTGTAGCATGCATTGCATGTATCCTTCTGTTGAGTGCATCCACAACCTTGTTCTCTTTTCCCTTAATATGTTAGATATTAAAATCAAATTCACAAATAAATTCCAACCATATTTTCTACCTTGCACTCAAAGCCATTTATTCAAATAAATACTTCAATCGACTATGATTTGGTCTTAATTCAAACTTGCTACCCACAAGGTAGTGTCTCCACATCATCAATGCATGTACACTGGAGACAAGTTCTAAATCACGTGTGACATATTTATTCTCATGCTCCTTAAGCTTCCTAGATTCATAACAAACCACATATTCATTATGAGTAAGAATTCCACCAATTCCCTCTCTGCAAGAATTTGTACATACAAAAAAATCTTCATTTGGATCAACAATATTAAGAATGGATGTAGTAGTGAGCAATTTCTTTAATTGTTGAAAACTTTCTCACATTTCATTGTCCGTTCAAATATGAAACACCTTTAGTATATAGCAAGTCCCATGAATGGCCTTACTTCTTAAACATTCATGGGTGTATTCCATTCGATAATAGATTCAATATTCTCTGGATGTACTATTATTCCTTCCTTAGAAATGATATGTCCCAAATATTGAATTTTCCTGTGACAAAAGGAACATTTGTTTAATTTTGCATACAATTGATGTTCTCTTAGCATTTGCAGTACTAACCGCACGTTCTCTTCATGACCCTCCTCTAATTTTGAATAGATTAGAATTTCATAAAGAAAAAACAATGATAAACTTATCCAAATATTGTTGGAAGATTCCATTCATCAAACACATGAACACAGTTGGTGCATTTGTCAAACCAAATGGAACCACTACAAATTCATAATGTCCATATCTAGTTCTAAAAGTTAACTTACTAATGTTTATTCTTTTATCCTTACCTAATGGTAACCTAATCTCAAATCTATCATTGAGAATATCTTCGCTACTCTTATTTGATCAAACAAGTCATCAATTCTAGGTGAGGATATGTATTCCTCACAGTGACCATGTTTGGCTGTTTGTAGTCAATGTATAACCACAAAGTTCCATCCTTCTTCTTCACAAAAATGATTGGTGCTCCCCCCTTCTTCTTCACAGTGACATGCTTGGATGTATGTATCATATCTTTAATAATTCTTCCAATTGCATATTCAACGATTTAAATTTTGGTGTTCTCAATCTATGGAATTTGAGAAAGTGGGGCAGCTTCAAGCACCAAATCAATAAAGAAATCAATGTCCCTTTTTGGTGGTAATCTTGGTATTTCATCAAACACATATGTAAACTCTTGTAACGTTGGAAAATATTCAAGCTTGGGATTTTACAATTTGTTGGCTCTTCCACATGAGCTACAGACATTTGACATCCTTTTTAGAAGCATCTTTTTAACTGCATAGATGAAATCTCCCTTATAGAAATAGGACTTGGAATGGATTTCACTATATTCTTCTCTCCTTCCTCATCAAGACAAGTGAGAGTCTTGTTATGGGAATCCAGGATAAATGATGTCCATCTAACTAATCCATCCCAATAAGAAAAAATATGAACCAAGAGGTATTATATTCATATTTGCAAAATTATTGAGTCCATTCATATCTAATGGACAACACTTTACTAGCTCGTTAATCTTCCTAAATTTTGTTTTAGTGGACAATTGAACCATCCACGATTTATCATGCTTACTTCTTTTGAGATGAAATATTTTGACCAAATTAGGAGCAATATAACTATGCCTTGCTTCTTAATCAATCAAAATGGTAATATGTTGATTTGCAATCTTACCTGAACAACCTCAATCATGTTTGACTAGTGATCTTCTTGTCGATTATCCAAGGCTACATAGATTCTTGAAATGTTTCCGGCCACATATTCCACTATAGTTTATTCTTGAATGTTTTGCATAGTCCTCATTTTGTATTCCCTTCAATGATCTCCTTCACATACCCAACTTTTGATTGGTTTCCTTGTTCTTTTTCCTAAACACTTTGTTGTCTTGGATCAACACACAAATGGTTGGCTTGGTTGATATGCATTGCAATGTTTCCTGAAGAAAGGACATTTAAAGTATTTATTCCTCTAATCCTTCCTATTTTTCTTCTTATCTCTCCAATACTTCTAAAATCTACCCTTCCTTTGTTCTAGTCATACATGTATTTGGTCCTCCTAGTTGCCTCTTCTAGAGTCCTGGCCTCATCAAACTAAATTTTATCTCTGTAGAGTGAAAGTATCCCACTTAGAAACCTATGAATATTTACCTTCTCATCCTTAATAAACCCAACATATATCAATAATTCCAAAAATTTCCTCTCATATTCCTCCATGGTCATATTTCCCAACTTGATTTCAAAGAACTCCTCCATCCTCTTGTCATAATCATGTTTTCATATGTACTTTTGCTAGAAATACTTATTGAATTGTTTCCATGAAATCCTCTTCTCATTAATGCGTTTCACTTGAATAAGTTGATCCCACTAGATTGAGGCATTTCCTTGTAGATTGTAAATGGAAACTGTAGCCTCCATGCTAGAGGAGTAGTTGTGCAATTGAATATATTTCTTCATCCCCAATAACCAAGCTTCGACATTTTTTCCCTTCTTGTTTTCACCATCGAAAGTGTTTGTCTTAATCTTTCTAAGATCCCCTTGTATCTCCTCTTGTATATGTATTCTATTTTAATGTCTAAGTGGGGACACTTCTAGACTACTCATTTATTCGTTAGATATGTATGACTTATTGGTTGCATGAGGTGGTGGCTAGTGATGTTTATGACTCCTAGTGGAACCTCTGGAGTGTCTGGATATTTCATGGGATCTCCTTCTTGAATAATATTTCTCCTCTTTCTTATGAATGAACTAGATCTAATCTACATTTTCCTTTACAACAAGTTTAATTTTGTATCAACTGAATGTTCAATTGATTGTGATGCTCATGGTCACTTAGATTTATCTCATTTCTAGAATTCTGAAGAAAAAAAATATTGTATACATAATCATTTTTGGGAAACTACCCATTTGACAATTTTCCAAATCAGGGCTAAGGCTCTTTTGCTATCTAGTTTTTGAAAAAAAATTGAAGCACTCTTCAAAATTTTATTATTTATATTTTCTCTGCTACTAATTAGATTTCCAATTACTATAATCATACTCATATTTGATATTAGAGATAAAATTTACAACCTACCAAAATTAGCGATTTTTCCCAATTCTGTACTTTTCCTATAGTTGCACTAAATCTCAAAAACCAACTTCTAGAACCTATAGAAGAAAATATGAGGAGAACAAATAATTTTTTTTTTATTGGGAAATGATAGAGTATTTGATTGTGAACACTCAGTAAATTTCAGATCATTAATCTGAGGCTCCAATAATTTTCTATATAAATCTAGAATTGCCTACTTTGTTGTTTTTACACTTATCCAGACTTTGATTTTTTGGCAAAAATGACTATCTCACAAATGGAGAAAAACTATTGAGAAAATTCACTTGAACAACTCTCTTCAGATTATTGGGGAGGAAAAATGTAATGCAAATAAAATTTTCTAGTTCAGACACTGGGGTCACTTTTACCTCCTTCAAGTTCTCCAAAATTGTAGAAAAGTCTATTGAAATAGTAGATTTTGGCATATTTTTGCATCGCCGCTGCAAACCCCTTGGAATTTGGCCAAATTCTCCACTAGGAATCTTTGTGCATAGTCATAGAATGTAATGTGAAAATTTCAACCCCAAAAGGGCCCTTGTTGAAAAACTAGATTAGGGTCTTCAAAAGTCATTAATTCCCCATTTCTAGAAATATGGACCTGAAATGGCCAACACCCCTCTTGGGATTTTTTGTAGTCCTCCTCATTGTAGCCTTTCCCCTAAAAATTCATCAAATTTGACTTTTTATGCTCCTATTATGGCCAAAATGTTTTTTGGCTCCAGATTGTTGGAATATATTAATTATATTCCTTGGAAGGTAATAATGTCTTTGTATTATGTCGAAATTTATTCACAATCTTATGTAAAAGAGTAATACATTATATCCCATTTTCATTATGGTAAAGTATACTCTTAATATCCATCATTATATAAAGAGATTTTATTATGGAGAATAATATTATCCCACATGCAATATGTGAGAGTAATTCCTCCACATCTCTGGGTATATAATAGGGTCAAGGGAGTCACATCACATATGTTCAAGTGATATAGTGGTATATGCTCATAGATAGTATCAACACATGGTAATGTGATCTCAAGCTCTACTATATTGTATTGGGGTTATTTGTAGTTTCTCTCTTGTAAGATTGAAGGAGAATTTTGGAGATAATAGAAGATGACCTTCCCGTGGACGTAGCCCAATTGGGTGAACCACATATAGCTGGTGTATTATTTTTCCTTGTTCTCTTTATGTTCTTATTTACTTTGATATGTTATTGATTGCTAAGATATGTAATCTAGTTTAGCTAGATCTAGAGTTCTGACATGGTATCAAAGTTGGTTTCTATGATCTAGCACCTTCTATAGATTTCAATCAATAACTATTATCATCTGGGTATGTTTCTACAATTTTTTGTGTCTAACCTAACCTTGTTGTGTAGATTTTTGTAGAAATTTTTCAAGGGTTCTTGATGTTTTTTCTGTAGATCTATATGTTTTTTGGCTTCTCCTCAAGGAGATCTATCTTTTGGTTGTCAGATCAATAGTTTTCATCCAAGTTTGGTATATTTTTTGCAGGTTTCCGTCTTCAGCATAATCAACAATGTTTTCGGCCTAAAACTGGACATTCGTGACTTTCTCTTCGTAGATAGGTCGAGTAACCACGACTTTCCCTACTGCGAACCCGCGAGCATACTGCAAACCCGTGACTTCTAGTGCGCATACTCGCATGTGCTACGACATACTCGTGTCTGCTCTAATTGTTAACTCGTGCTTACTTCAGGATACTCGCGACCCTCCTGTGCAGAGACTCGCGAGTACTTCGGTATAACCGTGACCTTATTGTACTAAAACCTGTGAATATCTGATCAAAACTGCAACTTTAGCCTTTACAGACTCGCGCACCGATGGCTGACTCTACTGTAAACCCGCAAGTAACTGCGACCTTTGCCGTGCATAACCCACGAGTATCAGCTTTACCTGCGAGTTTCCTGTTGGCAGACCCACGAGTGACTTTTCTTGGCACTGTTTTTAAGGGCTGTAAGTAAGTTTATTTTCCTTTACTGTGTTTCTGCAGATCAGTATGGTAAAGTGTATCCATTTTTTGTTATTCACTTTTTTTCTCTTGTCATTTCTAGCATTTGGGTTTCTTGTCAATATTTCTATCATTATGACTTCAGAAGTAGCTTATGTTCCTGAACTTGTTGGTCCTAACTATCTTGCATGGAAAAGAAAAATGATTGATGTTCTCAGGAGTAAGAATCTATGGAGGATTGTTAATGGTGAAAACCAAAAACCCATTGATGCTAAAGATGTGGCTATATGGGAATATAAATGTGATGAAGCAAGAGGGCTCATTGTTCAAACGGTTTCAAATAGTCTTCAGGTAAGTATAGAGGAAGAAGACAGCTCGTTTGAGGTATGGAAAATTCTTGCTTCTTTATTTGATAAATCTAATGATGTTTATGCTTATTACCTTGAAAATAAGATTTTTGAGCTAAATCCTACTAAGTTTTAAAGAGTAGAATTATATCTTGTTGAAGTGAAAACTTGAAATGAGAAATTAAATAATTGTGGTAAAGATTGCAAGAAAACAGACACTGCTCTTATAATTCTTGTAGAACAAAAATTGTCATCTTGTTTTGATATGTTCATCCAAACTAGAAATAGAGCTCTTGAATTGTCTTCAAATACCACGAAACCTACTTTTGATGATTTTTGTAAAGGGTTGATTAATGAGCAAGAAAGGTTAATTGTTTCAGGACAAGTCTCACCTAATAAGGCTCATATGGCACATAATAAGAATCCTAAGAAAAGTTTTAATAATTCTAAAGGTTCTAGTTCACACACTTCAAATCATACTAATAAATGTGGTCATACTTCTAATGCACACAATGAAACTAGTAAAAAGAAGAAAGTGTATGATCGTTGTAAGCATTATGGTAAAACTAACCATCTTGAAAAATAATTTTTTTAAAGCGAAACGTTTAATGGTTGAGGCTAAAAAGAACGGTTCTAATGAATCACAAGTAGCTTTATGTGCATCTATTGTTTCGTATAGTAGTTTTTCTTCTAATGTGGAATGGATAATGGATTCTGGTGATTCTAAACATATGACTGGTAATGCTTCTTTATTTACATCTTACGACAATAATAAAAACACATCTCAGAAAGTATCTATAGGTGATGGTAAACAACTTTCCGTAATTGGTTCTAGTACTGTTAATGTTGTTAATAGTCAATTGGAAGATGTTTTTCATGTTGAACACATGCCCATCAACTTGCTTTCTATTTATCTTGCATGTCAAAAAGTATATAAATTTGAAGCTTGGCCTGATAAATATGTTCGTAAATATATCAATCAAAATTTTAAAGTAGCGTCTTCTGGTCCTGTTGATCATACTGTTGGTTTATATAAATTTGTTGGTTTTAATTCAACTAAAAGACAACCTTTTTATTCATATGTTGCTCATGTTGATGAACTAAGTAAATTATGGCATGAAAGATTGGGTCATTTGAATTATGGTAAAATGCAAATGTTAACTAAAATGGTACTTGGCTTGCCTAATATTTCATCTACTAACAATGTTTGTGAAGGTTGTGTACTTGGTAAACATCATAGAGAAATGTTTGATAAAGGTAAAGCTTGGCATGCTAAAAAACCTTTGCAATTAATTCATAGTGGCATTTGTGGTCCTCTTGAAGTTCCTTCTATATCTCATGCAATCTATTTTCTTACTTTTATTGATGACTTTAGTAGAAAATCATGGGTTTATTTTTTGAAAAATCAAAAGTGACAAGTTTTCTAAATTTCAAGTATTTAAATACTTGGTTGAAAATGAATATGGTAAAACAATTAATACTTTAAAAACTGATAATGGGGGGGAATCTGTTAAGAAATAATTTGAAGTATTTTTATCTAAAAATGGAATTCAACATCAAAAGACTGTTCCTTACACACCTCAACAAAATGGTGTTGCTGAAAGGAAAAACAAAACTTTAGTTGAAATGGATAGATGTATGCTTTATTCTAAAGGATTACACAACTTGTGCTAACTTTATTTTAAATAGAGTTCCTACAAACGTTGTTAAGCATGTTATCCTTGAGGAAAAATGGAACGGTAGAAAACCAGATATTAGTAACTTTAAGGTGTTTGGTTGTGAATGTTGGGCTCATATTCCTGATGACAAACGGAAAAAGTTAGAACCCAAGTCTCACAAGTGTATATTCATTGGTTATGCTGAGGGTTCCAAAGCTTACAAGTTATTTGATCCTTCTAATCAAAGTGTCATAATTCGTAGAGATGTTCAATTTACTGAAGTCTCTCCACCACTTGAGTCTGTCGAACCTCATGTTACCTTGAATATTCCATTGTCTCCTGTTACTCCTTCCAGTTCTGTGCCTGTTATTGACCTTAGTTCACCCTCTTCTTCAAATGTTCCACCTGAAAGTCTCAAAGCTCCCAAAGTGACTTTTGTACCTTCTAACCTTCTTGTTTGGGCCCGAAAAACTCTTGAATATGCAAGTAGTGAGATCGGTAACCCTTCTGATACTCGTAGAAATCAATCTAGCTTTTCTCTTATGACCAAATTTTTGGCCACATATGATCCTAATTCTTATACTCAAGCTAAGGGTAAGCCTCATTGGGAACAAGCTATGTCTGTTGAGTATGATCTCTTATGAAGAACAAGACTTGGTCTCTTGTTCCTCTTCCTTCAGGGAAGAATTTAGTTGGTTGTAAATGGATTTATAAAACTAAGTTTATTGCAGAAGGACATATTGAAAAATATAAAGCTAGATTAGTTGCAAAAGTTTTTAATCAACTTGAAGGTATTGATTATAATGAAACTTTTTCTCTTGTTGCTAAAATGACTACAATAAGAACCATCTTATCTCTTGTTGCATCTTATAAATGGGAAATACACCAAATGGATGTTCAAAGTGCTTTTTTAAATGGTAATCTTAATGAAGACATTTATATGAAACAACCTCCTGGTTTTATTAATGTTGAATCATCAAGTTTTGTATGCAAATTACACAAGTCTTTATATGGTCTCAAACAAGCACCTAGGGCTTGGTATGAAACAATATATACATATTTCTTGACTAATGGTTTTAAGAATTGTATATCTGATCCAAATATGTATGTTAAGAACTTTGGTGATCATATCCTCATTATTGTGTTATATGTGGATGATCTTATTATAACTGGCAGTCAACTAGTTTTAATTCAAAGTATGAAAATTGATCTTCAAAAGCAGTTTGAAATGACTCATCTCAGTATATTGCACTATTTCTTGGGTCTTCAAATTTGGCATATGGAAGATGGTATTCTTCTCTCTTAGTCAAAGTATGCTACAGATTTATTGGCTCGTTTCCATAAGATTGATTGTAAACCCGCTCCTACGCCATTTCAGTCCGGTGTAAAGTTAACGGTTGAGTGTACTACTCCTCTTATTGATGCTACTCTTTATCATCAGCTCTTGGGCAGTTTGATATATTTAACTCACAGCAGACCATATCTCTATTTTTTCGTCAGTATGGTTTCTCGGTTCATGCAGCAACCTCATGAAATTCATTGACAAGTAGCAAAGAGAATTCTGAGATATTTACAGGGGACATTGTACTATGGTGTTTTTTATTCGAGCAGTGCTACAGTTTAACTTTCTGGATATACAGACTCTGACTAGGCAGGTGAGAGTTTTGATCGACGGTCAACTGCTGGTTCTATATTTCAACTTGGTTCAGGTCCGATTTCTTGGTCCAACAAGAAGGTGGAGACTCTTTCTTTATCGTCATGTGAAGTAGAGTATAGAGTAGCCAATGAAGCAGCTAAAGAAGCAATTTGGTTACGACATGTTCTCATTGAGCTTGGTCTAGTTCCAAAATCGTCCACTATGTTGAAATGTGATAATCAGGGTGCAATTCAGCTTGCTTATAATCCAATATATCACTCCAAGACAAAGCATCTCGAACTTGATGCTCATTACATTCAAGGTCTCATCGCAGATGGTATTCTTTATCTTGAGTGTTGTCTTACCGAGAAGCAGGCAACCGATATATTCACCAAATCCTTAATAGTAGCAAAGTATGTACAACTTCATTCTTTACTTGGGATGAGGGAAGTTGTCATCAAGGGGGAGCAGTAATGACTCCTTCCTTCCTTAGTGTTAGTGAGGGATTTTCTCCCAGCCATTATTAAGGGGGAGTGTTGGAATATATTAATTATATTCCTTGGAAGGTAATAATTTCTTTGTATTATGTCGGAATTTATCCACAATCTTATGTAAAAGGGTAATACATTATATCCCATATTCATTATGGTAAAGTACTCTTGATATCCATCATTATATAAAGAGATGTTATTATGGAGAATTATATTATCCCACATGCTATATGTGAGAGTAATTCCTCCACATGTCTGGGTATATAATAGGGTCAAGGGAGTCACATCACATATGTTCAAGTGATATAGTGGTATATGCTCATAGATAATATCAACACATGGTATTGTGATCTCAAGCTCTATTATATTGTATTGGGGTTATTTGTAGTTTCTCTCTTGTAAGATTGAAGGAGATTTCTGGAGATAATAGAAGACAACCTTCCTGTGGACGTAGCCCAATTGGGTGAACCACGTATATCTGGTGAATTCTTTTTCCTTGTTCTCTTTTTGTTCTCATTTACTTTGATATGTTATTGATTGCTAAGATAGGTAAGCTAGTTTAGCTAGATCTATAGTTCTGACACAGACATGTATTTTCTTTTTTACCTTTTCTCTCTGCTCACATGGCATGACAATGGTGGTTGATGTTGTAGTGAAATCCTACATGTCATTATATGAATATTCCATGTCATCTACCTTGGCCACCAAGTTACCTTTCCCCATCATCATGGCCATTTCTACTTCTTTTCCATTTGCACAAATACCAAGAGTGAAGTGACTAGGGGTCCTTATCTCTACATGTTTTCCTTAGATAAATAGTCCATATCAATTTTAGAGATGAAACTAGTTGAATGTTAACACGACCCTTTCCTTTTGAAATTTCAAAAGTAATTTTACACATGACACATTCTCATCATTTCGAAACTTGAAATGTGGTTTTCAAAACCACTAACTATGGTTCTAAAACCACTTACTGTCATTGTTGAAAACTGCCCTTTTATTTCATGTGCAATGGGTTCCATCGAACACATGGAAACTGATCATAGATTTCATGAGAGAATCCATCACTTAACTATTGAGTAGTTTCACAAAATACATATGCACCATATATTGTAAATAATCCACAACCATCCAACATTTCAAAGGTGCATCTTGTGATTAAAACCCAATTAGTTTTGCTTTTGAAAATATTACCAAGTATTGACCTATTCCATTTGTAACCTTTAGATTTAAGTATTGTGTCTTTTCTTCCAAAATGGGAATCCACTGGGACATGTGGCAGTCTCACAACCATTTAGAAATCTTGATAAATGGTTTCTAATACCACTTCCTCGGCTTTTGAAACCATTTACCACCACTATCGAAAACCATCGATTCAATTTGTCTTGTAGTGGGTTATGCCAAACACATGGTTCAAATAAAGCCATTTCGGAGGTCAAACCTATAGGCTTTTAATCGAGCCTTCACCCTCTGAAATTTTAAACCACTTTTACACGTGGCACTTCCTAGTTAATTTCATAACTTGGTAACTAGTTTCTAATAGCCCTTCTTCAACTTCCAAAACCACCAAACCACCTCCCTAAAGTTCCCTTACATTCTATCATTGATTTACTTCCTGCACATTTTCCTAACAAAAAATTTGATTCCATTCTTGATCAATTCACCTTGTTTTCATAAAAAATGGGTATTTTAACCATTTTGAGCTCCCTTATTGGTAAATTTGACTCCAGTAGTGGCCAACTAAAATGTGTATTTTACCAAATTCATTATTTTTCCATGAAATTTGAATTTATAGGTACTAGCAATGCTTCAGTGTCATTAATCTCTATCAATTACACTTATTTTCCTTCACATCAATCATACAAATAGCCTGTAAACTGCATTTTCCCAAAATTTTCTCATTGCAACATTTTATCAAACACTTAACATGCAATTGCTTCCTAGTATACAAACCGATTTATGGCCCAAACAAACCCAATATTTAAATCCGGAGCTCTAATACCACTCTGTCATGTAACCATCAACCTTTGTCTATTGGTAAGGCTATGGGGCACCTTAATTTTTACCTCTAAATTTTTTCTCTAATTGTTTCGACATTATTATCAATGGTTGACTATAAATTCTATGAGTGCAAGCAACTACAACAACCTTAATTATTTTGCTACAATGCCAATTATGAACTCTACTATGCATAAATTCATAACCATGATAATTTTATTCCATAAGCAAAATTGGAAATCTAACAAAAGCATCCAAATGCATAACAAAACATAAATAAATGGCATTCCATTATAAAAATTATAAGCATGCACATTCAACACTTATCTTTATGGAATAGTCCTCCAATTGGATGCAAATGAAGGATGTTCCTCATATCCTTAGGCACTTCGTCACACTAAATATTTACATGATAGAGGCCACCTCCAAGCTAAGACTATCACTCCACAAGGGTGAAGTTCCCAATATTTCTACTTATTCCACAATCCAGTACTCTCTGGTGCCAAAAGACCCTCTACAATTATCCCTTCAGTGCTCAAGAACGCTTCCCAGGAAATCCCATTGCTAGGACTCCAGGGGTTCTCAATTGTAGGCCAAGTTCCTCTCACAATAGCACATTAAAATCAACACCAAATTCCCCATGGAAATTTCATAAAAAGGTATGGAATCTCTTGATACTAGTTGTAAGGATGATGTTGAATAAATGAATCTCTAAGTCAATTTCTCACGTTTTATATGCATGTTTCCAACTTGCCATGTGGGTCCTTAGGAGGAGTCCACTTTCCCCCCTTTAATCGTGGCTTAGGTTAATTAAATAATTCTTAACTAAATCAACCCCATAAACATGGGTTTAGGGACCTTGGGTTAAAAAATTTAACCAATGTTGATAAGTAAGGCTAAGGACTTAGGTTAATACTAACTAGGGTCATCTCCACTTAGCCCCTTTTCACCTCCCCCACTTGTGGAATCATAGCCTTGAATCTCTTCTTTGTCCTTATTATTTTGCAACTATCATGGTTTTTTATATTATATAAAAATGTACATCATTGCATTATCTTTGGACACCCTAGACCATTTAAGTCCAACTTCTAGGCACTTCATCATTACATACGTAATTGCATTATGGGGTAAAAAATGGGGTGTTAAATGTATAAAATGTTAAATTTTGAGTATTAAATCACAATACTATAGGATCTTTGCTGAGAGAATAACATCTACAGTATATCAATGCATGACAATCATAATATGACAAGCATCACAAGCATCACAAGAATCAAAAGCATAGAGACAAGAGACACAGAGTTTCCATGGGGAAAACCCTAAGGTGAAAAACCCCACAACTTCCTCAGAGATAGAGAGAGCAATGGCTCAACCAAAATACAACCAAATAACACTGAGATAGTCTCCTAGCAGATGATCCTCCTCCTCCTCACTAGTGCGCCACTTTTCAGAGAGAGAGTGAGTTAGTGAGTAAAATAGAGATCTCCTATCTCTATTTATACTCACCTTTTTGCCCAGTGACCTACTGGGGCCGACTTGTCTACTTAGATACATCCACATTATATTATATATTAATTAGGGCCGACCCCATATGGTGGTCTAATAACCCATCGGCAAGTACACACACTTGCGACACTTGTCAATCCTCACGACGACACTTCCTTATAGAGGAATAACACATCTCTTATAAGGGTACAACAAATATATATATAATACACAGATGAAATACATTCCGAAGTTACATATACATCAACACTCCCTGTTAACTAGGAAGGTATTTCTCGACACATATCTGCTAGACAAGTCTTCTTCTCTGGATCATCGTCATCATCATCATCACTGCTGCTACTATCTCAACCAATATCTGACTCTACTCGTCATAGGAAGTTCTACAGAGCCAGTCCTTTTTCATATTGGATGTAGGCCCACCACCTGCAGGTCTTCATCATCACTGGCCATACTGTGGAATCCTCGGGACTTATTACGTGCGTCACAAAACCTCGAAAGAGCATCCCAGGCTGTTACGAGCACACAGCTCTACCTATAGGATCTCCCAGGGCACCAAATTACATGTGACCTCACCACAAAACCTCACAAGAGCATCCTAGGCTGTTACGAGAACACGGCTCTACCTATAGGATCTCCCAGGGCAACAAATTACATGTGGTCATGGAAAAACCTAGCAAGAGCATCCCAGGACTAATTACGGGCACACAGCCCAACCTATCGGATCTCCCAGGGAACCGAATTACATGCCATAGGAAAAAACCTCGAAAGAGCATCTGCCAGATATCCCAGGGAACCGAATTACATGCCATAGGCAAAACCTCGAAAGACTATCTACAGATCTCCCAGGGCACCGAATTACATGTCCTCCCAGAGCAAAACCTCGAAAGAGCATTTTCCAGATGTCCCAGGGCACCGAATTACATGCCATAGGCAAAACCTCGAAAGACCATCTGCAAATCTCCCAGGGAACCGGATTACATGCTCATCTGCACAACCTGATCCACGGCCATAGAGTATCAACCTGATACTCACCATACATCATCCTGATGTATCCATGATCATCCTGATCATCATCACTGCAACGTCCTGCTGCATGTCATCTGGAGCAACATCCTGAAGCTCATCATCTATGATCATCCTGATCATCACTGCAACATCCTGCTGCATGTCATCATACCTGATCCATCTGATCATCAATGCATCTACCTGATGCATACCAAGTATCTACCTGATACATATCATCATACATGATCCTCCTGATCATCAATGTATCCACCTGATACAAATACAAATACATGATACATATCACCATATATGATCCACCTGATCATACAATGTATCCACCTGATACATATACAGATACATGGTCCAAGCATCCAACATGATGCATATACAAAATACATACACATGATCCAACTGATCATATCCAGCATCAACATGATGCGTACATACATACATAAAAATGATCCATCTGATCATATCCAGCATCCAACATGATGCGTACATACATATATAAAAATGATCCAACTGATCATATCCAACATCCAACATAATGCGTACATACATACATAAAAATAATCCAACTGATCATATCCAGCATCCAACATGATGCATACATACATACATAAAATGATCCAACTAATCATATTCAAGCAGAAACCTGATGCTCATCATCCAGTGCTTACATCCACAGCCATGTGAAGGATCCTCCTTCCAACATGCTTGGAATGGCTTCAGCAAATGTGTCCATCACTTCTTCCTCGAAGTGTCCTCAATCTGAAGAACGTCACGCCTTTCTCTGAAGTACTTGAACTTCACCCTGGCTAGTGGCTTCGTCAGCACATCTGCAATCTGCTTGTCCGTCGCAACATATAGGAGCTTCACAGCTCCTCTCTGCACCATATCCCTGATATAGTGATATTTGATCTCTATTTGTTTCGACCTGTCATGAAACACTGGGTTCTCGAACAGCTTCACACAACTCTGGTTATCATAGAAGATACCAGTAGCCTCCAACGGGAGATCAAATAAATCAGACAGTAGATTCCGTAGCCATACTGCCTCACAACTAGCTCAACAGGCTGCAACATAATCTGCCTCAGCTGTACTCAGTGCTACACAGGACTGCTTCCTGCTAAACCAAGAGATCACACCTGATCCCATAATGAAGCAACACCCAGATGTGCTCTTCCTGTCTGCAGCACTGCCAGCCCAATATGAATCAACATAACCCTGCAGGTTAAACTTTTGATTCGCTTCATACTTGAGCCCATAATCCACTGTACCCTTCAGGTACCTCAGAACATGCTTTACAGCAACCAGGTGAACACTCCTCGGATCCGTCAGGAACTGGCTCAATGTGTTCACAGCAAAGCAAATGTCTGGTCTCGTGTTCGTCAGGTACATCAAGGACCCAATCATCTGACGATACATAGAGACATCAACTGGCTCAGATGAAGCATCACATAGAAGCTTCAGATTCGATGCCATAGGTTTGGCCGTGGCCTTGCAATCCATCATCCCAAATCTCTTCAGGATATCAACTGTGTACTTCCCTTGACCAAGGAAGATCCCTCCTGCACTCTGCCACACCTCCATACCTAGGAAATAGTGCATCATTCCCAAGTCTTTCATATCGAATTCAGCAGCAAGCTTCCTCTTAGTATCTGCAATCAGTCTGTCATCTCCTGTTACAAATAAGTCATCCACATATAGGAGTAGAATCACAGGATTTCCTTCCTCAACCTTGTAGTAAAGGTTGGAATCCGCTTTACTCTTGGTAAAAACCAAACTAGATAGGAAACTATCCATACTACCATACCAAGTTCTGGGAGCTTGTTTCAAGCCATACAAGGCTTTCTTCAATCTGCACACATATGACTCCCTGTCATGTATTTCAAAATCGAGTGGTTGTTCCACATATACTTCCTCTTCTACTACACCATTCAGGAAAGCAGTCTTGACATCCATCTGGTGTATTTTCCATTTCATTGTTGCAGCCAGGGAAAGTACTGTTCTGATGGAAGTATACCTGGCTACAGGTGCAAAGGTTTCTTCATAATCTATTCCTTCTTTCTGAGAGAAACCACGAGCTACGAATCTTGCTTTGTATTTTTCTACACTGCCATCTGCAACATGCTTGATTTTGTAGATCCACTTGGAAGTCACAACAGACTTCTCTTTAGGTCTTGAGACAACATCCCAAACATCATTCTTCATTATTGATTGGTATTCCTCAACCATAGCATCCTTCCATTCTTTCTTTTCTGCTGCCTCTTCATAACTGGAAGGCTCTTTGTTCATAATGTCACAGATTAAAGCAACATAACTGGTGTGAGATCTGGTTCTCTTCTTTGCTCTGTGTTCTTCTTTTAGAATGCCAAGTCTTTCTGCATCATGAATGAGCTCTCTAGCCCATATAGGTTTCCTCTTGTGAGAGTTATCCTCACGGGGTGGATCTACATGTTCTTGTGGATCTTCAAACTCACGAATAGTTTCTGGAACTGCTTCAGTCATGGTAGTGTCCTGAAATCTTGTTTCCTTAGGTTCTTCATAAACTTCGATGGGTGCTTTCCTCGATTTGATGAATGCTGAGTTTTCATCAAATGTTACATCCCTGCTGACATCAATCTTCTTGAATCCTGGAAAGTATATTCTGTAAGCCTTCGAGCTTTCACTGTAACCCACAAAGATACCCTTCTTTACTGAAGGATCTAGTTTAGTCCTCTTTTCCTTTGGGACATGAGTGTATACTGGACAACCAAATATTCTGAGATGACTGACTTCAGGTTTCTTACCATAAAAGACCTCTTCTGGTGTCTTGTTGTCCAATATCTTGTGGGGTGTTATGTTCTGCACATATACAGCTGTTCTAGCTGCTTCTGCCCATAGGTGCATAGGAAGATCCTGGTCATGCAACATTGCCCTTGCTGCTTCCATGATAGTTCTGTTCTTCCTTTCTGCAACTCCATTTTGTTGAGGATTATAAGGAGCAGTCAACTCCCTCTTAATCCCTGAATCACTGCAAAGCTTCTTGAAGTCACTTGAGGTGAATTCTCCACCATTGTCGGATCTGAATGTTTTGATCTTCTTGTCAGTTTGATTTTCCATCAAGGTTTTGAATTCCTTGAATTTATCAAGCACCTCATCTTTGCCCTTCAAGAAGTATACCCAAGTCTTCCTCGAGAAGTCATCAATAAATGATACATAGTAAACATACCCACTTAGGGAATTGAATGACATAGGGACACATACATCTGAGTGGATGATTTCCAGGATGTCTTTTGCCTTGCTTTCACTGCTTGGGAAAGCCTTCTTAATGTTCTTACCTTTTGCACATCCTTTGCAAACACCTTCATGTTTGGTCTTGATTTCAGGAAGACCTTCTACTGCCTTGCTTGCAATTGGAAGTGCCCTATAGTGCATATGAGCAAGTCTTCTATGCCAAATTTCACTTGGCTCCATGGATTCATGTACCATGGCATGTTCAGGTTGTCCCTTCAATTTATACAAGCCTCCCTCTTGCTCTCCAATCACTACTGCATCATCTATGTTCTTTCCCTTTGGCCACATTAGGACTTGGCCATCCACAAATGCAACCCTCATACCTTTTGCATCCAATGCAGAGATGGAGAGTAAGTTCTTCTTGAGTCTAGGCACATAAAGGACTTCTTTCATCTTCAAAGATTTTCCAGAATCTAGGTTGTAGGAGGCTTCACCACTTCCTTTGATTGGGTATTGATAATCATCCCCAAGTTTCACCTTATGAGGTGATTCATGTTCAGATAGGTTCACAAAGGATTCCTTAAACCCATTCATGTGTTTGGAAGCCCCACTATCAATCAACCAATCATTACATCCATGAGAGATGGCACCTGTAAGAGCAGAGATCAGAACATACTCTTCTTCACTTGATGAGTCATCATCACTATCACTTTCTGCCCTAGCCTTCTTCTTTGGGGGTTCATCATCTTCGGCAGCATGAGCGTGAAACCTTCTTTTGCTGCCCTTCTTCTTCTTACTGAAGTTGTTGTTATTATCCCTTTTGTTCTTGGGACAATCTGAAGCAAAGTGACCCTTCTCATTGCATATGAAGCATCTTAGGTCTTTCTTGTTCTTTTGATAGGATCTATTGTGGCGAGAGTGATCCTTCTTGGTTTTGCTTCTTTTGGTGTGAGCTGCAAGAGCTTGATCTTCACCTCCCATCTTTTCTTCACGAGCTATACGTCTAGCTTCTTCTTGAGAGCATTCTTCCCGAAGTCTACTGAAGGAGATCAACTTCTTCCTTGCACAAATTCCTTGAATAAAGTAATCCCATGACCTGGGTAGGCCATTTAGAGTGGTCATCACCACTTCACCATTCTCCACCATTTCATTTACTGCTTCTAATTGTTCCTTGATCTGAGAGACCCTTGAAAAGTAAGATTGAATGGTTTCTCCATTCTGAAACTTCACTGCTTTCAATTGGTTCCGCAGGGTCATCTTTCGATTTATGTTCTTTCCTTCAAATAGCTTGGTCAAAGATTCAAACATCTCTTTGGGTGTCTTAAGAGAAGACACATGAGGTATGAGATGGTCTTTGATAGAATCAGCAATGATTCTCTTTGCCTTGACCAAGTTCTTCTTGTGCAATGCCTTGGCTTCTTCATCCTCTGGGATAGGGATGTCTTCTTTCACATATGAGTCCAACTCATTTTCTTCCAGGATTAACCCAATCCTATACTTCCAGGCTCGGAAGTTATCAGCCCCTTCAATCTTATCCTCAAGCTTGGTGTGGAGAGACATCTTTAAGAGTACTTCAAATGGAAATAGAAAGGATTTAGGACTTACCACTTGAAGTGCTGAAAACTGGATCTCGTCCCGGATTAGGGTTTGTCAAAGAAACCCTAAAAATTCAAAATGTGAATTTCAAAATTCTGAAAGGATAGAAAGATGCGCCTTGGAGAGCTGATCAGCCTAGTACATTCAGAATTTGAGATCAGCAAAGTCTTGTCCTTCAAAATTGCCTTTTTGTCCTCCCGGGTTCACTAGAGAGAGCCTTGAATTAGGGTTTGAGTTTCCCAAAGATCTACTCAGCCAAAAACCTCGATCCAAAGCTCTAACCTTCGATTTTTGCAAGGAGCTTCCAGCTGTGCCTTGAGTTTCCAGAAATTCCTATTTTTGTGGAAACCCTAATTTTTAGGGCCAAATATGAAAATGCTCGGAACTGAATTCTGATTGGACGGATAGATGCGCCTTGATGAGTAGATCCAATCTACTATACTGAATTTCAAAAATCTGTGGAGAGAAACCCAATAAACAAGGAACACAAGCTTCCGTCACTGCAAAATGTCGTCTTCTCAGTTTAGCTCTGATTCCATGTTAAATTTTGAGTATTAAATCACAATACTATAGGATCTTTGCTAAGAGAATAACATCTACAGTATATCAATGCATGACAATCATAATATGACAAGCATCACAAGAATCAAAAGCATAGAGACAAGAGACACAGAGTTTCTGTGGGGAAAACCCTAAGGTGAAAAACCCCACAACTTCCTCAGAGATAGAGAGAGCAATGGCTCAACCAAAATACAACCAAATAACACTGAGATAGTCTCCTAGCAGATGATCCTCCTCCTCCTCACTAGTGCACCACTTTTCAGAGAGAGAGTGAGTTACTTTTTCGAGTGAGTAAAATAGAGATCTCCTATCTCTATTTATACTCACCTTTTTGCCCAGTGACCTACTGGGGCCGAATTGTCTACTTAGATACATCCACATTATATTATATATTAATTAGGGCCGACCCCATATGGTGGTCTAATAACCCATCGGCAAGTACACACATTTGCGACACTTGTCAATCCTCATGACGACACTTCCTTATAGAGGAATAACACATCTCTTATAAGGGTACAACAAATATATATATAATACACAGATGAAATACATTCCGAAGTTACATATACATCAACACTCCCTGTTAACTAGGAAGGTATTTCTCGACACAGATCTGCTAGACAAGTCTTCTTCTCTGGATCATCGTCATCGATGCATCGTCATCATCATCGTCACTGTTGCTACTACCTCAACCAATCTCTGACTCTACTCATCATAGGAAGTTCTACAGAGCCAGTCCTTTTTCATACTGGATGTAGGCCCACCACCTGCAGGTCTTCATCATCACTGGCCATACTGTGGAATCCTCGGGACTTATTACGTGCATCACAAAACCTCGAAAGAGCATCCTAGGCTGTTACGAGCACACAGCTCTACCTATAGGATCTCCCAGGGCACCAAATTACATGTGACCTCACCACAAAACCTCGCAAGAGCATCCCAGGCTGTTACGAGCACACAGCTCTACCTATAGGATCTCCCAGGGAAACGAATTACATGTGGTCATGGAAAAACCTCGCAAGAGCATCCCAGGACTGATTACGGGCACACAGCCCAACCTATCGGATATCCCAGGGAACCGAATTACATGCCATAGGACAAAACCTCGAAAGAGCATCTGCCAGATATCCCAGGGAACCGAATTACATGCCATAGGCAAAATCTCGAAAGACTATCTGCAGATCTCCCAGGGCACCGAATTACATGTCCTCCCAGAGCAAAACCTCGAAAGAGAATTTGCCAGATGTCCCAGGGCACCGAATTACATGCCATAGGCAAAACCTCGAAAGACCATCTGCAAATCTCCCAGGGCACCGAATTACATGCTCATCTGCACAACCTGATCCACGGCCATAGAGTATCAACCTAATACTCACCATACATCATCCTGATGTATCCATGATCATCCTGATCATCATCACTGCAACGTCCTGCTGCATGTCATCTGGAGAAACATCCTGAAGCTCATCATCTATGATCATCCTGATCATCACTGCAACATCCTGCTGCATGTCATCATACCTGATCCATCTGATCATCAATGCATCTACCTGATGCATACCAAGTATCTACCTGATACATATCATCATACATGATCCTCCTGATCATCAATGTATCCACCTGATACAAATACAAATACATGATACATATCACCATACATGATCCGCCTGATCATACAATGTATCCACCTGATCCATATACAGATACATGGTCCAAGCATCCAACATGATGCATATACAAAATACATACACATGATCCAACTGATCATATCCAGCATCAACATGATGCGTACATACATACATAAAAATGATCCATCTGATCATATCCAGCATCCAACATGATGTGTACATACATATATAAAAATGATCCAACTGATCATATCCAGCATCCAACATGATGCGTACATACATACATAAAAATGATCCAACTGATCATATCCAGCATCCAACATGATGCGTACATACATACATAAAATGATCCAACTGATCATATTCAAGCAGAAACCTGACGCTCATCATCCAGTGCTTACATCCACAGCCATGTGAAGGATCCTCCTTCCAACATGCTTGGAATGGCTTCAGCAAATGTGTCCATCACTTCTTCCTCGAAGTGTCCTCGATCTGAAGAACGCCACGCCTTTCTCTGAAGTACTCGAACTTCACCCTTGCTAGTCTCTTCGTCAGCACATCTGCAATCTGCTCGTCCGTCGCAACATATAGGAGCTTCACAGCTCCTCTCTGCACCATATCCCTGATATAGTGATATTTGATCTCTATGTGTTTCGACCTGTCATGAAACACTAGGTTAACGGATAGCTTCACACAACTCTGGTTATCACAGAAGATACCAGTAGCCTCCAACGGGAGATCAAATAACTCAGACAGTAGCTTCCGTAGCCATACTGCCTCACAACTAGCTCAACAGGCTGCAACATACTCTGCCTCAGCTGTACTCAGTGCTACACAGGACTGCTTCCTGCTAAACCAAGAGATCACACCTGATCCCATAATGAAGCAACACCCAGATGTGCTCTTCTTGTCTGCAGCACTGCCAGCCCAATCTGAATCAACATAACCCTGCAGGTTAAACTTTTGATTCACTTCATACTTGAGCCCATAATCCACTGTACCCTTCAGGTACCTCAGAACATGCTTTACAGCAACCAGGTGAACACTCCTCGGATCCGTCAGGAACTGGCTCAATGTGTTCACAGCAAAGCAAATGTCTGGTCTCGTGTTCGTCAGGTACATCAAGGACCCAATCATCTGACGATACATAGAGACATCAACTGGCTCAGATGAAGCATCACATAGAAGCTTCAGATTCGATGCCATAGGTGTGGCCATGGCCTTGCAATCCATCATCCCAAATCTCTTCAGGATATCAACTGTGTACTTCCCTTGACCAAAGAAGATCCCTCCTGCACTCTGCCACACCTCCATACCTAGGAAATAGTGCATCATTCCCAAGTCTTTCATATCGAATTCAGCAGCAAGCTTCCTCTTAGTATCTGCAATCAGTCTGTCATCTCCTGTTACAAATAAGTCATCCACATATAGGAGTAGAATCACAGGATTTCCTTCCTCAACCTTGTAGTAAAGGTTGGAATCCGCTTTACTCTTGGTAAAGCCCAAACTAGATAGGAAACTGTCCATAGTACCATACCAAGTTCTGGGAGCTTGTTTCAAGCCATACAAGGCTTTCTTCAATTTGCACACATATGACTCCCTGTCATGTATTTCAAAACCGAGTGGCTGTTCCACATATACTTCCTCTTCTACTACACCATTCAGGAAAGCAGTCTTGACATCCATCTGGTGTATTTTCCATTTCATTGCAGCAGCCAGGGCAAGTATTGTTCTGATGGAAGTATACCTGGCTACAGGTGCAAAGGTTTCTTCATAATCTATTCCTTCTTTCTGAGAGAAACCACGAGCTACGAATCTTGCTTTGTATTTTTCTACACTGCCATCTGCAGCATGCTTGATTTTGTAGATCCACTTGGAAGTCACAACAGACTTCTCTTTAGGTCTTGGGACAACATCCCAAACATCATTCTTCATTATTGATTGGTATTCCTCAACCATAGCATCCTTCCATTCTTTCTTTTCTGCTGCCTCTTCATAACTGGAAGGCTCTTTGTTCATAATGTCACAGAGTAAAGCAACATAACTGGTGTGAGATCTGGTTCTCTTCTTTGCTCTGTGTTCTTCTTCTGGAATGCCAAGTCTTTCTGCATCATGAATGAGCTCTCTAGCCCATACAGGTTTCCTCTTGTGAGAGTTATCCTCACGGGGTGGATCTACAGGTTCTTGTGGATCTTCAAACTCATGAATAGTTTCTGGAACTGCTTCAGTCATGGTAGTGTCCTGAAATCTTGTTTCCTTAGGTTCTTCATAAACTTCGATGGGTGCTTTCCTCGATTTGATGAATGCTGAGTTTTCATCAAATGTTACATCCCTGCTGACATCAATCTTCTTGAATCCTGGAAAGTATATTTTGTAAGCCTTCGAGCTTTCACTGTAACCCACAAGGATACCCTTCTTTCCTGAAGGATCTAGTTTAGTCCTCTTTTCCTTTGGGACATGAGTGTATACTGGACAACCAAATATTCTGAGATGACTGACTTCAGGTTTCTTACCATAAAAGACCTCTTCTGGTGTCTTGTTGTCCAATATCTTGTGGGGTGTTTTGTTCTGCACATATACAGCTGTTCTAGCTGCTTCTGCCCATAGGTGCTTAGGAAGATCCTGGTCATGCAACATTGCCCTTGCTGCTTCCATGATAGTTCTGTTCTTCCTTTCTGCAACTCCATTTTGTTGAGGATTATAAGGAGCAGTCAACTCCCTCTTAATCCCTGAATCACTGCAAAGCTTCTTGAAGTCACTTGAGGTGAATTCTCCACCATTGTCGGATCTGAATGTTTTGATCTTCTTGTCAGTTTGATTTTCCATCAAGGTTTTGAATTCCTTGAATTTATCAAGCACCTCATCTTTGCCCTTCAAGAAGTATACCCAAGTCTTCCTCGAGAAGTCATCAATAAATGATACATAGTAAACATACCCACTTAGGGAATTGGATGACATAGGGCCACATACATCTGAGTGGATGATTTCCAGGATGTCTTTTGCCTTGCTTTCACTGTTTGGGAAAGCCTTCTTAATGTTCTTACCTTTTGCACATCCTTTGCAAACACCTTCATGTTTGGTCTTGATTTCAGGAAGACCTTCTACTGCCTTGCTTGCAATTGGAAGTGCCCTATAGTGCATATGAGCAAGTCTTCTATGCCAAAGTTCACTTGGCTCCATGGATTCATGTACCATGGCATGTTCAGGTTGTCCCTTCAATTTATACAAGCCTCCCTCTTGCTCTCCAATCACTACTGCATCATCTATGTTCTTTCCCTTTGGCCACATTAGGACTTGGCCATCCACAAATGCAACCCTCATACCTTTTGCATCCAATGCAGAGATGGAGAGTAAGTTCTTCTTGAGTCTAGGCACATAAAGGACTTCTTTCATCTTCAAAGATTTTCCAGAATCTAGGTTGTAGGAGGCTTCACCACTTCCTTTGATTGGGTATTGATAATCATCCCCAAGTTTCACCTTATGAGGTGATTCATGTTCAGATAGGTTCACAAAGGATTCCTTAGACCCAGTCATGTGTTTGGAAGCCCCACTATCAATCAACCAATCATTACATCCATGAGAGATGGTACCTGTAAGAGCAGAGATCAGAACATACTCTTCTTCACTTGATGAGTCATCATCACTATCACTTTCTGCCCTAGCCTTCTTCTTTGGGGGTTCATCATCTTCGGCAGCATGAGCATGAAACCTTCTTTTGCTGCCCTTCTTCTTCTTACTGAAGTTGTTGTTATTATCCCTTTTGTTCTTGGGACAATCTCAAGCAAAGTGACCCTTCTCATTGCATATGAAGCATCTTAGGTCTTTCTTGTTCTTTTGATAGGATCTATTGTGGCGAGAGTGATCCTTCTTGGTTTTGCTTCTTTTGGTGTGAGCTGCAAGAGCTTGATCTTCACCTCCCATCTTTTCTTCACGAGCTATAAGTCTAGCTTCTTCTTGAGAGCATTCTTCCCGAAGTCTACTGAAGGAGATCAACTTATTCCTTGCACAAATTCCTTGAATAAAGTAATCCCATGACCTGGGTAGGCCATTTAGAGTGGTCATCACCACTTCACCATTCTCCACCATTTCATCTACTACTTCTAATTGTTCCTTGATCTGAGAAACCCTTGAAAAGTAAGATTGAATGGTTTCTCCATTCTGAAACTTCACTGCTTTCAATTGGTTCCGCAGGGTCATCTTCTGATTTATGTTCTTTCCTTCAAATAGCTTGGTCACAGATTCAAACATCTCTTTGGGTGTCTTAAGAGAAGACACATGAGGTATGAGATGGTCTTTGATAAAATCAGCAATGATTCTCTTTGCCTTGACCAAGTTCTTCTTGTGCAATGCCTTGGCTTCTTCATCCTCTGGGACAGGGATGTCTTCTTTCACATATGAGTCCAACTCATTTTCTTCCAGGATTAACCCAATCCTATACTTCCAGGCTCGGAAGTTATCAGCCCCTTCAATATTATCCTCAAGCTTAGTGTGGAGAGACATCTTTAAGAGTACTTCAAATGGAAATAGAAAGGATTTAGGACTTACCACTTGAAGTGCTGAAAACTGGATCTCGTCCCGGATTAGGGTTTGTCAGAGAAACCCTAAAAATTCAAAATGTGAATTTCAAAATTCTGAAAGGATAGAAAGATGCGCCTTGGAGAGCTGATCAGCCTAGTACATTCAGAATTTGAGATCAGCAAAGTCTTGTCGTTCAAAATTGCCTTTTTGTCCTCCCGGGTTCACTGGAGAGAGCCCTGAATTAGGGTTGGAGTTTCCCGAAGATCTACTCAGCCAAAAACCTCGATCCAAAGCTCTAACCTTCGATTTTTGCAAGGAGCTTCCAGCTGTGCCTTCAGTTTCCAGAAATTCCTATTTTTGTGGAAACCCTAATGTTTAGGGCCAAATCTGAAAATGCTCAGAACTGAATTCTGATTGGATGGATAGATGCGCCTTGATGAGTAGATCCAATCTACTATACTGAATTTCAAAAATCTGTGGAGAGAAACCCAATAAACTGTGAAAATCCTCACATCAGATCTAAGAGATGATGTATCTCACAAGAGAATAATTATGATTAAGCAAGAAAATAGAAGAAGAGTGATACATGCAGTATAATGAGCAACAGAATAATATGGTACAGTAGAACTCAGATAGAAGCAATAATACTTCGGTCATACTAGATTATTAATCACAAATGGACATATAAATAATACAATGCATGAGGAATTCGAATGCCTAAGGTGGCAATTCGAATTAGCCTTCATGGAGTGATCAAAGGATCACTAGAGTGTCATCGGAGCACAACTAGGTGTCCTCATGATCATCGGAGTGCAACTGGAAGTCTTCATCATCATCAGAGGAGTCATCAATGCTCTAGTAACTGTCAACCATCAGTCAAACTAACGCTGGTAGGTGTAACTAAGTGTAACTGAGTGTAACTCAATGTAACTAAGAGTAACTGACTGTAACTGACTGTCACTGAGTGTAACTAAATGTAACTGAGTGTAACTGACTGTAACTGAGTGTAACTAAGTGTGACTGACTGACAACTGAACTGGTAGGTGAAGAAGGGCGAGTTTCTCCCTAAAATCAAGGAAGAAGGGCGCACTAAGAAACTGGAGGGCTCAAACTGAATAGTGAGAAGCTCCTCGGGGCTGGCTAACTGAGGGCTAGGTGCTGGACCGATCACTGGGATGCATGCAATATGCATGCAAACCCTAGAATGCATGCAAACCCTAAAAGTGCATGCATGACTGAAAATGTAAAGGGTCAAAATACTGGTGGGACTAGGATGGAGTATAGGAATATCCTAACACCCCCCCTTAATCCATCCTGGGCCCTGGTAACTAAGACCAAAGGTCACCCAATACAATGAATAATAACAATCAATAAACCAAGGAAGTGGGAAAATTTCATGGGAAACATACCCCCTCCTCAAAAAATAGACTGTAAGGCACACATAAAAATAAATGCTCCAAACTCAAGCAGGTGTGATGCTTGGTCATATGTCTGGAGGTATCTTCTTCTTGGGAAGAAGTGGATCATGCTCAAAAAGCATGTGCTTGTACTTGCTCTTCAGATCGAATGTGATGAGAACAAATCCAATAGTATGAGAATGATCCTTGAACCTGTGATTCGAATCAGCTGAGGTAGGATCAAATCTGTGAAAGTGCATATAGTCTTTTGTCTTCTCCTTCGAACCACCATGGGTGAGATTATGCCAAAAATAACTATTACATGTTTGCTTGAAATCAAAATCAGATTTAAGACTTTCAAAACAGTTTCTTGAGATATCCTTTGAACCAGCAGGGGTGAGATCAAAACTATCATATGCATGAGAAATTATCCCAAGCAGTAATTGCTTAGAACCCAATTTAGATACAAGACTTGAATCATGGTTTCTTGAGATCTCCTTTGAACCATGAGAGGTGAGATCAAAACCAGTAGGTGCATGAGAAATTATCCCAAGCGAATGGCAATGGCCATATTCTTCAATGACCTTCTGAAAGCATGAATTTATGATCATATAGTAGTATAAAATAGATGTTTGCTGAAGAGGAGCGAATGCATTACCTCCATTAGCTGATTTGACCTCTGAAATAATCATGTGATCATGATGCAAACCAACAGACTCTGGTGCAAGAGAGGATTTAGGACCTTCTGCAATATCTAGAGTGTGAGCTGGCACAGAAAGAGAAGAAAGTTTGAGCATGAGCGGAGAATCTGCAATTTCTTTGTCAACAACTTCAATATGAGATGATACTGGTTCATGATCTGAGAGACCATCAAGGGGAGCGAATGCATCACTTTGCTTGCTTTCGAATGGGTTTGGACCAATTCCTTCATTCTGTATGCCAAATCTTCCATCCAGGTAGGCCCATAGCTCTTTTGGAGTCCATGAAATATCAGGGAAGTCATATGACATGCATCGAGGCATAGCATACATCATGACTGCACAAGCTTTTTCACCTTTATCTAACCAGTCACTCTCTTCATCATAGGATTCGAACTCTCTTTCAAAATAACAAACAGAGAGATCATGTCTCTTTAAATGTGCTATTATTTGTGGTTTCCATTCATCATAGTTGAGTGGAGAAAGAGGAGTAATTCTTGATGAATACATAGAATCTATAGAGGACCTGCAAAAACAATATAGAATAATTGCAACTGCTACTGCTGCAAAGATGCAGAAACTGCTGCAACTGCTGTACTCGAATTCTTGGTAATAACCTGCAAAAACTCAAGAATGGAGATAAACAATACTCTCAACATGCTCTGATACCATGTGAAAATCCTCACAGCAGATCTAAGAGATGATGTATCTCACAAGAGAATAATTATGATTAAGCAAGAAAATAGAAGAAGAGTGATACATGCAGTATAATGAGCAACAGAATAATATGGTACAGTAGAACTCAGATAGAAGCAATAATACTTCGGTCAGACTAGATTATTAATCACAAATGGACATATAAATAATACAATGCATGAGGAATTCGAATGCCTAAGGTGGCAATTCGAATTAGCCTTCATGGAGTGATCAAAGGATCACTAGAGTGTCATCGGAGCACAACTAGGTGTCCTCATGATCATCGGAGTGCAACTGGAAGTCTTCATCATCATCAGAGGAGTCATCAATGCTCAAGTAACTGTCAACCATCAGTCAAACTAACTCTGGTAGGTGTAACTAAGTGTAACTAAGTGTAACTGAGTGTAACTGAGTGTAACTCAATGTAACTAAGAGTAACTGAGTGTAACTGACTGTAACTGAGTGTAACTGACTGTAACTGAGTGTAACTGACTGTAACTGAGTGTAACTGAGTGTGACTGACTGACAACTGGACTGGTAGGTGAAGAAGGGCGAGTTGCTCCCTAAAATCAAGGAAGAAGGGCGCACTAAGCAACTGGAGGGCTAAAACTGAATAGTGAGAAGCTCCTCGGGGCTGGCTAACTGAGGGCTAGGTGCTGGACTGATGACTAGGATGCATGCAATATGCATGCAAAACCTAGAATGCATGCAAACCCTAAAAGTGCATGCATGACTGAAAATGTAAAGGGTCAAAATACTGGTGGGACTAGGATGGAGTATAGGAATATCCTAACATAAACAAGGAACACAAGCTTCCGTCACTGCAAAATGTCTTCTTCTCAGTTTAGCTCTGATTCCATGTTAAATTTTGAGTATTAAATCACAATACTATAGGATCTTTGCTGAGAGAATAGCATCTACAGTATATCAATGCATGACAATCATAATATGACAAGCATCACAAGCATCACAAGAATCAAAAGCATAGAGACAAGAGACACAGAGTTTCCGTGGGGAAAACCCTAAGGTGAAAAACCCCACAACTTCCTCAGAGATAGAGAGAGCAATGGCTCAACCAAAATACAACCAAATAACACTGAGATAGTCTCCTAGCAGATGATCCTCCTCCTCCTCACTAGTGCGCCACTTTTCAGAGAGAGAGTGAGTTACTTTTCCGAGTGAGTAAAATAGAGATCTCCTATCTCTATTTATACTCACCTTTTTTCCCAGTGACCTACTGGGGCCGACTTGTCTACTCAGATACATCCACATTATATTATATATTAATTAGGGCCGACCCCATATGGTGGTCTAATAACCCATCGGCAAGTACACACACTTACGACACTTGTCAATCCTCATGACGACACTTCCTTATAGAGGAATAACACATCTCTTATAAGGGTACAACAAATATATATATAATACACAGATGAAATACATTCCGAAGTTACATATACATCAACATAAAAAATGCAAGCAATCCAAGCAGAAGCACCCACTTAGTTTGTTTGTTTAACCTTGCTACTTTTGAGGTGGATGTGGAAGGAATTATATGCTTGGTTGATGTTAAAACCAATGATGGTCCAATAGAATGGTCAACAAACCATGACAACATGCCATGCATGCATGTGAATTATAAAACATCTCAGTGGAGGATGTATATGTGTTTGGAAAAACTACAAATATGATGGGTATCGTGACTTATTGTGAATGCACCATTGAAATCCATGAGTGTGGCAGTAAATATGATAATTGGGATATGAACCAACAACTTGTGTAAAGAACGTGAAATGAATTATAAATTTCAAATTTCTTGGAAGCAACAATTTGAGGAAATGAAACACTCCATTGAGTCAGATAAGTTGACAATTGGATATTTTATGGTTAAATTTGCAAAGGAAAAGATGCAATAGTTAAGAAATCAACACCACAGTAGAGGTTGGACATGAATAGTAATGCACTTGTGACCAGTAGGGTGTTTCTCACCTTAAACTCTATCTTGTTCTAGAAGAGTTGTATCTTTCAAAAGTAGCAAACATACTTTTATGTATACGAGTTATCATTTGTTACTTGGGAAAAAAAATTATAACTAACGATATTTGTTGTGGTTAGAAGTTAATCCATGGAGTAGATCTATTATGTTGAGGAAACCCATGTCATGCAGTGGAATTGGAAGGGAGAGATCCCTTACTCATCTCTTGCTCTATTGATTATATTTCTTTGGGTTGAAATATATTTGGTGTGAAATTAATTAGAGGATATGAATGTTGATAAATGTAAGAGAATGCATAACCACAAGTGAAGATATTGGAGAATAAATATCTAGTAGTGTGAGTATAGATATCCATGGGAATATATGTTGTTTCATATTGGCTAATTACAGTATGTTGATGATTGTACAACCAAGAATGGTTGAGTACATAGTGGAATATGTTAATGATACTATTGCATGTTACATTAAACTTCATGAGAAATGGTAGAGGACAAGAGGACACTTGTTAAGTAGTTGGTGAAGGGATGTTGTAATATCCCATGAAGCACCACTAGATAGGTAACATCAGATATGTTGATGAAAACCATATAGGTATGATGAACCATGACAATCTTATATGTGTGATGAAAAAAAGTAGGTAAGAAAGTCCTTTAACCATGCTTGATATCGTAGGTGATTTATTTTTTATATCTGAATTCATAAATGTGGTGATACCCAAGGTGGGGTACAGTAAATGCAAGAAGCCTTGCATGTAAAATTGTGGAAATATTTTGATGCATTCATGCGATAGAGTGTTGTGTTAAGTTGGTTGTGAAATAATAATCAAGGAAAGTAAACAATATTCATTCCCAAAATGTTGAAATGAATACCATGTGGTGTTATTGATTGACTTGTGGACGGTTGGAATCAATGCACCACTATCCAATAGTTTCTTCACTTGTATTGGTGTCCTGGATTGTAACCTTCTTTCCTACACTAAGAACATTGGAGGGGGAGGGTTTATGGGGGAATATGTCACAAAGAAAGGAAGGATATTTTCTTTTGTTGTGTTAGTTGAGAGGAAGGTGTACAAATGGTTATTAAGTGTGGGTGAAGTGTTTGGAATATGTGCATAGCATGGGCTAAGTCCTACAACTTGCCATAGGGGATTTCATGATTTAGCATTATGGAATTCTTGAATTAATATAAGTGTGCATTGAATGAATTCGTGCAATGTTCAAAGTTTTGGTTCTGAATACATGAATTTTTGTGCATATGTTTGATTGCATTTAGTGGATGCATGATGGTGATAATATTGGTGATAAATAAAGCTTATCAAATTATTGGTGTGGCATAATTCTATGCTCATTTCTTGTGTTTATTTTAATGTAGCAATGAAATACATGTATACTCATGTTTTGTTTGGTTGAGTGAAAACTGTGTTAAAAGGATAGATTATAGGCAGAATTGCCTTGGATATGTCCACAACAGTAAGTCCATAATGAAGGTTGGTTACTACCACATGCAAAGACCAACATTGTGAGAGGGATCACATATTTGCTAAATATTATTACTATATGAAACATATACAAAATCATGTTGGAAATTTTGATGATAATATCTCATGGCTATTGTATGTCTATGAGATTGATGAGATGATAGATCTCGCTAGTGAGGACAAATAATGGCTACTATAAGATTGAAGTCATAATAAGGATACCACTATCACGACAATGGAAAAATATGTTATGCCTTAATATTTGGAACTAATGATGGGGGTAAGTTTGATAGTTGAATGCCAGGTAACAAAAAATGGGAGGATTATACTCTTCTTAGGTCTTGTGATAACCTTGGAAAGTGATGGACCACATGAGATATTGTTTAATGAAGAAGGGATGCTTGAGCCTAAGAGGATTAACGATTGTAAGGAAAAGGAACTCTTCTTGCGTGTGAAAGCCTTGGTGAATGATGGATCACGTAAGGGACTACTTTATACAGAAAGGGATGCATGAGCCTATAGAGATGAGTGGATGCAAGGAATAGGTGACTTGAATGAATGTGTTATGTAATATTAATTGCATTAACTAGCATAGGCCAAGAGGAAATATAATCTATGTTTGATAGTGAATACAATAAGTTGAATCTTGCATGTGCCACCCTTGCGAAGCAAGAATACGTTTATATAGATAAGCATTGGATGAAAATTAAATACTATATCCATGTGATTTACTTATTAATTAAAAATTTCTATGGATGGGATAATGTTGTATAGAAATGGCTAATACATGCACTCTTTCAATACATGTAGTCTTTCATTTGCTGATTGTTGTATGCATTTTCTACAAAGCTAAGATCTTGGAAGCATCTTAAGGCAATGAGAGGAATTTTTGAACATTTTTATCCAAGATAGCCAACAAATACAAGATCACAATGGAGAAGATAACATTGCAAACACAACTAAAGAATGAGCATTGAACATGTTCTCTCATTGTACAAATTAAAGGTTCACTAAGGATAGTGTTATTCCAAGGGAAGGTGAGGGTGGTGGGGAGGTGTAGGGGTGGATTGTAACTCCTTGATTTTCACCTCTAAATTATAATATGTGAATCATGCATTATTTGCATGTTGAGGTTTATGTGATGGGAATCAAACAATTTAAGCTGAGTTATAATAGCCTTGTTTTGCAAATATATGAAATTCATTGTAACGATTTATAGTGTGGAGCACAAGGAAAAGGCTCAAATAATGAATGAGTTAGTCGAAGAGGTGAGCTAAGATATGGTTTGGATGATATGTTTATGTAAGAACATGAATGAGATCAAATACATAAATATAATATCCACCTAAAAGGTTGCTTGGGGAATCAACAAGGGGACTATGATACCTAAAAATGAGAAGAGGAAAGGGATTTAAATGGGTGATTTAACCTTGACACATGTCCTTTGGGGAGTAATACCATTTTTACCCATGCTTCCTTAAAAAAAATCACATCAATTATTGACTTGGGTGTGCGTCTAAGTACAATTGTCACATCCTTGAGATGAAAGTAGATCTCATGCAAGAAAATACCTATTCTTTCCATGTGTGGGGATAATTATTCATTATGGATGGATCATCCTTCCATTATTTGGAATTTATGTTATGGGATTTTCCTCTCTTTGATAATGAGAGTAGTCATGTGGGAAATCAAGGATTGTTGTCCTACATATAGTAAGATAATCCCATGGACCCGTGGCTAGTAAGAACTTGTAGAATTTAAGGGATTTTCCACTGAAAGTGTAATAGAAAATGGGATGGTTTTGAAGAGAAAATGATGGTTGATTGATGGTTGAAAAGTCCACTATTGCTAAAGAAAAACTTCATTAAACATGTAACCTGGTAATTGTTTCTGATTGAATGTTTGAAGCCAAGTGTTTCTTTTCCAAGTTATTCCCAAAAGGAAAATTAGTAGTTAGACTCTATTTGCCTACACTAAAGAGCTTTGGAAGGAAAGAATACCCCTCGGGGACTATTGAGTAATAAAATGGAAAACCTTTCTTGTGTTATTTAATGCAATGGAAGAGAGTGCCATGGTTGATTGATGGTTGGATGAGGGCCTAGAGTGTTATGTAGTGAGCAGATTGACTAGGTCATGAGATCAATGGTTTGGTATGAGTGAGATTAGAGCCCCATAGAAGCTTTCTTCGCCTTGGTGGTACCATGGTCTAGCTTGGGGGTAGAGTCCGTAGTTGACTCTATGGTTGGGAAGTGAATCGCTCCCCAATAATTTGGTGGACTTTGTTTAATTACAAGGAAGTGTTCACATTCATCTCTTTGTAGAATGGTTTTCTATTTGTAATCTATTGTGTGATTCTATGAGTTCAACTACTAATGAATTATTTATGTTTATGAATGTATGCATGGATGAGATTGATGATAATCGCATATGTGTCATGCATGTGAATAAATCTTCGTTGAACAAGCATTGAGCATTGTTATGCATGCGTATTTATTTACATTGTGTTTGTTTATAATGTAAATGGCATTATTGTTATAGCATGATTATTTTGTGATGAAGATGTTGATAGTCTAATTAGACTCGTTATTGTTAAATATGATAGTAAATTAAGCAAATAAATAGTGTTGGTAATGCCCCAATGGCTAAGGAAGGCATTTGGGGATGTCATATTGGTTCATCCCATAATATCAATGGCGGGACTGAGAGACAGATCCATACTAGAACCTCTTTGAGGGGATCCTCTTCAAGGTTAATCTAATGTCCAACAATGCATATAATCCATGTATGACCAATGAAATAGGGTACACTCATGAAGATTGGGTTATGATCCTCCTTGAATTACAAGGAAAAGGTAGTGGTATAATTTTTGTTATTAATACAATTGTTTTTTATAATCTTCCACTTTGTGTTGCCATATTAAATTACTATACTAATTTTTAAACATAATTTCTTTATTATTTGGTCATTATCCTATGAACTTAGGCACTCGAGTGACCAAACCCACACCTTAACCAAATGAGCTAGTTAGAATTGACATTTTGTATGATTTATAGTTAAACAATATTATTATTTTAACTGTTTTTATTTTAATGATTTAAAAAATTGATATAGTAAATTTTCCCTTTTTAAATATTTAAATTTAAGATAAATTTATACTAATTTTTCATATTATATTTTAAAAACCAAATTCGTATATTTAGTTTTTTTAAATGATAATAATAAAATCTATCATAATTTAAATGCAATGAGGATAAATATCACTTGCTATTTGTGAAATTGGTTTTAGGGTGATTTAAAGAAAACTATGCCATATGAAATGATACATTGGTGGTTTGTAAGGAGGTAGAGTTCCAGAGCTTTTGGTTATTATTGTTTCCTTATATTTGTGAAAGAATAGCTATTAGCCAATCACAAGCAATTTTAGGTCTTACCATAGGACCAAAACACAATTCCAGCATAGATCAATCTACTTTGTGGTCATTGTCAAGGCTATCTCTGATGAGGTGATGTGCTTACACTCAACCTATAAAGCCCATTGACTTCTTTGAAATCAATTAAATTGTCATTGAAGGTAGTGTATGGTCTCATGTTTGTGATTAAGCCTAGATGTATCATACCACAAAGAACACTTGTTTTTTTGCAGATATCAATACCATATTGTCTAAAACCATTTTTTGGTCCTAGAATAACACCTAAATTTGTTTTTGATTGGTTAAGAACTCGTCTTTGTAAAAAAACAAGTTAACAACCCATAACTTAGAGACATCTAAACCTAGTGAAAACCTATCATGAATAAAAATAATAAATCAACCCACATTTACAAATAACAATAAAAAATTATTATTCAATTAACAACAACTAAATTATGATAAACTTTACATCTTCAATAAAATTAAGGATTAATAACCAAAACTATTGCGAAAATATTTATGCTATGCACAAAAGCCATTCTGTACAAACTTGGGAAGAACGATCTGTCCACCTTCGTGTTATATATATATATAACTTTCGGTAAATAGTAATTAAAAGCGGCTAAACATTCATTCCTCTTTATTTTTCGTCAATCTTGGTCTCACTCTGCAACTTCTATACCTCGTTAAGTGTAGCCTAAACTTCCAAGATCAGCACAATTCCAACCGTTCTACAAATGTCCAAATTTATAAAAAAAAGGCGAGAGGAGAAGCCAAGTTTCTGGACGTGAATACTGTTAAAGCAGCCCAACTCATCAGTGGCAGAGAATTGCGGATTCCATAAAGTAATCCACAAATCGGGGACGCCATAGCCATCAGCAAGAGGTATGTTTCGTTCCCAATTATTCTTCAAACCCACATCAGTTTTCGACTTCGGAAAGGAAAGAATACTGTATTGATTAGTCAAGAGGAGCGTACTTTTGTAAGAAGCACTGATGAGAGATTGACTCGTGGTAACCTCACAACAAATAAATGAATAGTTAAGGATTACTCTTCTTTAACATCTCTGCAGAGCACATATATTCCCCAACTTGATCATAACATCAATATTGCTCATTCTTCTCTATCAATGGATGATGTTTCTGCTAAGTTCCCAAATTGTTTAAGGGCATTTTTGGGAGACCAAGATTGTTCTCCTCCCCAAAATTCTGAGTGCCAAGAAAATCTGAAGCTGCAAATGAATATCAAGGGCAGAAAAGAATCCATTCCATCCCTACATCCCATTCCCAGCATTCAGCATTCTGTCAATGTCAGGGCGTCCTCCAAGTCCCTTAAGGTAAACGCAAATCTCTCTAATTCTGAGGCTCGGACGTACAATATGTAAGAAACTGTTTATCAGAATTATCCAATTTCTGAATACCCATTTCAATTTTCATGTTTTCTGACAGATGGGCTCCCGGAAATCTCTAGAATCTGTTATGAATACTCGTATATCTCGTAGTGAAGAGAGAAATCAGGGGAATTCAAGTATAAGAAGCCTCGATTTATCCAATCAAAAGATTGCAAGCCAGGAGAACAGTATGGGTGGATCTCTCTATTTGTTGGTAGATGCCATTGAGATATTAGAAGGTCAGCAACATCACAGACCTATCGGCATCGAGATTCAGGAAAAGGTGTCAGTCCAGGTTTTATCCAAAAACATGCTCATGCGAATTAAAAATGCTTTGGACAAACCTAGTTTGCAAAACCATCAATGCTTGGTTGAGGATCATGGTTTGGAGTCTGTAAAAATATTACCCTTCCATAAGGTTAGTGAACCTGGGGATGCCCAACATTGTTTCAGCAGCATTTCAAAAGAGTGTGAGATAGGGCAAGGAACCATGTCGGTGACTCGTTCGAAGCGAGGAAGATTGCAAGCCTTCCCCTCCAAATATTCAGACTCTGTATTGCAGCCGTGGAAGAAGGTTTCAAGAAAGGTGCCCACTTGTCACTGTTCTTGAATTTCAGAGGTAAGCTAACGAAGCTCAGGACTCAAATGTAACTCGATGCTTATTATGCACTCACTTTCTCACTGTGGTTTTGGAGGTCCAATTACAGCAACTGATAAGCATTTACATGGTAAGGGTTTCATTTGGGGGTGTTGGGTTCAAATGTAACTCATAGGCACCCATATTCTCACTATGTTTTCAAAAGTCTACTTACAGTAACTGATTTACTGATAAAAACGAGGAAGCTTACAAGCCTTCCCTCCGAATATTCAGACTCTATATTGCATCCATGGAAGAAAATTTCAAGAAAGGTGCGTACTTGTCACTGTTCTTGAATTTCAGAGGTAAGTTGATGAAGCTCAAGGTTCAAATGTAACTAGATGAATCATGACACTCACATTTTCGTTGTTATTTAGAAGGTTTGTAACAGTTAATAAGCATTTAGGGTAACAATGTTTCAATTTTTTCAGCTTTAGATTGCAAATGTAACTCAGACTTATTAAGCACCCACATTCTCACTATGATTTAAAAGGTCCACTTACAGAAACTGATAAGCATCTTCAATAACAAAGGCTTTCAGTATTTTGAAGCTTTGATATTATTAGTGATTCAATATCAAACACTTATCCTTCCTGAAGACTGGTGAAAAAAATTACATATTGGCTAAGACTCGAGGAATTAAAGCTTGCACCTATGTTTTATATACAGAGTAAGTTGCTGTGGGCCTCACAAGTAAGGCTGATTCTTGAGATTGTTTTTATTAGAAAATGCATCCACTTACAAAAACTGATTAGCATCTTCAATAACAAAGGCTTTCAATATCTTGAAGCTTTGATATTATCAGTGATTCAATATCAAACACTTATCCTTCCTGAAGACTGGTGAAAAAAATACATATTGGCTAAGACTCGAGGAATTAAAGCTTGCACCTATGTTTTGTATACAGAGTAAGTTGCAGTGGGCCTCACAAGTAAGGCTGATTCTTGAGATTGTTTTTATTAGAAAATGCATCTTATGTTTTTATTATTAAAAAATAAATGTTAGCTAAAAGAGCTAGCATGTCATCTTTGGCTCTGATCTGAAGAGTATTTATATCTTTCCAAAAAAAAATGTCAATCATGTTGGACTGTAACATGCATTTTCTGCCAAATCGATCCATCCCTCCACTCTGGGATTGGCTTCTGATTAATAGAAACATGGATTGGTTTGATAATCAGATAGATTTTAGGAGGAGGAACACGGATTGGATTCGGAATTTGATAGATGTTAGAAAGAATTTTAATTTATACCTCTTCATTTCCCTGCAGGTTGCAACAATCTTCAATAAATAACAATGGCTTTTACCAATTGGCCATGTTTTACTTTAGGTGTATACTTTTGTTTTATTTTATCGAGGTTTTTTCAAGTCTAGTTCTATTTTACTTTAGGCTTTTTAAGTGAAGTTACTTTTTAACTATCATCTGATCAGCTGAAGAATAAAGCTAGCTATTTTAACATAGCAAATTCAATGAAGAATACAGCTATTGAGTTTTTTTTCTGTTTGTAGTTTAATTGTATTTATTAGTATAGTTATTTAACTTGTGGCTAGTTAATATGGATAGGTTACAAGTATTAGAAACTGTCAGTTATTTATGTCTTAGCTACCAGTTATCACATATAAATTGAGATATTTTTTATAATTATTTATTTTGAATTTGGAATGACTACTATAAAATAAATCTTGATTCATCTTCATGCAATTTAGGAAGAGAATCCTTCCCATCCACTCCAAATTGTAAAATATAAACTCTTATAAGTATAACAATGATTTTTCAATGTATTTTTTACTTATCAATTCAAAATTTGCAAGAAGAAAAATTGGCAACATTCATTAAATTTAAATGTAAAATGTGATATAATAAATATGTTTCGTAATAATTATTAGTTGATATTGTGATTACGTTTTAAAAAGAGCTGCGATGAAAGCAATAATGAATACAGAGGTTGTGTTCAATAGGGTAGGGATCATCAAGACACCGAACCATCCAATGTAAAGACGGTTTTCAGTGCTAGTAATCCAGTCGCAAAAGCGACCCCATAAATTTGCGCTTTCGCGTCTTTCTATAATTGCGGTCATGGTCAGAACTTCGTTTATAAAATTATCAGAGGCTCCCAAGCATAAGGCTTGTTATTTGACAATATAATATGATCCATGTATCAATGTTAACCAATATCCGGGATGGAATTTCAATATCTATCCCAACGAGATAGATACTGATCTATACTATATTGATAGAATATAGATGTATTTTAGAAGACTCTATACTTTTTTGCATATATTCCACACTCTATAGATCTATCTGTGGTTAGATACTCCATCAAATTATTTATTTCTGGTTCCAGGAATGGGAGATCCGTTGTAATGAGAACGGATAGGATTGAATCAGTGAAGAGAATTTTTTTTATTAAGTTTTATGAAAAAATATTATTAAATTAAAATGTAGTAGTGAATTAATTTATATTAATTGTAATATTGATGTCAAATAAGGTTGTTCCGGTATTTATATTGATGTTGTATATGATATTCTTTAAATGCTGCAAAAGTTATTGACAATCTTCACAATTTGCTTATTATTAATATTATTAAAATTATGACAATTACATTTAAAAAAAATTATCCTCCAATTTTGTAAAGTGATAACACTCTTACAACTATTTAGGTTTCAATTTAAAGTGATAACAGGCTTACAACTATTTCAGAAAAAAGAAATCTATATGGATGTGAACTTTGAATCTACATAATCTCTCAAGAGACTTGGAATCATTTTATTGTGCCAATCAAAAATCATTTTAAGAAACTTATAATTTTAAAATTAAATGCAAGGCTCCTTATGTCATTATCTTGGTTGACATTGGATTCTAATGTTGAAAGACCAGACATAAAAGAATAATGAAATATTTAATTCCACTAATTTAAAATATTATAAAGATTTTATCCAATCCTATTTCGGTTGGTTAAAACTATTATTTCAATGTTATAAAGTTAAATAACACAATGAATATTGTCAAAATCAGGACACTAGTGTTCATGACCACCATAGGGAAATCAATCATTGGACTAACCCAAAAACACCTTGAAATGAACAATAAATCAATCATTGGACTAACCCATAAACACCTTGAAATGAACAATTTGTAAAATTTGCCATAAAAAATGTTGAACATGACCATGATTTCTTTTTAACATGCTCTACCCTTAATAATATAAAACATAACTTTACAACTTTCATAACTTAATTATTCTTTAGAATATTTTGGTGTATGATAACCATGAAGACTTTAGTACTTTCATTTTTAGCATATTTAAACATAGAAATAAAATTATGAAGAATAATTAGTTTAATTCCATATATTTCTCTAATAAACTCTAAACACCATCTTCATCGCCATTTTAATTTCCATATAATTTAGGAATAATATTATTAGGATTTTTAAAAATAAATGGTATTCAACAATGTAATGTTCTCATTCAAATAAATCTCAAAAGAGAAAATTCCACCAATCTACTAGTTTCCTAGGTTGGGGTGGAAATATTAGATTTGGAATAAGGAGACTATAAAACCCCAAATGGACATTAGATTGACATAAATGTATTAAAAGGGGTTAAATAAATATTTATGATAGAAAAATAAGGTGGCACTTGGTCATGGAGACACATTGGTGGTGCGAGACCCACACAAAGCTAGATTCCTCATGCCACATGGCATTTTATTCTCACCCATTTGAATCCAAGGTGGAGTCTAATGATCTAGGGGATTTGGAAGGCCAATATACTTGGCATGACTCAATGAAGGTCGAATGGGAGTGGAAGAGTAACTCTCAGATGGAAGATGAAGAGGCATTTGAGAGATATTGAGACACTTGGGCTAGATTCCCTAGCTTCTATGACAACAATGATGAAGATGCTATGACAACTATGACACAAATCAGACCTGAATGCTAACATCTGACATATATGACATGTCAGGGCTAAAAATAGCCTCCAAGAAGGCGCACAAGGGAGTTAGGGCAGCCAAAGAGACATCCATTCGAATTGAGGGAAGATGGAGACTAGGAATTGTTGGACAAGTGGCACACATTGGAATCTCTTCCCAACTTGAGTTGGCATGAGGATTTTGGAAGGAATTCGACCCATGGAGGACTTGAGAAGTTTATAAAAGGCAAGAACAAAGAAGGGGAGTGGCTTTTGATCATTTATCATTTTGCATATAATTTGGAGAGCATAGCTTTTCCATGCTTGTGGAGTGTTTACTCTACTTGCCTTAATACCAATTTCAAGGGTGAAAGATTCCCATCGCAATTGGAAATTGGAGAGGCCATTCAAACCTTTCATTTGGAGCTACAATGGAGTCATTTGTTGCAGGTTGAATCTACAGGGAAGCTCGTGACATTCTCATCCTCAACTTGCTTCCACACCTTTCTCACTTTTCTCTTCATATTTTGGCTCTTGGAGGAAGGGCGCACTTGGTGAGATGACATTCTCTTTGGGGGAGCTCTTGTGGCCCCATATATTTGTATTATGATATATATACTCTGTATTTAATGCTCAGAAGACTCTCAGGTCGAAATACCAAGTGGAACTATGTAAAAACACCAAACAATGCATAAATGGTGCAATTTTCCCTACATCTTGTTATGAAAGCTTGAAGTTGCTTTATTTTGACTTGTATTAGTTCATGTCTGTTATTTTTATGATGTATGGAGAGTCATTAATTTATGGAAGAAGTTTCATATACATTGCATAAGCCCCTGGAACATAAATCTCGAATTTCATAGCAAGTGGTGAAGTTTACTAGCATTTCTCCCTATGTGAAGACATGTCCATAAACCTCTGATTTATGGGAATTGCAGAAGCCTTTAGAAATTGATTGATGATGTATTTGGGATCCCATTGAAGTCCTTTAATAGTACCATGTCTTTGTTCTGAAATTTGGGAAGGTCGTACAACATTTGGAGATCCATCTTTGACCACTACCCTTGGGAGATTTAAACCTTGATTTGACTAATAAATTGCCATATCTTTCCCTAATTGTAATTGAATGTTGCAAAAGTATTTTGAGAGTGTACAAGCATCCATAAGCCTAATTTTTATGCCTTAATACCTTCCAAACACATTCAGAACCAATTTGGAAGTATTTAGAGCCATTTGGATGCATTTGGGTCAATACTAGTCTAAGGGTCGAATTGGCCAAAACTTGCAATTTTTCCTAGTTTTTACAAATTCATTAAAAGGGACACTACAAGTGGTATCAGAGCATGGTCTTTGCATCTGATGTGGATGATCATTCATGAGGACAAGAAGTCAGAAAAATAATCCCCCACCCTTAGAATTTGAAACTGAAAGTATTTTTGGTGAAAGAGAAGAAGAAGGAGAAGAAGTGCATTCTTTTGAAACCATGAGTAAAGATGAGAAGGGAACCTCAGAGGAGAAGGAGGAATTTAGTAAATTCATGAAACCATTCTTTGATGACATGAAAAAACAAATCATGAAAGGGTTTGAGTTGTTGTTTAGTCAAATTGGAATCAAAGTGGCAGTAGGAGGTAGTAGTAGTTCTCTTTCCGAGGAAAAGAAGCCAATGGGTCAAAATATTTTCTCAAAGACAAGGCCCCATAATCAACCTAATGAATTCCAGATTTTAATAAGTCCTACTACACCTAAATTTCTTGATTCCAAAGAAGGTCCTAACACCCAATATGATATGCAGGAAGTTATAACATAATGGCAGCAATTGAGTGAAGATTGTAGAAGAACCCTACCATTTGATCATTACTTTATTGTTGCAAACAAGCTCAAAATGAGGGGAGGTAATAGGACCCCCTTTCAAAATAAAGAATTGAATTATGCAATAAATAAAATTCCACTTCCTATTTTTGATGGATCATCTCAAAGTTCTGCAAATACTTGGATACAAAAACTAGATGTGTATTTTCAGCTGAATCCAATGGTTGAAGGGGATGCTCTAAAAATGACTATTTTGCATCTTGAGGGAGATGCCAATGATTGGTGGTTCCATGGAATTAAAACCTTGTGACATGATCAGGTTACAACATATGAAGAATTTGTTAATAGGGTATTGGAAATATTTGAGCAAAAAGACCCTGGAATACCTTTCAAAGAACTAGCACAGTTGAAGCAAAATGGAACATCGGATGAATACATGTTAGAATTTCAAAAATTATCAGTTAAGGTGGATGATATATCTATGGTCATATTAGTATTTCTCTTTACTGAAGGTTTCGTTGAACCTTTGAAGGGTTTAGTTAAGGCCCACAAACCTACTTCATTGAAAGATGCCATGAACTTAGCAAGAGATCTGCAAAATGTGCTACCCAAGACAAGGTATCCTCCCAAGCCCAACTTTCCTTCCCAATTCAGATTTGAAAAAAATCCATGGCAAGAAGATGCATTTGGAAAGGATAAGAAAGAGGAACCAAGCAGGGAAGAACTCAGAAGGAAGAAACTATGTTACACATGCTTCAAACCATGGGTACCAGGGCATAAATGTGCTAAGGGAAAGGCACAATTCATTGAAGTATTTTCTGATGATGGGTGTGAAGGGGGTATGGAGGAAGGAGGACATATTTCATCCCAGGAAGAGAGATATGCCACAGTAGAATAAGATAAACAAGAAGAAGATTATCCATTACCTGACAAAGGGAGACTAGCAGTGCTTTCAGGAGTGCCTCGTTTCCACACTATTTGATGCCAAGGGGATGTACAAGGACAAAGGGTTTCAGTATTAGTATATGGAGGAGCCATGCGTAACTTCATTGATGCAACCATTGTGGAGAGGAGAAAGCTACCTTTTGAACCATTCAATGGCTTCACATTCATCATTCCAAGTCACCATACTATGGAGTGCAAAACATGGACTCCAAAGCAACAACTCACCATAGGTAATTACACATTTTTTGATAGCTTTTATGTGGTTGATGTTGCTGATACTAATGTGGTCTTGGGAGTGCAATGGTTGTACTCTATAGGGGAACATACAATGAATTATCAAATCCTTGAAATGAGATTCAAATATTTGGAAGGAAAACAAAGGGTATTGAGAGGACTGGACACCTATTTGAATCAAGTAGTATCCTCCCATGGTATGAAACACAAGAATGAAAAGGTTTTGGGAGACCTTCCTCCTGGAAGACCACCTGATAGAGGGGGAACAATTTTGCAGCATACTAAATTTAAATTTCTTGAGGACAAGCAATCTTGGGTGGGGAGGACTGTAATGTCCCCATTCAAATAAATCTCAAAAGAGAAAATTCCACCAATCTACTAGTTTCCTAGGTTGGGGTGGAAACTTTAGATTTGGAATAAGGAGACTATAAAACCCCAAATGGACATTAGATTGACATAAATATATTAAAAGGGGTTAAATAAATATTTATGATAGGAAAATAAGGTGTCACTTGGTCATGGAAACACATTGGTGGTGTCGGGCCCACACAAAGCTAGATTCCTCATGCCACATGGCATTCTATTCTCACCCATTCGAATCCAAGGTGGAGTTTAATGATCTTGGGGATTTGGAAGGTTAATATACCTAGAATTACTCAATGAAGGTCGAATGGGATTGGAAGATTAACTCCCATGGAAGAGGAAGAGGCATTTGAGAGATATTGAGACACTTGGGCTAGATTCCCTAGCTTCTATGACAACAATGATGAAGATGCTATGACACTTATGACACAAATCAGACCTGAATGTTGACATCTGACATATATGACATGTCAGGGCTAAAAATAGCCTCCAAGAAGGTGCAAAAGGGAGTTAGGGAAGCCAAAGAGACACCCATTCGAATTGAGGGAAGATGGAGACTAGGAATTGTTGGACAAGTGGTACACATTGGAATCTATTCCCAACTTGAGTTGGCATGAGGATTTTGGAAGGAATTCGACCCATGGAGGACTTGAGAAGTTTATAAAAGGAAAGAACAAAGAAGGGGAGTGGCTTTTGATCATTTATCATTTTGCATATAATTTGGAGAGCATAGCTTGTCCATGCTTGTGGAGTGTTTACTCTACTTGCCTTAGTACCAATTTCAAGGGTGAAAGATTCCCATCCTAATTGGAAATTGGAGAGGCCATTCAGACCTTTCATTTGGAGCTACAATGGAGTCATTTGCTGCAATTTGAAGCTACATGGAATCTCGTGACATTCTCATCCTCAACTTGCTTCCACACCTTTCTCACTTTTCTCTTCATATTTTGGCTCTTGGAGGAAGGGCGCACTTGGTGAGATGTTGTTCTCTTTGGGGGATCTCTTTTGTCCCCATTTATTTATATTTGATGTATATACTCTGTATTTAATGCTCAAAATACTCTCAGGTCGAAATACCAAGTGGAACTATGTAAAAACACCAAACAATGCATAAATGGTGCCATTTTCCCTACATCTTGTTATGAACGCTTGAAGTTGCTTTATTTCGACTTGTATCAGTTAATATCTATGATTTTTATGATGTGTGGAGAGTCATTAAGGTTTGGAAGAAGTTTTATATACATTGCATAAGCCCTTGGAACATAAATCTCGAATTTCATAGCAAGTGGTGAAGTTTGCTAGCATTTCCCCCTATGTGAAGACATGTCCACAAACCTCTGATTTATGGGAATTTCAAAATCCTTTAGAAACTGATTGATGGTGTATTTGGGAGCCCATTGAAGTCCTTTAATAATTCCATGTCTCTTTTTTGAAATTTTGGAATTTCACACAACATGTGGAGATCCATCTTTGACCACTACCCTTGGGGGATTTGAACCTCGATTTGGCTAGTAAATTGCCCTATCTTTCCTTGATTGTAATTGAATGTTGTAGAATTATTTTGAGAGTTTCCAAGCATCCATAAGCCTAATTTTTATGTATTAATACTTTCCAAACACATTCAGAACCAATTCGGGAGCATTTGGAGCCATTTGGGGGCATTTGGGTCAATACTAGTCTAAGGGTCGAATTGGCCAAAACTTCCAATTTTTCCTAGTTTTTACAAATTCATTAAAAGGGACACTACAAACAACACCTCGAAATGATGAAAGGTAAATGTAATCAAACATTTATTGGATTATATAGAAGATTAAATGAAGGCCAAAGATCTTGCAAATAGCACAATAAAATAGTGAAACTCATTCTATTAATGAATGAAATAGAAAAAGACTGTAAAATGCAAAGCAAAACGAACTCGTTGGAATAGTCGTAACTTATATGTAGATATAGATGTGTTGTCTATGTTCATTTTCAAGAAGACATTAAAAGAGTTCAAATTTATATTCTAACATTAAGTATGATTGCCTAAGATAAAAAAAAAATAAAAATCCAAAACTCTAACCCTAGGAAATGATGTGACAAAAGGAATGTAGGCTCGAAGGAGGCTAGTTGATAAGTCAACTTCTTGGGAGTGATTTTTCCATACCAACTACAACGAATACTTTCATCGGATTGTTACAAAGTGTTGGAAAACTAATCCTACGGGATTGTGGTTCCATATGTAAATCTTGTAAATAGTGTAACTAAATAAGGAGATGAAGAGTCTCCATAGGAATTTGAAAAGATTTTGGAAGGGGAATAATAATAGTCACCTTATCATGAATTAAATATGCTATTCATTCTCAATGAAATTCAATGAATGAGATTTATTTACCATCGGTGGTATCAAATCATGGTTTCCATAACTCTTGGGCCGGCATGTCGTCACCAATCTTCCCTATGCTCATCCGCTTTGCTTGTCTACTAATTACATCTCAGTATTGGTGAGAAAACCCAAACGCCTTCCAACATTTAATTTCTATAGCCGAACGTATCGTGTTAGATGTTATTCTAGTGGATTATTTGCTTTGTTTTTCCTACAACGTATTGTTGATGATTGCAAACGATAGTTATTGGTATCCCCTCACTATTAGCACTTGCATGATCGTGAATAACCCTAGCATTTTTTTTACTACATTTTATCTCCTCCATAAAGCTCTCGAAGCCCACTCCTTAGTGTAACTCCTATGTCACAGCACACACCAAAGACAATCCTACACACTCTTGAAAATTCCTGCGTTGAGGGTTTAGTGAAGTGCTCGGGGATAGTGCAGTACCCATTATGAAAAGTCGACGTTTCGAACCTTGATCACGGTTCATCATCAGGACAATGAGTCACCGTGACAATGAGTCACCGTTCATCATCAGGACAATGAGTCACCGTGATTAAGGTTCGAAACGTCGACTTTTCATAATGGGTATTGCATTATCCCCGAGCACTTCACTAAATCCTACACACTCTAAACCCTAATCTTTCATTGTGCACTTGTTGTTAGAAGGTTCATGTTTTTCACCAGGAAACTATGATGAACTTCTCGATGCAGAATCGAACTGCAAACCCATGATACCAGTGTAAAGGATAGTGTGACCATTCTTGTTTGTGTGGCTACCTTCGAGGCCCAATGAAACTATGTAGTGTATTGAAGCCTTGAAGCCATTTGTGGAGACGCGGTGTATAGAGATCAACGAACCCGATCTCCTACTTTAGCGAGTGTATTTTGCAATTTGTGTGAGATTGATTTATTTGATATATGTGAAACTATATTTGCTAATATTATTGTGTTGTTGCATAGAGTACAAAGAAACATACAAAAGCATGGATACATCTCGTAGACTGCTGTTGTATCGTGACTAGCGAGAGTTGTGACGTTTCTCTCTGGTGAAAGCTTGGGTGAAGACTCTTTGAATAGCAGCGACTCTAGCTTTGAAGAAGTGCGTTCAATACTCTCTCCTCCACAACATTGAATTCTGAAGATTGTAGAGCCAAGAAGACCACTATGGCATGATCTCTTAACTCTGGATTTGAAGTTCGCGGTGCTAACTATGTGACTGCAATACGGTTATGTGGATATGAGCTCCTGTTGATTCTCTCATTGTTGGTAGTGATGTTTGGTGAAGAGTCAAAGAGTTGCCCGTTCTCTCCAAAGGGTGAAACCCTAATTTTTTTGTTGCACCACTCTTGTCTATCGTAACTGAAAATATCCAGTTAGTGACACGCAGGTCACTCCACACCGGCAAGCACGATTGAAGTTGAGATTTGCACATGCATTGAAGGGATATGTGTTGCACATTGAAAAAGATGCGAAGACTCGTAACATTTTTTTATTGTTATTTTGAGATTTGCGCATGCATTGGTCAAATTAGAGATCATAGAGATAAATCATGCTCCTTTCACTTGAGACATATATAAAAATTTATGTAAAGAGTGAATTGTAAAGAACTATGGCATAGATTTAGATCTGCATAGTATAGAGTAGTGTTGAATAGAGCTTAATATTGAAAAGACTGATTTTAGTTGGTGCAACTGAAATTTTGCAAAGACTGTATTGAAAAAGGTGGTAGAGACTTCGACCTGCATATTTTACTCTTTCCCCAAAACTTTGTCCATTTGCAGGTAAACATGAGTTCACTGGAATTCATAGTAGGTGCAGTACTCATTGGAAAATAAAAATACCCTAAGTGGTCGAGAACTATTAAAGTTGCCTTCATCTACAATGATCTGTGGAAGGAGATTTGTGAAGGCGCCACTTTCAAAATAGAAGAGGGAGTGACCTTGAAATTTGATCCAAAGCCACCATCATCAAAGAAAGAACGAGACATATGGGAGACCAAAGACAACAAATAACTGGTGATGATATCTGCAATAGTAAGTGAAGAGGTGAGTCAACACATGCTGCTTGGAACTTCATGTTTTGAAGCATTGAAAATATTGCAGGATTTGTCTGACTCACATTCTGAAATGGAGGTGATTTAGCTAATCTTGAAACTGTTTAGTTTGGATGTGAAGAATAATGATCCCATGTTGGTTGCATCTGTGATCAGAGCAATCATGCACAAGATTCAAGCCGCTGGCATGAAACCAAACATTTTTCTTACTTCCTTTGTCAAGTATCTCTATCCTACACATTCAGACTATCTTGAATCACTTCAAGCTAGTGACAAGTTCAAGGACCTCACCTTTGACATCTTGGTGGAGAAAATTGCGGACAAAGAGAATGTAATGTCCCCATTTTGACCCTCTTTGTATTAAATCATAAATGATGTAAATATTGTAATTTAATCATGGTGAGGAGCTCGAGGCCAAGGCCCCACCATTGATTTAGCGTTTCATGTATCGGCAATTAAAAATAGATGCCTATGGTTCTTATGCGAGATGGGCACAATGTAAATAAGACATCATGTAAATACGAATTTTAATGGAAAAAGACCCACAACTGGCTATGCTATGCAACAAAGAGATGGGGCATGATTCTACAAGGAATGGGGAGGGGAAATAACCAAACCCTTGAGCCACTAGGGTCAGCCCATGTGTCAATGAGAAAACCCATGAACTCTTAACTACCCATTTTGTCTCATGCACCCAATCATTTAATTCTTCCAAAGATTGGTTGGGGCAGTTAATGTCTTGGGATTGGAGAAGTATGGCAGTCAGATTTTCGTGCATGGGCAAGCCACCAAACTGAAAATCGTATTTTTGGCTTGTTGGGCAAGAAAACCCCCACGAAATGATGCCTAAGGCAATTCTTCATCCATTACGTTCTTCCTCTCACGCAGACAGAGCTCACTGGAATTTATCCTCACATTTTTCACCATAACCCTGCGTTTTTCCATGCCCAGGAACTCGTTTTTGGTATTGTGCAATAGCTGGGAAGGAGGGACGCGAATTGGGACTGAGGGAGAGGTCATTTTTTCCCCTGGGGCATTTTTCTAGAATGGGTTTTGCTCTCCCAGTCGAATTTTCCAAGTGCCCATACGTTTGAGTCTACCCACGTTTTTCTGAAGCTCAGGAAACCCCCTCTCATGCACCCCACTGTTGAAACATTTTTCTCATGCTCAGCAAGTGTAGTTTGTTGTTATGTGCATCCTTGTTTTGATGTGAACTTGTGAGCAAGAAACTGGAGTGGTAGTGGACAGAATTGGCTTGATAAACCTAGTGTAGGGAGTAACCTCTCAAGAAGATCAAGAGGGTTGGCTACTTTTCTATGCACATCCTGAGAGCACTAGAAAGGAAGGTATGGCTTGAGGGACTGTGTGGCAGTGAAGAGAATACTTCTTGGTGTTGGGTGTGTAGGCATTGTGAGGGCCAAGCTTAATGGATCTGGGAGGGGTACCCATAGCTCTGTGGTTGAGCTCACTAGCTTAGCAATTCTTCCCTTTCATGTCCTAGCAGCCTGATAAACCCAATTGCATATTGGCTTGGCTCATCTTGGTGTATTCTTGGATATGTGTGAGTCTGTTGTTCCCTGGTTCCTTGTAGAGATCATGCCCAGCTCGGGGGTGGCAGTTGTATCAAGAGGTTGATAAGCACAACTGGCCTATGGTTGGGTGGAACGTTGCAGTTGCATAGCCAGTTGCTTGGGACTACCTTATTGAGATAAGTATTCTCTTGTGTTAAATTTGCAATTATCATTGGATGAATATTGGAATGAATGATGGATGTGCTAATGAATTTACTTCCGCTGTGTATTCAAATGATTATGCATTTCCATATGATCTTTTATAATTCTGCAAAGGTCTTTATTTAATGGTTGTCACAGAATATTGAATGTATGTTAGATATCAACAGGATTTATTTAATCTCCTTTGTGTTTCTATAGCATGCACATATACATGTCTTTGTATCAATGAGTTTAATTTAATGAATATGGGGCTAATTGCCCGGATTGAGCGTCAATGTCCTCTCTATCATGCTGGTATGGTAGGAGGGGACATTACAGAGAAATCCTTTGAAAAGAAGACCAGTGATCCCACTGGAGAGACTCTTTGCCTTGATCAGAAAGAAAAGAACCAGTCCAAAGACCCTTCGAAGGGAGAAATCAACAAAAGCAGACAAGGAAGAAGAAACTTTAGAGGCGGGGGAGGCATAAATAACTCAATAAAAAGACCATATTTGAAGTGTAAACATTGTGGGAAGAATGGACATGAAGCAGATAAGTGTTGGGCCCCTTGGGACTCCATCAAAGAAAGACATAAGAAGAATTAATAAGACAAAAGTGAGATCCAAGAGGCTGGTAAAGCTCTTTATTATGCTCATTGTATTGTTGTATTGTTGCACATTGTAATATTAGAATAAATGAAATCACATATTTTTTATCTTACAAAGATTGTTGGCTACTTGATACTAGTGCAACATCCCACATGACCTTTAGAAAATATTGTTTTGAAGAACTGAATGACAATGCAAATGGCATAGTGTATTTTGCAGACAAATCTAGCCTCAAACTAAAGGGAAGTGGGTCCATCAGGCTCAAGTTGCCTAGATTCCCTGATTTTTTGTTGCAGAATGTTCTATATCTTCTAGAGTTGTAGAGAAGCTTGTTGTCCTTGGTGCAGATTTGACAACAAAGCCATTCCATCTACATGTTCGATGGAATCATAGAGATAAGGAAGTGCTATGACAACAAGGTCATCATGAACATATATGAAGATGGAAAGTTGTTGAAGTTGAATGTCTCATTTGCAAGAGTTTAGAACTTTGCCTACATCTCTCGACATGGAGAAGGTAATATGCCATCCATTTTTCTGTGGCATGCTAGATATGGTCATCTAAATTATAACAGTCTTCATTTGTTGATAAATAATGGTTTCTTTGGTTTTCCCACCATTCCTAGGAAGATGAGAAAATGTGATGCATGCATACTAGGAAAACATAGTAAGCAACAATTTCAAGAGTAAAAATTCAGAGCATGTAGAAAGTTAGAGCCGGTTCACTTTGACTTATGTGGCCCCATGCCTATTCCTTCTTCCAATGGTAATAAATACCTCATTAGCTTTGTTGATGACTACACCAGAATGTGTTGGGTATACTTGTTAAAGACAAAATCTGAAGCATTTCAAACATTCAAATATTTTCATGCATGGATAGAAAATCAAGCACAATCTCATATTAGCACACTTCGTATCGATAATGGAAAAGAATACAGTTCTGATTATTTTGAAGACTATCTTCGTCAACATGGGATTTAACATCAAAGTTCAGTTTTGTATAACCCTCAACAAAATAGTGTGGTAGAAAGGATGAATAGAACCATAATGAATAATGTATGCTCAATGATGTTTTTCAAGAATGTAAAACTGATGTTCTGGGGTGATGCAGTATTGTGTGCAGCCTATTCGAGAAATAGAAGTCGATCACATTCTCTTGAATACAAGACTCCACATGAAATGTGGTATGGAAACTTTCCATCAATGGGGCATCTCAGGATTTTTGGTTCCACCTGCTATGCCTTGATACCAAAGGCGCAAAGAGACAAGCTTGGTGCTAGAAGTTGAAAATGCATTTTTTGGGGGTATTCAGACATCTCCAAGGATTATTGTCTTTATGATGAGGTAAATAAGAAGTTTGTTGTTTCCAGAGTTGTCATTTTTATTGAAACTAATAAAAATGATGAGTCTATTGATAGACAACTTGATCGTCTGGAAAATTTTCTCATCTAAAGACATATTATGAAGTTGATAATGAAATTCCACATCTTGAAGGGGGGATCCCTATCTTGGATCAATCTTTAGAATTTCCTTTTGAAGAACCAACACCCCCTCATGAAGAAGAAGTTTCGGCCACTTCACATGAACAGGAAATTCAACTAGATGATGTAATTGAGAGAATTGGAAGATTGAATCTTTAAGAAAATAAAGCACCACCAACTAATTAACCTATGCCATCATGGAAAGTTTCAAAATGGGCTAAAAAGACACTTCAAAGTGTCCATTCGAATGAAGTTGGAAATACAGGAACACGAAACTCAATAAGACAAGAAGATGGAGGAGATGTGGATAACTTAGGTGATGACATGGATGTCTCATTCGATTGTGAATTGAATTTATCTTCTAACTTTGAACCAACTACCTTTGAAGAGGTTGCTACTCGTGATGAGTGGAAAGAATCCATGCAGAATGAGTATGATGCACTCATAAAGATTGGAACTTGGAAGCTGGTTGACCCTCCAGTTGGAACCAAACCAACTAGGTGCCAGTGGGAATACAATAAAAAATACAGATCATATGGCTCACTTGTAAAGCACAAAGCGAGGTTGTGGCGAAATGCTATGCATATAAGGAAGGAATTAACTATGAAGAGACATTCTCCCCCACAAAAAAATGGGCTACCATCTACACCTTATTGTCTTTGGCTGCACAAAATGGGTGGAAATTCCACCAGATGGATGTAAAAACAACTTTATTGAATGCAGTCTTAAAAGAAAATGTCATCATGTCTCAGCCAAAACGATTTGTTGTGAAGGGACAAGAACAAAAGGTATGCAAATTCGTCAAGTCCTTATATGGCCTGAAACAAGCACCTCGAGCATGGTATGAAAAGATAACCAAGCATCTTAGAAGAAACTAAATTTCATACATTATAATCTTGATGATGCAACATTGTTTGTAAAGAAAGTTGGAAGATATGTTGTGTTTCTTTTGGTGTATGTAGATGACCTTTTGATGACAGGAACAATGAAATTTATATTGCATCCATAAAGAAAGACATGAAGAAGGTATTTGAAATGAAAGATATGGGACACCTTCACTACTACTTGGGAATTGAAGTCACTCAACATCCTAAGTACATATTCATCTCCTGTAATATGTTAGAGAATTGTTGAACAGATTTTGCATGGCATAATTCATCCCTCTTTCAAATCCAATGGAACAAAAGTTGAAATTCACATCGATTGAATGAAAAGAATTTGAGGATGAAACCAAGTAGTGACAACGTGTAGGAAGCCTTATCTACCTTACCACCACCATACCAGATATTCATATGTTTTTGGCATCCTTTCAAGGTTCATGCACAAACCTTGTGAAGGACACTGGTATGCTGCTAAAAGAGTTCTAAGGTACTTGAAGGGGACTCAAGACTATGGAATCAAGTACTCTAAGGTGGATGACTTCAAACTTATAGGGTACTTTGATTCATACATCTATGGTGACAAAGAGACATGAGTGTCTACTTCTAGATACACAATGACTCTTGGATCAATAGTTGTCTCCTGGAGATCATGCAAACAATTAGTTCCAACATATTCAACAATAGAGGCAGAATATGTGGATGTTGCTGAAGCAATGAAAGAGATAGTGTGGATCAGGAAGATACTTGAATATTTGCAGGAGAAGCAAAAGAACTCCACTCCATTATTGATCAAAAACACTTCTGCAATCAAGTTGGCCAAGAATCTAGGATTCCATGATTGAACCAAGCACAACAACAAGAAGTACTATTTGATTCGACATCATGTAGAGGCCAAGATAGTTCATCTACGACATTGTTCCATGAACGAGCAAATTGCAAACATCTCCACCAAAGCATTTGGACGAGAAAAGTTTGAAAAGTTTAGAACCATGCTTGGACTTACAAACACCCCTTTTAATTAAGGGGGGGAATGATGGAAACCTAATCCTACGGGATTATGGTTCCATTTGTAAAATTTTAAAATAGTGTAAGTGAATAAGGAGATGAAGAGTCTATGCATGAACTTGAAAAGATGTTGGAAGGTGAATAGAAACAATCACCTTCTCATGTTATAAATAATCTATTCATGCTCAATTAAATTCAATGAACAAGAGTTAATTACCATAACAAATATTAATTCATGCTCTATGTGTTTGGAAATTTATATAATCAAATATTGTGTGGCCTATGTAAACTGCTAAAATTGCAATGAAAATGGTTGAAAAACACATCAAAAGTTCAGGACATAAAAATACAATAGATTTACTAATATACGGAGCCATTCTAAGTTAGTGGAACAAGTGGGTGTCCACCACTATCCACAGAGATTAGTTGCCCCCCTCAAGAAGCAATGATCCCCATTGTGTCAAATTCCTCCATGAGATGAAAAGAATTCTAATGAATTTGACTCCTAGTGAGCCACTTGCTCTAGTGAAAGAGTTGTCCTAAATTGACAACCAGATAGAGGTTGATGTTTTGTCGTTGGGTGCTCATCATCTTGGTGTCCGTGATTTGGTTGACTATCTCCTATTCAATGTATTCATGATTGATTTCTATAGGGGCCAAGTGCTCATCCACCTTTAAGGTTTTCGAGAGAGGTAGCAGTATGGTCAAAGAAATTCCACATTAATTACAAGGTGCAAGCCAAGGAAAGGGGGGTAATTTAATTAAAAGTCATTATCACCATCAATCTTAGTGATAGTGTAAGTCTCATACCAAAGTGGGTAGACATTTCGATGGGTCTCATGAAGCGTTCTTTTTGCAAATGCAACCATACCTTCTCTCCCAATTGAAACTTGTATAAAACCCAATGATGATAGTGGCATTGCTTGTACTTGAAATGATCTTTCTCCAAAATATATTGAACTTGTTGTTCAATGTTTTGGATCCATTCAACAATTTTGGTTACTCTATTATCCTTGATTTGCATGGAAATATTCCTCCTATATATATGCAATAGAAAAATCTACACCAATTGGGGCCAATGGTTGAAACCCCAAGCACACTTGGAAAGGGATATGGCCAATAGGACTATGAAAATATTTGTTGTAGCTACGTTGAACATATGGAAGGCTCTTATACCATGTGTGTGGATGTTTGAAGTTGTACATTTTTAGGATGTGCACAATCATCATGGTGACTACCTCTGTCTATCCATTAGTTTGGGGATGGAAATATTTGGTGAACTCGGTGACCATTAGTGACCATAGGTTAAACCAAAAAGTGCTCAAGGAACTACTATAGCTACTTGAAATAATCATCCGCGGGAGCTTGAAATGAACCCAAACATGTCAGAAGAACTTGGAAATGGCCTCTACTATGATACTCTTCTTTCAAGGCCAAATTGGCCATCTTATAGAACCAATCAACAACTATAAATATGCAGTTGGTGTCATGCTTGATTGAAGGTAGGTCAGACATGTATTACATAAAGACAAACTCATAAGATCTATCTGAGGTAGGAAAATGAGTGTATAACCCGGTGGTAGGTTTGGTGATGGAACAAGTAGCACACGATCTGAAATACATGTTGACGTCCTATCAAACATTTATCCATTAAAACTATTTTTGCATCATTGCCACTATCTTCTCCATGCCAAAATGCCTTTCCACCTAGTTTTAATGTGCCTATCTACTCACACTCACTAAAGGAACAAAAATATGTCCTAGATGGAATAAAAGTTCTTCCTGGAGATAAATGTATCATAATATTTTACCTATGCATTATGTACAATATGTGACAATAAATTTAGGGTTACTATCATACAATTGGGGTTTCCCAAAGGTCTCATGTCTAGAACAGTTGAGCATTGTGGTCAACAGTGTAATCAAAAGTTGGTTGAGGTAGTTCGCAAAGTGATTTGTGTTTTTCTTCTTATACTTGATGTTTAGGTGTAACTATTGCAAATATATGGACAACTTTTGATGGCAGTTGTTCTTTAAATTTCCTTGTGTTTATATGAACTATAGGGTCTTGTGATCAATGCAGATGATGATTCATCTCTTTCCATACAATGTAATTCTTCCATTGACGACATGCCTGCAAAATGGAGTACATCTACTTGTCATAGGTGGGATTCATGTGAACCACATTGGGAAGTGTCACCTTGTGATAAGCCACTAGATGTCCATGTTAAGTGAGGACTACATCGACAACATAATTTGAAGCAGTTGTCTCAATATTGAAGGGTTGTTATGGGTATAGTAGAGTGAGTATTGGTGTCGAAAATAAAGGTGGTGTTTCAAATCCTCAAATATTCTTTGTTTTGAGTTGAAACAATGAAATTTCCTTTGGCCCCACCTGTTAGTACCTAGGTCTGCACTCAAGATTGCCTACATTTTGACCTTAAAACCTTCAAATTCAATCCTTCTTCTTTCCAATATTATTTCAAGATTTGATTTACCCAAAGCAATCTTTTGCAAAAGGTATTTTGTCTTATGAGGTTGTGTTGCTCATGGTCTTTATTTTCAAATTTTGATTATTACTTTGTAAGGTGATAAGGTGGCACAAACTGTATCTTTTGTTGTATTCTTAATTCTTGCAAATATGATTGTTGATCAAATAGCCTAGCGTTTGGTTAAGTTAAGCATGAATGTGGGATAAGATTAAAGATTCATTGCATTATGAAACTGCCAAAGGCTGCACTACCAAACTACGGCTGCTACCAAATTGTCCACTTGTGCTACGAAATTGACACAGGTTGTCAGGATAATTATTAAAGCAACCTCTCATGTCATGTTGATCTTTGAAAACATTCAATCACGATAAATGAAAACAAATGAAAAATTATGGATCCAGGTGCATGCAGAGTCCTCCAGTTTCTATGAATCGATTTGAGTTGTTCTTCTCATAATTTCCACAATCATTAGTGTAATTGACATAAGGAAATTGTTAATAAAATCTCCTTCTAGGTATTGTTAGTTGGTTTTCGAGACAGAAAGACCCTGCACAAAAATTTAATCTAACTCTTCGCAGTAGCTGAACGAGGAAACCATGGCTTCACATAGGATTGAAAATTTTGTGAGGTACGAGATGATAGGGGATGAAATCCTTGAAGCTTATTCGGAATTTGGTGTTAAATTAAAAAAAAAGTTGGTTTCGCTACTGTGATAAATTACAAGGACATCACAACGAGGTTTCCAAGTAATTTGCAGAAGGTTTCGATGGGAAAAATGTTACAGTGGGGTATTTAACATTTCTTGTCTCAGAGAATTCCATTTCCATAGAAACTGAACTTCCACAAGAAGGTGAACAATGGTTCAAGATTTAGGTTGTTGATCATGGAAAGTTCAATCGTTTCCTTCTAGACAAGTATCGAAATCCGGAATAGCGTAAGGGGATTCCACGAGCCTGGCTAAAACAATAATACAGTGATCTCTTGAATATGGTGCAAAGATATATTACATGGGAAGTAAGGTATTCTACTGACGATCTATATCACATGTGTTTCCTTTTGCATCTAGATGGAATTTCAAAGATGATTCTACCCTTTTACTTTCTAAAGAGTCTCACGAAAATGGTAGTTAGGGTTAGGAATTTCCCGAAAAGTCATCATAGTATCTTTCATTAGGTCCTAATTAAACTATTGATAGTCCAAGAATTAAATAAATTTAATAAAGGTTGGGACCATTTTGTATTGCACTCTAAGTTTGGAACCATAGGAGATAAGTCCCCACAAAAGGGTATGAGTATTTTTTCTACCAGTTTGAAGGCCTCTCAAAATTGTAAAGATGTTGAAATGGATGTGGAACAGAGTATTAAAAGGGAAGAAGAAAAAATGAAACTAAGTATGAGGGGGGTCATGAGACCACCGCCAAAATCTGAAGATATCAGGTTGCAAAAAACAAAGCATTTTGATGACCCCTTAGATGATGATAAAAAAACTAAGAATCAAAAGAGAAAACCTGAGGCCCCAAAGCCCTATTATCTTAGAGGACCACACAGCAAATCCACAAACAAGTTTAGGCTTAATTCGAGGGTTATTTTTTATCCTTATCTAAAATAAAACAAGGTTATAGACATCGAAAGTCTGCCAGATGAAAAGGGCCAAAGAAGTAAAAAAAAACAAGGGTCAAAGCTTCGGTTTTAGAACCTATGCAGACAAGTGCCAGTCTTAGAATTAATAAGTGAAAAGGAGTAATGGATCCAGTTCCTATTAAAGAACCTAAATTCGTAAAATCAAGAACAAATGAGAAGTTCCAAGAACCTAAAGAATTTCAAGAAGTTATTAATGAAGGATTAGAATCGTCCATGGAGGTAGAAAATAAAGTGGCAAAAATGCTAACCAACTTGGAGAAAACCATAAATGCAGTTCCTTGTTCACATATGGCTCGCCCTTGTATGCCCATGACCTTTGAAGAAGAATAATACAAACATGAAGAATTTAACAATCTTGTTGAGACAAAGATAGAAGTTTTGACCGCTTAGATGGAAAAACCAGTTGGTGAAATCTTGCCACGACCTAAGGATGAAAAATGTCAAATTAATCAAAGGCTCAAGAAGAAATTGAAAAATTCTAAAGGTATTCTTTCCTCACTTCTACTTTGAACAGGGTTCAAGACTTAACATTCCACCAACAAACACCCTAACCCCAGATACCAGCCCAAAAGGGAGTGAATCCCTTTTGGAAACACCTGCAAAGTAGATGAGGATTCTACAACGCGGAAGGGGAATATCTCAACATGCAATACATTCATTAACATTTTCTCCTTCATAACATCAATAGAATTAGAGCTTTCACACATTCATAACATCGACAGAACCCATAACTTTTCTAGATTGTTATACTTATATTATGTTTGCATACATACAACTTTTTTGATCATGCATTCACTTAAATATTCAATAGAGGAAAGAAACATATATCAAATCACATCACATCACACATCACAACATACAAAGACGTCATGTTTAATGTGGAAACCCGTCTGGGAAAAACCACAGAAGCGCTTGTATTTTATTATGAGTCACATCCAAATAAGCACTTCAAGAAATACTTACATATTTCTTCATGCATTACAAAAGATCTGCGCACACATCCTGCAGATCAGCGACTTGGATTCTCAAAAATAAATCTGATAGTCATAGCATATGTCTTCATTACAAAACAATAAACCCGAATACAATATTCCGCATACTCATAATCACAATTGTAACCAACCCAAAACTTCTCTCTTATTACATATTTATAGGTTGCACTTAGCTTGCCCCACTCCCACTAACCAACTAACTCCCTAACTAACTCATTAATACAATGTGGACCAATCCTAACTATCTGACTCAACTCCGACCATTGGCTCAATCAACATGAACATTTTTCCTGTTTCCTTGGTTGCTTCGTCGGAGTTGACCACTTCGTTGAACTATGTCTACTTTGTCTTTGTTCACACCAAAATTTTTTCTTCAAAAATGGTACCTCAAAAATACTAGGCCCAATAGGCCCCCAACACTCACATGTGCCTTGTCTTGGGCCACTTCAAGGCTGTGAGACAGGTTCCTGTAGCTTCGACAGAAACTCTTCAAAGGCATTCCTGCTCACCTTGACCAACTACTAGACTTCGTCTTTCTTCTAGCCAACAACTTTGACGAATTCTGCACTAATGTGTGATTAGCTCGCCTTGACAACCTGGGTGGCTACCAACTGGATGGAAGTATGCTTACGTCCAATGATCTTTGACATGCGCTTAACCTCATACTGGATCACCTGAACTCTTTTTTTCGTTGTCTATGCTACATTCTTAGCTGATTGATTTCTTGTTGCATCTCTTTACTTTATGTTGATATGCTCTTTCTCTGAACCGAGGAAAGAGTCTTCAATTGCTCGCATAAAGTGCTCAATTTTCCTTCAGCACCCTCAAACCTACTTTCAACCTCCTGCAACAAATCATCTTCAAATAGCACATCCCACAAGTGCGACACCTCCTCATACATCTTCATGCACTGCACTTCAGCTTCCTGAAGGCTCTGAATAACCTCTTGAACTTTTGTGCATCGTTGCTCAGTTACTTCAAGTGGGGTGCTTGACACCAGTTTGGATTCTAAGTCTTGTACCTTCTGTTGATAACCTGTGATAACAACCTTCAAGCACTATATATTCTCTTCAAATGTCATTTCTTCTATAATTTCGGCTTCTAGGACTACGCGGCATGCAACTTCGACTGCTTCCTTAACTTTGTCATTTTCCTTCCGTAGCAGGTCCTTGTCCTATTGAAACTCAGCATCCAACTCCTTCAATTTAGTCACATGATTCTTGTATCCCTTCATCATCTCCAACAAAGAAATATCCCTTGACTTAAGTTCCTTTGCAATACCATCTTGTAGCCGGTGCAACATATAAAGAGGTAATGCAGCTAGTTTAATGTCTGCATACCCAGACTTGGGAACTTCCACACTGGTACCTAGTTCATCAAAAGTTATTGCGCACAGTATAATTTCAACCACCCCTTCCGCCGGAGGAAGTGGTGTGACTTAGTCCTATCCTTCCTCTTCTTAGGAAGCTTCAACCCATGGCGATGTGACCTTCAACGGGGCCTAAATGTGGATCTTCTTTACTTTATAACATAAGGTATCCAGGACATCAGTGATGCCACTGAATAGATGTATCATTTTATCCTCTGGTTTTCTTCAGAAAATTTTGTCATCCTGTCGAACAAGATATTAATGTCGTCATCCGTTAAGGCTTGGACATTTTCATGTCGCTATGATTTCTGCTTTTTCCTTGCACCTTGTCTAGATGTTTCGCATTTTCGCTTATCCCCCAAATCTGGATCAATAGTGATCCGACTTGACTCTTTTTCGTCTTGAACATCATCTCCACCTTCAGTGTGTTGTGTATTATGACTTGTCTGCTGTTGGCCTGATGTGCTATCCTTTTGCTGGTCTTGCTTCAACGGATCTGGTGATATATTCTCAGGCTCAATTGGTACTTTCCATTCCGGGCCATTCGTGAATCATCGCATCAAGTTATTCATGAGATATTTTAAACCCCGTCACTAACCATTGTTGTTGTGGGTCCCTTCTTGTTTGCACATACATGTGTTGGGGATCAACTTTTAACTTCACCATAGTGTGATACTTAGCCACCATGGCTTCGTCTATGCATGGTATTTGAACCACATAATATCTCAATGCCTCCAGCTGCATATACAATGATACATTGCTTTCATGGTGTCGGCTTGTTATATCATAATGAGATAAATTCATATACTTCGAGCCTTGGCACAGGCCAATTGGTTTCATACCTTGGTAATTTGTTGGCTCCTCCCTCTCCACAAATGATATCAACAATAACAACCACGAATATGTAAATGGTGATCCGTTATCCTGTGCATCTGCACAATCTGCCGTTATCCTGTGCATCTGCACAATCTGCAAGAAACTCATTCAGTGTAAAAGTAGCCCAATTCATTTATACTCCTTGTGCACACTTCTATGCCGCAACAATGTCAGAAGCAATGAATTGGTTCATCTAAGTCTTTCATAGCAACTTGGTAGCTAATAACTTTGCAGTGAAATGAATGACATGGTCACTGATAGAGGCTACATCAAAGCCCCTTTTCTCTTCACTAGGTTATACTTATCCTTCATCCTCATTGCAAGGTCATGCTCTCTTTCTTTCCCAACGAAAAATCGTGATGGGTACAACCCGGCCTTAGGTAGGACCGCAATTCTAGAAATAAGGTATTTATCAATCCATACCTTAGTCTCCAACCACGAGCATCCTCCATGCAAACATAATAGTAGCTGCTTCACACATGTGTTTTCCTCCGTAGTGTGACCAAAATGAGGAAGGTGCAATAGTGGCAAAAGACCGGCTATAGCCATGCCAAGAGCCCACTATTATGGTTCCAACTCGACTGGATGGCCTTTTGCTGTAACAATAGGCCGCATGTAATGTGTGTAATTGAACTCAGCGAACATGGTAACATCATGGTCAGCATACGACAACTTGTGGATGTTCTTCAAAATATCTCCTTGTACCATGACCCCCTTCGGCACCGGCACAATTTCCAACTGATACCTCGCATTCTTTGGCAACTTCATTGGCTTGGAACATGAAATGCGCAATGGAACATATTCCGGGAAGAAAGTTGCAAAGCTTGACGCAGATGCACCAACAATATCAAGGAATTCGTTTGTCCTTGTCTTTGGGTTCGGTTTTTTCATCTTTCGTGTCTTCCTATGGACATTGAAAGGAATCTGAGGAAATGAATTCAGGTAGCTTTGACTGGCAGAAATAAAGCCCAACATTGGGACATCCTCGATAGACCCCTAAGACTCAGTACCATCTGACAAACAACCTGCATTTTGATAGCTTACAATTTCACAATCACTCGACACAGAAAGCTCGGCTCTGGTTTCTTCACTCTACTGCAATTGCTCAAGACACAATGGAGAACGAGCAAGGTTGTGGTGGGATTGTTAAGTTTATACCCCACGTGTGATCTGTCTATCATTCCCAAGATGAAATAAATGTACTCAATCTTCCAATGATGATGGTGGAAGCGATAGATCTCTTCAGTACTCCAGCCATTTCATCATTTAATTCAAAAATACCACTAGTTCCGCCACTAAACCCATCATAAAAGCAACAATAAATGCTCAATAAATGTAACTTTGACAGGCATAACTTCGACGGAAAACCAACTTCCCAAAATATAACTTCGACACAACTGAGAAGTTGGGGTTTTCAGGCGACATAAACAATACTTCGACAGATGAAAAAATCTGACATGAAAAACTTTGACATACCGAGGAGTTGGGGTTTCCAGTTGAAAACTATAGAACTTCGACAGGAAGACTATAGAACTTCGATAGGAAGACCCTCAACATAACAACTTCGACATGACACTATCTTGGGGGTTCCACAAAGCTGCGGCAGAACTGTACATTGACACGACTAACTATGACACAAACAACTACGACATAAATTAAACTTGGGGTTTTTAAACGACAAAAGAAATTTTATTATTATTATATACAAACATGCAATCAAACATCTTCACTTCGACACACGTGATAGATGTCCCTATAGTGCTTTAGCCAACTTCCATTCACCAGACCTTGCAGGATTTCACGGTCTAATTTTTGTAGTTGTACTGCGCCTCCCTCTGTGATAAAGTTAATAATATATGGCCCTAGCCAATGCATCCATAACTTACTAGGATGTTTGAAAAATTTATTGTCATAGAGAATAACTTAAGTCTCCTCGCTAGAAATGCTTCTTATTAATACGGTGACCATGCCACGCTTTTTCTCGATCTTTTTGTACTTGTTGATGGAAACCTGTGACAAATCAGTCTTCCTCCAACTGAAGTAATTGCGCTAATCATTCTTCAATATCACAAGTATCATACATAACTGTGAAAGTAGTGATTCTTAAACCAGGAATAATATACTCCATAGGAATTACAACCTTTTGTCCATATACAAACTTGAAAGGTGTCTGATCTATCAACCTTTTACACATTTTTATGTAGACCCACAAGATTTCAAGGATCCTTAAGTCCCAGTCATCGCGGTTCACATTACAAACTTTTGTTAGTGCATGTTCCAGGATTTTATTGAACGCTTCAACTGTTCCATTTTCTTACGGATGATATGGAGTACTCTTCCGATGATAGACCTAAAATTCTTCCATAAGGGCCCCTATAGTATTGTTAACAAAATGTGCACCTTGATCACGTAATAGAACATGAGGACAACCAAACCTTGTAATAACATTCTCAAATAGAAACCTTGCAGCAGTCACAACGGTGCAATCTCATACTGGTGTGCCTTCATCCCACCGTGTAAAATAATATGTCGCGGTTATATTATACCTCGCACTAGTCCTTTTCCCAGGTGGATTGATGGGTCCACAAAATCAATAACGCATTTGTCAAAATATTGCAACGCAACCTGTGGTACCAATGGAACTTCATCCCTCTACGATGGCTTCCCAATTCTTTGACATACGTCGCAATTCTAGAAATACTCTTTAGCATCAGTTTGTGAAGGGTCGGTCACCATAATCTTGCTCTTAATATATTATGTGTTTTATCTTTCCCTGCATAGTGACATCCAACCACTCCATCATCAGCCTCATATAATATAATTGGTCGCTCGTGCTCCACAAAACAGTGACATAATACTTCATCTGAACCTGGCTTATACAATTGACCGGCTATCGATTGATAGTCTGTAGACTTGACTACCAACTGCTTCTTCTAATTAGTCGTATATCCTTATGGTGGTGCTCCTGTGGATAAAAGTGTCACTATATCTTGAAAGTAGTCATCAACTATTATTAATGAAAATATCTACGCATCTAGTAGGTTATCCTGTAAATTGATCGGTTCTTCGCTTGTTTCTCACCTCGAAAGATGGTCGGGGCCCGCATTCAACCTGTCGGGATTTACAATGATATCAAATTCATATTCTTGGAACAACAGCAACCACCGACAAATCTCCCCCCCCAACACCGGCTTGTTGACCAGGTACTTCAAAGTAGAGTGGTCTATAAACATCTTAAAATGTCCACCTAGTAGATAATGCCTAAACTTTTGTAGTGCATAAACCATAGCAAGTCCTTCCCTTTTTGTCGTAGTATAATTTCTTTATGTAGTGGAAAACTTTCTGCTAGAAAATGAAATAAGATGGTCGATGGAACCCTCACATGGATGAGAAAGTACCGCACCCAGAGTAACATATGAAGAATCGAAATGGACACGAAATTCTTTTTTCCAATCAAGGAATACCAAAATAGGTGTTGTAACCATTTTCTCCTTCAATAAGTCGAGACTCTACTGGCAGTCTTCATTCCAGTGAAACGTTGCATCCTTTTTGAGTAATTTTTCCATTGGAGCTATAATCTGACCATAGCCTTTGATAAATTTCTTGTAATATCCTGTGTGACCTAGAGTTGTGCATAGTTGTCGAACTGTAGTAGGCATAGGCTGGTCAACTATAATATAAATATTTGTAGGATCCACTAACAAACCTTGCTTACAAACTACATGTCCCAGTAAGATACCAAATGGAGCACATAATATGCATTTCTTCATATTCAAAGAGATTTGTTACTATCTACAACATTCTAACATCAACCTCATATTTTCAATATGATTCTTGAGCATCCCATATACCATCCAATCATCAAAATATACTTCTAAGAACTTATGAATTAATTCCTTAAATGTAGCGACAACTAAATGTGAAAAAATTGCAGTGGAATTCTTTAGGCCAAAAGGAATTATCATGTACTAGAATCATCCCCACTCGGTCGCAAATGTCATTTTATGTCGATCCTCCTTAGCAATTTTGATTTGATAATATCTGGAAAATCCATCTGTAAAAAATAGGCTTCCTAACCTCTGATGCTTTCAAGCACTTCATCTATAAATGGGGTCGGAAAAGGATAATGTAGATGGGCATCATTCAATTTCTGCAAGTCGACACAAATCCCAATCTCCCCAGTTTTCTTGTCTTGGACCACCATAGGACTAATCTATTCTGATTCTTCGACAGGCTCAATAATTCTTGCATCAAGCATTATGTCGAGCTCAGCTCTGACATTTTCCTTATAGCACAAATTCAACCGATATGGTCTTTTCTTAATTGGATTAGCGTATGGTTTCAATGGAATCTTTATTTCACCCAAGTCACCAGCAATACCTTTCATTTATGAAAACTTAGCAGGGAACAAATCTTGAAACTCATGCAAAGGTTAGTAATTTTTCCACTTTTTCATCATCCCAGTAATCACCTATATTTGTAAACTTTGGATTTTCAGTAGAGCCTATATTTGCGTTTTTAATATTCAACGGCTTTAGGAATTTGTCTGATGAAATTTTTGGTCCTTGCAGATCACGACTTCCTTCACTTTCTTGGATATGAATGTCTCTTGGATCATCATCTTCTAGTTCTCTGCTGATGTTGTAACACTCCATTTTCTCCACGGTCGCAGTCCACTGCGGCAGATTAGACACTGGTCCTGGAATTTCTTCAAAAAAATTAGCCTTGATAATTTGTAGGGCTGCATCTATGGTAGGAATTTCATCCTCATAATTAAATGTTTATTTGAATCTTGTATCCAAATTGTCCCATTCTCAAGTTCTAGCAACGTATAACAATTTCTTGGTATGGTGTCAAGTGTATGAATGAACATATGTACCCATTCTTGCCTGGGTATATTATGCCAGATTCTAATACAGGTATCCAAATGATTAGCAGGGTTGGTAAGCCATGTGTATTTTTCTCCAATATAAGGAATTCCTTCTCCAAACTGAATTTCTAATTATCTTCTACACTGCGACCACCTGGTTATAGAGTCCTTATGAGTATCGCACCATCTCGTCGGTTTTGCTTTCAAGGCGACATCCAGGACTAATAAGTGTTGTTGCTCAGGTACCTTAACTTCAAATTCATCAATAAAGTGACCCACATTAGGTAAATATTCATAAGTAGGGAGACTACATACCTATGTTCCAACCCATCGAAGTGAATTTATCACACGAACACACCTTCGCATTGATACTTCATGCAACCTGTTCTTCCAGTTCTCTAGAGCTTCGCCAGAATTGGATGAACATGAACTAACACTCCTCCAACTAAGTGTCGCATCTGCTTTAGGATTGATATATTCATTTATCCTGGAGGATACATTATATATGTTATCTAGATCTTGAGCATCATAATATCATTTGACTGGTTTGACATACCACTGAACTTCTAGTGGATCCAAAGGTGTGATAACTCTAATCTCTTCATTTTCAAATGTTACTATTCTCTTCTTAAAATTTATAATAGTTTGATTCTGAATTTCCCAATCAATCCCCAATAGTGCGGGATATGGATTAGTGTCATCAACAATATAAATTACTTCAAAATATGCATACATCCGCAGTCCCTCCACTTCGATAGGGACCCCAACCATTCGAACAAATGGTATTACTTTCTACTAATTATCCAACCGTAACTGAATAGGCTACCATACTAGCTTCGGCTTACCCATATTTTCCCATGTTTGTTTGGTCAAGATGTTTACATCTGAACCCAAATCTAGAATAACAAAATCCATGCCATAGTCACCAATCTATGCATTAAGTCGGAGTTCTCAACCAGTCTTGAGTCTTCTCTAAACATGGTTGACAACCCTTTCAGATCTTACTTCTTCCTTAGATTCCTCAATTAAATTTTGTAGTTCCCTTAAATAATTCTCATCTTTAACTAGGGATAAACAATTTTTTAGTAAAGAATAAAGGGCATTTACCTTTCCCATGTTCTTCATTGGGGCAGACTTGTTGAAGCAAGGTGGCATTTCATATACAGATCCTTCTTTGGAAATGTTGGGGGGGAGGGTATCGATGGACCCTTCATAAATTTGTCACGATCTTCAAATAATATACCTTTCTCCTTTTGACGATCGAACTGTGGTGGCTTTTGAGCTACTGGCCTTACTCTCGGATCTCTCATATTATTAGAACCATTCTTGTATCCACTTGTCGTAGCTCCACCTCTTGTTACTACAGCGACAATAGGTTGGTTCGGCCTTAGTTCTGCGGATATCTTCTGTACATTTTGATTATGGTTCTTCTTTGTCTAACATTTAGATATGAATTGCATATAGTATTCAATGGTATGATCTAGTGCTCTAAAATACATGCAAGCTAGTCGTGGTAGGATGCGGACAATCTCTAGCATAATGTCTAGGTGTACCACAATTATAATAGATAAGTTGTCCTAGGCATCAACCAAATAATCCTCATCTACGGCCTCTGAATCCACCTCGTGGTTCATTGAACTGTACATCATTTCTCTCAGCTTGACCTTCTCCCTTCATAAGAAAAGTGTATGCATTTCACTCAGTGAGCAACTGGTATGCTTAACAGTGTTTCTCGTCATGTCCGATAGAGCTACAGAACTTACACCACAAGTTCTCAGGATCACTTACCATATTCTATAATAAGTATAATTCTTTCGTTCGGTGCCCTTTAGTATGACAAATTCTACACCATACAGTTGGATTCAATGGACTCAGGTTACCAGCATAGAGATAACCATGAAACATTGTACATTGATCTTTAGATTAGCCATCTTCTTTACATGTAGTGCACCAAACATCTTCTCTCTTTTCTATAACCTTTTTGATATCTGGGATCTGAACAAACAAGTTTTCCAATTGGGACTGGATTTGAGCCATAGCAGCTCCAATATCTCCAATAGGACGTGATGCTTCTAACTTCATAGCCAATTCCAAGGCTTTTGTATGTGTCGGGATCTTCTGTTGCATGAGCGATACCCTAATATGAAGCAATAACGCAACTATAAACCCTTCCTTATGTTCCAGATCATTCATCGGAAAGATTGCACGAGCCATTAAAGTTTTAAATATCTAGTCGAAGTCCCAAACGGACTCATTCGATGCTTGCTTGATCTCTTGCAGCTCAGTAATACATTGAGATTTAGACTTCAGATTCTTGAATTCAGTCTTCAGTCCCTCCTTAACTTCTGCCAAGGTCTTCACAGGTTGATTACCAGTAACTTCAGAAAATTTCATAAACTAGTCTAAAGCGCGACCCCTAAAGGTCGTGATCAATTCTACCAAATTGACATTGTCATATTGTACTTGTTTTACAGTCCATACTACATTGCATAAAAACCAGTGTTGTTCTGGATCTTCGGATCGATTCCCATTAAAAATAGGAAACTTCATGTCATCCCCATCCATTCTAGGCCTCTGGGTCTTGGTTGATTTACTGCTACTAGACCACTACTTGGAGCCTTCCCACTCGTCCAAGTATTATTCTGACTAATGCCGATAGTTTGACTAGATTGAAATAAATGTGAAGAATTACTAGGTCTTACCTCAATCTCCTGGGATGTATGCGGGGTCGTGGGTATGTCACAGCCTCGGGTCTAGAATGGTTTTGTAGATCCTTCTTCATCTTCGTAAATGAGCTGGTATTTTTCTTCCTCGTCGAGCTTTGGTACTAATTTGTAGTATCTTCTTTCAATCACTCTGCAACCCTTCTTTCCTATCACATTTCTCCTCCTCTTGTTCAAATAAAACCGTCTCCCACTCCGCAGAAATCCACACTCTTTGTCAAATTCAATTTCTTCTCCCCTTATCATTTCATCTCATCCCATTTATTCATCCAATTCTTCCTCCACACCATACCCATGCCCACTGTGCACAATCATTCTACTCGTCAAATTCCATTTGCATCACACATTTTTCACAAACTAGCCTTTTGATTGATGAGTTCAATGACTTGAGGTACTTACCGCGTGGACCTTCACAGAAATCACATTTTCTGCACTATAGGACTTGATAGTGTCAACAGCCAATTCGGTAATATACCCCTCCAGCACATTATCCAGCCAGTAATCCACTGCATGAGAAATTTTGTTGTTCACACCTTTCAGTCACTGTATTAATGCAGGTGTCCAGCTCCTAGGTTCACCTCCTTGGAAATTTGTCTTTTGCTCAGTCAATCTTGCTAACCATTCATACAATATCATGGGGAACTCGCCAAAGAATTCCTCGAGAATATCAGTAAAAATATACTTATCTAACCAACCATCATTGTCCAACCTAGGGTGTGCATTCTTACCCCTTACAAATTCCTCCACCTGTAGATCTACCCAATCCTCAATCTACGTTCTAGTCTAGTTGGTTAGGATACTCGGCTCTCACCAAAGATACCCGGGTTCAAGTTCGGAAATGGAACCATTTGTTGGCACACTTCTACTTCGACTAGGGTTCAAGACTTAACATTCCATCAACAAAAACCCTAGACCCAACCCGAAAGGGAGTGAATTCGTTTCAACAACACCTACAAAGCAGACGAGGTCTCACTCAAAATACCTATGGGGACTACAGGAAACAAGCTTCTACAATGGAGAAGGGGAATAGATCGACATGAAATACATTCATTAACATTTTCTACTTCATAACATCAACAGAATTAGAGCTTCGACACATTCATAACATCGACAGAACCCATAACTTCGCCAGATTGGTATACTTAGATTATGTTTGCATACATACAACTTTATTGATCATGCATTCACTTAAATATTCAACAGAGGAAAGAAACACATATCAAATCACATCACATCACACATTACAACATACAAAGACACCATGTTTAATGTGGAAACCCATCTAGGAAAAACCACAGAAGCGCTTGTATTTTATTATGAGTCTCAACCAAATAAGCACTTCAAGTAAGACTTACAGATTTCTTCATGCATTACAAAGGATCTGCACACACAGCCTACAGATCAATGACTTGGATTCTCCAAAATAACTCTGACAGTCATAGCATATGTCTTCATTACAAAAAAATAAACCCGAATACAATAGCCTGCATAAGCATAAGCATAATTATAACCAACCCAAAACTTCTCTCTTATTACATATTTATAGGGCACACTTAGCTTGCCCTACTCCCACTAACCCACTAACTTCCTAACCGACTTATTAATACAATGTGGACCAATCCTAACTAACTGACTCAACTCCGACCATTGACTTGATCAACATGATCGTTTTTCATGTTTCCTTGGCCGCTTCATCGGATTTGACCGCTTCGTTGAACCACTTCTACTTTGTCTTTGTCCACACCAAAATTGTTTCTTCAAATATGGTACCTCAAAAATACTAGGCCCAACAGGTATGATTAAAAAGTTGCAGTTGGAGAACAAACAGGTACAAGACAGGCTGAATAAAATGAATAAAGAGTGGAATAAATTGCTTATGAGATACAACAAACTCTGCAAATTCTCTCAAGGATTAAAGATAAACAGTGAGAAGCTTCTCAAGCAGAAAAAAAATACTGGAAAAAGGAATGCTTGCTGGAAAGGAAGAAGCACCAGGCCAATAATGATAAATTAGGTAGTTTGACCGAACTGGGCACTCATGTTCTTCAAGATACACTGCAAGTCGAGGAGTTGATGCTCTCTAGAACCAAGGAGCTGAAGCAAAATGAATGTGCCTTTGATACCAATAGGATCAAAATGCAATCTCCAGCTGATTAAAAACAAGCTTTATCTCTTACACGAGTCATGCATAATCATCTTTTACTATTTTCTAAGTTTTTGAGAATTTCAAACTTAAGTTTATTTTGTATGTTTGTAAAGAGAGACTTGTTATATGTAGTTAAGTATAGTTAAGGGTCATTATCAAACAATTTGAACATTCCTAAAGTCTGGACTCGAAACTGTTTTGGTTTTAGAATTAGTATTTTGAATTTAAAATATTATTGTTAGTTATGAAAGAAGTTTCGAAGCCCTAAAGAAAGGAATCGAGAAGAATTTATATATAGGAAAATCAAAGGGACAGAGGGGGTTTGAATTTTGGCAATAGCCTAACAATAGATGGTGAAGATACTGTAAGTTTTGGATACTATAATTTAGATATGAATGTTCAGAGATCATTTATATATGAGTACTTTGTGTGCATTATTTAACTTTGCTGCTAGTTTTCTCTTTGAAAGTGGAAGAACTTGTGTGATGCATAATTGTTTTTTTCTAGTGTTAAAGACTTTAAGCTTTATTTGTTCATTAATATGAAATTGTTCTACTTTCTCCCATCTCTTCAGATTGTAGCGATGTTATAATATGAATTCAATGAATGTATGAAATTATGTGTATATTGTCCTTATGTACTTAATCATGGCAATGAAGTTAAATATTAAACCCTCTGTATTAGTGTTTGTAAAGCCTATGAATACATGATATGTTATTTTTCCTTTTCAATACCTTCACTCAAGTTTTAGAAGACTAATAAAATATTCAACCATTTAAAACCCTAAAACCATTTTTAATTCCAACTTGAACTCAAATGCCCTATCTTTTCCCTGTAGTAGTCACGTAGTAGTCACGTAGTAGTCTAGTGCGGACCTTAGGGACAACACTCCCCTTAATCACTTGGCTTAGCGGACAAGTGATTGAGAGATTGGTGAGGAAAAGAAACTATAGAGCTTTGGTAGGGTCATTGTGGCCAACCAATCACAAATGACATGCATATTAGTTGGATCTGTTGGAATCAATTTAATACTAACAGGCAGGGGTGAATTAGTATTAGCGCAGTTATTAGCAGATTTTACCTTCTTTAACATATTAGCCTTTACTTAATCTTTATATTTTGTTATGCATCAGTAAATAAACATTCACACATATATGCGCCACATCATCAACACATAACACATAGAATTTTTATGTGGAAACCCAAACGGGAGAAAAAACACGGAATGCTTCTTTATAGTGAGAAATAATGCATTCAAGGAAGCACCAACTTCCTATGTTTACCAGCACCAACTAGAAGGATGCACCAACCCCCTTTTTTTTCTCCAGCACCAATTGGAAGGAGACACTGACCCCCTGTCACCTTGTCTTACAGGAACCAACCTAAAGGAAGTTGTGACTCCCCGTCTCCTTGTTACAATGTAATTTTCCACCTTGTGAGCATCAGCACTCTTTGTCCTGTAGGATCCATTTTACTGACTCAGATCCACTTTATATCCTTCAAACACTATTTTTTCCCCTGTACGCTTGCTGCATCATTACAGTGGGCGTACCCGCGAGTTGCATCACTATAGCCCATGGGTAGCATGTAAAATGATAAAAATCACTAGTTTATTACTTTTTACTCCCAAAAAGTGGTCATTGGGTGACCTTTGACCCTCCATCTACCCAAGAAATGCCTCGATGTGTATTTTCACTTACCTTTGATAAGACTATATATTGAGCACATATGGCTTATGGATGGGAGGAGAAAGAAGAGCAAGAGAACTCTAGTGGATTTTTGTCCTATCTTGAGTCTACACTCATTGATCCTTGTAGTTGTAAACCCTTATGTTCACCTTCCAAACTCCTACCATAGTTTGAGTTTGCCATTCCATGGAGGATTGAAGTGGTGGAGGCACAAGTGGATTGACCCAGATCTTGGTTCATATTGGTTGCCGGCAAGAGGTCGTATCACATTGTACTTCTTCTTGTTTATTAATAGAAATACTCATATTCTCGTCCATTAATGTTGTGAATGTCGTTTATTCTACATTAGGTTGCATTTACTTATAATATCGTGGACCATTGATATTGATGATGTTAATGTCGTTTATATATTATATGTACTTGTTGTATATTGGCTGTCAAGACTAATTTGCAGATTGAAGTGCACGGATTGAAAGCTCCAACGAGGATCTACATCAAACGTTTGGATCGAGGTTGGTTACATTCTTCATGATCTTAGCATTGTCATTTATATAGCATAGCATTGAGAATTGAGTTAATTTCTGGTAGTCAGCTGTCTGTTGTGGTCTACCCCAAGCCATAGTGAGTTTTCTCCAAAACAGAAATGGTGACTCCGCTGGGGAAAACATCCATTTTTGGGGATTTTTGAGCATTACTCCTTAATTAGAGTTGTTGTTTGTTGAAGCTCTATGTCACTGATTGGTCGTTGAGATACACTATAGAAAACTTGTTTTTTCTGATCTATTGGACTCTTTATTTTCCCATTTTCCTTTCCTTACCCGCGGGTGAGCTTAGCTCTTCCCACGTACACCCGCCTTTGTTTACTCTACTGCTCACAGGTACCCACAGGTTTTCCTTCGATAGTAGCATACAAATCTGGCTTTGGTTGATTTATGACGTTTGGTTGTTGTTGGGTTGGATTTGGATGATCCTAAGTCTTTGTTGGCTTGTTTCTTGACTGTTCCATGCCTTGGTTGTGACCAGAACTCTTCTTTTCTTTTGGTTGAGCCTTGTTGGTTTTTTCCTTTTGAGCTCATTCCTTTGGCTGAGTCTTACTGTTTGGTATCTATTGGGTTGTCTTAGTGATCTCCTTGGCATATCAGTGACTAGATAGTAGGATTTTGCTTGCATTTTTCATTTCCTTATATTGAAAAATACAAAAAAATACATATAGTTTTGCATTTTCCTTTTGCTTATAAGAGAAAATACAAAAAAAATTGCTTTTATGTACTGCATCTTGCATTGAGTGCTTGCTGCCTTCATTTAGGTTATGCTTGTGCATCGAAAATATAAAAGGATTGCATTTTTTATTTTGAAACCGTTGGATTGATTTTGCATGATAGTGACATTGTTTTTATTGGATAGATGAGTCTAGGATTTGACGATTTTGCATACTATTGAGTCATACACATCACTAGTTTCACGACCATATCCCTTGATTAATCACAGCCATTAAAATTAATGCTTAATCTTAAAATTGATTAGACCGATTTTATTTATAGGGTACACCAACTAGCATAGGTTTAGAGTCTTGGAATAGATCATTGTGAGTTAACAATCCAAGACTACTAGACGAAACATTAGGTGTCTGACCAGGGAGTGGAGGAATCCATGGTATACATCGGTGTTCTCACTAAGCTCTACTCAAACCAGAGTTAAGCACGAGGTCACGGGAGGTTGGTTGAGGAGATAACCCTCTGATACCAGCTGAACGTGAGAGATATTTCCAGGATTTGTTCGTATCTGGGGACTCTTGGGGGATTTGACCCTCATTGAGTTTCGGGCTCAGCTACCCTTCACATACGACAGATCCCACCTACGAATGTCCCCCTGAGCATTGGTTATATTGCGGTGACCATAGTTTCCTTACCTAGGTATTGCATAGGGTACTTGCAGTGGTTATGTTGTTTCTGTCCTGATTCAGATAGGGATTGGACAGCACAGTTGTTTATTGCCGAGGGTTACAACCCTTTGCACGCAGTGAAGCCTGGGTGTCTCTATAACTGGTTCTATTACCTCCAGCTATATTTTGGGAGTCTCAAGCCTCTCCTAGGCGAGACATACCGGCTCTAGTGTCGGGAGCTCATTTAGCCACTCTGTTTGTCTTCTCTTGGCTGTAGTTTCTCTAGGTGTGTTCTTTTGATTTACTGGTTTTTATCGATAGTTGGCCTCTAGGGGACGTTTTGATTTTATATTCTCTCTGGAGATATCGTGGCGTGGAGTCCTACTCTCCGCCGATCCCTTCAGTTGGCTAGTTTGCAGCCTACCGATGTAACATCCCATGCATTTTCATAAAAATTTAAAATATAATTTTAAATTCAACATTAAATGTTAATAATTGCAATTGCGGAAATAATAAATGCTTCTAAAGACAACATTAACTAATGAAGTCATTAATGCAGAAAACCATTAATTACTAATGACGTTTTATAATAATGAAATGTCAGATTTCTATTTACATGCTTGTGACATTAGCTTTACTTTGTTGGTAATAATTGAAATTCCAAAACGATGGTAAGGTAGAGTTATCCCTGACAAGGTACTGACAGTTTTAAATTTATGGTTGATGATGAAGGGGTCCCACGAGGTGCCCTGAGGCTTACTTAGCTTTGAGCTAAAGCATCTGTACCCGTCCTTCATGCGCAGATTCACAGGTAAGAGAAAAAGCGTCGAATCAGGGCTATTCATTAATCGTCACTTAATTGTAAAAATTGTTAGTTCTTCAATGCTTCGGGTATGGTTCTTATTTCCATTTCTGCGTGAATTAGCTTGACTAGTTTAAGAGCGGTATAAGTCGTAACTCTAAATCATACTGCAGGTTTCAATGTCTAAGTGTTGACGTTATTGCAAATTCTATATCTTAAAGGCTTATAAGTTTGCTTAGCATTAATTTTGTATAGTTATATGTATATAGTTATAATCAATTTTGTATAAAGGTTAATTTTGCAGCTACTATATTTCTTAAAATGCAAATGCACTGAAACAGGAACTGTATAATGTTTGAAATGTGTATGATTATTAACTGAACTAGATAGAGTTAAAAGAAATATATATAGAGAACTGTGCAGGAAACGAATGGTATTTTTTGTTTATTTCAGAACTAGATAAATGCTATATGTTTGTTCACATTATACTGCTATTTGACATCAACATTTAACAGAACACTATACTGTTGATCGAATCACTCCATGGCATCCTGCCTCTCAATATTTTCTATAATTCTGCTTTTCTATACTAGAGTACGGTGTAACAAAATCATGTGGAAAAATATAGAGAAGTAAATTTGAATCTATCATTTTATCAAATCAATCATCATATTCAAAATCACAACATTTTTCAGAATGTAAAACAAAGTAACATAAGCATAAGTAGAACCTGAACCAGTAGATAAGCAGACAAACACACAAGAATCCTATTCCTCCCAACCTGCTCCTGAAGACAGCCTAGATGTCTGCCTTAGGACCCCTGATCCTATTCATTGAACCACTAGGAGGAAGAAACTTTTAGAAGCTTAGGTCATCCACTTGCAGCAGCAATAGTTTGTTTAGTCTTAAAGACTTAGCAGTCAAAGAGACCTGCACTAGCACCTTTGGTTGTCCATCTCAGAAAAAATAATTTGCTGACTTACAATTGCACTCTCCACAGTCTCCATATTTGAATCTCTCAATCATCACCTAATGTACATGAGGAAATATTTTTTGCAGAAAAAATATTGTAAGAGCTGCTTGCTCAATTCGAATTTCCTTATATAGGTTGCCTATGCCTTTTTAGTAGTTAACTGGTCATTAGTGAGCTGCCTACTCACCTCCCTCCACATGGAGGGGGAATGCCACAAATTTAGGGGTAGTTGTCCCATAACCAACAACTAGTGGTAGAGTGCAAATGCTTCCATCTGCCCCATGCCTTCTAGCAACTTCCATTCCTCCTAGTGGGTCAGTGAACACTCTTGTAACTGTTTTCTTGAGTGTCTGTCTCCTATTTTAATTTATTAAAAAATAATAATGAGTCATTACAGTCACCTTTGACCAGATTTGGTCATAATTACAAAACTCTGTAATTATTATTTAAGATAAAGTATTTTGAAAAATTTAAAATAAATATCCTCAAAATTTGGGTAGGTGACAGCTGAACTTTCACACCGCGTTGCTAGAGGACGCTGGCGGGCTCCCTCCGAGTCTTTGAATTCTTACGACACTTACGTCCTAGACGTCATGACCGCTGCACACTCTAACACGGTAGAAATCCCTATGAGTCCATCAGGTAGAGTTGAGCACACTTCAGACACCCCTACTCCTTGTGAGGCCTAGGGGGGTGATCCACCTGAGACCCAACCTAGTTTGTTTGGTCCAGATCCACCCGAGGACGACCCGTTCGATCCTTCGTTTCCACATACTTATTTATACGGGATGCCATAGGTTCATGATGATTCAGGCCCTACGGTCAACCCTACCGCGTTCTCATATGGTATGTCAAATTACACCACAGTTGATCCTTCCACTACTTTTGGTAGTCATGCTGACACCATTCATGATGTTAGCAACACTACACCCACTCGAGGAAATACCCTCGCTGGGGGCACCACGTTGTCCACTCACACACATAATATGGGGACCGGTCATGTTCCTCCTAACAATGCTAATGTTGGAAGACGACCGCCTTTAGGGCTACCCAACCTAATCGGAACACTGTTCGAAACACAACTCGCCATCCACCACCTAGCACACATGTCGCTACTCGTCAAACCAGGACCACTTTCGCGAATATTAATGATCCTCCTAACCACGGGGGTGGACATATACCGCATACTTTTGCGTTCACTACCGCTACTAGTAATACTAATGTAGGAGGTGGGAATGTATCTTATCCTCATGGTCATAATGCTACCATTCCTGCTACTAGTAACACCAATGTTGGGGTTGGGAATACATCTCATGCTTATGGTCACCACACGACTGCTCACGCTAATCCTAATGTTGGGGGTGGGAACATACCTCACCATTATGATCATTACAACTCGGTTCCCACTACGAATAGTACATATATGCCCCATACTTATGGTGGCAACCCTTACTACAAAACAGTACGTGTTGGCCACTAGTACAACCCACCTCAATATGGTGCCCAAAATACCTATATACCTACTTAGTCTCATACGGGTCAGGTTGGAGGAGGGTACCAACCTTATGGCCATCGTCAAGCTTATGGTCCGTCGAGTCCTCATTATCAGCAGTTTAATGCTCATGGTCAAGCTTTTTTCCACCTTATAATTCGGTTCCGTTCAACCAACCTTTTATGGGAGCTTATAATCAAGCTATCCAGCCACAGCTCCCATTCCTTGCACATTTGAATCTTCCAGATCTTTTGAAGCTCACGAATGATCCAGTGTGTCACGACCCCAATTGGCCCCTTGTCCCTACCAAGCTCCCTTCGGACATTACTAACTTTGAGGGGAAAGGTGGTGAGGACTCGAGTGATCATGTCACAATGTTTCACCTTTGGTGCTCCTCCAACTCGTTGAATCACGATTCCGTTAGATTACAACTATTCCAACGCACCCTCACGGGGGCAGCTGCGAAGTGGTATGTTGAGTTTCCTGGGAACACTTATAGGGGATTCAATGAGATCACTTTGGTTTTCTTGGATCATTTCCCATTGCCGGTTCGCTATGATACTGGTACTGAAATTTTGTCTACCTTCCGTCAAAATAAGGCCACACATATTTCTGACCACGTTCAAGAGTGGCGTCGGCGGAAGAGATTAGTGAAAGCCAACATTCCTCCAGAGTTTTTGTTGGAATGGTTCCTCAAGTCTTTACTCCCATATATTGCCAAGGATGTTTCGATGTCCGGTATCATGATTGAGGAACAAGCCATCTTAAAAGTACAGCAGTTGGATTTACTATATTCTCAGTCTGGCATTTTGTATGACATCATTCCCAATGCACTGCGAACACGACATGAGCCCAAGTTAGTTCTTGGACCACATGCCGATGGAATCGTGGGATCCACAAGTACTCACCCTATAGATTGGTGGCTAATCAAATGCAAAATTTGTCGCTAAACCAATCTACTCCCGGACAGGTTCACATCTTGTCCACTTCCACCCCATCGTCTGATGTACACAATGTGCAATCAACGAAACCGTCAGGTAACCAGCAACCTGGTGGTAAGAAAAAGTGGAGAAACAAACGTAGGGGTGGAAATAATGGGAATAACAATAATAGAAATCGTAATACCCCTCGTAAGGAGAATTCCAACCCTCCTCGGGAAGGCGAAAATGCTGGTGAGGACCGTAAACCTAGGTGTAAGGTAAAGTTTCCTTGCAAGCTCTGTGGGGAAGATCATATTACTCACTTATGTCCTCGAATTGAAGAAGCATCGACGCATTTGGCACAAAGCCCAGCTATGTTAAAGGATCCCCTTCCTCATCATCAAAACATGGCTTCGCATGCTCCCACCAGCGGTTATGGACCTATTGAAACGACAACGTCTTCTTCCAATACTAGTGGTTATGGATGTGTGAATAGGGTTCAATCGGAGGTTAGTGTTGCTACTCGTCAACGCGATTATGGTGCACCACAACCTAATATGGGGAGTGAGCCTCCCCCTCCTCCTAACAATTCCTTGCATATCGAGAAGCCCTCTAATATGTCACAGATACCGAAAGGTGTTCTCAAGTGCTCTATGCATAATCCTAATGCTCGAGCCACCCATAACTACTCCATCGTGGAAGATTTGGGCCAAACTTCGTGTGCCATGTCGGGTCTTGAAGTTTTGCAGGCCTGTACTTTTCAAAAGCATGCCCTTTTGAGTGCATTAGGAGTTCAGGATGGGAGAAGTCCCAGTTTTATCAAGTTTGACACTACTAATGTTCAACCTCGCTTACCTTACCACGTCGCTTTTCAAATCCAGGTGGCATGCCTTCAGAATTTTGTCAAACGTACGATGGTTGACGAAGGTGCTTCCACATCAGTAATGTCGTTAACTTGTTGGAAATCTCTCAACTCTCCTCCTCTACTCGCATCTAGAACCACGCTCACTGCATTCGACGGTCGGTCATTTAAGCCGCATGGAATTATCCCTTCCCTTGTTGTCTGCTTGGGAGGTAAATCTGTGCCTATTGAAGTCGAGCTGGTTGATGCGCCCATCAACTACAACCTTTTACTGGGTTGGAATTGGATGTACACTATGAAGGTTGTCGCGTCTACTGTATTCAGAGTTATCTACTTTCCTCACGAAGGCAAGATTGTGACCATCGATCAGCTAGATTTCGTTCATCCCCCTTCCACAAAATCCATGGGATCCATAGTTCCGTAGGTTAATGATTCTCAGCCAGAAACTGGGAACATGGGTGTTGGTATGTACCCTTCATTGATGGGAACTTATGATTTTCCTACACCTGTGAATTTTATCGGAACCATTTCCAATGATGTGACTCATCCTTTGCATAATATGTCGTTCTGGACTTCCTATTTTAATGATCCATGGACTTTACCGTCCATGAGCTCCACGTCTGGAGACATTACGCACATCGAGATGTCTATGCCAATGTCTGTAGCTAAGCTTGCTTACCAGCATATTCAACAAGCCACTGCAGAACCGGATCTCTCTTCTTCTCAAAGAGTCGAGGAAGATCCTGTTACGCTGCCAGTTTGGGCAGCCAACTCGTCTTGTTCACACAACTACCTTGATAATACTTTGCCTTTTGATGAAGCTATTATGTAGGCCATGTGTGGTAGTGAGAGGCCTTGGGAGGATATGCACCATCGCTCTTATTTCCTTCCCAACCTTGAGCTCATCGAATAGGAATAGTTTAGGATGACTCTAGCAGAGATGGTTGGTCACCCTTTGGCTCTTTTAGGGTCGCATGATATTTTTACGGAGGGGAATATGGCTAATATTTCCCCGACTACGTTGATCAACATCTCTCGTACTCCTAGAAAGATCGAGAATGTTTACATCGGTGACGATTGCACTCCTGAGGATATTTCTATCTACACTGAATTGTTTACAGAACTCCACGAAGCTTTCGCCTGGTCATATGAGGAGATGCCAGGAATAGACCCCTGCATTGTCGAACATGAGATTAGAACGTATCCCAACACTAAACCAGTTCGACAATGCTTACTTGCTATGAACCCTAGGAAGGCAGCCGCTATCAAGGCAGAGGTGTAGAAACTGCTCAATGCTGGTTTCATCTACCCCGTTCCCCTTACCAAATGGGTGTCAAACCCCGTTCCTGTGGATAAGAAGCAGGGAACGATCCACGTATGCACTGATTTTAGAGATTTGAACTATGCATGTCTGAAAGACAACTTCCCCATGCCATTCATCGATCAGATCTTGGATGCTTGCGCGGGAAGTGAGATTTTTTCATTCATGGACGGATTTTCAGGGTATAACCAGATTCAAATCAAACCCGAGGACCAACATAAGACAACTTTCATTTGTCCTTGGGGAATGTTTGCATATCAAAAAATTCCCTTCGGCCTTGAAAACGTCGGAGCTACATTTCAGTGTGCCATGACCTACGCCTTTCACGATCTTAAAAAGATTATGGAGGTTTTCTTGGATGATCTTGCCGGCCATTCTCGCAATCGAGTGGACCACCCCAATCACCTCCGCATGATTATCGAACGATGTATACACTACAAGATTCGATTGAATCCTAATAAATGCATCTTTGCTGTAAGGACTGGTCGCCTTCTGGGCTTCATAGTTTCGGAAGAGAGTATTAGAGTCGATCCTCTTAAAGTTGAGGCAATACTTCGGTTGCCTCCTCCGCGCAACTTGTTACAACTTCAGAGCCTCCAAGGGAGAGCCACTTTTCTATGGCGTTTCGTAGTCAATTATGCTAATGTTACCAAAGGTTTCTCGTGCTTATTGAAGAAAGACACACTCTTTATCTGGGATGAGCGAGCCCAGCAGTCTTTCGACACCCTTAAGAAAGCTTTGGTATTGGCCCCTGTGCTTAGTCCACCAGACTTCGCACGAGATTTTATCCTTTATGTGGCCGCATCTCAAGAGATGATTGGCATGGTCTTGGTTCAGGTTGATGATGCACTTGTCGAGCATGTCATCTATTATCTCAGTCAAAATCTAGTAGATGCTGAACTAAGATATACTCATGTGGAAAAGTTGGCACTTGCAACTGTTCATTCAGTCCAGCGGTTACGACATTACATTTTGCTTAGAACAACCACAGTTGTAGCGCATATCAATCTCTTTCAGTTCGTGCTATCACGACACCTTATAGGGGGAAGTACAATAAATGGATTGTGATCCTTCAGGAGTTCAATCTCGATTTTGCTTCGGCAAAATCGGTGAAATCATTGGTGTTTGTTGAGCTTATGTCGAACCTTCTGAGACTTGATGAGGATGTCATTCATGAAGATTCCTTTGTGGATGAGCACTTATTTCTTATCTCGTCTGAGGACCCTTGGTATGGGGATGCCATTGTATATCTCCAAACTTTGAAGTTTCCTCCACATTATTCACGAGACAAGCGATGGCGTGTGAAACATCATGCTAAAGATTATACTATCGTCGGTGACCCTTTGTATCACCGAGGAAAGGATTCTATTCTTCGTCGTTTCTTAACTCATGAAGAAGCGGAACGGGTGCTTAATGATTGCCATGAAGGGGCATGTTGCGGTCACTTATCTAGTCTTGCTACAACCCAACGTATTATGCGAGCTGGTTACTTTTGGCCTTCAATCTTTAAAGATTGTATTAACGCTGTGAAGAGATTCCACCCTTGCCAAGTGTTTTCTCGGAATATACGCTCGCATCTAACGCCCCTTCATCCGCTCATCACCGTCGGTCCCTTCACTAAGTGGGGGGTGGATTTCATGGATTGCAAACCAGCTTCGGATTGGGGGCATCACCATATTATAGTGGCCGTGGACTACTTTTCCAAATGGGCTGAGGCCATGCCTACCGTAAAAGTTGATGGTGCTACAACAACCCATTTTGTGTGCAATCAAATTATCACTCGGTTCATTATTCTGAAAGAGATTGTCACTAACCATGGCAGTCACTTCCAGAACAAGATGATGGAGGATTTGTCTCTCAAGCTTGGGTTTCGTCAAGAGCACTCATCTTCTTATTATCCCCAAGCAAATGGTCAAGTTGAAGTAGTTAATAATTCTTTGAAGACCATTCTCCAACATAGCATCCAACAAAGCAAGAACAATTGGCACATCATGTTATATCCTACTTTGTGGGCGTATCGAAACACAGTCAAGATTACCACCGAGTTCTCACCATTTAAGTTAGTACACGGTGTGGAGTCGATTTTATCGATTGAATGCAAAATCCCTTCGCTTAAATTGGCCATAGAGATCCTCCCTGATACGACAGGTATTGAGCAACGTTTAATCCACCTTGAGCAACTTGACAAGCAACGTCGAGATGCCGCTGTGGCTATAGATTCCAACAAACATCGTGTCAAGGTTCAGTATGATAGGTTTGTCCGTCCCCGGTAGCATGTTGAAGGTGACTTGGTCCTCTTATATGACCAAGCTAAAGAACCCTTGGGGGCAGGCAAGTTTAACCCCATGTGGCATGGTCCTTACATCATGAGGTGTGTCCTGGAAAAAGGAGCCTATGAATTAGAGGATTATGAGGGGAATGTCTTGAAAGAGCCTAGGAATAGGGTCTACCTCAAGCGGTATTACGTTTGAACCTTTAGTTCGAGCTCGTGCCCTTTGTATACTATTGTATAGTTATTTCTGTACATAGTTTAGTTTGCTTTTGGTTTTCGAGTCTACTGATTCGCTTCCGTTTGATTGACAGATGTCAGCGGAATCTCCTACGTTCTTAGGTTTCGTGGATGGTGCTAGCCGTCATACACAGCAGTTTGCTTCTACTACCTGGGTTATTTTTTCGCCTGACCATCTAGTTGTGTCTTCAGGAGGTGCTTGTCTTGGTCCTACGTCTAATAATGTGGCTAAGGATAGTGTTGTGATTGAGCTTCTTTGGGATGCTATTTCATATGGCATCCAATCTTTAGAATTCCGCCTGGATTCACAACTAGTTGTGTCTCAGTTGAACGGGTAGTACCGTGTGCGAGATCCTACGCTACTATGGAAATTCCTAAGGGTAAGACTCTTGGAGCGACATTTTGTTTCAATTACCTACATTCACGTTCCAAGAAGTGTAGATCATATATCTGATGCATACACTAACTATGTATTAGATTGGCATTTGTCACATTCATAATGAAGCACACAAATAAAAGAAGACATTCACACATTTGTACATACACACATAGTAGAACTGGAGAACCAAAGTTTTTTATAAATAATATGTCCAAAATGGTAGTGTCATGATACAAAACTGGAGCCCGTAGCCCTCAAAAGTATACATATCGATACAAAAATGAGATCCTGAGATATCTACTCCCTACGAGGAGGGCTAGTTTCCGCCCCAATAGGATGTGTCTCATAGAAGTACTGTACTGCATTTGCTATCCGCTGCAGCAGTCGTACCTAGTTACCCGGCACCCCCACTACCTGGTGATGCATAGCCTCTGGCAGCTGTGCCACCTCTTCCTGTGGTACCCTGGTAGTCATCCGTGATATGTTGGACCACAGAGATTGTAGTGTCTGCTCTGCTGCAACACCTACCATCTCATCACCCCTGCCCCGGCGACAATGTCTCGGGAAGCCATTGGGTCTCACTGGGCCCTTGTCTACGAGCAAATAGTCAAACATTAATACATGATACTAACCCCAAAAATATTTTTGCATTTACATCTATAATAAAAAATCCATAAAAATTTGATACACAAAAAACCTAAAAAGAGTAGTCACCGATGTCTCCAAACACTGCATCTAGTGGGAGCAGCATGTCTCGGTCCTGCCGAAAGTCTATCCCTGCATAGAGGTAGTCATCTATCGCTATGACCTGTCGATCCCACCAGTGAAAGAACTCCTCTATATATTGTGATTCCTGACGGCCACCACCCTATCGCATCAAGACCTCATCCCACCGGGTCATGGCTAGGTCGTGGAGACTATGAGGAGGGACCTCAACCCTTGAACTAAGCCTCGGAACTTGCTCAAAGAAGAAGCTGCACAAAATACTGCCATATCCAAATTTTTTTCGCATCCCTTGCTTGCACTCTGTCAACTGGGTCTTCATGGACCCCAGTAGCGTAGAACACCAGTCAAATATCATAGGTTGCATGCACTGTGATGCATAGAACATAACTGGCCTCGATGTCTGGTGAAGAGCTTTGGATCCAGTGATCCGCACTAAAGTTGCCATGACAACCTTCATGCTCAGGTTGACTATGGCTCGGATGGACACCTGACTTCCCACTGCCCGAGTATTTGGAACACAATACCTCTCTATGTAGTCGGGGATGGTGATCCCACCACCCACAGTTCGAGACCGAAGGCTTGCCACCTCACCTCGATGGGACAAACCTGTAATGAAGTAGATATCTTCCACTTCTAGTGTAAGTATTTGCCCTTCCAGGTTGAAGTTCTATGCATCAACATCCCAATAGTCTATCAAACGGCAAAGCAATAGTTTTTGGGCCCTCAAACCCCCTATGCTCCAAAATTTGTATAAACCACATGCTTGTAACGCTTGTTGTGCACGCAGATCATTACGAACGACCACATCCACTAGGTCATGTTCTCTCTCTCTCCACTCTAGAACCATCCTGGAAAGAGAAAAACCCAAAGATTTAGTCAGTTTTGCTTAAAAAACTAGCTTCACAACCGTACCCTCAGGCAGTTGTGCTCACATAGGCGGGTACCGATGGTCAACGTGTGCATTGACTATGCGTACCCAGCCCTACCCGCGACCCACATAGTTATAGCTTGCGGGTAGCGCCGTGACCATGTAGGGCATGGCCAAACAAAAATTTTAACCAATAAAATTTGAAATAAAAACATTGAAATGGAAGGTGGGGATGAGATTACCAACCTGCTCCTGACGGTTCGATGATCGAACGCCTATAGCTCCCGGAATCAACAACTGAACTTTGAGGTGAAAACTAACCACAAAACTCCAAATGGGCGAATAGTAAAAATGAATTGTAAATTGTAATTTGTTTTCACTATTTATAATTTTCAAGACCCACTTGTCTATAGTTTTCTCCATTTAATGTTGTTATGGACTAATACAATGTCATTGAGTAGCGTTTTTAACCAAATTTCTTCGACGAAAGTTGTTTCCGAACGTTTCACACCTACGGCAGGTACGTTTCACACCTGGCATATAGGTTAGATGTCATTTTCACATGCATTATGCATTTGACCTTTTGACCACTTTCATAAACCCTAGGTGTGACCCCGCTTCTTAACTGACACGGAACCTTTACACTGTTATAGAAGTGTCATTATGTGGCGGTAGGGCCTTTCCGAACATGGGTACCCTAGTTAGAACCCCTTTTTGCATTCTAGTGCCCATGCTGTTGTTTGTCCTTAGGATTGGGAGTCCTTTGTAGTTACGCCATAACGTTGCGATAAAGACTCATACTCTACTTTGTCTTATGCTGGCCATCTTCCATAAGGACTCCCCCATTTACATCAAGTCGTGATTGCATTGCATCATCCTGCTTGCTTCTTGAGCCTTGTGCCAGCTCCTGCTTACTCTATTATTAGCTTGGTGCCTGAGCACTTTCTTCTGTCGAGCCCTGCAGAGCTTACATTTTTCCTCCACAATTTGATGACCTTTTGACCTTGAGGGAACACACCCCCCGAGTGTCCACATCCCGCATGCACTTCCTTGCATTGATCATAGGTATGTTCCGCTGCTTGGGACTAGTTTGCTCGCTATTTGACACTCGTTCCCTCACTTGTTGTACTATAAGCAACTTTATTCTTTTTTAAGCTTTTCCAAATATGAAAAAGACCAAAAAATCAAATATTCCGAAAAGCCGAACGGGATTATGGTTACTACTTCTTGTTGGAAGCTGTTGTGTCTCCTTTGAACAAAGCATTCATTCCACTCCATACATTATGAGTCGGGACTATAGTTGGACCTTAGGAGCTATACTTGTTTCTCAGTTTACTCCACCGATTGGTTAAGCTTCCAGTCATTATGGATCCCTTTGTGGTGCCTCCTGCATCGCACAGTTTATATCAAGTCTATGTTGCCTAAGTCTATCCACCTGCTCATACTCTTGTTCAAAGGAAGTCCTGGAACCAGAGTCAGCCACTCCTCATATTTCTTGACTATTGCATGTCGGCCATCCTTATTGAATCAGTCTGTTTCACCTGAGATCTTCCAAATATTTCAGCATAGCTGGAACCTCATGCTGGTTGATCGGGGATGCCTTAATGCCCTCTTTCCAGCGAGTCTCGTTCTATCAACTTCAGCCCATTTATTCCAGGACTTGAGGCTTAGAGTTCGGTTGAGTACCTTGAGGCTTGCAGTCATTAGTGGCAGGTTCTCTCACCATCGACAGTTTTGGGAATACATCAATGTCCCCTGATCAATGGATTCATCCTAGTGTTCGACTTCAACACATTTATTCACACTCCGATGATTATGCTATGTGCCTTGATGCCCATTTTCATTATTGGTGGGTTATCTCGCATCTGTTAACGGTATACATCATTGACCGGTAATCAGATGATGTCACATCAGGTTTGACCTCAACCCCTTCATTCACTTGATGGGACTTGCACCATTGAATACTTGTGTAGAAGACCCCAGGTGATAGTGGCATTCAATATGCTACTTATGATTATGACTTTACATCTGAGATATCACCTCTCAGATATCAGCAGTTTGTACCTCCAGTTTGCACCAGTTGTTTCCTTTTCAGCAGGAGACCATATCTTATTGTAGAGGGATCATAACTATGATCACTTATGACATGTATTCATTATGTACTACCTATTCATGGCCATTGTATCATATTGTTGTACTACCGACATGTATTCAGGGATACTATTGTATTATGATGAGTGCGCTGCTCCTTCCACTTGTGTCTCCATCACTCCACTTCTGAGATCTTTTTATAATGTATTTCGGCCATCGTAGCATCAGTCTCTGACCTCACACATTAGGGGGCATCTGTTACAACGTAATTTTCCACCTTGTGAGCATCAGCACTCTTTGGCCTGTAGGATCCATTTTACTGACTCAGATCCACTTTATATCCTTCAGACACTATTTTTCCCTATTTTTTCCCTTGTACACTTATTCCATCATTACAGTGGACGTACCCGCGAGTTGCATCACTATAGCCCGCGGGTAGCATGTAAAATGGTAAAAATCACTAGTTTAATACTTTTTACTCCCAAAAAGCGGTCATTGGGTGACCTTTGACCCTCCATATGCCCAAGAAATGCCTCGATGTGTCCTTTCACTTACCTTTGAGAGGACTATATATTGAGCACATATGGCTTATGGACGGGAGGAGAAAGAAGAGCAAGAGAACTCTAGTGGATTTTTTCCCTATCTTGAGTCTACACGCATTGATCCTTGTAGTTGTGAACCCTTATGTTCACCTTCCAAACTCCTACCATAGTTTGAGTTTGCCATTCCATGGAGGATTGAAGTGGTGGAGGCACAAGTGGATTGACCCAAATCTTGGTTCAGATTGGTTGCCGGCAAGAGGTCGTATCACATTGTACTTCTTCTTGTTTATTAATAGAAATACTCATATTCTCGTCCATTAATGTTGTGAATGTCGTTTATTCTACATTGGGTTTCATTTACTTATAATATCATGGACCATTGTTATTGACGATGTTAATGTCATTTATATATTATATGTACTTGTTGTATATTGGTTGTCAAGACTAATTTGCATATTCAAGTGCACGGATTGAAAGCTCCAATGGGGATCTACATCAAACATTTGGATCGAGATTGGTTACATTCTTCATGATCTTAGCATTGTCATTTATATAACATAGCATTGAGAATTGAGTTAATTTCTGGTAGTCAGCTGTCCGTTGTGGTCTACCCCAAGCCATAGTGAGTTTTCTCCAAAACACTCCTTGTTGTTTTCCAGGCACCAACCTGAAGGAAGCTCCAACTCCCTATTTCCTTGTTGTTTTACAGGAACCAGCTTGAAGGAAGATCCAACTCCTTGTCTCCTTGCCTCGTCCGGCTGCCCTGATTTCCAATATATATTATTTCCTTGTTGATATTCAACTCTGCACACTTATGTTCTTGTTGTTAAGCTTACTTTCAATCTCAAACTTGCATCTCTATTTATACATGTCCTGCACGGATTGTATGTTCGCAAGTTGTTCGTGGAATCCCTTCTTCCATACTTCACAGATTGTGCATATGCCATGTGTCATCGTGTTCTCTATTGATGTGTCATCTCTGATTTATCAAGAGTCCTCAAGGTCCACAACTTAGTGGGACTTTGAACTTTGGTGGTGTAGCATTGCGCTCTTGGTGTATCATTTCCTTACAGTATGTGCGCAACCTTCCACTTTATCTTGATCTGTCCATGACCTTTTCTGTACCATCATTTGTGGGAATGTGCCCTTGTGATATCAATACTCTGCGTAATCTGTGCATTCTCCAGCTTCTTCTTAGTGATATTTTGACTCGTGCTTCATCATTGCATTTAGGTGATGTGTCCTTGGTGTATTGATACTTTACGAAATCTATGCATACTCCTACTTTTACTTGGTGGGACTTTGAATTCTTCCTTGTCATCACATGTGGGACTTGCGCACTTGATGTTCGTCAGCTGTGGAATTTGCTCATATATGATCTTCAACTGTTGTACCATTCTAGGAGTTCGTGTGTGTCCCACTTACTGAAAGCATCTTCTTATTGGCTTTGCTTGTGTGCTTTCAGGATTGTCCGACCATCTGTTGTTTCTTTCTTCCCGTGCAGTCCCAATCATTAAATAAGCAATGCTTAGGCTTGCTTGCTTATTTTGCGACTCCTTCGGGCATAGTAAGGGCTCCGGTTATGGCTACCCTTAGTCTCCCCGGGTTAACATTGGGATTACCCGTGTGGTATATTTCGCCTCCCGTTCCACCGCCGACACCAAACGTCATCCTGCAACCGGTGCAACCCATTGTCACTTCTACCCAACCACCTCCCGGTATCGCCACTCCTTCGTCATCGACAAATCCCCCTCTTCTCATCAGGTCCACTGGGGGCAGAGGCCCACAACCATACACTGTGGTACCCCCACCTAAAGCAGTTAAACCTCCCCCCATGTTTCGGGCTCCTCCAAAGTGCTCGTTGTGTGATGAGTTAGGACATCCAACTCATCAGTGTCCACAGTTACCGACATTACAGGAACACATGCAAATGCTGGACGACGACCCCAACATCCCAGTTGTCAAACTCGACCCAAATCCCAAGCCTCGCGATAAGTCACTGCGCACTAACCACCCTTGTGCCATATGCGGTGTTTATGGCCACTACTCACATCACTGTCCTGATATCCCAGATTACAGAGCAGCGTTGTATGAGTTGAACAATGTTGACTTAGAAATATCTCCTCCCCTCATCGAAGAGATCAACCCTCCCCCATCATCCTCATCCGGAGAGATTAACACCATTTACATGATCTCTTCGACTACCACTTTCAAACCAGAACCCCTTAATTTATGGTTTGACTACTTCAATACTGATGAGAAAATTTTGGAACACTCACTGCACCCGACTACCCTTGGGACCCGACTACCCTTGGGACGATATGCATCATCGCTCCTACTTCCTCCTAGAGGCGTCTACATCCACGGCATCTGACCAACTATCCGTCGAATCGAAAGATTTCATACCCACTGAGGTCGATTGGTTAAAAGACCCCATCCCAGCACCGGATGCCTTCGAAGAAGGGAACATGTCCAACGTTTCCCCCATCATACAAATTGACATTTCCACCACACCTGGGAAACCTGAGCTCATCTCACTGGGTGCATCTTGCACTCAAGCGGAGACCCAGGCCTACAAGAAACTTTTTCAAGAATTCCGTGATGTATTTGCCTGGTCCTATACCGAAATGCCTGGTCTTGACCCCGCCATTATAGAGCACCACATTGACACATGGCCTGATGTCCCCCCCGTTCGTCAGAAACAACAACCCATTCATCCTTCCAAGCTCCCCGCTGTTAAAGCCGAGGTTGAGAAACTTCGCGAAGCAGGATTCATTTATCCTATTCCTTATACCACATGGGTTTCAAACTCCGTTCCCGTCAACAAAAAACAAGGCACCCTTAGAGTATCTACTGACTTCCGTGATTTAAACCGCACTTGTCCCAAAGACAATTTCCCCACGCCGTTCATTGACCAACTTATTGATGCATGTGCGGGACATGAAGTCCTATCTTTCATGGACGGTTTTTCCGGATACAACCAGATTCACATTCGTAAAGAGGATCAGTACAAGACTGCCTTTACCACCCCATGGAGCACCTTTTCCTATCGTGTCATGCCTTTCGGCCTCAAAAATGCTGGTGCCACCTTCCAGCGAGCCATGACCTATTGTTTTCACGACTTGGTCCATATCCTGTTGGTTTATCTCGATGACCTTACAGCTCGTTCCCGAAAACGATCAGACCACCTTAACGACCTCCAGCAAGTTTTCCTGCGTTGTCGCAAATATAAAATCCACTTGAACCCACACAAGTGTGTCTTTTGCGTTCCTGCAGGCCGTTTGTTGGGTTTTATTGTTTCCCAGGATGGAATTACTGTTGATCCCCTAAAATTCAAAGCCATCTTAGAACTTCCCTCTCCTCGCACGCTTCGGCAACTCCAGAGTCTGCAGGGGCGGTCCAATTTCCTTCGTCGCTTCGTTCCTGAGTACGCCACCAAAGTTCATGGCTTCTTACGCCTACTCCGTACCCACATACCCTTTGTTTGGGATGAGCAAGCCGACACCGCAGCCCAGTTCTTTCTCAACCATGTTATCGCACGTTTTGGAGTGCCAAAGCAACTCGTCTTGGACCATGGCTCTCACTTCGAAGACGCCGTCTGGAAAGAACTATCAACCTTACTGAAATTTGAACACCATTTCTCCTCTGCCTACTACCCTCAAGGAAATGGCCAAGTCGAAGCGATAAACAAAATTTTGACAACCATCCTCAAACGCACTGTGGACAAACACAAGTCAAATTGGCACCACATGCTCTTCCCGGCACTATGGGCATACCGCACATCAACTAAAACCGCCACCGGTTTTACCCCTTTCCACTTAATTCACGGTGTCGAATCCGTCCTCCCCATCGAGTGCCAGATTCCAACCCTACATATGGCCGTTGAACTCCTACCGAACACATGCCCCAACAGCCCGCATATCCCACTCACGTAGTGATCGCAGACTAATAGAATTGTTCTGCAAAATGGCATCATCAACACAAAAGGTCTGGAGCAAATCCTCCAAGATTAGTGCTATGGGCACCTGCTAACTAGTAGCAGCAGTTTCAATATAAAAAAAAAACAATAAACTAAATCTAAACTAAACTAAACTAGCATGTGCATTTTCGAATTAAAAAACAAGAACAAGAAACATAAGAAATAATTTTGTATTGAAAAATGGGGGCAAGCAAGTGCTTGCGATAATACCTCCAAGTGATGAAGATAGTTGAGAAGCTCCAAGGATGAGCAGCTCCAAACTCCAAAGGGTCCTTTCTCCAAGGTTGCTACAGTGGCCAAATACTCAAGGGAGATTTTGGTAGCATGAGGATAGGAAGATGGATGGATGTGAAATGAGGAGCCCCTACCACCTTTTTATAGGTTTTGGTGGTGGGGAATACCATTTGTGGTTTTGTGGAAACCAATGGTATTAACCAACATGGTTTAGGTACTTTTCCCTCCTTTTTCCTTTTTTGAATAAAATTAATATTTTTATTCCCTTTTTAATATTTTTGGGAATTTGGACCCTTTTTGAGGGTTTTTTATGTTTTTTTAGGAAAAATAATCTTTTTGAGTGGGAAAAAAGGGGTGTACTAAGGTCTTTTGATGACCTTTTGTTGGCTTCAGAGGCTCAAATGGTGGAAAAGTGGACAAATGGGTCATGTGAATAAGGGAATGAGCTAGTGAGCACTTTTTGGGTGTTAATAGATTGCCCCCTGATGTGTGAGGGCAGGAGCTCATCATATGGCCGATAGACATCATAGTTCTTTTGTCTTTTTCTGGGGTTTTGGGGAGGAGAAGAGACCGATTGGAGATTGGATCCACGACCCTTGGAAGCTGCAAAACATAAACAATATTACATGGCCTCAATATGAATGAGGGATAATCTCTGATAATGGACGAGGCGGGAATACCCATGCTCGTATCAAGACATATACATAACAATTAGTCCCAAGAAGGGGCATCTAATACATAAAAAATATATAGGTACATCATAATGGTCCATAAGGGACATTATTTTGGGATGTACTCATGATCATGACATGACTGATCTCAATAACTGATACACTGGAATAACTGATGAACTGCTGAAACTGAAGGTGTCCAACATCTGTAGGGGCATAATGACTGTGAGCCATCTCTGGGAAGTATATGTAACTGTATACTCGAGGGAGTATAAAACTGGGGTACATCTGAATACTGTCGCCATGCGCAACCCGGATATCTATAGGAAAAGTGTAACTGGTTGTATTCATAGGTAGACTCTCAAATGTGGAGGAGTCAGGAGGTGTCCGGGGTCTTAGACTAATAACTGAGCGGACCAATACCTTGTGCGAGTCTCAACGATGCGATCAAGGTGTTGAAGTTGAGCATGTGAGAAACAACCATTTGGAGAAGCACTAAGGACTCTTCTCGAAATGATTCGTATGCACTCATCATAAATGGTGATGAGTCCAAGACACAGGGACCTCTAGGTCTATCCTCTGGAATAAATTTGGTTGTCGTCGACAGAGGGAGACCGGCAACTAACAAGGTAATGATGTTTCCTTGATAGGAGCACGAGGTGTAGAACTGAAGTGTGGTAGTACTGATGGTAGGACTGACATACTTGTGGGGATGGGAAGTAACTGGGGTCATATAGTGGGTAGACTCAAACTTCCTTTGTTCAGAGCATGATGACATGGTGGACCTGGTAGCATAGGGAACTGACTTATAGGTTTGAGGATCATAGCTTTTAGGGACTGAAGGGTATGTATTGACTCTGGGGGGGTCAAGCTGATGGGTGCTGTCTAGGGATTCTCAGGGTGACATATTGCAGAATAATCTAAACAAAGGCGACCAAAATGGGGAAGCTGCCATATGAGTAGATATGATCTGTTGTGGCACTGAGAAGCACCATTGGGTCCTTCCTCGTAGTTTTAATGAGCTCCAAGAAGGGATAAAAGTGTGCTCTGAAATGATACTGTCCTATGGATTTGTGAGCCCAGGACTGTTCGTGCTCATTGGTGCTTTCATTTTTAAGGAGTTTGAAAGCGATAAGGAGACTCTGCAGTGGTTATGACTATTGTCCTATTGGTTTTACGAGCCTAGGATGATGATTGCTCGTGGTTGCTTTCATGTTTAGAGAGTCTGAAAGCGGTAAGTGGAATCTATTGGTGTTCTTTTTCGTAAGTTTAGTCTCCAAGGCCTGAAAAAGCATAAAATGATGCAAATGGAGAACTCTTCTAGCCGATGTGACTAGAGTATTCCTTTTTCGTAATTAGTCTACGAGGTCCGGAAAAGGGGTAAACTTATACCAGGTAGACGCCCTTTCAGATACGTTTAATGAGCATGAAAGGAAGCAAGGTTGCTCGAAAATCTTTTCATTGTTTTAGGAGTCAGAAAAGAGCTTAACAAAAACTCCCTAAGTGCCTTTTTCGTAAAAAGGGATTGCTCGGCCTGAAAAAGGGATAAAATTATACCGAACAAAGAGGGATTGATGGGAGCGAGAAAATCTCTCAAGCGTCATCATGTGTGCGGGATACTAGATCCGGTGACATAAATATTTTCAAAGGGGGCTGCGGCCGTTGTGGCAAGCAAATTGAGGCAATGAGAGGGCATTTTAAAAAAATGGCCAAAAAGTATGGGCGTGAGAGCAAGAAATGATCTCAAGCATCATCACAAGCACGAGAAACTGAATTCGGCGATATAAAGATGGTCCACCACGGAGAACGGTGGATGTGGCACAAAAACCGAGGTGACGAGGGGGGGGCATGGGAAGAGAGAGTATGACTTTGTGGACTTGATTTATGCGCAAGAGCCAAATGATATAGGATCCATTACTCGTGTTTCTTATTGAATTGGATCTTCATGAAGTATCTTTTGGATTTTCATGATGTATCATCTTGTGTACTTCTTAAAACTTCACCTGCAAGATGTATCCTTGATGCACTCTTAGATATACTCCAAAGTTGCTTGAGTGTTGTATCCTTGATATACATGTTCAAACAGAATGCACTCTTAGATATACTCCAAATTTGCATACATATATGTCACCTTCACCATTTTCACGTATACTTCTGGTGTTAATTGTTTCTTCATCATTCGCATAGACTACCTCAAAGTGGCCTCTTCATTCTTATGATGGAATGCACAATCCACTTTGACTTAGGTTGATATCAATGATTCATACTGAATGAGTTGACATCCTATTTGACATTGAATAACAATCAAACATTTGACATCCTCTTTAGTTGACATCATTGACAATCAATGCTCAGCAATATCCCCACATTGGATGATAATCAAACACTCAAACACTTGACATCCTCTTCAGTTGACATCATTGGCATTCAATGCTCAACAATCGCCCCACATTGGATGACAGTCAAACACTCAAAACACTTGACAACCTCTTCAATTAACATAAATGACAACCAATGCTCAACAATATCCCCCTTTGGCATTGATGTCAACACCTTATGAAGTTGTACCTAATCTTCTTGATTTGTATGCTTCATCTGTGTTTGGTCATAGTGCCCCCCCTATGTATGTTCTCCCCCTGAGTTCTTTGGATTTTAGCTACTGAGTTCTCTTTCGGTACTTATGCCATCTCTGTTTGAACTATGTTGCTTCCTGTCGTATCTGCGCATACCATGTCTTCAAGTGTTATTCTTCATGCTCGTTCACGTTTGATGTCATTTCATGTTTTTCCTTTGATGTCTGCAATTCTTCATTTTTAATGCCCTAGATTCATGTGTTTCTCAGCTTTTGTTGCCTTTGATATCTTCAACTTCATGCATATCACCTCAGCTTCATCACCTTTAGGAATCTCTCCTCGGATTCTAAGCTTCAGATGCTTTTGATATCTTCAGCTTCATGCATCTCTCCCCCTTTGACATCAATGGAAAAGAGGTCCATTGCGCAATGTGGATTATTTCCTTTATGTTTTGCGCATGAACCCATCCTTACTATTTCTTGGGACAACTCCCCCTATATTCATACCTCATTATCTTTGATTGATTTTCTGGTATAGATGTTATAATACTCTTTTGTCTTGGTCGTATGTTCTTGTCATAATGACTCAACTTACCTTGCACAATTATCCATGTTGGTATCCTTACTGCGCAGTGCATAAGTTAGTCTTCTACTGATTTTACATTATTCTTTATGTACCTTACTGCTTCATCTATCGCATTTACTACACTGTAATAGGGCCTTATCACATTTAATATAGTCGCATCCTTTGCTAATACAATAAAAGATATGGCACGTTTTCATTCATTGGACAAATTGGCACAAAAACATATATGACACTCAATTCGTGTGGTAGGAATGACATTTCACTTCTGTACTGGAACCTTTTGAGGCAATCAATCTTCATCGTAAGGTGCAATGAATCGAGCTTCTCCCTTTTTGTACTATTTCCAAAAACTCATTAAGCTCGGCATTTATTTTTGGTGACTCCACCATCCTTTCCGACTTGTGTGACAATGAATGCCTTTCTCATCAATTAACTGCATGTTGAATATTGTAACTTCTAAGAATATTATATTTGTATATTATTTATTCCGGAGATGTTCCATACCTCTGATGTGATTATACTATGAATCCGGAGATGTTTATTCCTCCGGAATGGTTGTGGTAACTAGGGTTATTAGACCCACCATGTGGGAGTCAGCCCAGTCAGTTATAATAGGGTATTTAACCTAATGGTTAAATACGAGCCTACATGTACTTGTGTAAAATACATGTCAGTGTAGTGTATAAATAGAGGAGGTATGTTCCTCATTTGATACACTCACTCACTTGTGAAAGATAGCGCACTTTTCTGGGAGATTTGCTAAGGAGAAAAAGTAGTAGGGAGCACATCTTGTATTTTGGTTGATCATCTTATTGAGGAAAGCTTTGCTGGGTTTTCTACCCCATGAGGGTTTCCCAGGGTATATTCTGTGTCTATCTTGTGATTATGTTTCTTTCAGTGATCTTGATAGTCTATTTGGTTTAAACTTAACATGGTATTAGAGCTAGACTGAATAGGACATCTTTCACAAGGTAAGAATACCTCTCTCTCTCTCTCCGGTGAAAGTTAGGGTTTCAACAAAAAGTTGGTATTATTGAATTTTGGTTACATTTCTGGATAGCCCTCTTCAATACCTTTCTTTTAAGCCCTAGATCGAACTTTTTGGTTGGGTAGAACTCCGGGAAATCAAAACCCTAATTCTACCAAAAGTGCGATAAGTCAAAATTTGGGTTCAGAAAAAAGTTGGCATTTTTTAATTCTGATTACATGGCTGGATAGCCCTTCTCAAGACCATTCTTTTGAGCCCTAGATCGAACTTTTTGATTGGGTAGAACTCTGGGAAAGTCAAACCCTAATTCTACCAAAAGTGCGATAAAATTCTGTTCCAAATTCCGGAAAAGTGAAAAGTAACATTTCTAGGTAAGTCTACTCTGTCTCTTGGACTCCCCCAAGAGAAGATGGCTCCAAACACTAATCTTGAAGACAAGCTAGAAGGTATAGAGAATTTCCGGGCATGGAAATACAGAATTGGTCTCATTCTTGAAGAGAATGATCTTGCTCATTATATCAAGGAAGAAGTTGCAGAACCAGAAGGAGATGAAACCAAAGAAAAGCACAGGAAGGATTTGATTAGGGCAAAGAGAATCATAGCTAATTCTATTAAAGACCACTTGATTCCCCAAGTGGCCTCCAAGAAGACTCCAAAGGAAATGTATGATGCCCTAGGAAGAATGTATGAAGGAAAGAACATCAATAGGAAGATGAATCTAAGGACTCAATTGAAGAGTACCAAGATGCACAAAGGAGAATCCATTCAAAACTACTTCTCAAGGGTTTCACAAATCAAGGAACAACTAGATGCAATTGGTGATACTCTTGATGAGGTTGAACTTGTGATGACTGCTCTCAATGGTCTCACTAGACCTTGGGAATCCTTCATACAAACCATGTGTGCCAGGAAAGAGAGCATGAAGTTTGATTTAGTATGGGAGGATTGTGTTCAAGAAGAAGCTAGGGTAGCCAGCAAAGAAGCTCTTCTCAAAGAGGATGACCAAGCTTTGGCCACCCATACCAAAAGAAGAAGAATAGGTCCACTCAAGAAAGTTGACCACAAAGGATCTCAACACTTCTCTAGACCTAAAAAGAGAAAAGGAACATTTCTAGTAAGAGATCTTTCCACAGTCAAATGCTACAACTGTGATAAGCTAGGACACATCTCCAGATTTTGTCCTTCACAAAAGAAGAAGTTTGTCCACAAAAGACACCATGCACATATGGTAGAAAATGATAGTGAAGAAGAAGAAGAGGAAGAAGATGAAGAAGAAGAAGAGGTAGAGGTAAGGCCTAAAAGGAAAAGATATAAGGTGAAGAAAGAAGATCCAGAAGAATATGTTCTATTCTCTGCACTCTCTGGATCTGTATCTCCTGGAGAAGATACATGGCTCATTGACAGTGGTGCTTCTAAGCACATGACAGGTCAAAGGAAGATCTTCTCAAATCTTGAAGAAAAGTCTTCTACACAAAAGGTATCTCTAGGAGATGACTACCAATATCCCATCAAAGGAATTGGTGAAGCTAGCTTTAAGCTAGATTCAGGAACACCCTTGAAGATGAAAGACATCTTATATGTACCAGGTTTAAAGAAGAACCTTCTCTCTATCTCAGCACTAGATAAGAAAGGTTTTAGAGTAGCTTTCATAGATGGACAAGTACTCATGTGGTCCAAAGGAAAGACAATTAAAGATGCAATTGTTATTGGTGAAGAAGAAGGAGGTCTCTATAAGCTCAAGGGCCATCCAGAAGCTGCCCTTGCTCATGAGATCTCTAGCCCCAGTGAGCTATGGCATAGAAGATTAGCTCACATCAACTATAAAGCCTTACCCTATGTAAGCAAGGTAGTAATAGGATTACCATATTTGAAAGCTGATCATGATGGCTCATGTAAAGGGTGTAAGAAAGGGAAAAATATCAAGAACCCCTTTCCAAAGAGTGAAACAAAGACTAAGAACATTTTAGAGCTAATACACTCAGATGTATGTGGACCAATGCCCACCACTTCTCTAAGTGGGTTTGAATACTATCTTTCATTCATTGATGACCATTCAAGGAAAACTTGGATATACTTCCTGAAAGGTAAGAATGAAGTCTTTGGAAAATTCAAAGAGTTCAAGGCTCTAATAGAAAATCTATCAGATAAGAGAATCAAAATTCTCAGAACAGATAATGGCGGAGAATTTACCTCAAAGGAATTTGAGGACTTTTGTAAAGAAGTTTGAATTAAAAGGGAACTAAGTACTCCATACAATCCCCAACAAAATGGGGTGGCTGAAAGGAAAAATAGAACAATGATGGAAGCTGTAAAGACCATGATACATGACCAAGATCTTCCCATGTATCTATGGGCTGAAGCAGCCAAGACAGCAGTATATGTGCAAAATAGATTATCTCATAGTGCTCTTGATTTCAAAACTCCAGAAGAAGTGTTTACAGGTAAGAAGCCTGAGGTAAGTCATCTTAAAATATTTGGGTGTCCTGTGTACATCCACATTCCAAAAGAAAAAAGAACCAAGTTGGACCCTTCTGGTAAGAAGGGGATTTTTGTTGGTTATTGTGAATCATCCAAAGCCTTCAGAATTTACATTCCAGGTTTTCATCACATAGAAATAAGTAGAGATGTAACGTTTGATGAAGAAGCAGCTCTCAAGAAATCCAGGAAGTGCCAACTTGAAGAAATCTATGAAGAAGATACTTCTCCCAGAATCACAGAGGCTGTGCCCATTCCTGAAGATGATTCTCTAGAGGATCATGATATGTTGGAACCACAAGAGCCTCATATTTCAGACTTATCTAAGAAAAGAAGGCCATCATGGGCTAGAGATATTATTCAAGGGGCTGAAAGATATGGAGCTCCTGAAGGCTCCACTAGAGAAAGAAAGAAACCAAAGCTAGTGTCCAACTACATGGCTTTAATGTGTGATCTTGTGGATCAACTACCTACCAGCTATGAAGAGGCAGCTCAGAAGAAAGAATGGGTAGAAGCAATGACAGAAGAATATCAGTCAATAATGAAAAATGTTGTTTGGGATATAGTCCCCAAAACAAAAGATAAAAGTGTGGTTTCTTCCAAATGGATCTTCAAGATAAAACATGCTGTAGATGGTAGCATTGAAAAATACAAGGCAAGATTTGTAGCCAGAGGATTCTCTCAGAAGGAGGGAATTGACTATGAAGAAACATTTGCACCAGTTGCTAGGTATACTTCAATTAGAACTATCATGGCACTTGCATCCATGATGAAGTGGAAATTACACCAAATGGATGTTAAGATAGCTTTTCTAAATGGTGTAATTGAGGAAGAAGTATACATAGAGCAACCACAAGGGTTTGAGGTTAATGACGGAAGGACTCATGTATGCAAACTGAAAAAGGCATTATATGGGTTGAAACAAGCTCCCAGGGCTTGGTACGGAAGGATTGACAGTTTCTTAACTAGCATGGGCTTTACCAAAAGTAAAGCTGACCCCAATATTTATCTCAAGGTGATGGATGATGAACCAGTTATATTGTTGTTATATGTAGATGATCTATTTCTAACTGGAAATGAGAAACAAATTATTGAAAGCAAGAAGAAGCTTTCTTCAGAATTCGAGATGAAAGATCTCGGATTAATGCACTACTTCTTAGGCTTAGAAGTATGGCAAGAACCAAAAGGAATCTTTCTAAATCAAGGTAAGTATACTGTGGAGATTCTCAAAAGATTTGATATGTTGGAGTGTAAAGCCATGGCCACTCCCATGGACTCCAACTTGAAGTTGTTAGTTAATGATTCATCAGAATTAGTGGGCATAACCTTATATAGACAAATCATTGGATCATTGATGTACTTAACTAATACTAGGCCTGATATATGCTTTGTTGTAAATACCCTAAGTCAGTATCTAGTAGAACCTAGAAAGGTCCACTTAATAGCTGCAAAGCATGTAACGAGGTACCTAAAAGGTACATTAGATTTTGGCCTATATTATCTCGGAGGTCATGAACTCAGGTTACATGGTTACTCAGATTCTGACTGGGCAGGTAGTGTCTCAGACAGAAAAAGTACTTCAGGTGGATGCTATGGTCTTGGATCTGCCATGATTTCCTAGTTCAGCAAGAAACAATCTAGTGTGGCTCTCAGTACTGCTGAAGCAGAATATATAGCTTCCTGCTCTGCCAGCTATGAAGCAGTATGGCTTTGGAAACTTTTATCTAGAGTGTTTGACTTCGAAATGGATCCCACTGTGATTATGTGTGATAATCAAAGTTGCATCAAGATGAATTAAAATCCTGTGTTTCACGATAAGTCAAAACACATAGAGATCCGATACTTTTATATACGAGATATGGTGCAGAGAGGAGCTATCAAGCTCGAGTATATAAGCACTGAGGATCAAATTGCTGATATCTTGACCAAACCTCTGTCTCGAGTAAAGTTTGAACACTTCCGAGACAAGCTTGGTGTAGTTCAAAAGGGACCCTCCTCGAAAGGGGGAGCAGCATAGTATCTAATAACTAGTCTGTCTCATCAATGATGAGGATACCTTTTTTAATACATTTAGTTACTTAGAATTATTTAGACTTAGGACTCTTATATTTTTTGATGATGATGATGGTACATGTTTTGATTTACATGTTTGATGATGATGATACATGTTTTGATATACATGTTTGATGATGATGATGATACATGTTTTGATATAAATGTTTGATGATGATGATGATACATGTTTTGATATACATGCTTGATGATGATGATGATACATGTTTTGATATACATGCTTGATGATGATGATGATACATGTTTTGATATACATGCTTGATGATGATGATGATACATGTTTTGATATACATGCTTGATGATGATGATGATACATGTCTTGATATACATGTTTGATGATGATGATACATGTTTTGGTTATACATGTTTTGATGATGAGAATACATGTTTTGTTATACATGTTGTGAGGGGATTGGATCATCCCTGGACTTCAGTCCTAAAGTTGAGCCGTAGACGTATGTCTTCGAGAATGAAGTTGTTGGTGAACATGTGAGGGGATTGGATCATCCCTGGACTTCAGTCCTAAAGTTGAGCTGTAGACGTATGTCTTTGAGAATGAAGTTCTTGTTGAACATGTGAGGGGATTGGATCATCCCTGGACTTCAGTCCTAAAGTTGAGCCGTAGACATGAGGTCTCCGATAACTGAACGATAGGACTGGATCGTCCCTGGACCTCGGTTCAAAAGGTACACGATAGGACTGGATCGTCCCTGGACCTCGGTTAAAAAGGTACACGATAGGACTGGATCGTCCCTGGACCTCGGTTCAAAAGGTACACGATAGGACTGGATCGTCCCTGGACCTCGGTTCAAAAGGTACACGATAGGACTGGATCGTCCTTGGACCTCGGTTCAAAAGGTACACGATGGGACTGGATCATCCCTGGACCTCGGTTCAAAAGGTACACAATAGGACTGGATCATCCCTAGACTTCGGTTCAAAAGGCACATGATAGGACTGGATCATCCCTGGACCTCGGTTCAAAATGTACATGACAAATCCTAGAATTGCTCTAGGTTACATCCAGCATGAAACAGGGTTGTCTCTGTAGATGTGATACATCTAGCATGAAACAGGGATGGCTCTGTAGATGTGATACATCCAGCATGAAACAGGGCTGGCTCTATAGATGTGATACATCCAGCATGAAACAGGGCTGGCTCTGTAGATGTGATACATCCAGCATGAAACAGGGCTGGCTCTGTAGATGTGATACATACAGCATGAAACAGGGTTGGCTCTATAGATGTGATACATCCAGCATGAAACAGGGCTAGCTCTGTAGACGTGACACATCCAGTATGAAAGAGGACTGGCTCTGTGGCGGTAAATCCTAGATCTGATCTAGGTCACATCCAGTATGAAAAAGGACTGGCACTGTGGTTGGGATTAGATCGTCCCTAGACATGAGACTTGTCTTAAAGAGATAAGGATTGATCATCCTGGAACTTGATATGGATTGTATCATCCATGGACATATGTCCTAAAGAGAGCAGGATTGATCATCCTGTAATATGATCGTGTGATGACGATGCTGATGATCGTGTGATGACGATGCTGATCGTGTGATGACGATGCTGATGATCATGTGATGACGATGCTGATGATCGTGTGATGACGATGTTGATCGTGTGATGACGATGCTGATGATCGATGCTGATGATCATGTGATGACGATGTTGATCGTGTGATGTCGATGTTGATGATCGTGTGATGACGATGTTGATCATGTGATGGCGATGCTGATGATCGTGTAATGACGATGCTGATGATCGTGTGATGACGATGCTGATCGTGTGATGACGATGCTGATGATCGTGTGATGACGATTTTGATCATGTGATGACGATGCTGATGATCATGTGATGACGATGTTGATCATGTGATGTCGATGCTGATGATCATGTGATGACGATGCTGATCGTGTGATGACGATGCTGATGATCGAGTGATGTCGATGTTCCAGTAACTAGTTGAGTTACTGATGATGATGAACTGAAGAAAGCTTTCGATGATATATAGATGTATCATGTATGATGTATGACTCGTTGCTCCTGCGGATGCTGTTATAATATCCTTCTCGTTAAGGGGGAGTGTTGAATATTGTAACTTCTAAGAATATTATATTTGTATATTATTTATTCCGTAGATGTTCCATACCTCCGATGTGATTATACTATGAATCCAGAGATGTTTATTCCTCCTGATTGGTTGTGGTAACTAGGGTTATTAGACCCACCATGTGGGAGTCAGCCCAGTCAGTTATAATAGGGTATTTAACCTAATGGTTAAATACGATCCTACATCTACTTGTGTAAAATACATGTCAGTGTAGTGTATAAATAGAGGAGGTATGTTCCTCATTTGATACACTCACTCACTTGTGAAAGATAGCGCACTTGTCTGGGAGATTTGCTAAGGAGACAAAGTAGGAGGGAGCACATCTTGTATTTTGGTTGATCATCTTATTGAGGAAAGCTTTGCTGGGTTTTCTACCCCATGAGGGTTTCCCAGGGTATATTCTGTGTCTATCTTGTGATTATGTTTCTTTCAGTGATCTTGATAGTCTATTTGGTTTAAACTTAACACTGCATGCGTGTGAACTTCCTTTAATGGCTTCTATAAGATCTCTGCGAGCAATTCCTGGTTCATCGCTTCTTTCATCCTTGCTCTTCTTTGTCGCATTGTTGTCTAGTCCTTTGCTTCTTAATCTTCCTTTTCCTTCCAATGGCCTCCTTTCATCGTAGAGTAACCATTTCCCTCGAGAATGTAAAACATGCCATTCAATATTAGCAAGCAGAATTTTCGTACTTGAGAACGGATATGGGTTCCTGGTAGCAACAAATGAAGAATAACCAAATTCTCTACTTGTGTCATCATTATGAGTAGCTGAAACTTCTAATTCACAGGGTTGACAATCTGGAGTGTCAGCAACAACACATTCTACAATAATTGTCTCATTTATAGCCTCAACAGGATAACTCATCGTCATCTACAACTATGCAAATTCTTCCTGTACACTCTGCATCCGAATGTACTTCCCTAGTTTCAGTGGATTTGGAACTACGTCTTGTGAATCGACCAGAATTTGATCTTGTACTTGAACTTCGGCTATAGGAATCTTCGGCTCTTTCTAAATTTTTCCTATTCTTCTTGTGTATGCTAGTCATGGCTTCAGCATGGAGTCTTGACTCATGCAATTTTGTAATCATGGCCCAATTTTGAATATAAAGGATCTGTTTTGCACAATTTTATTTCTTTAGCAATGTTTAATTCTTCATGCAAGATCTTATGCTTTATAGTTGTGCAACTGAAACCAATGTAATGATTATATGTTCTATGATATGCAAGATAAATATATAACTATGTATGTATGCAATCTTCCTTATTTGTGACATAATCATTGAATGTGTGCAAACATAATGAATCATATTCTAACTTTAAATACTTCTCACCATACATCAAACAAACCTAACTGCACACCTAGCTAATATTCCCTTGAATTCCTTAAGATGCATCGTGTTGAACTCAAGGGTCTCCAATAGCACTTATTGGACTAGCTAGAGAGACAATAATTGCTTGTTGCACCTAGATTAATGCACTTCTAGGGAATTTTCTTGATGCAAGTTTTGTTGTGCGTACTTTTGTTCTGAATATGCTCTGGAGATTCCTACTGAAGTCTCTTTGGGTGTAATAGCCTTTACGCAACAGTTCTTCATCCGAATAGTTTACTATTCTTCAACAATACATAGCTTTGTGTCCAAAGCAATCGCAGGCATAACATCTTACGGTTTGACAATATTTTGCAATATTGCCAAAACGATTGCATCTTGCGCACTTCACTCTATTGATCCTTCTTTGGTTAGTATATCAAAAAGAATTGTAGCTGAAGGAGTCATCACACCTGAAGCTTTTTTCATGACGTGAGCATTTTTCTTTGTCGTAGATATTCTTAGGTGTCTTTACTAAACCCAGACCAGTTTTGTCTTCTGGTGAACTCCGATCCTTTAGAATCCTGTTCAATATTGATGAACTATCTTTTAATTTTTTCTGCACTTCATCTTCAGCTTCTAATTGTGCGTAGTTGGATCAATGCGAACTTGTCTCTTTCCCTTTATCTCAATTAGCTTTTCTGTTAGACGGAGTATCTCTTTATACTTTTCCTCAAGTTGATCAGTCATCTTCCTGATTTCTCATGCCAATTCCTCAAGTGAAGTTCTTAGTACATCTTTTTCTTTCTCAAGTATAAGAACCTTTTCTTGTATGCAATTCAGTTGACACTCATAACTAGTTATCCTTTCACAAATGTCTGCGTCAACAGATTCCTGACATGGCCTGTCCCGTTCTTCATACTTTAACAGTTGTTCCTGCAATAACTTATTCTTCTTCTTAGACTTCTTTAATTCGTCCAAGGAACTTATCATTCCACCTTCCAATTCAATGTCTGTAGCTTCTTCATCTTCAGATTGACTGTCATCCTTAACCTCTTTAATAAGTTTTGGAGGTGTGACTTGCTTTGGAGGCGTTTTGAACGATCCACTGAAAAAATATTTGTCTAGTGACCCTGGCTTGCTCTGCACAATTGGAGAGTTATTTGAACTGTTCTTCTTGCTTTCTTCCACTACATGAGCCATAAAAAGTACTTCTTTGTTTTCTTCATCATAGTCACTTTCTTTAGACGCATTTCTTCCTTCCTTAGTGTACAGACTCTTTCTCTATTTTGGAATCCTCCCCCTATTCTCAGGTTTGTGTTGAGAACGCGCAATCTTCCGATCTTGTGCACCAGATTCCTCATCACTCTCGTTGTCTTTTTTCTTGTAAGGACATTTTGAGGCATAATGACCTTTTCCTCCACATATGAAACATTTAAAGGGTATCTTATTCTTAGACTTACATCGTCCTCTTTTCAGCTTCTTGACAAAGTTTGATTCTTCATTATCAGATTCATCACATCATTATTTGTCATGTTCATGCTTGTCCTTTCTTGTGGCTTTGAAATGGATTCCTTTCTAATGGAAGTCTCTTTCTCCGTTCTCATCTCATATGCAGTGAGGATCCCCTGAAGTTCATCCTTTGTTAGTTCCTCAAGGTTAGCTTGGTCTTCTAACATAGATACCTTCAAATTGAATCTTTGAGGAAAACTTCTTAATATCTTTTGTACAATTGATTCTTCATCCATAGTGACCCCAAGACTTTTGATAGCATTAACTATCTCATCAACTCTTAAGAAGTAAGATGTAATGTTCTCTTCATATTTCATTCTCAGAGATTCAAACTTCCCAGAGTAGTTCTAAATATTTTCTTTCTTTACCTTGTCATCGCCTTTGTATATACCTTTGAGTTTGTCCCAAACTTATTTGGATGATGCACAGTGCATAACCTTGACAAATTTGTCACCTGTTAGACCACACTGTAGAGCATTTATGGCTTTATCATTGCTTTCATAGAGTCTCATTTGTGTTGGATTGATTGGTACCACTGTTGGGACATCATAACCATCGACTATAGATTTCCAAGCATCTTCTCCCAATGATTGCAAATAGACTTCCATGCATACCTTCCAGAAAATGTAATTGGTGTCGTCAAACCTTGGTGCTCTGTTTGTAGAAAGGCCTTCCTGCATGTCCATTTCTACGCAATGATCTGTCTTCCAGATGTTAATCTGTTACTGAAGACACCTGCTCTGATACCAATTGCTGTAATCGATTTAATACTGGGAGGGGGGGTGAATCAGTATTGGCACAGTTATTAGCATATTTTACCTTCTTTAACATATTATCATTCACTTAATATTTATCTTATGTTATGCATCAGTAAAAAAGCATTCACACATATATGCACCACATCATCAACACATAATTTTTACGTGGAAACCCAAACAGGATAAAAAACATGAAATGCTTCTTTATAGTGAGAAATAATACATTCAAGGAAGCACCAACTTCATGTGTTTACCAGCACCAACTAGAAGGAGGAACTGTTAACACCCAAAAAGTGTTCACTACCTCATCTACCACATTATATGGCTCATTTGTCCATTTTCCTACCATATTTCCCTTAAAATCCCAAAAAATCCCTAAAATGCCTCCAAAAGGCCACAAAACCATCAAAATAGCCTAAAAAAGGCTAAAAAACCCCCTTTTTCCTCCAAAAATAGCAAAAATCCCCTAAAAAGGGAATAAAAAATATAAAATAATGAGGAAAAAAAAAAAAAAAACCCTATACAGCTGCCCAAAACTATGTGTTTCCTAAAAACATGGGTCAGCACTCCACCACCAAAAAACTATAAATAGGTGATAGAGATCCCTTATTCCATATCCACAATCACAAGCACCCTTACTCTGCCAAAATCTCTCTCGAAACCCTAGTTCACCATTGAACTACTTTCACCTTGAGAGCCACTTTTGGCCCATTCCCACCATTGGAGAAGGAGAAGGAGCATATTGAAGCTTGGAGCATCCTCTTGGACACTGCAAAGGGCTTCATCAAACCTTCACATTGAAGGTAATATCAATACAAAAAGCCATCTTTTAAATTTATTGTTTATGTTTCATGCATGTTTTAGAAGTAATTTAATTTTTGTTTTAGCTTAATTATTTACACTTACTGAACTGCTACTAAGGAGTCCATTCTCCTTAGTAGGTGCTCATTTGCACAAGCTAGGGGTAAAACCCTAGCTACAAGAACCATCCCCCTATGTTTTCTCCAGCACCAACTGGAAGGAGGCACTGGCACCCTGTCGCTTTGCTTTACAGGCACCAACGTGAAGGAAGTTGTGACTCCCTGTCTCCCTGTTGTTTTACAGGCACCAACTTGAAGGAAGCTCCAACTCCTTGTCTCCTTGTTGTTTTACAGGCACCAACCTGAAGGAATCTCCAACTCCCTGTATCCTTGCCCCATCCGACCGCCCTGATGTCCAATATATTTTATTTCCTTGTTAATCTTCAACTTTACGCACTTATTTAGGTCTTCTAATGATGATTCTATTGTGCACTACCTTTGTATGTATACTATGCTCCGTTACTATGTTGCATACATCACTTGAATTCTCATTCCTCTCAACTCACACTTCTGTTGATGACTTACTTCAAGTACTGTGTGCTCTACTGATTCTGCAGTTTACGTTTCTGGTTCAACAATTTGTTCTTCGTGACTGCAATGATCAACTGATACTGTTCTTTAAATTGATAGTTTGCTTATTTATAAATGAGGCATAGTAACAGAAGGAACTGCGCACTTTCTAATGTGTCTGTTCTATTTAAGTGTTGCAGTCTTTCAGATAATATAAAACGTCATGTGCATCAACAAATTGGCCCGTTCAAGTTAACGCACTTGTCTCATATCATCTGCATCGTGATGCGCTTATCGATTCTTGTTGTTGTTCTGTTGTTGTGCATCAGATGGAGTCTTCATATTCGCACACTTTCACTTATGTTCATATGCATAAGCTAGACATTAGTGCAACATCTAATAAACTTCGGTTCTATCTTTGCACTTCTGTCTCTTCAATTTCTGTGACTATCGACATTCTAAGTGTGATATTGCCCTTTGATATATCCATAAATTGCGCATTCTTCAATATCTCCTTCCTTTAGTGTTTGCGCAACTGTCACAGCTCTAGAGCATCTTTCTGTGCACCATCAAAACTTTGTTTTGTTGCATGTGCACATTCGACACTTTTCTAGATCATTATGTTTTGTCCACGAGCCACTTGATGCCTCGGAAAACAAACTGAAACTTCCACACAAAAACACTTATGTTCTTGTTGTTAAGATTACTTTCAATCTCCAACTTGCATCTCTATTTATACATGTCTTGCACGGATTGTATGTTCGCAATTTGTTCGTGGCATCCCTTCTTCCATACTTCACGGATTGTGCATATTCCACGTGTCATCATTTGCGCTATTGATGTTTCATCTCTGATGTATGAAGCGTCCTCAAGGTCCACAACTTAGTGGGACTTTGCATTTTGGTGGTGTAACATCATGCTCTTGATGTATCATTGTCTTACGGTATGTGCACATTCTTCCACTTTATCTTTATTTGTCCATGACCTTTTCTGTAACATCCTTTGTGGGTAATGCACCCTTGTGATATCAATACTCTACGTAATCTATTCATTCTCCAACTTCTGCTCAATGAGATTTTGACCTGTGCTTCACCATTGCATTTGGGTGATGCGCCCTTGGTGTATTGATACTTTACGGAATCTTTGCATGCTCCGAATTTTACTTGGTGGGACTTTGACTTCTGACTTTTCATCACATGTGGGACTTGCGCACTTGTTGTTCGTCAGTTGTGGAATTTTTTCATATATTATCTTCAACCATTGTACCATTCTAGCAGTTCATGTGTGTTCCACTTACTAAAAGCATATTCTTATTGGCTTTGCTTGTGCGATTTCAGGATTGTCTGACCATCTGTTGTTCCTTTCTTCCTATGCACTACCAATCATTAACTAATCAATTCTTAGGCTTTTTTGATTACTTGTCTCATTTGTTCAACCAACATATTGGCAGTTTGAGCACTTGTACCATTGTCCAACCAACTCCTTCAATTTGCAGGAATGAGAGAGTATGACTTGGTGGACTTGATTTATGCACAAGAGCCACATGATATAGGGTCCATTACTTGTGTTTCTTCTTGAATTGGATCTTCATGAAGTATCTTCTGGATCTGCATGATGTATCATCTTGTGTACTTCTTAAACATTCACCCGTAAGATGTATCCTTGATGCACTCTTAGATATACTCCAAAGTTGCTTGCGTGTTGTATCCTTGATATACATCTTAAAACAGAATGCACTCTTAGATATACTCCAAAGTTGCATACATATCTTCCACTTTCACCATTTGCGCATATACTTCTGGTATTCATGATTTCTTCATCATGCGCATAGACTACCTCAAAGTGGCCTCTTCATACTTATGCTGGAATGCAATATCCACTTTGACTTAGGCTGATATCAATTATTCATACTGAATTATTTGACATCCTCTTTGACATTGAATGACAATAAAACACTTGACATCCTCCTCAGTTGACATCATTGACAATCAATGCTCAGCAATATCCCCACATTGGATGACAGTCAAGCACTCAAACACTTGACATCCTCTTTAGTTGACATCATTGAAAATCAATGCTCACCAATCTCCCCACATTGGATGACAGTCAAACACGCAAACACTTGGCATCCTCTTCAATTGACATCATTAACATCAATGATAACCAATGCTCAATAGGATCCATATACACACTATTCATCCATTATGTATCTAGATAGTGAATTATTTGCACATCGAACGAGCATTTCTCTAGATTGATAGATCATTTTTGTTGTTGTGGGGTGCTCGAGATATGTTGAATGTAATACAATGGTTCTACCCAAGGTTTTTTGAAGATGAAGATATCATCTAGATATATAAACACATAGTAATTTATGAACAACTGCAAGATATCATCCATCATCATCATGAACATTGTTGGAGCATTAGTCAATCTAAAAAAGGCATGACCAACCATTTGAAGAGGCCTTCTTTAGGTTTGAAAATGATCTTCCATACATTAGTTGTTTTAATTGGTATCTAGTGGTATCTTAAGTTTAGATCAATCTTTTTTAAAAACTTGGAAACCATGAGTCGATCAAGACGATTTTCAATCATGGGGATTGGATATTGGTTCTTGACTGTGATCTTGTCTGTATGATTGTAATCAATATAAATTTCCATGCCTCATCCTTCTTTTGCACCCACAAATTTGGGCTCTCGCAAGGTGAGGATTTTGGTCGAATGTGACCATTTTGGATGTGCTCCTTTATCTGAATTTTGATTTATTCATTCTCTAGAAGAGGATTTATGTATCCTGGTCCATTAGGTAAATTAGAATTGGGTATCAAATCAATTGAATGCTTGACCTAACAATGTAGAGACACCCATGCAGGTGAAGCAAAGATATCTTTGTACTCTTCCACTATCTTACCCATGTGTTTCTTTTGTGTAGAGAGACCCCATGTAGAGGTCGTGGTGTTCATAGTGATATTATGTTAATCTTCTGACCAAATCATGAAGAGAAACAAATATACATGTCTAAGAGATTACCTTCCTACACTACTTCACTAAGATCAAGGAAACTGTAGTAGTGAGAATTGCCTTTGATACCTTGTAGAGTTGGCCTCCCAAGGTAACAATGACAATACGAGACCTATACTTGTAAACAACATGATTTTTCCACATATAGGGTTGTCCTAAAATAATATCACAAACATCAAGTGGGAAACATCACATAGTACATCATCTTAAAGGTATTTATGTTGTAAGGAAAGAAACATTGATGACTTATGTGGATGTCTCATCCCTATTTTAACCAACCAATGGTGTATGGCTAGAGGTGTGGCATTGTCAAAAAAATAAATATCTTTATGAAATCTATGGATGTCATGTCCTTTTGAATACCACTGCCAACAGTGTAATGTGCAAACTCCCCTTCACCCACATCCGTGGGTGAAAGAGGCACTCACCATCGTTAGGCTCCTCTTACTCTACCAGTTGGATATTTATGGTTGTGATGGCAGCACTGGATTTTGTGTTGATGATACACTTTCTCTTATATGGCTATGAATCAAAGTCTAAGGAAAAGTATGAATTTTATGCTTTTATCTAAACCAACAATGACTACTTCAAGAGGCATCCATTGGTGGTGTGTTAGGGATTTTTATGGAACTCACACCACTTACCAATGTCATTCTTCAACTTCTCATTACAATTCTTTTCTTCTGGCTTGGGTTGGTTGTCTTTGGGATGGATATCCTTGCTTTGTCCTTGGTTTTTAGCTAGGGCCACCTTTATGATTTTGTTGTAGTGGAATCACAGAGACAAAGTCCCACTTATTCTTCTACTTAAATTTTTGCTCAATTTTGAACACATATTGATAAGTGACTCCTAGTGAGGATATGTCCATGAAATCCATTTATGTTTGGGTGTACCAGTAGTCCTTTATTATACTTTAGTATCAAGTGCCACTCAAATTATCTGATACCTAACTTTGAGAACAAGGTATGGAAGATATTGGTATACTCTGAAATCGTCTAGTCTCTCTCCTAACACAAAGTTGTTCATCTCATCTACTAGTTATCATCATTTTCAACAAGTTAAACCTCCTGCTTGAGGGAATAAAAATATCCACCCAAATTTGTTCTGTTCTAAATGTTGAAAACTCATCCTCGGCATGTATCTCCTAGTAACTATACCACCAATATTTAACATGGGGAAGGAACTTAAGGAGCGTGAAATTGATCTTATTGCTATTGAAATTTTTTTTAACAAAGAACTAACCCTCCAACAAATTTAACCACTTGTCCATCGCATCTAGGTCTATTTGGCCTTCAAATAAAGGAATGCCAAAGTTAGTTTGTAGAAGGGTGTCACACCTCCAAAATGTTGCTTATTTAGGGTGTCTCTACCACCATTGGAAAAGATTAAAGGGTCTAGGTGAAATTATCCATCACCATGTTGAAATTATCCATCACCGTGTTCTGATGTTGTATGGAGGCTTCCTTGAGAAACAACTTGATAGGATTTGTTGATATGTCATTTATATTTTCTTCCACCATGGGAAGCCGCTTGGGATGGAAAGAACGGTATTCCCCAAGCTTAGTTAGTTTCATACCCAATTCCTTATAGCCCGACCTTGTTGAAGACATGCACAAAGAAACAACAAGAAGCATATTGCTATGATATCATTGATCTAGATTATACACAAATGAATGAAGGCATAAATATAACTAGAAATACATACACATAGATATTTCAAAAAGCATAGTATTGTAGTGAAACCTATATTCTATTAATGAGCGAAATATAAAAATATTGTAAATGCAAAGCAATACAAACTAGTTGGAATAGTGGCAGCTTACCTTTAAAGATAGATGTGTCAACTACGCCCATTTGCAAGAAGACGTTACAAGGGACCAAAACTGCCTTTTAACATAAAGTATGATCCCTAAGATGAAAAAACCTTAAATATATAAAACCCTAACCCTAGGAAAAGATATTCAAAAAGAATGTGGGTCCTAAGAAGCTAGTTGTCATGTCAACTACTTGAGGGTGCAAATTTTGGATACAAACTCCATTTAAGGTGTTTATTGAATAGTTTCAAAGCTTAACCCATGCTTTATGTGTTTGGAATCAATGAAATAGCTTATGTCAACTGAAGAAGAAGAAAAATGCACTGAAAGTTCAATACTTGAAAGACTGAAGTCAAATTGCCAAGATGTGGAAGTTGATTCATTGGAATGGGTGGGTGGCAACTAGTGTCCACCTGGCTCAAACATGATACTAAAGTTCTGTAGGATTTAGTAGTGGATTAAAGAATTTAGTTTTTATGTTGGGTGCTATCTTTGAGATGAGGAGAATTTTCCCAAGAGATTTTCCCCAAGAAATTTACCTAGAATATATATATATATATATATATATATATATATAGAGAGAGAGAGAGAGAGAGAGAGAGAGACCCCTATGATCTTGTCAAGTAATTAAAAATTATAAAGGATTTTTTCTCTAGTATGGGTATGACTATTAACACTAATAAAACATAGGCCATGCCAATAAAATCCAAACATCACTTGTGTTAGTTTCATGTATGTTAACAATAGCTTGGAGGAAGTGAATTCATACAAATATATGGAGATCGATCTTAATCAAAACCTTGATTGGAACTATAGCCTTGAGAAAAGGATAAATGGAGAGTGAAAAGATTATCATGTGCTTGAAAACAATTGTAAATCAATAGACCTTTAGCTTTGGAAGAAGAAGAAGATCATCTTTGAGACTCTCGTCGGTCATATTACCTTATATGGTTGTGAAGTTTGGGGTCACAACATCTCTAGAGAATTGTGGATAAAGATAGAGAAAATCCAAAAGTGTTTTATAGCTTATAATCTCAAAATTAAAGGCAATACACCCTTTCCTATCCTCCTCGTAGAAGCGAGTCTCTCCCCCATTGAGAGCATGACTATGACAAGGTACCCAATATATAAGAACAATATAAACAACATGTGAGACAAGAGCCTTCCTAAGGTTACTTGAAACTCCATTCAAAACCACTAGTGGCTCAAGCAAGGTTGGTGTAAAGATGTGAAGGCTTGGTTAAATCAATGGGGAATTGAGGTAGAAGTCACTCTGCATAATAGTGATAATATTAAAAATATTGATACATCTAAATTTAAGAATTTGTGGCGTGATAAAGAATTAGAGAATAAGAAAAAATTAAGATACTATAAGGAGGTTATCAATCATAATTTAGAATATCAAAAGTATATCTTTGTTTTAAGTAGCATAAAAAATAAAATTAACACTGCTAAAATAATAACAAACTCTTAGAAGCTCCATAGTGAAATAGGGTATTGGACAATTCCTAAAACATTATGGGAAGAAAGAATTTGACATCTTTGTAATACTAAGAGGGTTGAAGATGAAAATCACTTTCTCTTCAAATGTCCTACGTACATTGACATTACATTATAATTTCAAAATAATCATTAGAATATTGACCTTCCTGACCATTTAACTCATCACAACTATGATGATTTAGGAATGCTTCTCTTAAATCTTTTTGAGCATGTATAAATAAAATTTTAAAACAAGCCAAGTGATTCTTTACCTTTTTAAAAATTTAATAAAGCAAAATTGATCTCGATTAATGTTAATAACCACCACCACCACCATCATAAATAATTTCATGGAATTTTATTTTTTAATTATTTTTCATCTTTATCTATTCTTAAATTATTTAAATTTTCTAAACTTCCTTTTTAACTATTTTTAACCATTGTATTATGATCATATTTGTACAACTATATTGATTTAAATATTTCTTTGGTTCAAGACTTAAAACAATAAAATTCTCATTATTATTAAGTAAGTGTTTTTCTTGAAACACTAAAGTTTGACCGTGGTTATGGTAAACATAAAAACTTGTATAAGAACCCTTCATTCATTATTTTTGTGGTACATATTATTAGTCCCTGCCTAAATGGTTTTGTTTTCCCGTTAAAATGACACGTAACTTAATGCTTTTATTTTTCATACAGCCTATGTTTTCTATATCTTTTAACCTTAGTTTAAATTATATTTTATTAAATGGACAATCATTGAGGTCTTATTTGGCCTCATATTGAGGCAAATCTCATTTGTAAATGGGTTTGTTATAGTTTATGAATGGGTTTGATATAGCTCATTGTATGGATTTTATATTATTAGTGAATGGGTTTGATATAGTTCAATGTAGGAAAATTCCCATTTTTAATGCTAAGATTTATATATCCATTAATGTTATACCTTTTTTAAGATTAGTTCTAAACATTTTATTTTATTTTATCATTGGCTTTTCATAATGGTTGTTGGCTCACTCGACATGTGTGCCCCCGGTTGTTGGTATGATAGACATGTGTTCGGTTGTTGGCATGCTAGATGTAACAAGATATTTCTTTCATTCTAAGTTGTTGGCATGTCATACATGTGTTCACTTGATGGCCTTCCAGGCTTTGGATCAAGTGCTTTCTTTCATTCTATGTGTCTTATAGTTCTTGGTGAATAAACAAGATTATTTGCTTCATACTAGATCAATCAAATGTACAAGTCTACTAGTGCCAATCGATGGTTGAGGTGTTGCTACCCTTGCTTCATTGGTACCACACAATCTACTTACCTTTGATGCACTATAACTCCTTGGTCGAGGTGAAATCTACTATAAATCTGCAAAAGCGATTGCTTTCCTTGCTTTCCTTGATGCTCATGGTGGTGGTACCAATATACTGAGGGAATGGAACCTTAATCCTGAAATGCAACGTACTAGACTTCCCTTGAGCACCCAGAAGGCACTTGATAACAAGGTAAAAAACATATAATCAAATTGCAAGAGTGGAATTAGTTTCTTTCATTAAGTTTTCAATAGCCAATGGAAACAAATAGATAAGAACATGCACTTTGAGTGAAAAAACAAAAAACGATTAAAAAAATGCATGATAAAGAGAACATGCACCTTGAGAGAAAGAACAATGAAGAACTAGTGCATAAGAGTAACAACATGATCCAGTGGCACAATTGCTATCAAGAAACAACCACAAAATGAAAATAGCTAGAAAAAAGCATAGAAGAACTTGTATGATATATTAGTATAGAGGATGAAATTAACCATACATACAAACAAATTAGGGGTTGCCTTGCCAATCTACAGCATGTAGTTGAGGAAGTTTAGTCAAGTTCGAAATGGTGGAAGAAGATGGTGGGAAGTGTCACTTAAGTTTGTCCAAAAGGAATCCAATCCCCTATATAATGATCCTCCACACGTCTTTATAGAATACACAATAAAACCAAGAGGGAATTAGTGTGCCATAGGGGTGAGAGAGAATAGAGAAAATTGAACTGAAGCAACACCCCTTTGCAAATAGTTATAGATTGGCTTCGTTTCTTCCTTCCGCTCTAAACTATTTTTGATCGCCTACTACCCATTTTGGTCGACAGTTGGGGACATAATGTTTTTTTTGTTGTGATCCTAACATCGTTTTGGTAGTTTTTCCTAGATAACAACTTGAAATTTTTGCTCACATGTGATAGTCAGTGATGTTCACCTTCTCCATGGAAGCATGCTACCTTGTTGCAGGCCACCTTAGAGGCATGTATAAATAGTTTCGATAACCATTCGGGGTGTTTCTTATAACTATGGGATGTGTGGTATTAATGAATAGTTATATATTCAACAAGGAAACATGGTTAAGAGATGGTATACAAAGTTTTAAGGAGGATATTATTCGACCATAGGGGTCGAAGCTTGCGCTAGAGTTGAGGTAAAAAAATACCTTTCTTTAACTATAGCTAGGATTTTCTCATTACATGTTTGGCATTCTAGTCTCTACCATGTCTTATAGGATATTGGGCCTTTCCTTCTCACCCTTTGAGGAATATGGTTTGGCTTGTTCCTAGCTAAGGTTTTGATTTGAAGGAAGGCTAGAGGTCGTAGTTCTGGTACAAATTATGGTTTTCAAAATTGTAAACAAAATAGTAATGGGTCTTTTGACTAGACTCTACAATTCATATGCAAATTTTTTTATAATTTCAAACCTCTATAGCATATGCAAGCTCATTTACTTTGAAAAAGTATCCCATTTCATAACTAAATCTCACACCTGAAAGTCCTTATTTCATGAAGAATCTTTAGCAAACCTCCCACTGTTGTCACATTTTTCCATCACTAATAGGATGTTGGTGGAGATTGTTAGGTAGATTCTTCTTTTGAGCATCATGTGTGGTGTTATTCTTCGAAGCTAGGGGATGTCTTGGTGTATGTATTGGATTGGCTTTATGGATTGGATTTATGCCTTGAATTAGATGGTTGGATTTCTTGCTATGGGTATGCTAGATCTTTGGATTGTTTCATATGTGGATCTCACATAGGAAACAAACCTCAAGCTAGAACATCAACGGATTGCCTTCACATATCTCCACTCTTAAGCCATCAGCCATCAATGGCATTAGCAATTGACAACTAGTCTTCAATTATTATGTTTTGATGTTGAGTGTTGAAGGATTTTTTGAAGAGGAATGTAGAGAGAAACACATGGGTGTTAAAGGACTATGGGAAGTTAGCAGACAGATAGAACATGTGGAGACATGTAAATATGATTTAATTGTTTTGGGTTGAAATTTCGTAGGTGGAAACAGGAAAGGGTTGGATGGGGACCTTCCCCTAATTTCGTTTATGCCAGGTTTTTCCAAGCAAGGGTAAGATGATGGGGGCCTTGCCCTAACTTAATTTATGCAAGGTTTTTCCTTAATTATATAAGGGTATCACATTCACCGATACCTAATAAGATATATCAAGTAGACCTAACTAACATAAGGAAAATTCGTATTGATTACTTTTGTGCAAGGCATATGCATAGGCAAGGCCCGTATACTTCGATGGAGATTGGTAGTCATAGCCACTTGAGCTTCATAAATTTTGAATTTGACTACACTAGTCTTATACCTCTTTTGTTGTTCTCAAGACTTATCTCGGTTGGGACTTCTATGATACAAGGATCCCATACATCGTCTTCGGTCCCGTGGTCATCACCGCGTTCATTAATTTTCCGGTCCTTTGGCACAATTGTATAGATCGTAGTTTCCTACACACACTAATTTTAGGACTTGAGTTAGTGTTTTGACTTTCCATTCAGTTGATGGTTTCACTCCATCTCACTCCAAGGAAACATAAATATGTCTGAAAGGAGAGAGTTTCTCAGGGTAAAGCAATTGACATCCATCTATTGTATTAATCCAAGTATTGTGGAGTACTAACTATGATCTATAGTAGTAATTATGCCTAGTAGTAATTATGACTATAGTAGCATAGAATCCAAGGTCCTAGATTATGACGGTGGGGATTTAGTGTATAGATATTTTCCATGAACATGAAATCCAATAAACTAGCTCATTCTTACCATGAATTTCCATTCTCGGTAGCCAAAGCTCTTATTGGTTCAAGAGTGACCATTTTTGTAGTCAGTTGACATTTTCTCTACTATGCTGAGTTGATACGACTCTAATCAACTCAAAACATATTTTCCATAAAACCATTTAATAATGAAAACAATAATAAGCGATAGAGCCAACAAAAAGTAGCTATTTTATGCTCCATCAATTATGTTCTTTGTTTCTCCATGAATTCTTTATATGGAAGATTACAAGCAGACAATTACAATTCAATTGCTCCAGTCTCCCCATAACCCATTGAACTAGCACCACTGGAAAATGTATGGGTTCTTTATAGATATTCATAGACTATCATGGCTAGCTTTCAAACTTCTTCTCACCTCCTTTGAAGGGACTTGCTGCTTTGAAACCACCCCTGTTTATAAAAGGAATTTCTTAAGACCCATTCCATTCATTATTTTTGTGATAGATATTATTCATTATTTTTGTAATATAATTATTAGGCATTGTAAAAATATATAAGTTGATTATAATGGTAAATAATATGGTCGAAATGTTTGAATTTAATTATATCACATGGGAATATATATGTGTGTGAGAGAGAGTGTGAGATCTCAACACAGATTTTTTATGTATGAGTTTGAGAATAAATCTCTATATAAGGAAAAAAATCTTATGTTTTAAAGATAACACTTGAAAAAATTGAGGCGCAATATGTATGTGTGTGTGAGAGATATCTCAATAAAGTTTTTATGTATTAGTTTGAGAATAAAACCCTATATAAGGAAAAAAAATATTTTAATAATAACACATGAAAATTTTGACATATAAAGGCGCAATAGGTAGGTAATGTTTTATGTTCCTATGAGCTTTTATTTTAGTTATTGTGAAGGTTTTTAAATTGAATTTAAAAGGATAATTATTATTCTGGTTTTTTCAATTAAATTTAAAATAAGTATGGACATAGCAAAAAAGATGGTCTCCTCACATAGGGGAAAAGACAGCTTACCTCACATAAAGGGGAGTAGTTGACCTACCAATATGAGTGTTTGTAGGGATTGAATAGGAGATTCCCCACCTCTCCATAGTGTAAAAGAAGAGAAGATATGAGCATGAAAAGATTTCGAGCAAGAGCTAGTGGAATCAAAGAAAAATAGTAGGATACATAAAAAAAAAAACAAAGCAATAATCTAAGGAAGTATTCTAGACAATGCTAGCAAATAGAAGGATCCCCTGGAAGGTCCAATATGGAGAGGACTAAAGAGTACATGAGTGCTTCCTAAGGTAAGAGAAAGAAGGGGAGATTGCCTCGAGTGGGGCAAGAGAAGGAGAATGGGGAGCCTAAAACATGGAAGGAAAAGAGGCAGGATATGAACCCACTTTGAACTAGATAAGAACAAGAGTCACAAAAGGAAGTTGAATCTCTAAATTTACGTTTTGAGATTTGACGTGTATGTAGCATGAGAAAAAGGATGAGAAAGGTGGATAATTTGGAGGTACATCTCCTAAATTTTTCCCTAGGACAATGATCCCAACAAGATCCACTTTAATAGAAGGGGACTCTAGACCAGTCAAGAGAAATTTCATATTGATATGTCATATCTTGTTTGGGGAAATAAATGTTTGGTGTTCTACTAGGAAGACTCAATGTCCTTTCTCTTAAGGACACAAAAATGATTCAAAGATACTTGGTAGGTATTTCACTTATAATGATATTTACACCACTTCTTTGGTTTAGGAAAAGAAGATGTCATTATAAGAATTTGTATGAGAACTTAGCAAGGAATTGTACTTTGAGGTAGTAAGTAGCATTTTGGAAGGGGAGGACCCAAGTGGCCTACCTGTCCAAGAAGGAGGCACGTGGGGTTGATAGCCAATCTTATATTCAATGGCATTGGAGGTTAAAGGTTGAGGTAAGGTTTGGTAAATGTTTCAAATACTTAAGAGGACTTTAAGGTTTCTAGTCAATATCAGCATTATGTTTAAGCTATGTGAATTTTTGTATACATGTCCTACAAGTTGGGTTATGGTGTATTTTCACTTATTTAGGAAAAAGTGACAAATTCTAAACATCGTGGCTTGAAAAAAGGGACATACTTGGTTTGAACTAGTTGTTTCTGTCATGTTAAATGGGGGCATTGGAATACCTTCATGATTAGCTTGGTTCATGTTTTGGAAAGAAGGAAAGTGTCTTAAGGTCAAAGGAGGCACTTGAGGCATAGATTGAAGCGATATTTTTGGAGGAAAATATTGGTTATGAGGTCATTCAAGAAGGTTTATTGCATGAGTACTTGGATAATTGGTTTGATCCATGTTTACAATACTCATTTCGATTAAATGTGAAAGGTTTAAGATGTCATTTAGGAAGACTTGGTTGGAAAAAATGTGGAAGTTACTAGATATAGGATAGATATAGTAAGTGATCTCCATGTACAAAGGAAAATAAAGGGAAGAGATAGGAAGAAATCCGTTTCTTGAATAAAGGAAGGGTTGACAAGAACTTCTAGCTGGAGTTTCCAAATGTAGTGCAACCATTAAAGTGAGGGATGAATTTTTTTGAAATTGCATAATTATGCACCAATAGGCTCTACAACAAAAATGGATGAAGCACCACCAAGAGAAATGATGGGGGTGAGAGTGGATTTTCCACTCAACTGTTAAATGTAATCAAAGAAGCCAATGGAAGGAGAGGAAATAGGGAAAATGGAGATATGAAGTAAATTAGTTAACTTTAAGTGTTAACATGGAAATGTGGTTGATTTTAAAGGTACTTCAATCATGTTTTAAATTGTTTCTAAGGGATACAATAGAAAGATAGTACCAATTAGTAAATCTAGTTTACCCCCTAGTTAATTTTGTTCTAGCTATTGAAAGTGAAAAGAAAACCAAGATGAAACATAAGAGGAAAGGGGAAAGATGATACCTTGTGTGAGATGATAATAAACTCATGTGTGGAGAGCCAATAAAATTTTGTTCGGGTACACATGGTACTACCAAAGGACCGAACACCAAGAGCAACCACTTCACACAAACAGATCACAGATCAAAACACCGATGTTTTGACGTGGTTTAAACCCTCTTGAGGGAAACACTCCACAGCCCCGGCCAAATAGCTTCTACGGGACAATTTATTATGCAAAGAAAGAAAGTTACAAATGAGCTTCTCATAATCGATCAACTAAAAAATGACCCTCCATGCTCTTTAAATAGAGATCATGGACCAATCGGGTGTTAAGCCACGGATCAAGGTTAGGTTTGATCTAAGAGAAGTTGAGCCGTCGGATCACTCTATGTCAGGAACATATCGTGACCGTCGGATTAAGTATTTACAAATGCATACTAATGCATACTAAAGAAACACACTATCCCTAACGGATATATTACACAAGTTGATCTTAACTAACTCCTAAGTGTCTAAATATCCTAACATCCCCCCTTAAGAACAACTTGGGATAGGATTGAAGGATTTACAAAAGTGACACTATTAGGAGAAGGAAGGAGGCATTAGAGCCTATCCCCCCTTAATGACAAGTTCCTGAACTCCTAACATAGATCGAAGTTTAGAAAACTTCGCTTCTGTAAGAGACTTGGTGAAGATGTCTACAACTTGATCATCTGTAGGGCAAAAGAGCACTTCAAGAACACGATCATGAACAAGATTTCTAATGAAGTGCATATGTAGCTCACTATGTTTGCTGCGTTGATGTAGAACTGGATCTTTGGCAAGCTTGATGGCACTTTGATTGTCGCACCAAAGTGGAGTAGGTTGCTGCTGCTCGAATATAAACTCTGAAAGGATCTGTCGAAGCCATAAAGCTTCCTGACTGGCATTAACTGCTGCTCGATATTCTGCCTTTGCTGAAGAAAGAGCAAGAGCTTGTTGTTTCTTACAAGCACAAGTAATAGGTCCAGATCCCAGACTGAAAACATAACCTGCAGTAGACTTTCGATCATCAGGATAGCCGGCCCAATCTGAATCAATGAAACCAACCAACAAAGGTTTCCCCCCTGTACTATAATGAATCTCAAACTGAACTGTACCTCGAATATATCGAAGTATTCTTTTACCTGCTTTCCAGTGACTTTCATGAGGTGTCTGCATATAACGAGCAACACGACCAACGACAAAGGAAAGGTCAGGATGAGAATGAGTCAAGTATAAAAGACTACCAACAAGTTGACGATACAAGGTGGCATCGACTTCAGGTGAAGTACAAGTGGCAAAAATTTTGACTCCAGACTAGAAGGGAGAAGGGGCTGGTGTACAATCTTCCATGTGAAAGCGACGAAGAAGGTCACAAGCATACTTAGACTGGGAAAGAAAGATTTTGTCTTTGGTTTGAAGGACTTGGAGACCAAGAAAATAATGCAAATGTCCTAAGTCTGACATTTCAAAATTTTGTTTAAGACTGAATTTCACATGGGTTATAAGCTTAGGGTCACTACCAATAAGAATAAGGTCATCAACATATAGAACAAGTATGATGAGATGGTTTCCTACTTTCTTGGTATAGACATTGGGGTCAGAATGGCATCTAGAAAAACCAGTGTCAAGGAGAAAGTTATCCATTTTGGCATACCAAGCTTTAGGAGCTTGCTTAAGGCCATATAAGGATTTCTTAAGGCGGTAGACAAGGCTAGAGTTATTCTGAACATAGCCAGGAGGTTGTTCCATGTAAATTTCCTCCTGTAAATCACCATGTAAGAAGGCAGACTTGACATCCATTTGATGGACTTCCCAGTTGTGTAAGGCTGCAAGGGAAAGAACAAGGCGGATGGAGTTCATTTTTGCGACGGGAGCAAAGGTTTCATTGTAGTCAATCCCTTCAACTTGGGAAAATCCTTTGGCAACTAACCTTGCCTTAAGTCTTTCAACACTTCCATCTGATGCATACTTAGTTCTGTAGACCCATTTACATCTGGCAAGTTTTCTTCCTTTTGGAAGAGGTACAAGATCCCAAGTATCATTCGCCATTAAGGAACGATATTCTTCATCCATGGATGCATCCCAATCTAGATTCCCCGAAGCTTCTGCAAAAGTTTCTAGATCATGATTATCGGAAACTTGAGCCAAAAGAGAAGAGGCTCACTGAAACTGAGAACGTGTTCGACGTTGATCTCTAAGATCACCGACAAGATCATCAGCTGCTTCACATGTTGAACAGACCCATCGAGGAAGCACTTGTGCTGGTGCAACTGGAGGAACATGAGCAGGCGGAGGTGGATTTTCATCCTCACTATCATTATCAGAAACTGGAGTTGGAAACCTGTCAAGGAAGTTGAAAAAAGAAGAAGAAGGCACAAACGCCGAATCAGGCTCACAGGCCAAAGATGGCACAATCACCGAGTTAGGCTCGCAGGCCAAGATATTTTCATCAAATTTAACATCTCTTATAATGATTATATCATGAGAATGTCGTTGAAGAAATCTATAACCTTTTACATCTTCAGAATATCCAACAAATATGCCCTGTTCACTTTTAGGCTGCAATGCTTTTCGTTTTTCATCCGAAATGTGAGCCCATGCTTCACTACCAAACACACGAAAGTGACTTACATCAGGTTTAGTTTTAATCCATGCTTCTTTCGGTGTTATACCTTGTAATGCTTTTGTGGGGGTACGATTAACTATGTAATTTGCACAATTTATGGCTTCAGCCCAAAATTGAAGACTTAGTCCCTTAGATTGGATCATACAATTAGCCATTTCTTTTAGAGTGCAGTTCTTCTGCTCAGCTACACCATTTTGCTGTGGTGTATATGGAACAATGTGCTGTTGTTGGATGCCTTGTTTTGTGCAGAAAGTAGTGAACTGTTTGTTAACATATTCTCCTCCATTGTCAGATCTTAACTTAATAATTTGATGACCAGATTGTTTTTCAACAAGGGCCTTGTAGGCCAAGAACATCTTAAATACTTCTCTCTTAAGTTTTAGGAAATAAACCCAAGTGCGTCTGGTGTAATCATCAATGAAAGTTAAGAAATATTTGAAACCAGAAAAGGAAGCAGATGGAAGAGGACCACACAAGTCACTATGCACAAGCTCCAAGGGAACCGAGGCGTGCCAAGAGGCACATTTGTCAAAACTGTCCCGATGATGTTTTTCGACTACACAACTGTTGTGGGGAAAATGCACCTATAGTTCAGGGGAGAAACTACCAACTTACGGTGATAAAGATAGACTTACAAGCATTCTGCAAGTACAACAAATAAATGAAGAGATTAGGGTTTAGAGATGTAGGCACCTTATTCAGAAGGTTGATCCTAGCTTTGCCTCCCTTGCTCTTCAATGCTTATCCAGTGTCGCAATGCCCAGACCTGCAAAACAACTTGATACCCTTCTCAAACACATTTGACTACATATATAAGACTGATATTCATAATATAAAGAGACATCAAACTATAATCAAACAGTAATCAAATCTAAGACACATTAATAGGCCATATTTGGAAAGAGAAGAACGTCTGATCTTTATTAATGAATGAAAGTAAGTACATACAATTATACCTTCTTTCAAGCTTGGCACTTCACGAAACCTAGATTCAAGGTCTCCTGCTTCCGTTCTCCAAGGATTCCAGCCTCTAATCAACTGTGCTAGGGTTTACCAAAACTGAAGCACAAGAGAGGGGGATGAGGGTCTCCATTCCTCCAGCATAACTTTGTAATTGGGCTTATTCCTCTCACATGACCCCTCTACCCTCCTTATATAGTCAATGAGGAAGAGGAAAAGAAGTTACAACTGCTCAAGAGGTTTCCCAACCAACTTAACTTACTCGAATTTCGAGATTTTGACCAAAACAGGGGTGTACGCTACTCTATAGTAGAAAAAGTCGCGTACACATGTCAATGGGCGCTACTATTATAACAGTGGAGTCGCGCTCAATAGGGTATACACGCTACTATCATGCCTGTGTACCAGCGCCCATATTGAAAAATGGCCAAAAACAAGCTTTTCTGCTCATTTTCAGGAGATGGTTTGGTCTAGAAAAATGTTCCTAAGGGTCATATACATCAAATGGGTCAAGAATGAGGTAATTTCAACCATTTTTAGTGTCCCAAATTACTCCTTTATCCACAAATGTCCTGTTGTGTGACTAAACTTGTTCTCAAGAAGTGTCGTCATGCGACCAAGGGAAGCAAGTGTCGTCACAGATGGAGAGGTGTCATTTCAAGCTATAACAGATGCCCCCTAATGTATGAGGTCAGAGGGAGTATGGGAAACGATGCTCGAAATACATTATAAATAAAAAAGAGTTGAATCATGGAGGAACGGATAAACCAATAATCATAGGCTCAAATGAAGTACCTGAAAGCAAAGGCAATGTCAGACAAACTCATCCTTGGGGTAACTGTCCATGTTCAAATGGTGGAACATGACCTCCAAGAGGATACAATAATGATCCAAATACTGATGCATATATCATGGCCACTAGAATACAAGCGTGGATCCATGAGGAACATAAGTGTAAACATAGCCACATAAATACAAAGTGGATCTATGTCAAAACTGGAGAACATAGCCATAGAAAACAAGTTGGATCTATGTCTCATCAAGAGCCAAAAAGAGTGTGACTCAGTCTTGCGCAACTTGGGCGATAACATAAATGAGGTGATGCTATCGAGGATCCCAAGGTATTCATCCAAAAACAATCCAAGGTACAAACCTATCCATGCGGATAAATGAGTTATTGTCGAACATGGGAGGTATCGTTTGATTACCGGTCATTGATGTATACCGTTAACAAACGCGAGGGTGTCCACCAATAATGAAAATGGAACCCAAGGTACCTAGTACATTCAAGCAAGTGCGAATAGATGGTCTTGCCGTCGAACACTTGAAGAATCCATCGGATAGGAGACATTGATGTATTCCCATCTATCCAATAGCGAGTGAAACTGCCACTAATGACTGCAATCCCCAAGGTACTAACCGAAACTCTAAACTTCATTCCCAGAGTACAATGAGTTGAAGTCGATGGGAAGAAGTCCGTTGGAAGGGAGGCCTTAATGCATCCTCCATCATCCAACACGAGGGACACTCAAACAGGTATGAGCTGATTTGGAGTAGAACTGAACATCTGATGAAACATACTGACACCAAGGAATGGCCGACACATGAGGTCAAGGCAACTGCAGAATGGCTGACACAGGCTATATCCTTGAACAGTGAGCACGACACAAGAGTGACTTAGGCAGCTTTGAACACAAAGAGACCACGATACAAATCTGCACTGTAGGAGACATTAACAGATTCTCCAAATGATTGGAAGACTAACCAAACGGAGGAGTAGGAACTCTGAGATCAGGTTTATCCTAAGGCCAACGCTAGAACCCAACTTGTTTGATAGACTCAAAATAGGTGCTTTGTTCAAGGAGATAGTTGACTTGCTGCCATCATATTGAAAGATATTTTAACATTCTTCCCTTCCCTTTCCTTTTTCATTTTTTAACGAGCTTGACAAAGAACTAAAGCATGCTCGACGGTATTTTCATATTTAAGGAGTCTGAAAAACCTAGAAGAAAACTCCATACACCTATCCGTGGATTTTATATTGAGCCCAGATTGGTCTGTGCTCGGCGGTGTTTTCTTGCTTATAGAGTTGAAAAACTTAAACAGTCCTTTATACACCTATCCGTGGATTTTATATCGAGCCCAGATTGGTATGTGCTCGGCGGTGTTTTCTTGTTTATAGAGTTGAAAAACTTAAAGAGTCCTCTATCTACCATCTCGTGGATTTCACATCGAGCCCGAGTAGGTGAATGCTCGCTTGGTGTTTTCACATTTTGAGAGTCTGAAAACCCTAAAGACGACTCCAAAGGTCCTTTTTCATAAAGTTAGTCTCCTTCCTCGAAAAAGTGTAAAATGATGGAAGAAGAACTCTTCTAGTGCATACAAGAGTATACCTAGAGTATACCTTTTCCGTAAATTATCCACCAAGGCCCGGAAAAGGGGTAATTCTATACCTAAGTGGATGTCGGTTCAGTTATTTTAACGAGCCCGAAAAGACAACTATGCTCGGCAAACTTTTCCTATTTAAGGAGTTTGAAAAGGGCTTAAAATAACTCCATAGGGATCTTTTCCGTAAAGGTTTAACGAGTCTGGAAAAGTAAACTCATGACCTCCTTACTGTTTTTAACGAGCTCAAAGGAGATACAGAAAATGCTCATAACTTCCTTACTGTTTTTAACGAGCTCGAAGTGAAGATGAAAGAAATTCTCATAGCCTCCTTACTATTTTTAACGAGCTCGAAGGAAAGGTGGAAGACTGCTCATAACCTACTTACTGTTTTTAACGAGCTCGAAGTAAAAGAAGAATGCTCGAAACCTACTTACTGTTTTTAACGAGCTCGAAGTAAAAGAAGAATGCTCGAAACCTACTTACTGTTTTTAACGAGCTCGAAGTAAAAGAAGAATGCTCGCAACCTACTTACTGTTTTTAACGAGCTCAAAATAAAATAAGAATGCTCGAAACCTACTTACTGTTTTTAACGAGCTCGAAGTAAAAGAAGAATGCTCGAAATGGGAGGAGACGAGTGTCAGGGACATGCAAAACTAGCTCCAAGCGCATGGAACAAAGCTATGCCTAATGCAAGGAACAAGAGCAACATAAGGACACTTAGGGTGTGTCTCCTCCAGGTAAAAGGTGTCAAATTGCAAAGGAAAAATGATACAGGGCTTAGCGGAAATGAGATTAGAGATGGAGGCTTATATAACAAGCTAAAAGCGTGGAAGCCGGCTTCAGGCTCATTAGCACAAGAGGGATCATAACAAATGCATATGCAACTTGAACACAAAGATGGGAGCCTTATCAGGAATGGCCAGAAATATATGAGAAAGAAAGATATGAGGCTTCTTCTCAAAGTCATGGTAAATCTAAAAAGGATACCAAGCCTGTGAGAAAAACTCAACATGGGCACCAGAATGGCATAAGGGTGCTGACTAGGGTGACCCATGTTAGGTAGGCTCTGTTGTCGAACTAGTGCACGATGCATAAAGAGATGGCTAACACACCAATATCCAACAGGTTCGACCCTATGGCGAATTCGAATGGCAAAAGGTTCAAATGCAACATAACAGCGGGGAAGTCTAAACCTATATGCAAGGTTCCGAATATACCTGACATGGTTGCACAAAGTGTCGAAAAGGACCAGTAAGCAAGTATACGTCCAGCTAAGAATCTTGTCTCCAAGAAACATTAGTACCAGGATCATATCTAAAACATATGTAAGGAAAGACCCGATACAAGTCACTGTGGTAGAAATACTTTCAACTTCACTATTATCAACAACAGGCATAAACAAGGCAGAGTTTTCAAATGAAGACTCTATGGTACCCAAGCCCGAGGACTTACAATCAACAAGATCAACTTCAGGATGAAGATTAAAGTTGAAGGACATGATGGAATCTGCAGAAACAAATTCATCATCACGGGAGTTGAAAATTCTAGAAGCAGAATCAAACTCAGCAGGAACACTGATTTGCGGATCTATAGGAGAGTCCAAAGACTCGACAGTAGGAAGATCATACTTTAAGGTCAAACCGGGGTTGGACATGACTGCGACTGGACAAACATCCAAATGAATGGCAGACTGTACTATGGACTCTAGGAAAACTTCATCAGAAGGAAGTATATCATCCCAGATAGAACACATATCTAAACATTCAGATGGAGGTGTCACTTGGTCAAAAGCTGGGACCAAGTCCCGAGAAGGTAAGCATGAATTCAGAGACTTCTTCTCAGTAGCATTTGAACTCAAGGAACAATATGCCACAACATTCCCATGTGACATAGTAGTGCCTAATGACGAGGGATCCGAATGGTCTACAGTTGGGTAATAAGGAGGATCAACGAATGCAAGCTGGTCGATGGTGACAATGTTTTCGTTATGAGGGAAATGCATCACACGAAAAAGCGTAGACACTACAGCATGCATAACATAAATGTAATCACGCCCGAGGATCATATCAAAGTCCATAGGGTCCTTTAAAACCATAAAATCAACTAAGACTATTTTTCCACCCAAAGTAACAGGTGTCTGACGGAGGAATCCAAACGGTTCACTAGGTCTTTTATCGAAGGTCAACGACCAATTAACAGCTGGAATAACATTAGGGAAACCCAAATCTCTCCAAGCATAAGCAGATAAGATACTAACAGAAGCACCTTCATCAACAATGCATCGATTAACTATATGGTTCCCGATATCAACCTTTATCTGGAAAGGTGTCAAAGAAGGAAGATGAGGCTCGGCTAGACTATTCCAATCAAAGGAAACAATCCTAGGGCTTGGTAGGGGTTCACATGGCACAGATGAAGTGCCCCCTTTTTCAGGAACATCCAAACTGGTAATGCAGAAGACTTCAGCAGTAGGTGCATCAATCTCTGAAGGACTGATGGGATCGGTCGAAGATTGCATCGATTCGATCACTTCACTCTCCGAAGGAAGAGTGGGGTTGACCAAAGATTGCATTGGTTCAACCACTTTATCAACCAAATGTTGATCTGACTGCAGGGAATCTATAGACAAATCAAGAACAGAGGTTCCTTCAGACATGGACCACACTCTTCGTGCCTCTGGAATGGCAGGGCATCGGTGAGTAAGGTGATCTCCCTTACAAATTTTACAAGGGAACTTTGGTTTCCGTCCTATAGGTTTAGACTCCTTTACAACATCAGTACTCTCAGCATGACTAGCATTGGCTGACAGCTTGCCCCCAGCATGACTCACAGAGGCTGGTTGCTCAGAAGCATCAGACTTTTGAACTAAGGACCACACTTTTTACACTTCTGGAAGTACAGGGCACAAGTAAGTAAGGTGATCTCCCTCGCAAAACTTACAAGGGAACTTAAGCTTTTGTTTGTTTGGTTTGTTGACAATGTCAACTCCCTCAGCATGACTTGCAGTGGCTGATCTGGTGTCTCCAGTATGACTCACAGGAACTGGTGACTTGTCATTAATATGGCTAGCAGTGATCAATGACGTGTCCTCAACATGACTAACAGTGGTTGAAGACAAGCTTTCAGTATGATTTTCAGTGACTAAAATTTTTCTCCCAGCATGACCTCCAGAGGCTAGGTAGGTGCCCCCTTCATGATTTGCAGAGGCAGGGTGCTTGCCCCCAGCATGACTTGCAGTGGCTGGGTTGCTGCCCCTTTGTTTTGGCATCTTCTTACTATTCTTCCCCTGTCTATTCCTTTTAGACTGTTTGTTACTAGTATTGCTACTTTTGCCACATGAGGTAGAAGGAGGAGGAGAAGATGTTACTGGCAAAGAAGGCCCAGGGTTCTGATGCTCTTGATTTGAGGTGCTCACAAAAGAAGCGTCAGGAGCATGCAAGGAATTCGGAGTGGAAAACAACCAAACCGGAAGCCCAATAGTGAATCCATGAAGATTCAGAGTAGCCATTAAGGGAGCACCAATGTTTCCAATGAATGGAACAGCACAAGGATCCCCCGGAACAGGGGTACCCTGATTGGCACTCACCGGAATGCTAGACATAGTTTCCTGCTCAAATGAATAAGAAGCTCTCTAAGGCAAACTAAAACAAGTAGCACAAAGAGCACACCACTAAAAAAGGTCCTAGGTAAATCAAACCAGGCAAACAGATGCCTTCCAGAGAAGAGTCTGGGATGATGAGGGCCCAGAACAGATCAACGAAGGAAGAAAGACAGTTACCCGGGGTCCACAATACAATGACTAAGGGTGCAAGCACTGGAATCACCCAACCGCCCTCCCAAAGACCTGCAAGGGATTTCCTCCCACGTCTGTCCTAGGTACAGCAAATATACCTTCTGTTGTCACCTGTGTATGAACCTAGAGTCAGATACTAAGGATACCACAACACCAAAAACTCCTGGGAGAACAGTCACCGGTCAAATCAGAAAGCGTGGGCAGGGTAGCTAAGCCTGAAACTCGAAAGAGTCCCCAATACGCAATATGATCCTAGCATATGCTCGAACAGAAAGTAGGAGGGGTATTCCCAACAATCTGATCTTGCAATGACCTACTGCATAGATCCCAGGCAAGTTTTGAGTGAGGTGGGTTTACCTGTGATAGTCTTACTATGATTTTTGTGTAATGTGTGATCTTGGGTGGTTTAAGGTGTTTTAAACCCAAGATCCTAACCAAAACTAGTTGGTGTAGTGTAACCTAGAAAAGAAAATGTTACTAGTACATTTTATTAGGGTTCATTTTAAAGGTTACTTGATTACTCAAAAAGGTAGTGGGTGTGTGAGAGTGGTTATAGTAGAGATAGAGTACTGAAAATGAAAAATTTACCACCAAACAAATCTTTTTCTTTTCAATGCAAGTCTTAAAATTCTGATCTAGAATGCATGTGCAAATGCAGTTTTTAATATTTCGAATGCAAAAAAGGTAAAAATAAAGTCTAAATAGACCTAAGAATGCAGCTACTCAAGCAACTAGGTATGCAAAAGAAAACTTGTTCTTTTTTATGCAAAGCACTCTAAAATCTTTTAAGCCACTTGCAAGGTACTCTATTCAGAAAATGAATCAAAATTATTTATGCTTTTCAAAGGTAAGAAGCAAAAATGAAACTACCCTACTATCAAAACAAAAGCAAAGAAGCTTTTAGATTCTCTTTATGAAACAGTAAAAGCTACCAAATATGACTTTCAAATTCTTATTGATGTAAGCATGCCAAACATTGGGAAAAGAGTACAAAAACTACTTTTAAACCCAAACGAAGAAAATGACCTACGAAGAAGTATGGTTTGGTAAAGTCAGGTCTGCACATAAACAATGCAAACAAGGTCTTGAACAACAGCCAAAACACTTGAGCTTTCACTACAAAAGAAAAACTAAAAGTATAAGAGAGGATAAGAAATTTCACTCAAATAGATACAAACAGGGTCAAGAAGACTCAAGAGGTTTCAAATCCAGTGGAAATGGGGCAAGCAAGTTCAATTAGACTCAAATTAGGGTACAAAACACCAAACAGGTCCACAACCCCCCAATTTGGGTCAACAAACCCCAAAACTTTTCAAACAAGCCCAAATTGATCAAAAGAGGTTCAAATCATGAATGTAGGATTAGTACAAGGATGGGAGACCACTTACAGTGATTTAACACAGACCTAGGGTCATCAGGGTCCCCAAAAAAAATGCAGCCACAGACCCCAGATTTGGGTCCACAACCCAAAAACTAAAAAAAAATCAAACCCAGATTTTGAGCACTACTGTGTATGAAGGAAACTAGCGCTCATAGCAGTATGGGCGCTACTGTGCAGAGGAAAAGTAGCATATGGGTGCTATTGTGTGGTACAAACAGTAGCGTACAAGTGGAAAAAGTCTAAAAAATGGGGTTAAAACCCCCAAACTAGGTCCACAAAGGTTTGCAAAGGATGGGAAGGGTCTGTAAAAAGCCCAGGAGGGTCAAACAGAGCCTACTAACTGATCCTAATCAATAAAATGAACAAATACCATCAAACAAGACTGAAGAAATGACCTTGGATACCCCTAAGCAGTTAGGCTTTCCCCAGCGGAGTCGCCATTCTGTTGTGGGGAAAATGCACCTATAGTTCAGGGGAGAAACTACCAACTTACGGTGATAAAGATAGACTTACAAGCATTCTGCAAGTACAACAAATAAATGAAGAGATTAGGATTTAGAGATGTAGGCACCTTATTCAGAAGGTTGATCCTAGCTTTTCCTCCCTTGCTCTTCAATGCTTATCCAATGTCGCAATGCCCAAACCTGCAAAAAAAATTGATACCCTTCTCAAACACATTTGACTACATATATAAGACTGATATTCATAATATAAAGAGACATCAAACTATAATCAAACAGTAATCAAATCTAAGACACATTAATAGGTCATATTTGGAAAGAGAAGAACGTCTGATCTTTATTAATGAATGAAAGCAAGTACATACAATTATACCTTCTTTCAAGCTTGGCACTTCACGAAACCTAGATTCAAGGTCTCCTGCTTCCGTTCTCCAAGGATTCCAGCCTCTAATCAACTGTGCTAGGGTTTACCAAAAATGAAGCACAAGAGAGGGGGATGAGGGTCTCCATTCCTCCAGCATAACTTTGTAATTGGGATTAGTCCTCTCACATGACCCCTCTACCCTCCTTATATAGTCAATGAGGAAGAGGAAAAGAAGTTACAACTGCTCAAGAGGTTTCCCAACCAACTTAACTTACTCGAATTTCGAGATTTTGACCAAAACAGGGGTGTACACTACTCTATAGTAGACAAAGTCGCGTACACATGTCAATGGGCGCTACTATTATAACTGTGGAGTCACGCTCAATAGGGTATACACTCTACTATCATGCCTGTGTACCAGCGCCCATATTGAAAAATGGCCAAAAACAGGCTTTTCTGCTCATTTTCAGGAGATGGTTTGGTCTGGAAAAATGTTCCTAAGGGTCATATACATCAAATGGGTCAAGAATGAGGTAATTTCAACCATTTTTGTGTCCCAAATGACTCCTCCATCCACAAATGTCCTGTTGTGTGACTAAACTTGTTCTCAAGAAGTGTCGTCATGCGACCAAGGGAAGCAAGTGTCCTCACGGACGGAGAGGTGTCATTTCAAGCTATAACAACAACCAGAGCAAACACCATCCCTGCAAGATACCATCGGAAGACTTGTCACCATATTTTCTTTACATAGTTGTTGCAATGAGTGATAATTTAAGTGACCAAATCGCTCATGCCAAAGTTTTCTCAAGTTATCACTATGAGCAACAAAAACTGAAGGGAAAGGTGATGACCCAAAGTTGTTAAACTTGTACAACCTGGTAATATCATCAACCATTCCAGTAGCTAGGACCTGTTGAGGATATTTAAAATCCTTGATTACAACTTGGTGAGGTGTAAAGGTCACAGTTTTACCTTCACCAGAATGAGTGATCTAATAGACTGATAGCAAATTGCAGAAAATTCTTGGAACACATAGTACATCACTAAAATAACCATTATCTACTGGAACTGTTCCAGCTCCTACAACACTTAGAGATCTATCATCACCAACAAATATTTGTTTGGTGTTACATTCATGCATAGTAGAAAAGATGGCTTGATCCTTAGCCATATGATAAGATGCTCCAGAATCAATGAGACATTCATTTGAAGTAGAAGATGAAGATGTATTATAAGAATAACCAGAAGCACAAAGTGCATGTCCATGAGAGGCAAATTCTGAAGGTGAATCTAGGCTGATGTGGTGCTTCTTCATTGCTACTTCCAAGGCTGCCATCTTCTTGAAACACTTAGATTCATCATGATTATCTTTCCCGCAATAGTTGCAATGACGCTCAGTCTTCTTGCCTTTTGGCTTGGATCCTTTGTCATTTTTAAAGAAGGAGCTGACTTAGAGGGTTTTGGACACTTGTTTGACTTATTATTGTGAAAATTTTGTTTCTTGGGAGGCTTGGACTTTTCTTTCTGTTGGGACAATAAGGCTTTCCCAGATGTATCTGCATTGTTGATTATTCCAAGATGAATGAGTTTATCTTGTTCTCTAATCAAGGAATCACAAAAGGATTCAAGACTAGGCTCTTGATAGCTAGTTGCATTCAAGGATGCTTTCATGGAGTAAAATGTAGATACAAAAACAGAATATGCAGGTCCAAGTTTGGAAAGAATATGATAAATGCATTGTTTGTCTTCCCTCTCAATCTTACATTCTGCACATAAGAGTTTAAGAGTTTTATACTTAGATAAATAATCTTGAATGCAGGAAAAGTCACTTGGATTTAAAGAAATCAACTCATTTTCGAGTTGGTGACCTCAAATTTCATTGTTTTTACCAAACACAGATTCCAACTTGTCCCAAGCAACATTAGGTTCATCAACTCCAGATATGTAGAATCGCAAATCAGTAGAGATTGACATCCCAATCAATCCATGAGCTTCATCACATCTATTTGCCCATTTTATTTTCTTATCATCATCAGTGGGTTCTTTTTCTTTCCCTGAGGTAATTCTGAAAAGTCCCCTACTTCGTAGAACATCCTCCATACGATATTTCCATGAGAAATAGTTGGAACTGTTAAGTAGAATATCACAAGGGGGGGCCATATTTGTAAATTAATGGTTGTAAAAGCAGAAACCAATAGTCTGGATGTGAAGAGCTCGAAAAAATAGGCGGTTTCAAAAAAAATGGCACTGAAAACTGACTTTGTATGATGAAGTTATGCTTGAACAAAGAAACTGTTGAAGATGTCCCCAATAGTGACGTGGCAGCTAGAGAATGTCCAGCAAAAAAAAGAACCCCCCTCTTCCCAAGATGAACCTTTTGATAATCACTTTACAAGAAAGTTGCTTTAAGTGAACCACTTTTCTTTTTTTTTCTTTGGTTAAGTGAACCACTTTTGTAAAATAAGTGATTTCACTTTTACAATGATATTACTTTTAAATAGTGCAACAATAAAAAAAACTTAAGTGACTCACTTGTATTTTTATTTTTTATTATTTAAGTGAGATGCACTTTTACAATAGAATAACTTGAAAATATAAATTGCATGCACTTTTTCTTTTAAAAGTAACTTTCTAAGACTTGAACTCAAGACCTATTAAGGAATAAAGCAACTTTGAACCAAGTGAGCTAGATTAAAAGGTATGTAAAATATGGGAATGAGGAAGGGGGATTTTTTTTTTTTTTTACTCTTCTTGCTCAGTTTGCGTGCTTTCCCTTTTTCCTGCAAAACACACCACAAATCGAAACAAAAAAAAATTTCTACACTTGTGGGGAGGGCCACAATCTTTCCTCCCAACCACCCAAGCTACAACCAATGGACCGAACACCAAGAGCAACCACTTCACACAAATAGATCACAGATCAACACACCGATGTTTTGACGTGGTTTAAACCCTCTTGAGGGAAACACTCCACGGCCCCGGCCAAATAGCTTCTACGGGACAATTTATTATGCGAAGAAAGAAAGTTACAAATGAGCTTCTCATAATCGATCAACTAAACAATGACCCTCCATGCTCTTTCAATAGATATCATGGACCAATCGGGTGTTAAGCCACGGATCAAGGTTAGGTTTGATCTAAGAGAAGTTGAGCCGTCGGATCACTCTATGTCGGGAACATATCGTGACCGTCGGATTAAGTATTTACAAATGCATACTAAAGAAACACACTATCCCTAACGGATATATTACACAAGTTGATCTTAACTAACTCCTAAGTGTCTAAATATCCTAACAAATTTGTCTTTCTTAGGGAGATCCAAAGTGTTATATCTCCCTTACAAAATCACTTGGTAATAGTCTCCCAAACAAAGAGATATCTACACTACTATATCAACCATACAATTAAACTAAAGCAATGTTAATGAGTACGACAAATAAAGTATTCCCTTATTTATGAGTTCTCTCACTTTATTTGGTGTGTTGGTAACCTTCCTTGAGGTGTGGTAGAGGATTACCAAAAGAAACACATAAAATAAAAGCAACCATAAATGCAAAAAAAATTATCCAATGAGATATCTACACCAAACCAATGGAGAGAGTATACATGTGAGGACTATCCTTTTGTTGGTAGAGAGTTGGGGGACATAGTTGGTCCAAGTAACACAAGAGATTGTAGAAGAGATTATAGATATTTGATATAAATATAACAATCTTCAACACTTTGATAGTAATAGTTATAACCTCTAACAAGACAAAATGAGTCATGCTTAGTAGAAAAGAGAGTGAAATATGTGCATTGAGGAATTGAAAAATTAACCTTTGGGAAACATTTACTTTTGTGAGTACTAATCCTTGGCATTGATCGATAAACTCTTCTTTAGCAAGTGCGCCACAATTTTTTCTTCCAAAAGTGAGGTTTTATTCTATGTGGTAGCACCAATGTGGGATATAGTAGAGGCTTGTTCTAAACAAATCATGTATTGGGTACAACATCTAGGCCAAAAAAGGAGTTCAAAATTGTCCTAGTGAGCCTTTTATACACCCTAAAATGGTATGAGAATTTTGGGGACTTAAAAAATATATCTCTACCAATCAAGGGATGAGAGTGTCCAAGTGAAGAACCCAAAAAGGATTATTCAAGGTGACCAAGGGGATAAAGATATCACCTAGGTACTGGGCATACCAAAATAGGAAAATCACACTCATATGTCTACACCCATTCAAGGGGATACGTAAGGAAGAATAACCATCACATGTACATTGTCTTAGCAAGTGGCAAGTGGCATGCCATCGACAAGCATTGAACATATGGAAATGATTTAAAAATATTCCTACCCAACATCAGATACGTGTATGATCAGAATGAAGTGTGACATTCATACACTAAAAAAGTGGCATGGGTGGATAGAGTTTAAGTTGGCTACTAAATTGTCCAATGTCTTTATAGCTTTGTAAAACCCTAAAACATTCACCTGATAACATACACTAAAGAACATAAATCCTAATAATTTTTAATTGTCCCTAAATCTAGTAATGACACAATAAAAATAGATACATTATTCATACATTAATGTAACAAACTCATAAACTTTTAAACAACATGATCATTATTGAAAAATAATATAAACACAATTCTAAATCAACCTAATGTTTAACGGACGAAATTTATCATTATTTATTATATATAACTAAAAATCTCATCATTATCATAATGTTATTAGCGAGCTTATCAAAAAGTGATGCAACACATAAAGAGACACAAGATTTATAGTAAGAAAAACCCCACAAGAGTAATTATCTTACTCATAGATCCAATGCTAGTCCAATCCTTTGATAATTCTAACTCAACTCAAAATCCAACACAAAGCAACAATAACCCCATTGCTAAGTCTATCTACTCTTTATATATAAGAGGAGTACTTAAACGAGTCAAACAATAAGTAGGAAAGTACCTTATCATATTCAATTATTTTGATAAGAAGAGACCCCTTGTTATTATGACAAGGCCATATCCAATCCCTCATCTTGGTTATACCAAGGATTTTCATGTTTTAATTGATTAAGTGAGCAATTCACGAACAATATACAAAATTCCATTAACCTAATGTACTATAGAAGAGAGAAAAACACAAACATGGTTAAACAAAATTCATGAATTTTATCAACGAAATAATGATAAAAAAATGTACAGTATATAATGGCTAAGAATGGTGTAATTACCTTTCAGAAAATGTGTGCAGCTACTAGTATGATTAAAGAAAAAAACCACAACAAAACATTAAGCTGGTTTATATTACAATAAGCAAAATAAAATCTAAAAGACAAAAATAAGAAGTTTGAAAAGAAAAAGGCATGGGAACTTGGGAAGCTGAGTTGGAATGAAAAATCAACTTCTCAAAGCCATAACTTTTCTCATTTAATTCCAATTAAAATATCTCATTCAAAATCTCTCAACACAAATACCAGAAAGAAAGGCTCAAAACTAGAGAAAATAAATTTGTCAATGTTTTGGGGTTAGAAAACGATGGGAAAGGAACAAAAATAGGTGACTTAAGGATTTGACCCAAAACCACCAAACTCAAGATTTGTTCAATGATGACTTGAAATGGCTTGAATATTTTCCTATATTACTCCTCCCCCTTGGATATAATTTTTTCTCATTATGCCATATGTCTTGTACCAAGCGGGGAAACTTCTACTAGATCTAATTCTTGGTGAACATTTTTCCTTGGTGTATTATATGCACTGCTCTAACAACAAGAAGTTGGTAGAGTTGTATTTCTTGTTTTCGGGTGCTCTTCATGTCCGTCTTTACCCATTCTTTATGGGATTTTACATATCCAAGGCCACAAGTATGATTTTGTCATGAGCTATTACATTAGTTTTATCTTATCCTTAAGATCCATGATTATAATAACTAAGAATATGTTCCCATTACCAACATTTATAACAAGAATAACAAACATATAATTTCAAAGGTTTGATGCTCCCTTTCACATTGTAGAATTTATTTATAGGCATGACACATGTACTGACCTTGCATTTAATCAAGCATGCCTACCTATATTAAGATTGTAAATTGCCTCTTCAACACCTTGTTTACTAGCACTTTATATGAAACTTAGATTCATGAACCAAAAGGAAGTCATTAAGACATAATAAAGTCTTTATTGCAACCTAAACACCTGATTCCTCACGCATGTAATAATAAGCTTATGGAAAACTAATTGGTGGATAAATTCATTATCAAATCACATAAATAGACAAAATTTGTCAAATTCAATTGCATGGGAATGCTTCTGGGCCAATATCACATAACCATATTGATAACCAATAGATTTTTATTCGCCCAAAATTACCTAGAAACTCATTCATGCAATTTATTAAACACATGGCAAGCAATCCCAAGCTTCAACCATGCATGGAGAAAACAACCCACCTCTATTTTATTTTCCATGTTGGGTCAAAGAGAAACCCAACCAATAATCATTCACACATATTGACCATAAGAACACATGATACCCTTCAACCCTCACATTGTATTGATCTATAATTCTCTCATAATGCAATAGAGTACAATGAGGTCCCTTATATAGGAATAGGTGACCATAACAAACTTGTCATAATAGGATTTATTGTTCAACTATCTTTACCAATATCTCCTTAAATATCTGAAGTGATCTCCATGAGATAATCATCCCTAGCTTCTCTCTTTGTCCTCGTCTTTGAATCATACATAGACTTTGTGCATTGTATGCATCATTACATTTTTTATATTCTCACCATTAGATATCACAAATGAATTATTCTTTCATGTCCACCCTTAATGAATACGTGTGATTCAATATGCATGTATGAGTTGTCTTCATCTTCAGCCTTTGTACTCTGCATCATCTTCACTCATCTTCAAGCTTCTTCATCTTCAGTCTTCTGTACTCTGCATCATCTTTAGTCTTCTTCATCTCCGTCTGCATCTTCAGTTGTTGTCTCCTTCTTGCGTCATGCATGAGTTGAACCATTCTTTGATAAATTTGGATCTTAAGTCAATTATCTGAGATGCATCATCTTCATATCAAGGGTTTCTTCGGTTAACCCTCAGCCATCTCATGGGTTTTCTTTAGCTTACACAACCAATACAACCAGGGTAATTTTTAGGGGCGAAATTTGGCCAAATGGCTATTTTTTGGGTGTTTTTTCAAAAAATAAATTCACAATTTGGTCATTTTTAGTCTCTAATATTGCCTATATTTACATAAAATATGTTTTTTTATCATAATATTCACCAAAATTTACACATTTTAGTAGTAAATTATAGGTTTCAGATTTAATATTCACCTACCTATCTATATATATGTTTTTTTTCAATCCAAAATATTCGCCTATAATACTATACTTAAGTATAATATTAGAATCCTTTAAAAATACCTTGAATACAAGATATCTAGGGTTTTGGATTACCCTTGACCATTACAACATATTTAGGTTTTTGGATTACCCATGACCTTTACAAGTGGTTTTGGATCACCATGAACCAATACAAAAAAAAATGACTCATGACTCAAGTAACATTCATTGACAAATCTTCCTGTAACATGTGAATATTTGGATTTCAAATTGACTTTTGAAGACTAACTAACTCATGGACTTTTTTATGTGAGAAATATTGTTGTACATCAGAACATTTCACCTTGTACATGACTTGTTCTACCACAATGACTGCAACATTGCTTTTGCTTTTGCTCCAGCGTCTACACTTGGTTTGTTACTACTTCTTTTGCTTCTAGTTCATTGTTGTTGTTGCTACCTATAGATAGTTCATCTTCTAAATGCTTTTGCTTTCAAAAATTTGATGTTGTCCTTACTTCACTACAACAAAACCTAGAATTTGCACTAGATTTAGCATTGGATTTTATTGTAAACATTTTTCCAATTGTGGTAAGCAATCCAACACTAAACCTAGTGTTATTTTGCATTTTTGTAAAGCATTAAATTTTGTGTCCTTTTTTGCATCATTTTTGGCTTCCAGTTTTGCGCCCTATTTTTTGCGTCTTTTTTTCACCCAATTGTGCATCTAGTATTGCATCCTTTGTTGCATCTTGTGTTGCATCCTTTGTTGTGTCCTTTTTTGTGCCCTTTTTTGTGTCAACGTTGTGCCCATTTTTGCATCTAGTGGTACACCCAGTTTTTCACCCAATTTTACGTCTAGTTTTACATTGCGTTTTGTGCCCAGTTTTGCATCTAGTTTTTTGTTTAGTGTTGCGTCCAATTTTGCATCCAATTTTGGCCCTAGTTTTGCATCAAGTTTTATGTCTAGTTTTGCATCCCATCTTACATCCAATTTTGTGTCCCATTTTATATCTATTTTTTCATTCAGGTTTGTGCCCTGTGTTGCATCCAGTTATGCACCTAGTTTTGCATCTAATTGTATGTCTAGTGTTGTGTTTAGTTTTACGTCTTGTGTTGTGTCCCATCTTGCATCCAATTTTGTGTCTTACTTTACGTATTTTTTTCATCCAATTTAGCACCCAGTTTCGCACCTAGTGCTACCACCAGTTATGCACCCAATGTTGAGTCCATTGTTTCATCCAGTGTTATGTCCAATTTTGCGCTCAGTTTTGTGCCCATGTTTGCAACTAGTTTTGTGTACAGTTAAAAGTCCAATTTTACATCCCGCGTTGTGTCCAATTTTGGGCTTTGTTTTGCGTCTTATTTTGCATATATTTTTGCATCCAGTTTTGCATCTAGTGTTGCTTTCCTTTTCTCATCCAGTTTTGCGTTTGGTATGACGTCCACTTTTATGTCTCATTTTGCATCTACTGTTGTGTCTAAGCTTGCATCCACTTTTATGTCCCAATTGTCATCCATTTTGTGTCTCGTTGTGCATCCCATTTTGTGCCATTGCTAATTAAGAATATTAATTTCAATTATTAATAGTGAAATATATCAATTATTATTAAAATTTTGCATCCATTTTATTAATTTCAATTAAATAGTGAAATATATCAAAGTTTTCAAATATCATTAAGAATTAAAATTTATAGCATAACATTTGTGAAGAAGTTCAAGATAAATTCACAACATCCATCCAAAAGTAGTAATATCATCATACATAATAATTATCCACGAAAAGAACATTGTCAATTTCCAATATATATAAAGTATTTAGACAATATTGATAATATCATCATCATGTTTGATCAAATCAACCAAAATTCAAATGTATGATTAACGGATCAAAACCTTTCACGGATATCATTATAGTAAAGTAACAAGAATTTTAGTATATATATAATATATACTTTTTTTTTCTCACTTTACTATAATGATATCCGTGAAAGGTTTTGATCCATTGATCATACAGTTGATATCTGTGAAAGGTTTTGATCTATTGATCATACATTTGATATCCGTGAAAGGTTTTGATCCGTTGATCATACATTTGAATTTTGGTTGATTTGATTAAAGATGATGATGATATTATCAATATTGTCTCAAAGTAAAGTAAATTAAAAAGAAGTCGAATATATATATATATATATATATATATATATATATATATATATATATATATATATATAATTTAAATACTAATACAATAAGAAATAAATTGTATGATCTCAATATATAAATATAAGAGTCAAAATGACAAAGATGTCATAGTTATATATCAACAACAATACATGTACATATAATACAAAATGTAGCAAGCTCAAGCATAGCATCAATAGCTATCTAGCACCACCAACATCATGATCATGATAAACATACTCGTTATCTTGCTAAACCTCATCACCATCATCACCATAATCACCTTCTTCTCCTCCTATATTTGAAGCAGGCTCAACATAGTTTGGATCATCATGTATGGGGTCATCAACTACTATGATCTAAAAAAAATCAATATTAGATGTTAGTATTAATTTCATGCCACATTGCATATTTTTATTATATTTCTAATATTAACTCATGTACCAAAAAAAAAAAAGTATAATACAACTGCAGTTAATATGTGTGTGTGCACTGATATGACTACAAAAGAAAGTGAAAAAATAGAACTAATAACAATTATTAAAAGATATAAACAAATTAACTAGTTTAAGAAGTGTGAAATGGCAATAACAATATTGATATTCTTCTTACTTTTGTGATTTTAAGATGAATACTAAAGTGATAGATTTGTCCTAGCTATCAAAGATGGCTTGCCACTTCGACCATCAAGCTTTCCTTCGCTAAGCAAATCATGGCAATAAATGAAGGTTTGATACAAGAATCTGAGGCAATTGAATTTTAATACATTTGGTTTTGTCAAAAGTTAGGAATCCAACAAGATAACTTAATATGCTCTTTCTTTTCCATGAAATTACAAATTGGTTCTTATTTCCTATCTCCTACACTTACCATATCACATGGAAAGCTTTAACAACAGAATGGTACAAAACAAACTACTCTAAGGGATATCAATCATGAATCCAAAAAGATAGTTATTCCTAATTTCACCACTTTAAGAGATGGATAATAAAAAATAACAATATTGTCGATTGTAAAGAAAAGGATGCTTAAAAAGGACCAACAACTTTAGTAATGGGGAGACCAAGATTTAGAGAATTTTAGGTAACATGTCATTAGTTTTAATAATTTAATAGTGTAACTTCAAAAGAGGGAGTTGTCACTATACCGATGGAGAAAGGTGAAAATTTGATGATGAAAAAAGCATGACTACACTTGCAAGGTAGTGACAGAGACAAAAGAAAGAAGGATTGGTTGAGGAAGAGCATTTTCATAATGAAATGCATCACTAGAGATAAGTGTTGTATATTCATAATTATTATTGATAGTCAAAGCACTAATAATATGGTAGAGATAGAAATGCTCGAGAAGTTAAATTTAGTGCCTTAAACATACACAATCTTAATTGTGGTTTCAGAAGGGATATGAGTTGATGGTGAATGAGAAAATTTAGTGTGGCATTTAGCATAGAGAATTATCAAAATGGAGTCATATGCGTCGTTACCCATGCATGCTTGCCATTTATTACAGCATATAGCATGGCAATATGATATGCATTTTCTTCTAAAGTCATATTTTATCAACAGTCCTTACTCTTAAAAAGTTAAAAACATAGACACGTTATCACAATCATCATTAAGTTCAATGTGCTATATTAATTGTTGGCCATATGATCACTATGTGGCTCCATAACTGTCAATAATTGTGTGTATTGTCAATCAAGAGTTATTTTATGTAGATTTATCATTTCCTCCTATAATATGTTATTGTATCATCCTTTGTCACATCTGTCCCAAAGATGTTTATGATGGTCCGATCATATCCCTTTCCATTTTTTGCGGACTTCCTTAATCCTTTGTGATGTATGAACAACAACTTATCTTGGAAAACTCCTTTAAAAACGGTATTTTCCAAGTAATACACACCTTGCAAGAGGCCAACACGCATATACATGCTTTGTCTTTGGCTAGCCCACGTATGTGTCTATTCAAGGGTAAAAAATAAAAATACGTTATTTAACGAGAAAAATTTTCGGTTATGGTCATTCCCGATCTCTCAAATCTTCTTAATAAGCATCTCTAACTTCCATAACTACCTCTACATCAATATAAAATAGGCACAAAAATGAAGGAAAAAGCTAGTTCCCTTGAGTCTTAGTTCCTTTTTATTAGCTTTTGGAATATTGAGCATTGTAGTGAGCATACCCTCATGTTGTTCAAGTAAAACCAGATTCCACAAAAGCCCTTTATCCCGTGTATGCAAAATTCCATATCCCCTATCTGGAACATTGTAGTTCCATCCCTTCTTGTGAGCTTTATTATGTAAGAGAATTGTAGGGATTCTCTTGGGCATACTTACTAAAAGAAGATTCAGATTAGAAGTTGAGTGTTTGGACGCCTGGGTGGAAGAACTATGATCTTAGTTTTAGAACGATGTCGTAGCAAGACTTAGGTGATATCATTTCATTGTACCTTGATGTTTACTTTTATGTCCATATCTATTGTTCAATTATTGTTTATAGATGTCTAATTATGGATGTGTAATTCTGCAAATTCAATCATTTTTATAATCTTTGCAACAATAACTATCTCTTGATTTGTTTTTGTTCGCTTTTTTCAGTTATCAATTAAATTGTGAGTGATAAGATTGGAGCAGCAGCAAACCAAGGGTTTCTTCTTCAAACGATATGAACCGGGTAAGTTATCTTCTAATTTCTTTGTCCATTTAAAGTTGTTTGTAAATATTAAAGATTGAATCTTGCTTGAGTTAATTCATTTTCTTTTATGGGTATTGATTTGTGGTGATCCCACCCATATAAGAAAACCAATTAACTCAAGCAAGATTTCCCCCGGCATGACTTTCAGTGGTTGGTTGTGGATCGCCCCCAACATGACCTCTAGAGGATTGGGAATTGCCCCCATGTCTTCACATCTGCTTCCTATTCATCGCCCTTATATTCCTTTTAGATTGCTGGTTACTAGTACGAAGACTTTCAGCACATGAGGTAGAAGGAGGAGGATAAGATGTTACTTGCGAAGAAGGCACAGGGTTTTGATGCCCTTGATATAAAGTGTTTGCTTGAAAAGCATCAGAAGAATTCAGGACATTCAGAGTGGAAAACAACCAAACCGGAAGCCCCAGGGTGAATCAAGGAAGATTCAAAGTGCCCATCAAGGGAGCACTAATGTTTCCAACAAATGGAAAATCACAAGGATCCCCTTGCACAGGGGTCCCTTGGTTGGTGTCCACAGGAACCTTAGCCATAAGTCTTGACTCAACAAGAAATCTCTAAGGCCAACTAAGCACAAACAACACACCACTAGCAAAGATCCTAGAGTTAAAACAAGCAAACAAAGTGCCTTTCAAAGTTCACCGTGGGTTGATTAAGTCTCACAACCAAACAACAAAGGTGTGAAAGCAGTTACCAAGGCCTTCACTAACAACCCTTCTTGGTGCAAGTCTCCCACCATAGATTGCACATAATTTTAGTGTTTATTAAGGTTGTTTATAATGTAATTTTAGAGTGTTTATAATGTAACTATCGAAGGTTGTTTGATTCGTAGAGTTTATAGTTAAAAATGTTTATTCATCCTTGTATTCTTAAGGTTTTATGGTTTGTATAATTTATAGCTAAGCAATGTTATTAATAATTTTAATTGTTTTTATTTCAATGATTTAAAAAATTGATATAGTAAGTTTTTCATTTTTTTTAAATATATAAATTTAAGATAAATTTATACTATTTTTTATATCATATTTTAAATATCAAATTTTCATATTTAATTATTTTTTAATGATAAAATCTATCATAATTTAAGTGTTAAAATGTAAGGAGGATAACTATCACTTTCTTTATTTGTGAATGTGGGATTCATTACAATTATTTAAAGAAAACTATATCACATGAAATGATTTATTGTATTAAATTGTTTCCTTATATATGTGAAAGAATAGCTCTTAGCCCATCACAAGCAATTTTAGGTCTTACTCTAGACCAAAACACAATTTTAGTATAGATAGTATCCTCAAGAAAGCCAATCTACTTTGTGGTCGTGGTGAAGGCTATCTCTGATGAGGTGATGTGTTTACACTCAACCTATAAAGTCCACTGAGGTAGTGTATGGTCGCATGTATGAGATTAAGGCTAGATGTTACTAAAATTCACATGACCCCATTAAAGATAGCTTCAACAATGACCACAAGAAACACTTGTTTTTTTATTGCTTAACAACTCTCTTTCTAAGAAGACAAATTAATAACCCAAAACTTAGAAACATCTTACAAAATATAAAATCCTCAAATAAAAGTGATAAGTCAACCCAAATTTACAAATAAAGTCAACAATAATTATTCTTTTAACCACAACTAAATTATCATAGATTTTACCATAATTATTACGAACATCTTTATGCTCGGGAGACCATGGCCCTTTTTAGCACATTCCATGTATATAACGAGGAACGATCTGTCCACCTTCGTTAAGTATATAAAGATTAAAAGCGACTGACTCTCCCAACATTCATTCCTCTTTATTTTTCGTCAATCTTGGTCTCACTCTGCAACTTCTCTACCTCGGTAAGTGTGACCTAAACTTCCAAGATCAGCACAATTCCAACCGTTCTACAAATATCCAAATTTATCAAAAAAGCGAGAGGAGGAGCCAAGTTTCTGGACGTGAATACTGTTAATGCAGCCCAATTCATCAGTTGCAGAGAATTGCGGATTCCATAAAGTAATCCACAAATCGGGGACGCCATAGCCATCAGCAAGAGGTATGTTTCATTCCCAATTATTCTTCAAACCCACATCAGTTTTCGACTTCGGAAAGGAAAGAATACTGTATTGATTAGTCAAGAGGAGCGTACTTTTGTAAGAAGCACTGATGAGAGATTGACTCGTGGTAACCTTGCAACAAATAAATGAATAGTTAAGGATTACTCTTCTTTAACATCTCTGCAGAGCACATATTTTCCCCAACTTGATCATAACATCAATATTGCGCATTCTTCTCCATCAATGGATGATGTTTCTGCTAAGTTCCCAAATTGTTTAAGGGCATTTTTGGGAGACCAAGATTGTTCTCCTCCCCAAAATTCTGAGTGCCAAGAAAATATGAAGCTGCAAATGAATATCAAGGGCAGAAAAGAATCCATTCCATCCCTACATCCCATTCCCAGCATTCAACATTCTGTCAATGTCAGGGCGTCCTCCAAGTCCCTTAAGGTAAACGCAAATCTCTCTAATTCTGAGGCTCGGAATTACAATATGTAAGAAACTGTTTATCAGAATTATCCAATTTCTGAATACCCATTTCAATTTTCATGTTCTCTAACAGATGGGCTCCCAGAAATCTCTACAATCTGTTATGAATACTCCTGTATCTTGTAGTGAAGAGAGAAATCAGGGGAATTCAAGTATAAGAATCCTCGATTTATCCAATCAAAAGGTTGCAAGCCAGGAGAACAGTATGGGTGGATCTCTCTATTTGTTGGTAGATGCCATTGAGATATTAGAAAATCAGCAACATCACAGCAGTATCGGCATCGAGATTCAGGAAAAGGTTTCAGTCCAGGATTTACCCAAAAACATGCTCATGCAAATAAAAAATGCTTTGGGCAAACCTAGTTTGCAAAACGATCAATGCTTGGTTGAGGATCATGGTTTGGAGTCTGTAAAAATATTAGCCTTCAAGAAGGTTAGCGAACCTGGCGATGTCCAACATTGTTTCAGCAGCATTTCAAAAGAGTGTGAAATAGGGCAAGGAACCATGTCCGTGACTCGTTCGAAGCGAGGAAGATTGCAAGCCTTCCCCTCCAAATATTCAGACTCTGTATTGCAGCCATGGAAGAAAGTTTCAAGAAAGGTGCCCACTTGTCACTGTTCTTGAATTTCAGAGGTAAGCTAACGAAGCTCAGGGCTCAAATGTAACTCAATTTTTATGCACTCACATTCTCACTGTGGTTCGGGAGGTCCAATTACAGCGGCTGATAAGCATTTACATTGTCAGGGTTTCATTTTTTGGGGGGTGGGGTTTTGGGTTCAATTGTAACTCATAGGCACCCACATTCTCACTTTGGTTACAAAGGTCTCCGTCTACTTACAAGTTACAGCAACTGATATTCAGTTTCTGTAAGATTACAAGCCTTCCAGGCTCCGAATATTCAGACTCTATATTGCATCCATGGAAGAAAGTTTCAAGAAAGGTACCTACTTGTCACTGTCCTTGAATTTCAGAGGTAAGTTGATAAAGCTCACGGTTCAAATGTAACTAGATGACAGTCACATTTTCATTGTGATTTGGAAGGTCTGTAACAGTTAATAAAGCATTGCATTTAGGGTAACAATGTTTCAACTTTTTCAGCTTTAGATTGCAAATGTAACTGAGACGTATTAAGCACCCACATTCTCGCTCTGGTTTAAAAGGTCCACTTACAGAAACTTATTAGCATCTTCAATAACAAAGGCTTTCAATTTTTTGAAGCTTTGATATTATTGTGATTCAATATCAAATACTTATCCTCTCTGAAGACTTGTGAAAAAAATTACATGTTAGCAAGGACCGGAGGAATTAAAGCTTGCACCTATGTTTTGTATATAGTGTAAGTTGCTGTGGGCCTCACAAGTAAGACTGATTCTTGACTCATCTAGGATGTTCCTCATATATCAAAATCTTATCTGGTTTGAGATTCTTTTTATTAAAAATGCATCTTATGTTTTATTATTAAAAAATAAATGTTAGCTAAAAGAGCTAGCATGTCATCTTTGGCTCTGATCTCGAGAGTATTTATATCTTCCCACAAAAAGGTCAATCATGTTGGACTGTAACATGCATTTTCTGCCAAATCGACCCATCCTTCCACTATGGCATTGGCTTCTGATTAATAGAAACATGGATTGGTTTGATAATCAGATAGATTTTAGGAGGAACATGGATTGGATTCGGAATTTGATAGATGTTAGAAGGAGTTTTAATTTATAATTTTATACCTATTCATTGCCCAGCAGGTTGCAATAATCTTCAATAAATAGCAATGGCTTTTACCAATTGACCATATTTTACTTTAGGTGTATAATTTTGTTTTATTTTATTGAGGCTTTCCAGGTCTAGTTCTATTTTACTTTAGGCTTTTTAAGTGAAGTTATTTTTTAACTATCGTGTGATCGGCTGAACAATAGGTATTTCAACATAACAAAGAATTTGGTTATTGAGTTTTTCTTTCATTGATGTCTGTTTGTAGCTTAGTTGTATTTATTAGCAGTTACTTAACTTGTGGTTGGTGAACATTGATAGGCCACAAATTAAGTGCTAGGAACTCTCTATCGTCTATGCCTCAGCTACCAGTTATCACATGTAAACTGAGATATTTTTTATGATTGTTTATTTATAATTTGTAACAACTGCTATAAAATAAATCTTGATAATAAACTTGTCTCATCTTCATGTAATTTAAGAAGAGGACTCTTTCTCGTCCACCTCAAATTGTAAAATATGAACACCTACTATGTAATGATTTTTCAATGTTTTTTTCAATTTGCATACAACAGTCATTCAATTTGATAGTGTAAATTGTGATATAATAAATATATTTAGTAATAATGATTAGTTAATGCTGTGATTACCATTTAAAAAAAATTAAAAATTATTAAATTGAAATGTGGCATGTGTTATTTATAAGTTCAAAATTTGCAGAGAAAATTTGGCAGTGGTCATTAGGTTGAAAACTTAGAATATTTAGACTACACCTTAAATTTAATAGTGTAAAATGTGATATAACAAATATGTTTAGTAATAATGATTAGTTAATGTTGTGATTACGTTTTAAAAAAAAATTATTAAATTGAAATGTGACATGGTCATTAAATTTAATAGTCTAAAATGTCATATAATAAATATGTTTCATGAAATTTAATAGTGTAAAATATGATATAATAAATATGTTTCATAATAATAATTAGTTAATATTGTGATTAGGTTTTTTAGAAAAAATTTAAAAAATATATTGTTAAATTGAAATGTAATTTAATAAATATATATTGTGAAATTGTTAGGGATACGGTGGTCAATTGGTGGGGATTGATGGACTTCATTCCATCCACCTGGGTTCAATTCAATTCCATTAGATGACGAGTTGGAAAACTTATTAGGGTTGAACTATCTTTTACATCAAAAGAAGTAAATTATTTTCAGTATTTTAGGTATCTCAATTATTTTATATGGATATAAACTTTGATCTTACTTAATCTCTCAAAAGACTTGGAATCATTTTATTGAACACAATCAAAAATCATTTTATGAAACTTATAATTTTAAAATTAAATGCAAGACTCTGTATGCCATTGTCATGGTTGACATGATATTTCAATGTATCTTCATTGTATTGCAGCTAGTATGAACAATAACCACAACAAACTTAAAAGAAGTAAATTATTTTCAATATTTTAGGTATCTCAATTATTTTATATGGATGTAAACTTTGATCTTATTTAATCTCTCAAAAGACTTGGAATCATTTTATTGAACACAATCAAAAATCATTTTATGAAACTTATATTTTAAAATTAAATGCAAGACTCCTTATGCCATTGTCTTGGTTGACATGATATTCCAATGTATCTTCATTGTATTGCAGCTACTATGAACAATAGCCAGAACAAACTCAAAAGAGGTTGGACTTGTTAAAGATGAGACCTAGAACAATAATGAAATCTTTAACACCAATAATTTGAAATACTGTAAAGATTATATCAAATCCTAATTTGATTGGTTAAAACTATTATTTCAGTGTTATAAAGTTAAATAACACAATGAATATTGTCAAAATCAAGACCTTAGTGCCCATCACCACCGTAAGAAAATCAATCATGGAACTAACCCAAAAACCCCTTGAAATAAACCATTTGTAAAATTGGTCATAAAAAATAAAAAATGTTTAACATGACCATGATTTCTTGGTAACATGCCCCACCCTTAATAATATAAAATATAACTTTACAAATTTCATAGCTTAATTATTCTTTAGAATATTTTGGTGTATAAAAACCATAAAGGTTTTAGTACTTTCATTTTAACCATAGAAATAATATTATGAAGAACTATTAGTTTAATTCCTTTCATTTGTCTAATAAACTTTAAACATCATCTTCATTGACATTTTAATGTCCATACAATTTTGGAATAATATTATTAGGTTGTTTAAAAATAGGTGGTATTTAACAACACCTCCACATTTTAATGTCCATACAATTTTGGAATAATATTATTAGGTTGTTTAAAAATAGGTGGTATTTAACAACACCTCCAAACGATGGAAAGTAAATGTAATCAGACATTGATTGGATTATATAAAAAATGAAATGAAGGCCAAAGATATTGCAAATGGCACAATATAATAGTGAAACCCAAATTCTATTAATGAAAAAAAAAAAAAGATTGTAAAATGCAAAGCAAAACAAACTCCTTAGAATAGTGGTAGCTTATCTATGGAGATAGATGTGTCCGCTATGTTCATTTGCAAGAAGACATTAAAAGAGGTAAAAAAATTCTTCTAACATAAGTATGATGGCCTAAGATGTAAAAACCTTTAAAATCCAAAACCCTAAACCTAGGAAATGATGTAGCAAAAGGAATGTAGGCCTTGAGGAGGCTAGTTTTTTTAAATAAAAGCATAACTATATATTACCTGCTAATAGAGAGTACATAGTTGGACAACATCTGCAAAGGCATTCTCGACCAACAGAGGTCAAACATGAACCCAAAAATCGGCTTACTGTAACAAGACTGACTCATAGCATTCCCGGCTTTGTTTGCCAAACAGGACAAAGAGATAATCACAACAAGACAATCTGACCAAGAGTTCATTACAAACTCCATAATTCCGGTAATACAGACTGGACTTTTATATTGACCATACATACTACCTAGAGCTAGATAGAGACCAAAACACATAAAAAAAGTGCACCTCAATCTATAGTAATAGTCTGCAGAGTCCGACCCATAGGCGTTGGTGAAGGGGTTTTGGCAAACGCCATGTTTTGGATCAAAGCGTCGCCAACAGCAATGCTCGGATGGGAAAGAGCTCCACCTTGGCTGCTTCCACTTCCATCATCCGCGATCACTCCTCGAATGACAAAAGAAATTCCCAATTTCTTGGCAATGGCATCAACTTTAGAGTGCATCACCCTATTGTCCAAGTTGTGAGATTTCTAGGATCGCACAGGCTCCTCATCACCCTGGCGTTTATTTGCATAATTCATCAGAACATTGGCTATCAGATTTTTAGTAACCCAATGAGTCATGAGAGTGCGCTCATAGAGAGAAACCCGACCAGCCGTAGTTCCAGGGTCAACCACCCAATCCTCCAGGTCCTGATAGATTTCTACAGCAGGTAGAGCTTGAGCATTTTCCTAGAGGACCTTCTCAGTCCCCTCAATTTCATCCCGAATGGGGGGAGGAATTCGATTGTGGAAGAACTCTGTAGCATCCCTCAAACGGGTTCTAGTGGAGGCACGAGTAACCCTACCTGAAACAGCACCACCCAAGCTGGGCGTATCACCCCCAGATGGGGAGGAGAGCTTGTGCTTCGGAGCCATGATGCTAACAGGAAAAGGATTAGACAGAAGAACTGGAAAAAACCACTCAACAGAATACTCTGGGTTCCACAAGGCACGAAATCTACAGAAACTGGCTCGGCTGCTGAAAATGCGAATGCGTTGAGGAATGGACATTACGATCAAATTTAAAACAGGGTGGTGCATCATCGCCATAACTTCCTAATGATGCGAGTCCGTCGTCAAGTACAGAGCCTTCATTATCAAGAAATCATCCCCGATCATGATTCTGAGGGAAGGACAGAGAAGGAATGAATGAGGTATGCTCCTGGTCTTTTCACCACCTATTTCATACTTATGAGAGTACGTCGCAGCGTCTCTCGCCTTGAGGAGGCTAGTTGAGAAGTTAACTTCTTGGGGGTTATTTTTGCATACAAACTACAATGAAGACATTCATTGGATTGTTACAAAGCTTAATCCATGCTCTATTTGTTTGGAAATCCACACAATCTTCTCACAATCAAAGATTGTGTGCCCTATAGCAACTGCTAAAATTGCAAGGCAGATGGCTAAAAAAAACATCAAAAGTTCAGGACCTAAAAATACAATAGAAATACTAAGATATGGTTACCATTCTAAGTCATTGGAACAAGTGGGTGGCCAATATTATCCATAAGGATTAATCATCCCCCCTCATGAATCAATGATCCCCATTGTGTCAAGTTCCTCCATGCGATGAGGAAACTTCTATTGATTTTGACTCCTAGTGAGCCCCTTGCTCTAGTGAAAGAGTTATCCTAATTTGGCAACAAGATAGAGTTGGATGTTCTACTAGTGGGTGCTCATCATCTTGGTGTTTGTGATCTGGTTGACTATCACCTATTCAATGTAGTCATGATTGAGTTCTATAGGGTCCAAGTGCTCAGCCACCTCTGAGGTGACCAAGAGAGGTGGCGAGTATGGTCTAAGCAAGGTCACAATAATTGCAAGGTGCAAGCCAAGGAAAAGGGGGGAATTTAATTAAAAATCACTCACCCACAGTCTAAGTGATAGTGTAAGTCTTGTACCAAAGTGGGTAGAAGGACAAATTCGCTTAGGAGAAAGAGTAGCTGCATTGAAGACATCATTTCTTGGGGTTTCTATTGTATCTTGTTCTCGGGTTATTGTATAAGATTGACATTGTACTTTCTGATGAATCTATATTGAAGAAGTTTTGTTGGGTTTTTCCCATGAGAGGGTTTTCCTAGGTTAAATCTCTATGTTCTCTTGTTATGATGTGCTTGTCTATCTTTCAGTGATCCTATTGCATATGGTTATTCTGATAATAATATAAATTGTTTGAAGATATAACATAACCATCATGGAAGTATCAAAATACTAACATGGTATTAGAGCTAGCCTGAAAGAAGACATTGTGCAGCTGCAACTGCCGGAAGTGAAGATTAGGGTTTCTCTTTTCAGAGGATTTTCTCCACTGTTTGCATGAAAAAGGAGGTCAAGGAAACTCGCCCTAGGAGGGAGCATTTTTATGGGGAAGCAAAATTAAGATCGGATAACTTTCATTTTTGGGTCCACCACTGCAACTCAGAAAACTAGGGAATCAAGTTTTTGGAAGTTTTGTCCACGGTTTGGGAGAAAAAGGACCTTTGCTCAAGTACTCACCTTAGGGAGGCACATCTTTTCCTCCACTCATTTTTTCAAGATCCGGAAGTTGAAAAATTAGGGTTTCTCTAACAAACCCTAGGTCATCGTGTAGTCAGATCTCGGAAAATAGTGAAGCAAGCACTTGGTTGGAGCATCTCATCTAGTAAGTCCTACCATCTCTATTTCCATTTGAGGTTCACATGACAAACCATAACAAGCTTGAGGATAAGCTTGAAGGAGAAGATAACTTTCGTGACTGGAAGTTGTATAGAGTGATGCTCATTTTAGAAGAGAGTGAGTTGGACAATTATATAAAAGAAGAAGTTGCGGAGCCAGAGGGAGATGAAGACAAATCCAAGCACAAGAAGAACTTGATTAAGGCCAAGAGGATCATTGTTGATTCCATCAAGGATCACTTGATCCCCCACGTCTCATCTCTGCAAACTTCGAAAGAGATGTTTGATGCAATGAAGAGATTGTTTGAAGGAAAGAACATCAATATAAAGGTTACCTTGAGAACTCAACTCAAGGGTGTGAAGATGAAAAGTTGTGAGAGCATTAAATCTTACTTCACAAGGGTCTCCCATATCAGAGATCAACTAGAAGCTATTGGAGACCATGTTGAGAATGCAAAACTTGTAATGACCACCTTGAATGGTCTTCCAAGAGCATGGGAGTCATTTATTCAAAGAATATGTTCCAGAAAGAAGCTTATCAGATATAGTGCACTTTGGGAAACTTGCACTCAAGAATAAGCAAGGATTGAATCCAGAGAGGAGAAGCTAGGTGAAGAAGAAAATCAAGCCTTGGCAGCTCATACTAAGAGGAGCAAGAAATAAGATCACCATCACAAGTCTAGAAGATTCAAAGACCTCCCAGAGACTACTCAAACTTCAAATGCTACAATTGTGATGAGATGGGATACATTGCAAGAAATTGCCCTAAGAAGAAAGGAAATAAGAAGAGGCATCATGTTGATGTTGCAAAACATGACAAACCAGTTAAGAAGAAAGCAAGGGAAGATTATTGAAGTAATGAAGAATATGTCTTGAACTTTTGATGATACAATAGTAATTGGAGAGCAAGAGGGAGGCTAGTGCAAATTAAAAGGCTAACTAGATAAAGCATTGACACTATGGGATATGAAAAGGATGTGCACGAGGCAAGAACATGAAGAGTTCATTTTCAAGAAGTGATAACAAAGCGAAGGAGATCTTGTATCCAGTACATGGGGACCAAGGATGAAGACTTCAGAAAGTTCTAGACTAGAAGAAGAAGAATATCAAGGTCTTCAAAATTAGATGATGGAGCAGAGTACGCTTCCAGAAACTCCAGTAACTTCTGCAAGGAGGCAGAAACCAAGAGGGATCCTACAAAACACATGAAAGATAAGTATTTACTGTCATTTTAATTCCTGAGTATTTTTGAAAGATATTGCTCATAACAATTACATGTATATCTGTGATACAATTTTCTTTTATGCACTTATATATGACTAAGATTTACTAGAAGTAGGCTCATGTAGTGCGTGTTATGGGTAAGTGGCCTATAGTGTTGCACAATATCCCATGAGCCCTTGATAGAGCTAGTCTAGGATGAAACCTCTTTGCTAACATATTGAGCAGTGCACACTCTTAATAATATGTTCTGGTAGAGATGGAAGGCATCTAGATAGTTACCATGTGTGTACAAGATATGGATGAGTGTTGCGCTGAAGCATTGGCTAAGATGCATTGGTTACATGAATGTGTACATTATGCATAGGAAGTTTTCATTACATGGAATGATACTAATCATATGACTAAATTGGACTTGTAGGAAATTTCATGTATTATGACCTACAAGAGAAGAATGATGAGACTTGTTCCAAAGAACAAATGATGAAGGTTCAAGCAAATTTACAAAATCAAGTATACAACATAAGTACAAGGAAAGGTTCATGGTTTCTCTCAGAAAGAGGGAGTTGATTATGACGAGATGTTGTTGATATTGTAGCAATATACACTTCAATTAGAGCTATACTTGCAATAGCTATAGTAATGAAGTGGAAGGTACACCAAATGGACATGAAGACTACTTTCCTGAACGACGTAGTAGAAGAGGAAGTATATGTGGAGCAACCACTAGGATTTGAGACACATGACAAGAAGACTCATGTTTTCGGATTGAATAAGGCCTTGTACGGTTTGAAACAGGCACCCGGGATGTGGTACGACAGGTGGTACGACATGATTGATGGATTTCTGATGAGCTTGGGCTTTAACAAGAGTAAAGCGGATTCCAACCTTTACTTCAAGGTTGAGGATGGGAAACCAGTGATACTATTGTTGTATGTAAATGATCTGTTTCTTGCAGGTGATGAGAAGCTCATAACAGAAACGAAGAGGATTCTTGCCGTAGAGTTTGAGATGAAAGACCTGGGTATGATGCACTATTTCTTAGGTCTTGAGGTGTGGCAGAATCCAAAGGAACTTTTCTTGAGTCAAGGAAAATATGCTGTAGAGAACCTGAAGAGGCTCGGGATGATGGATTACAAGGCCATGGCCACACCAATGGCATTGAATCTGAAGTTGTTGTGTGATACTTCTTCAAAAATAGTGGATGCCACATTTTATAGGCAGATGATTGGTTCATTGATGTACTTAACGAACACGAGGCCGGAGTTATGCTTTGTGGCGAACACACTGAGTCCGTACATGGTAGAGTTGAGACATGTTCACTTGGTTGCAGCAAAGCATGTGTTAAGGTACTTGAGGGGTACGATTGATTATGGACTCAGATATGTGTTAGATCAGAAGATTAACCTACAGGGTTATGTTGATGCAGATTGGGCCGGTAGTGCCACATATAGAAAGAGCACATCAGGGTGCTACTTTAGTTTGGGATCTGGTATGATCTTATGGTTCAGTAGGAAGCAGACGAGTGTGTCACTCAATACATCCAAACCAGAGTATATGGCAACTTTTTGGTAAGCTACGAGGCAGTGTGGCTTCGGAAGTTGCTTACAGGATTTTTCGATCTCGAGTTAGAGGTGAATTGTATCTTTTGTAACAACCAGAGTTGTGTGAAGTTGTCTGAGAACACAATGTTCATGAAAAGTCGAAGCACGTCGAGATCAAGTATCACTATATCAGGGATATGGTGCAGAGAGGAGCAGTGAGGCTCCAATATATAGCAGCATAGGAGCAGATAGTTGATATGTTGACCAAGCCTTTATCAATAATGAAGTTTGAGTACTTCAGGGGCAAGCTTGGAATGGTCCAGATCAAGAGGGAGTGATGAGTAACATAGCACGTGTGAGACACAGGTAGTCACGAGTTATGTGATGTAATTGAGTCTCATGGAGGTGTCTCCACTTGAGATGTGAGTTGTAGCGGGTAGTCATGGGTTATGTGGCATAATTGAGTCTCCTGGACTACACCCACGGGGTTGTAGCGGGTAGTCATGGGTCATGTGATGTAATTGAGTCTCCTGGACTACACCTCTGAGGATGCAGTAGGTAGTCACTGTGTGTGACGTAATTGAGTCTCCTGGCTGCAGTGCTATGTTGGAAAACATGCATGTGCAAAGATGCAGGTTTCGGACCTGGGATGTTCTCCACATGGGGTGACGTGGTAGGAGGTAGTCACTGGTTATGTGACATAACTGAGTCTCCTAGGATACACTCACAAGGTTGTGCTGTCCCGATCTTGATATGCAACGTGGTAGTAGGTAGTCAAGGGTTATGTGACGTAATTGAGTCTCCTAAGTTACACTCATGAGATGATATGGACACGTGGTGAGGTAACGCAGGTGGTTGTGGTGTGCAACGTAATGTATGCTCCTGGGATGGACCCACCAGATGGCTTGCTCGGTTCAAATATGCAGGGTGAGGCAATGCAGGTGGTCGCTGTGTGCGACGTAATGTACACTCCTGGGATGGACCCATCGGATGGTTCAAAACTTCTAGTGATGTATGGATTTGAGAGATGTCAGAAGTCAATGGTCAGAGTACAGAGTTGCAGTAGCTAATGATGAGGATGATAGTGGCAGAAGAATACCTTCCTTATTAAGAGGGAGTGTCGAAGAATATAACTTCAGGAGATATTCTTATTGTACTTCCTTCGTGAAATATTCATATTGTAGTTGATCATGTAAAACCGTAAAAGAATAAGTCAAAATAGACAAGTCGTCTCAATAGAAGACTGTGGGTAAACTACCCCAAACAATGGGCAGTTTTCCCCAAACAATGGGCAAAACTGCCCCAGTCAAGTCGGCACAGTTAAGTAAAAAGGCTATTTTTTTACTAGTATAAATAGAGTGGTGCCTAGCTCATTTGGCGCATCATCTTACTCAAGCAAGTTCGCATGAGTAGTAGCAGAAGGACAAGTTTGCTTGGGAGAAAGAGTAGCTTCATTGAAGACATCTTTTCTTGCGTTTTCTATTGTATCTTGTTCTTGGGTTATTGTTCGAGATTGGCATTGTACTTTCTGACGAATCTATACTGAAGAATTTTTGCTGGGTTTTTCCCGTGAGAGGTTTTTCCAAGGGTAAATATTTGTGTTCTCTTGTTATGATGTGCTTGTCTATCTTTTAATGACCCTATTGCATATGGTTATTGTGATAATAATATAAATTGTTTGAAGATCTAACATAACCATCATGGAAGTATCAAAATTCTAACATGCCTAGTGTACAATATGTGATAATAAACTTAGGGTTACTATTATATAATTGGGTATTCCCAAAGGTCTCATGTCTAGAACAATTGAGCATTGTGGTCAGCATTGCAATCGGAAGTTGGTTGAGATAGTTCGCAAAGATATTTTTGTTTTGCTTCTTATACTTGATGTTTAGGTGGAACAATTGCAAGTATAAGGACCACTTTTCATGGAAGTTGTTCTTTAAATTTCCTTGCATCTATATGAACTATAGGGGCTTGTGATCAATTTGGATGATCATCTCCTTTCATTGAAATGTAATGCTTCCATTGATATAATGGTGTACATCTAATTGTCATAGGTAGGGTACATGTGAACCACATTGGGGAGTGTCACCTTGTGATAAGCCACTAGATGTCCATGTTGAGTGAGGACTACATTGACAACATAATTTGAAAAAATTGTCTCAATCTTGAAGGGTTGTTGTGGGTTTGGTAGAGAGTATTGGTGTCGAAAAAAGGTGGTGTTTCAAATCCTCGAATACTTTTTGTTGTGACTTGAACCAAATGAAATTGCCTTTGGACCACCCTTAATCACTTGGCTTAGAGGCCAAGTGATATTAGAGAACCTCAACATGAACTTGCAATAGAAGTTGGTGAGGCCAAGAAACTATAGAGCTCTTGTATGGTTGTTGGGGCCAACCAATCACAAATGACATGGATATTAGTTGGATCCACATACACACTAATCATCCATGATGTATCTAGATAGTGAATTATTTTCACATTGAATGAGAATTTCTCTAGATTGATAGATCATTTGCGTTGTTGTGGGGTGCTCGGAATATGTTGAATTTGATGCAAATGTTCTGCCCAAGTTTTGTTGAAGATGAAGATATCATCTAGATATACAACCACAAAGTAATTTATGAACACCTGCAAGATATCATCCATCATCATCATGAACATTTTCAGAGCATAAGTCAAGCCAAAAAATGCATGACCAACCACTCAAAGAGGCCTTCTTTAGATTTGAAAATGGCCTTCCATACATTAGTTTGGAATTAGTTTGTTTAATTGATATCTAGTGGTAGCTTGAATTTAGATCAATCTTTCTAAAAAAATTGGCAACCATGAGATGTTCAAGAAGATCGTTAATCATGGGGATTGGATATCAGTTCTTGACTATGATCTTGTTCAAATGCTTGTAATCAATATCAATTTTCCATGTCTCATCCTTCGTCTGCACCAACACAATTGGGCTCTCACAAGGTGAGGAGCTCAATCGAATGTGACCCTTTTGGATGAGATCTTGAATCTAACTTTTGATTTCTTCACTCTCTATAATGGAATTTGTGTATATTGGTCCATTAGGTAAAGGAGAAGTGGGTATCAAATCAATTGAATTCTTGACCTAACATTGTATAGGTACCCCTACAGGGTGAAGCAAAGATATCTTTGTACTCTTCCACTATCTTTCCCACGTGTTTCTTTTGTGCAGAGAGACCCCATGTAGAGGTCATGGCGATCATAGTGATATTATGTTCACCTTTCGATATCAAGGAATTGTGACAGTGAGAATTGCCTTTGATACCTTGTAGAGTTGGCCTCCCAAGGTACCAATGATATTACGAGACCTATACTTGTAAACAACATCATTTTACCATATATAGGGCTATCCTAAAACAACATCACAAACATCAAGTGGGGCAACATCACATAGTATGTCATATTTGAATGGGTTCATTTTGTAGGGAAAGAAACATTGATGACTTATGGGGATGTATCGTCCCTGGTTTAACCAACCAATGGTGTATTGTTAGAGGTGTGGCATTGTTAAAAAATTTAATCTCTTTATTACCTCCATGGAGGTCATGTACTTTTGAACACCATTGTCAACAATGGATGTGCAGACTATCCTTCACCCACATATGTGAGTGGAAGAGGGGCTCACCTTCCTCGGGATCCTCTAACTCTTCTAATTGGATATTTATGATTATGATGGTAGTACTAGATTTTGCATTGATGATCCACTTTCTCTTATATGGCTCTGAATCAAAGTCTAAGGCAAAATCGAATTTGATGTTTTTATCTCAACCAACAATGACTTCTTCGAGAGAGACATTCATTAGTGTTGTGTCATGGAATTTTATGGAACTCACACCACTTTTCAGACTCATTCTTCAACTTCTCATTACCCTTATTTTCTTATGGTTTGTGTTGGTTGTCTTGGGATTGGATATACTTTCTTTGTCCTTGGTTTTGAGTTATGGCCATCTTTATCGTGCTTTTGTTGTAACAGATTCACAGACCCAAAATCCCACTTATTCTTCTACTTAATTTTTTGCTCGATTTTGACAACATATTAATAAGTGGCTTCATTTATGTTTGGATGTACCTATGTAGGCCACTATGATACCTCAATACCAAGTGCCACTCAGTCTCCGATACCCATATTTGAGCAAAAGGAATGGAAGATATTGGTATACTCTGAAATCGTTTAGTCTCTCTCATAGCGTAAAGTTGTCCATCTCATATACTAGCATCATTTTGAACAAGTTAGAACTCATGCTTGAAGGAATAAAAATATCTATCCAAGTTTCTTAGGTCCTAAATGTTGCAAACTCATACTCGGCATGTCTCTCCTAGTAACTATTCCACCATTTTTTGGCATGGGGAAGGAACTTAAGGAGTGCTAAGGTGATATTCTTGCTATTGAAAGTTCTTTTAACAAAGAAATAACCCTCTAACATATTTAAACATTTATACATCACATCTGCATCTATTTGGATTTCAAATAAAGGAATGCCAAAGTTAGTTTGTACCTAGAAGGGTGTCACCAAAATGATTTCTTATTTAGTGTGTCTCTGCCACCATTGGCAAAGATCAAAAAATCTAGGTGAAATTATCCATCATCATGTTCTTTTGTTGCATGGAAGCCTCCTTGAAAAACAACTTGATAGGATCTGTTGCTTTGTCATCTATCTTTTCTTCCACCATGTGAGGCCCCTTGGGATGGAAAGAATGGTATTCCCCAAGCTCGGTCAGTTTGATACCCACTTCCTTATAGACTAACCTTGTCAAAGCCATGCACGAAGAAACAACAAGAAGCATATTGCTATGATATCATTGGTCTAGATTATATACAAATGAATGAAGTCATAAATATAAATGGAAACAATACACAAAGATATTTCAAAAATCATAGTATTATAGTGAAACCTAAATTCTATTAATGATTGAAATGGAAAAAGATTGTAAGATGCAAAGCAATACAAACTAGCTAGAATATTGGTAGCTTATCTTTGAAGAGAGATGTGTCAACTACGCTCATTCACAAGAATACATTACAAGGGACCTGTTAGTACCTAGGTGTCACGTCCCCCATTTTGACCCTTATAATATTTTGGGCTATAATGTAAATAATGTATGCATATTATGTATGATCCCTAGCATGGAGCTCAAGGCCAAGGCCTCGCTAGTGAACGCTCGATCTAGAAGAGGCAAGTATTTGATATTATGTTACCCATGTGCTAGTGAACCATGGGAATTGTAATTATGCATTTTAATATAAATTCCCACAACTAGCTATGCAATGCAACAAGAGATGGGGGCATGATATTACAAGGAATTGGGAGGAGGATATTGAAACCCTTGAGCCAATTGAGTCAAGCCAAGTGTCAATGAGAGAACCCATGAACCCTCACCTACCCATGTTGAATTTTGTACCCAATCATTCATTTCTCCCAAGAGTTGGTTGAGGTAGTTAATGCCTTGGGGAATGGAGAGGTATGGCTATCCAAATTCGAGTATGGGCAAGCCACCCTTCCTAGATTTTCGTGTTTGGCTTCTTGGGAAAGAAAAGGGCCACGAAATTGCTCCCCAAGCTATTATTCAACCATCAGTTTTCTCTCTCACGAGTTTAGAGCTTCCTGGGCATTTCCCTCCATGAATTTTCTGTGTTTACCTTCGTTTTCCTAGCTGGGAAGGGTGTTTTTGTTGTGGCTAACAGTGGGGAAGAGAGGGGAAACGATTTGGGGTTTAATTGAGGCGGTTTTGGCCCACTGAATGCTCATACATCTGTGGGAGAAATCAGTTTTCTTCCCTGGGGTTGATTCCCTCTTCCCACAATCTATTTTTGGTGTGCCCACGTTTTGGGGAAAACCCATAGACCCTATTCTATGAATCCATGGTTGAATTATGTATCCGTGCCAGTTTTGAGCTACTGTGTGTAAAAGAATGTTGGGGTTGAGATGGGTATTCATTTCTTTGGCCGTGCAGGGTTTGAGAGTCCCAAGTTCCTTGTAGATATCATGCCCAGCTCGGGGGTGGTCTCTGAGTGCTTAAATAATACAGGCTGGGCAGAGACCTATGGTTGGGAGGAACGTTGCAGAGACATAGCTAGTTGTTGGGACAACATTACATCAAGATGAGTATTTTCTTATGTAATTAATTCTGCAAATGTATTAATTTGTTGGCTATGTTAAATTGAATGGCATCATGTAATGTGTGTGGATGAGGTTTTCATTCCGTTGTGCATGTTTAATTGATTTACATATGCACACATGTATTTCTTTGCTTTAAAATCTAATGTATGGACTGAGTTTATGTAAAAGCCCCAGGATTTTTCATCATGTTCCCTCCCACGAATTGGGTCCAAGGGTGGGTATGTGACAGATGGTATCAGAGTGAAGGTTGCAACATTTGGGCCTTCATGGGCTACCTATCACAGCTTGCAGGGGTAAGTATGCTTCCTGCTCATTATAGACCATTAAGAAAAATTTCAAACTTTCAAAATTTCAAAAAAATTTCTAAGTGTTTTTGAAAACTTTTCTAAGTCTGTATCGGGAAGAACTTACGAGTTTTCGCCGAAACGGCGGAAGGAACTGACGAGTTTTTGTCGAAATGGTCGTCCGGAAATTTTTAAGTTCGCCAAACTGGAAGAACTCAACAAGTTCGTCCGCAACATCAGTGAAACTCATCAAGTTCGTCCGCAACGGAGGAAAAAGTTGGTGAGTTTTCGTCGCAACGTTGGAAGGAATTGGCGATTTTCTGCCACAGTGACTGAAGGAAAAGCTGAGTTTTCGACCGAAAGAACTCAGCAAGTTTGTCCGCAACGGTGGAAGAACTCAGTGAGTTGGTCTGCAACGACGGAAGAACTCGGCAGGTTGGTCTACAACAGCGGAAGAACTCAGCGAGTTGGTCCGCAACGACGGAAGAACTTGGCGAGTTGATCTGCAACAACGGAAGAACTCGGTGAGTTGGTCCGAAATGGCAGAAAAGATAGATGAGTCCGCCGACCGGCGAAACTCGGCGAGTTGCTCCGCAACAGGTCAGAAGAAATCGGTGAGTTGCTTCGAAACAGGGGATTTCAGCTGTTTTCTAGGGAAATTTTTCAGGTGTCGAAAGTTGAAAAATTGCTTTGAACTCATGCGCCAGATTGCGCGAAATTGAAGAATTTACAAAAAAAAAAAAAAACAAGGGCACTACCCTCGACCCGCCCTGCAATGGCGCAGGGAAGCCACAAGGGGGAAAGCCCCCTTGACCCCTGTCGTCCCCCAGAGACAGTCGTTGAAAGTGTGAAATGCATTCTTGGGATGAGAAGCAGGAATTGCATGGAAGGTTTGTGGAAGCCTTATTAAAAGTAATTGGTTGTGATATGCATTGCGGAAGAGCAATGGGAGCAGCAAGGCAATGTTGATAAGAGGGAAACTTCTCACCTTAACTATTTCTGTTATAGCATAGGAATTTCATGCTTGAAAAGTAGCTACTAAGAATGTTTTACATTTGTATTAAATTGCTACTTGGTGAGAAATGACAACTAATGATTCCTTGCGTGCTTGGTAGGGAAAGCCAAGAAAAGGATCAGCTATGATGTAGAAAAGGAACTCCATGTCATAATGAGGAAATTGGAAAGGGGGAATTCCTTAACTCCATAGTGATCTTAAGTGGTTCATTGCATATGTAAAACCTCACTATTTTACCAATAGGCAGTATCATATACATGTACAAACATTGTCACATGCACTATGCAATGTCTGTTAGTATTCCATCTAGTACATATTCACTTTACCACCTTCTTACCCACATGTAGCATCATGCTCATGCATAAACACCTTTTTATGCACTATGCAATATCTATTAATGTGCCAACTAGTGCACATTTACTTCATCTATATGATCCTTTGCATTTTCAGTGTTCCTATGCCATAGCTTTTATGCATATAAAACTTGTAAAATACAAAAACAATAGTAATTAGTTGTGTTAGCATTGGTTGTAGGACCAAAGAAAACCGAAGCATGGCTAAAGATGTGGATGATGATTGTTGCATATGACCAACAACCTTATGAAGAAAGGATGGTGCAACAAATCTATGATCATGAGGTTGGCAAATGGCTGTGTAGCATTGGTAAGAGGCCAACTGATCAGGTAACATCAAGCAATGTTAATGACATCCATGCAGGTAATGGTGATTTTTGCTTAACTGCATGAATGTGGAATGAGTATTTGGTAAGACCCCTTCAACTATGCTTAAATTATGTTGATTGGTTGGCATGTGGTACTGAGTGCCTGAATGTGAATGTTGACCTACTAGGTATGGTGAGGTATGGGGTGGCAAGGGCAAGGAACCCTCTACCATATGACAGTTTTAAATACTAGAATGCATTCATATGGGATTATATCATGCCATTTGTGTTTGTTGGTTGTGAGTTAAACAACCAAAGCAAGTGAGGACTTATGGTCCTATCATGGTAGTGCATGCTATGTGGGGAAGACATGGTTATGCCATAATATGTTTGAAGGCATAATATGCATGAATTAATGCAAGGTTGCATTGAGGGGATGTGTATTAAAAATATTTTGTACAATCTCGTGGTTATGCATTGAGTGGGTGCACATTAAAAGATTATGTAAATGCATGGTTGTGGTGTATGTTTTATTGCACTTAGATAATAGACGAAATGGTGAGCTATTTAATGAGCTGTTGTGAATGCAAGAGAATGATTAAATATAGAAGGTAGACATGTTGATGGGATACCAAGAGTGCTATGTTGAAAGGACAGAATTGCATAAAATGATACAGCTATGAAGTGATGAGTATCTAAAGCTTCATTTAAATTGCATAAATGATGTGACTGTGTCTCACAATTTTATTATGATGATGATGCATATATATATATATTTCGTTGCATTTCAAATGTTAATAGCTGAGGGTGTTTGAGTTATTGAGTGTTATAATTCTGAGATCACTTCAGTGGTTGTTGCAACAATGAACTATTATATGCACAAGAGACTTACAAAACGTTTGGCTAATTGAAGTTTCAGATTTCAGGTAGATTGTTTTGGGCATGGAAAATGTGGGTAAGTCCATGATGAAGATTGTAATCTACCATGAGAAAGAGCCAAACGATATGAGAACAGACTCATGGCTAAGCAAATCAATTTCTGTAGAGAACAGAATTGCAAATTCATTCTTGAATTTAATTATTAATGCCATTGAATGATTATTGTTAAATGTTGTCGACTGTTTGGCTATTTGATAAATGTGCCAGGAAGACACATTGCAGGAAGATCATGTGTGATGACCTGCAGAAGCCAAAATCCATGGGAAGGACCCCATGCTTTGGAAATGGGCTTCGGGTGAAACACCATTTCATATTTTAAGAATGACATCTCAGCTGAGCTGTATGATTGAAAACCATGAGAGTGAGATGGTAAAGCTACACCAAGAAGGAATGTGTGGTTTATGGAACGTGGAAAGATTGGGGTGGCAAACCGAAGAACTGTTGGCTCAGAGAAGGGAGCCCCATTCTTTGCAAATGAAGAAAAGATACATCTGCAAAAAGAATGAGTATTATGTGACCCTAGATAAGAACATGCATATCTAAATTATTAGGGTTAATATGCAAAGCATGCTCTATTCTATTTATATATCATTTCAGACTGCTTGAGTATGATTAGGGCCTACATGGCTCACATTAGAAACGGGGTGCACACCTTTCTAGTGGCGGGTCATGATAGGGTTGTCAATATTGACTACACCCTAAGGGAATGGACGCATTCCTGGTGTTTCAATATTTGATAGTGAATGTTATGGAATGCAGATACAATTTTGAGAAGCAATACTGATAAGCCTGCTTATCCTTCTTGTGTTGTCATCCTACACAGATGCCAATTGGTACTACACATTAAGAGGCAAAATGAAGAAGGGTACGTAAAAGGACTGTATAGGAATTGACAACCTTTCTATGCTCACACTAAATAATACTGGAAGGGATGGACAAACCCAAGGAGCTTTATAGTGAAAAGGGGTATCATCCTTATGTGAGTGGGGCCATATTAACCTGTAGTCAAGAAAGTCACCTATAAAGTTCCTAAAAGGAACCACCGATTTGCATAAGAGAAGGAGTGGCATCCTTGTATGAATGAAGAGTTGATGTGTGTGTGAAGGGTTATGGTGCAAGAAGGTGTGGTGACATTGGTGAAGGCATAAAATCTCTATTGGGTCAGCAGTAGGAGGGCGGGCGCCAAGACTGACTGAAAACCCTGAGATGCCTATTGGGTTAGCAGTAGGAGGGTGGGCGCCAAGACTGTCTGAAAATCCGCTCCATAGTAGAGCCTTGACCTATAATGGTCAAGTGGCGCAGTTTCCTTCCATTGGTCGATGACCTAGATGAATGTGTTGGCTCGGCACTCGAGAGGGCCAACCAGGTATGGGACTGGTTGGGCACCACCAAATTCTTGGTAAATCCATCCGATGGGGAGGTGTACTGGTTAAGCATTAACTATAATCCAAGTCCATAGGTGATTCCAAGGCTTGCAAAGCGAAGTAGGACCCTATGGACCAGAGGGGAAACGCGCAATACAGATAGGTATTCGTTTTCATTTATGTCTTGTTTGGAATAACGAAGATTTCAAGTATAAGTCTTCTAACACCTAAGCTAATGCACTATTGTTTCTTTGTTGGAAACCTTGGTCATTGCAGGAAGGCAAGACCCTGAAAGACTATAAACTGTTGGTAAATCCAAAGAGTAAATGAGTGGGCCATATAAATTGCTAGTAAATCCAGAGAGTAAATGAGTGGGTGATATAAATTATTGAGAAATCCAGGGAGTAGCTGGTTGAATGCTATAAAGTTCTTGATAATTCCAAAGAGTGACTAGTTGGGCATTAACTACTTGATATGGTAAAGCAGCATGTACGCTGGCCCAACACCCCTTAAACAATTGATAAAACCAGTCGGAGCACTGGCCTAGCATATTGCTAAAGGAAATGATTGATAAACCCAGTCAGCGTACTGGCCTGGCATTGCCTATTCGAATGATTGTGGAGTAGCCTACGTGCTGGCCCAACATTCATAATTGTGTCCACGGGAAATCCAAGGCTTGCAAAGCAAAGAAGGATCTCGTGGAATAAAGTGAATACATCCAATACAGATAAGTATTCGGTTACCTTGCAGCTTCTTGCTTATGAATATACGTGTGTATCTGATTTGATTATGATTTCCTAAACTATTGTTTAGAGATAAACCCTATGGAAATAAACTAAACATGTGAATTGATTCAATGTTTGAGTGTAGGCATTATTGGAAGCAAGGACCAGCAAGGCATCATAGGGATGCAGATGGACATGTGACCATCCTAAAGAGCTCAGTATGAGTAGTAATGAAAGATGGTGCTAGTGGACATGAGTGGGTCATAGCAGCCAAAGGTTCTCTAGGAAACTGTGGAGGAGGGTTCCTAGTTGAACATCCTTAGACAGACCTTAGACACTAAGTGTCATAGCCAAGAAAGGAAAGTCAAAGCATTCACATTGAAGTGAAAGAGACTAAAAAGCATGAAACCACAATGATGGTGTAGCTCCATAATAGAACAAGACTAAGAGGGAGAAACCCCTACTCTTCTCTTTCCTTTTGATTGATGCATTTATAAAACAAAAGATTGTTGAGTGCATGTCATGGCTGAAAATAGATTGTGTTTAATTGCTTGAAATGAATTGTGAATGCTGAAATGGTAAACTTCCTGTGAAAGGATGAACATGAATGAATTCATGTGTATGTTGGGAAAGCATGAAAAGTGTGGAAGTCCCATGAATAAAGCGTGGGCATTCCATGTCAATTGGGAAAATAATTGACTAATTTTAATGTTTATGTTATGCTTGTCCTAACAAAGGATTTCCATGATGAATTTCACAGGTAAGAAGGTGAAACAATTGGTTGCAGCCGGCACAAGAAAGTGTTGCTAGTAAGCAAAGTGTGGTCAGTTGCTTCCATTGACCATGGCAGCAGACTGAGGGCTATTAGAGTTGGCTGAAAGTCTTCTTCAAACAATTTCGAAGACCTAAGAAAATCTTGGAGAGATGCTCAAGCTACAAAGGAAACAGAATGAGATGAACCACAAGGTTTTGCAGGACTCTACTCGTCTGCAAAAAGAGGTAAAAAGAATTCTAGGAGCAATCAATAAGGGAAAGGAAAGTGGATCCATTAAGAAGCATTCATCCAATCGTCCGATTAAGAAACGTTCCAGGTGAGAAGATTCAAAGGACATCGAGTAGGAAAAGGTAAAGCAACCAATGAAATGTTGGGGATGTGGAGGAAATCATTGCCTCCGCAACTGCCCAACAATGGAACATCAAGACGGTAGTCGCCATAAAGTTTCCATACTTGTAGATCAGCGGGAAGGTAAAGAAAGGGAAGGGATTGTTTTGGAACAATGCCCTCATGCAGAGATAGAATGTCCCAGCCAGCGGGAGCAGTTTGTGAAGGCCAAAGGACTTGGTCCTGAAATCCCAAGAAAAGGGTGAAATGCAGGATAGACCTGCCACATTTTGTGAATTTTGGACATGTATATAGCGTGTATGTATTCCTAGGTCTGGGAACACCGAGGACGGTGTTATTCCAAGGGGGGGGGATGTCACGTCCCCCATTTTGACCCTTCTAATATTTTGAGCTATAATGTAAATAATGTATGCATATTATGTGTGATCCCTAGCGTGGAGCTCAAGGCCAAGGCCCCGCTAGTGAACGCTCGATCTAGAAGAGGCAAGTATTTGATATTATGCTACCCATGTGCTAGTGAACCATGGGAATTGTAATTATGCATTTTAATATAAATGCCCACAACTAGCTATGCAATGCAATAAGAGATGGGGGCATGATATTACAAGGAATTGGGAGGAGGATATTCAAACCCTTGAGCCAATTGAGTCAAGTCAAGTGTCAATGAGAGAACCCATGAACCCTCAACTACCCATATTGACTTTTGTACCCAATCATTCATTTATCCCAAGAGTTAGTTGAGGTAGTTAATGCCTTGGGGAATGGAGAGGTATGGCTATCCAAATTCGAGTATGGGAAAGCCACCCTTCCTAGATTTTCATGTTTGGCTTCTTGGGAAAGAAAAGGGCCACGAAATTGCTCCCCAAGCTATTATTCAACCATCAGTTTTCTCTCTCACAAGTTTAGAGCTTCCTGGGCATTTCCCTCCATGAATTTCCTGTGTTTACCTTCGTTTTCCTAGCTGGGAAGGGCGTTTTTGTTGTGGCTAACAGTGGGGAAGAGAGGGGAAACGATTTGGGGTTTAATTGAGGCCGTTTTGGCCCACTGAATGCTCATACATCTGTGGGAGAAATTGGTTTTCTTCCCTGGGGTTGATTTCCTCTTCCCACAATCCATTTTTGGTGTGCCCACGTTTTGGGGAAAACCCATAGACCCTATTCTATGAATCCATGGTTGAATTATGTATCCATGTCATTTTTGAGCTACTGTGTGTAAAAGAATGTTGGGGTTGAGATGGGTATCCATTGCTTTGGCCGTGCAGGCTTTGAGAGTCCCAAGTTCCTTGTAGATATCATGCCCAGCTTGGGGGTGGTCTCTGAGTGCTGAAATAATACAAGCTGGGCAGAGACCTACGGTTGGGAGGAACGTTGCAGTGACATAGCTAGTTGTTGGGACAACATTACATCAAGCTGAGTATTTTCTTATGTAATTACTTCTGCAAATGTATTAATTTGTTGGTTGTGTTAAATTGAATGGCATCATGTAATGTGTGTGGATGAGGTTTTCATTCCGCTGTGCATGTTTAATTGATTTACATATGCACACATGTATTTCTTTGCTTTAAAATCTAATGTATGGACTGAGTTTACGTAAAAGCCCCAGGATTTGCCATCATGTTCCCTCCCACGAATTGGGTCCAAGGGTGGGTATGTGACACTAGGTCAGCACTCCAAATCGTCTATATTTTGATCCCAAAACCCTCAATTTAACTCTCTTTCATTTAGGATTATTCCTAGGTCTAATTGAACCAAAGCAATCTTTTTTCCATTTTGTTCTATCATATTGTGCTACTCACCTTCTTTATTTTCAGTTTATGATTATTAGTCTCTAATTCCATGAGGTGGCACAAGTAGTTTCTTTATTGCATCTTTAATTTTTGCAAGTGTGATTCTTGATCAAATAGATTAACTTTGTTTACATTGATCATGATCATAAGTTGAGGCTAAAATTCAGTTGCGCTACAAAACTGTCAAAGGCTACACTACCAATCAAGCCTGCTACCAAATTGTCCACTGGTGCTGCAAAACTGACAAAAGTTGTCACAATCATCATTAAAACAAACTCTTGGGTCATGTCATTCTTTGGAGGCCTGCAATCGCAATAAATCAAACCAGGTGGTGAATCATGGATCCAATTGTATAGAAATTCCTCGATTTTATGAATTCATTCAGGTTATTATTCTCATGATTTTTACAGCTTTTGGCATGATCTATTTAAAGAAATTAGTAAATTACTAACGGATCCTTTGAAATATTGTTAGTTGTCCTTAAATACTATAACATCATACACAAAATTTCGCCTAATTCTCCACAGTAATTGAATGAATCCACTATGTATGCGCATAGAATTGGTCATGTCGTGAGGTATGAGCCTATTGGGGCCGAAATTCTTGAGGCATTCCCAGATTTTGGTGTCAAATTTAAAAGGGCTGGTTGGTTTCGTTATTGCAAAAAATTACAGGTGCACCATACAGAGGTATCCAGAGCATTTGTAGAAGGATTTGATGGAAGTGCCATCGCAGTGGGATATGTAACCTTTCCCGTTTCAAAAAATTATATTGCCATAGCTGTCGAACTTCCACAAGACGGTGAATAGTGGTTCAATATCCAGGTTGTCAATAATGCACAGTGTGATCATTTTCTCTTGGACAAATACAAAAACATGGATTGGCGCAAAGGGATTCCACGAGCTTGGCTTAAGTAAGAATACAATGACCTTTTGAAAATGGTACAAAGGTATATCATGGGAGAGGGAAGGTATGCAATTGTCCATATTTATCACATGTGCTTTCTGTTACATTTGGATGGCATTTCAAGGATGAATCTTCCCTTTTATTTCTTAAGGAGCCTTTCAAATATGGCAGCTAGGGTTAGGAATTTTCCTAAAAGTTAGCATAGCATCTTTCATCAGGGTTTGATTAAACTGCTAATAATTCAAGAGCTGAACAAATTCAATAGAAATTGGGATCATTTTGTGTTATATTCTGATTTTGGAAACCTAGGAGATAAGTGTCCGTCGGAAGATACCAACAATGTTTCCACAAGTTTGAAAATTTCTAAGGAGCGTAAAAGTGTTGAAATGGGCGCAAAAGAGATTTTTGACAAGGAAGAAGGGAAAATGAGATTAAGAATGAGGGGGGTTGTAAATCCACTGCTAAAACTTGAGAATATTCAGTCGCAGAAGACAAAACATTTGGATAACCCTCCAAATGATGAAGAAAAGACTAAAAATCGAAAGAGAAAACCTGAAGTCCCAAAGCCCTATTACCTCAGGGGACCACATACCAGAGCTACTAACAAATTAAGGCTCAATTCTCGGGCAATATTTAACCCTTCTTTGCAAGAGAAAAAAGTTATAGATTTGGACAGTCTACTAGATCAAGAATTGGAGAAACCCAAGAGGCCAAAAGTTAAAGCTTCGAATTCAAAGCCTACATAGACAAGGGAAAGTTCCATAATTAACAAAGACAAAGAAGTAATGGACTCAGGTCCCATGAAAAAGAATAAGTTTGTGGAGGAAAGGAAAAATGAACAACTTCGGGAACCTAAAGAAGCTCATGAAAACATTAATGAAGAATCAGATTCATCCATGCAAGTAGAAAATAAGGTGGCTGAAATGTTAACTAATTTGGAGAAAACTATCAATGTAGTTCTTTGTTCATCTCTGGTTCGTCCCAATATGCAACAGTTAAAGAAGAATAACAAGAAACTTCTTAGGCAGAAGAAATATTGGAAAAAATAATGCATGCTCGAGAGGAAGAAACATCGGGTTAACAATGACAAATTGGGTATTCTAATTGAATTGGGAACCCACATTCTTCAAGATACATTGTAGATTCAAAGAGTTGATCCTCCCCAAAATCAAGGAGTTGAACCAAATTGAATGTACCTCCGATTCCACGAGAATCAAGATGCAGTTTCCAGCTAATTGAAGACCAATTATGTTTCTATTGTGAAGTATACACAGTCATTTTCATCATGTCCTGAGTCCATCTAAGTTTGTTTTGTATATTGGTTATAAAAGACTTGTTAAGCGTAGTTAGGTTGTGTTAAGGATTATTACTAAATAGTTTAAATATTCCTAAAGTAAAGACTCGATACATATATGGTTTCAAACTTGTTAATTTTGATTATAAAGAACAGCTAGTTAATATTTTAAAAGGTAGTTTCGAAACCCTAAAGAATCAAGAAATTATATGTAGTAAGACTGAAAGGAAAAAAGGGTTCGATTTTTTACATTAGCTTGCATAGAGCTGGGAGAAACTGTAAGTTCTTTCATGCAGTAATAGAGATATATGGTCAGAGATATTTTATGAATGAATGCATCATGGCCCTTGTTGAATTTACTGCTAATTTTCAATTGAAAGTGAAAGTTTGCATGCACTGCATAATGGTCTATTTTCAGTTAAATGATTTTAAGCTTTATTGTTCATTGAATTGAAAATGCCATGTTTCTTTCACCACTTCAGATTGTAATGTTGTTATGAAATGAAGGCCATAAATGAATGAACGTCTATTTCATTTTATATGCTAAACTGCTAGCAGTAAGTCAACGAACGAGTTACCTGTATTAGTGTTGTAAAACCTCTGAATGCATGTTATATTATTGTTGTTTTTCCATTCTTTTAGTCAAGCCTTTCATGACTAATAAAATATCCTACCTTTAAAAAAAAAAACATTTCCAGCTCAATCTTGAACTCAAATTCCCTAGCTTTTCCCTGTAGCAGTCCAGTGCAAACCTTAGGGACAACAAGACCAAAACTGCCTTTTAACATAAAGTATGATGTTCTAATATGAAAAAACCTTAAATATATAAAACCCCAACACTAGGAAATGATGTGGAAAAAGAATGTGGGTCCTAAGGAAGCTAGTTGATATGTCAATACTTGAGGGTGCAAATTTTGGATACAAACTACATTTAAGGTGTTTCTTGAATAGTTACAAAACTTAACCCATGCCCTATGTGTTTGGAAGCCATGGAATAGCTTACGTCAATTGCAAAGAATGCAAGGTAGATGCCCAAAAAATGCACTGAAAATTCAAAACCTGAAAGACTGAAATCGAATTGCCAAGATGTGGATCTTGATTCATTAGAATGGGTGGGTGGCCACTAGTGTCCACCTGGGTCAAACTTAATCTTAAATTTGTGTAGTATTTAGTAGTGTATTAAAGAATCTAGGGTTTACGTTGGGTACCATCTTCAAGATGAGGATAATTCCTTGAGAGGTTTTCCCCAAGAAATTTACTTGGCATATATATATATATATATATATATATATATATATATAGAGAGAGAGAGAGAGAGAGAGAGAGAGAGAGAGAGAGAGAGTCCCTATGATCTCGACAAGTAATTAAAAATTCTAGGTATGACTATTAACACTGTTAAAACAAAGGCCATGATAATAAAATCTAAACATGTGTTAATTTCATGTATGCCAATAGTAGCTTGGAGGAAGTGAATTCAAATAAATATCTCGAGATCAATCTTCGTCAAAACCTTAATTAAAACTATAGCCTTGAGAAAAGGATAAATGGAGGGTGGAAAGCTTATCATGTGCTTGAAAATAGTTGTAAATCAATAGACCTTTAGCTTTGGGATAAGAAGAAGATCATCTTTGAGACTCCCGTCACTCCTATTATTTTATATGGTTGTGAAGTTTGGGGCTGCAACATCTCTAGAGAATTGTGGAGAAGGATAGAGAAAATCCAAAATTATTTTATAGCTTATAATGTCAAAATTAAAGGCAATGCTCCCTATCCTATCCTCCTCATAGAAGCGAGTGTCTCCCCCTTTGAGAGCGTGACTATGACAAGGTACCTAATATACCCACACAATATAAACAACATGTGATAGAAGAACCTTCATAAGGTTACTTGACACTCCAATCAAAACCACATGTGGCTCAAGCAAGGTTATAAATATGCCAAGTCTTGGTTAAATCAATGGGGAATTGAGGAAGAGGTCACTCTACATAATAGTGATAATATTGAAAATATTATTACATCTAAATTTAAGAAGTTGTGTTGTGATAAAGAACTAGAGGATAAGAAAAAATTAAGATACTATAAGGAGGTTATCAATCCTAGTTTAGAATATCAAAAGTATCTCTTTGTTTTATCTAGCATAAAACAAAAAATTAACACTGCTAAAATAATAACAAACTCTCATGAGCTCCATAGTGAAATAGGGTATTGGGCAGTTCCTAAAACATTGTGGGAAGAAAGAATTTTTCATATTTGTAACACTAAGAGGGTTGAAGATGAAAATCACTTTCTCTTCGAATGTCCTATGTAATCGACATTAGATTACAATTTCAAAATAATTGTTACGATATTGACGTTCCTAACCATTTAACTCATCATAGCTATGGTGATTTAGGAATGCTTCTCTTAAGGTTTTTTGAGCATGTATAAATAAAATTTTAAAACAAACCAAGTTACTTTTTACCTTTTTAGAGATTTAATAAACCAAAATTGGTCTCGATTAACATTAATAACCACCACCACCACCATCATAAAATAATTTCATAGACTTTTATTTCTTAATTGTTTTTCATCCTTTTCTATTCTTAAATTATTTAAATTTATTAATTTCTATATTTAACTATTGTATTATGGTGACATTATATTATGATCATATTTGTACAACTATATTGACTTAAATATTGTTTTGGTTCTAAGTCTTAAAACAATAAAATTCTCATTCTTACAAAGAACAAAATGTTTTTCTTGAAACACTAAAGTTTGATCGTGGTTATGGTTAACATAAAAACTGTAATACCCCATTTTTCCCTTGATGTAAATACTGCTTGTGTACAGTATGTGTAAAGGCCCTAGTGTGGAGCTCAAGGCCAAGGCCCCACTCGTGGATGTTCCGGTTTATTGCTTAGGAAAGTATTGATACAATTTGATTATTCATGGGCTACTGAGCCATGAAGAATGTAAATGATGTAATTTTTACTGAATGAATAAAATAACGGAGAAGCTGGCTAAGGAGGCAACGAACGAGAAGGGGGCCGTGTGTATCCACTAGGGAGAGGTGAGGGGGTTTGGGATTGATTGACCATGTTGCCACATATCTGACTGAGAACCCGTTTGAACTCCCTGCTGACATTAATGCGATTTCAGAGGGTGGTTGAGCACCAACAGCTGAGTCTGATGGAGTATAGAGCATGCCTACGATTTCGTATGGCAGGGGATGGCTCTGATCACGTGTGCGTGAAGGCATCGAACTACTTGGGAGAACTCGCAGAGCCTGTTGTGAACCCAGGGGGGAAGACTCAGACACACACAATCATCCATTCAGAACTCACGTACTCTCAGTTCCCTAGTTTTGGAAACGCTTGTGCTACCATGGGGAAGACCATTGACCCTCGCAGAGGATTCACCTGTGTGTTTTCCTGTAAGTAGTACGCCCCTGTGTGTGAGAACTACCCAAGAATGAGAAGCCGTGACACCATGTGTGTAGAACCCTGGTGCAGCGACGGGCAGAGTCAATAGAGAAGGTTGCAAAACGGTTTGTGTAGAGCAACCGTGGGGAAATTCCAAGCCGAAATATGTCTTGTTGTAAACTGTGGGAGAAAGGTTGGATTGCTGGAGAAACTCAGTGAAGGCTATAGTCTCAATGAACTAGTGACTGCACCTTCATATACCCATCCTGGAATAGCACTGGAAGGGAAGACGCCTTGAGAGACTATGTGATTGTGTAGTAGGTCTTCCTTGTGTTGGATGTGGTAGATACTGTGGGTACCAGGTCAACTGAGTGCTGAGATGCCTGCAGTTCTATGGTTGAACTCATTGGTTTAGCAATACCTCCTTGTTATCCCAGTGTGCTGAAGAACCCCTATAGGTTGGCTTAGCATGGGTAGGTGCCCTATAATGATTGGTAAACCCAACTACAGACTGGTTTAGCATGTGAATGGAGCCTTGACTGTGAGAGAACCTATTAGCCCTCCTTAGTGGATACACTGCCCAACTCAGGGGTGATCTCTCAGCCGAAAGAGTATAGGCTGGACAGAGATCTAAGGTTGGGTGGAACGTTGCTCTCACTTAGCCAGTTGCTTCGGAATTCAAAGATAAGTATTATGTTATGGTAAATGATGTGGTTTCACTATTATGATAAATGCTTGTATAGTCATGGAATTGTTGTATGTATGGTTATATAAATGGTTGACATGAAGTCATGTACAATCCTGAGTAACAGGCTGAATCCACTGTGTGTATTTACCTTATATTGCAGGAACTAATGCTTGTAATTCTTGCATATGATAGATGTGTGAGTTAAGTCTATGGATGCATTTTATATGTGATGTTGTATTATAGTGCTCCATCGTTTTTGGTAATGAATGTGATGTGTACTAACCCTATGAAGGAAAGATATATCTACATTGATCTGTGAGAAGTTAGAGAAGCCCTAAAAGTGGTTTCAGGAACCTCTGTGGTTCTGATAGCAGGAAGGGACCTTGGCAGGTTGAAGGTTGGAATGTTCAAGTGTGGATAGGAACATAACTTAAGAGAAGGGAATGGGAAGGTTATATACTTCACCTAGTCAAGGGGATGCTACCATTGGATAGAGTTCTCCAAAAGATTTCCAACGGCACCGACCTTGCCCATTTTGGATACTGGAGAGAAGAGTTATGTCCCTTGGAAGATTGATGAAGCTACCCTTATAGAAACAGGGTTCCACACGCATGGTTCCGCGGGTAGCAGGTTTCGGGTTTCGGGTTCGTCAAAACTCGCATGACGGGATTTGGACTTTCTGAAACCCTGCACCCGACATTGCGGGTTGCGGGGTCAGTGACTTGCGGGCTTTGGGTTTCGGGGTGACCACCCCGCGGTGGAGCAGTTGGAATCGGGTTGCGGGTTCACCAAAACTCGCACTATGTGTTTGGATTCCCGCAATCCTGAACCCGAAACTGTGGGAACCATTGTTGTGGGATGTGCATTTCAGAATTGTTGTTGTGGGATTCGCATTTCGGAATCGTTGTTGCAGGATTCACATTTCGGGATTCGTTGTTGTGGAATCTGAGTTCTCCGACTGTGTGTATGGGTGCTCAGTCATGATTTTGGAGAAAAAAAATGGATCACGGCCTCCAGCCGGCCAGGTGGGTCAGAGGGGACATGACAGAGTGGTATCAGAGCTTCATTTGCAGCACTGGGAGCTGTTTGGGCCAGATGACGCATGAATTTTGGTCAAGAAATGCGCCTAGGGTGTGATTTTTCTATGAACTTAATTGCTTGATTTATTGCTCAGATGAATAATTCCTGGATTAGATGAGTGGCAAGAATATGCATTGATTGGCGTATTAATAAACATTGCACCGTGCATGAGTATATGTTTTGCATGCATATGACATTACATATTGGTAAAAGTAGTGAGATTTTACATATGCAATGAACCACTAATGGTAAATATTGTGGTTGATAATGATTGCTAGTGATTGGTTTTGGTTGTAGGACCAAATACAACAGAAGCATGGCTAAAGATGTTGATGATGTTGCTAAATATGGCCAACAAACCTTATGAAGAAAAGGCTAGTGCAGAAAATCTATGATCAAGAGATTGGTGGAAGAATGCTGCAATCTGCTGTAAGAAACCAACAAATCAGGTAACATAAAAGGTGTAAATGGGAGCCATGCAGGTAATGGTTTACTCATGATGATTGCATAAGTGTTGAAGGGATTGGGTAAGAATCCATCGAACCATATTCGGTAATCATAAAATGGTATGCATTTAGAATTGAAATGCATTCATGTGAACGCCATACTGCCATAGTGTGGTGGAGCATGAAGTGGGGAAGGAAAGAGGCCTCATACCATGTGGCTGTTTAGAAATTTAGATTGCATTCATATAAAATACACCATGCCATGTGTGTGTTGGTTATGAGCTTAACAACCAAAGCAAGTGAGGACCAGTGATCCTGATTATGGTAATGCATGTTATATGTGATAGTCATGACTAAGTCATAATATGCTTGAATGCATAGTACTCATGAAACAATGCAAGGTGACATTGAGTGGATGTGTATTAAGAGATTTTATAAATCTTGTAGTTAGGCATTGAGTGAATGCATATGAAAAACTTTAGTAAATGTTGTGAATATGCATGCATGTGGGTAACTACACCGGAAGGGATATATTGTGTGCATGCATGATTGTGATATATGTATATGTCTCATTACAATTCAGCAATAGATGAAATGATGAATTAATGATAATTCTGAGATCATTTCATGAGCTGCTATGAATGCAGGGGAAGAATTGCATGAAGGTAGTCATGATCGATGGACTGTCGGAATACTCTGTTGGAAGGACAGAGTTGTATAAATGATATGGCTATGAATTAATGAGCATTTAAAAGCTTTAAGTTGATTGTATAAATGATATGACTCTACCTTGCAATTTTAGTACGATAATGATTTACGTGAAGTAAATGAGTTGGTTATATTGATATGTTAACAGCTGGAAGTGTTTGAATTATGGAATGTTATAATTTTGGAAATGCTTCAGTGATTGTTGCAACAAATGAAATATTATATGCATGGAGACTTACAAAGTGTTGGCTGATTGAAGTTTCAGATTCCAGGTAGAAATGTCTTGCGTATGGCAATGAGAATAAGACCATAGTAAAGACCGAACTCTACCATGTGCAAAAAGCCAAAGGTTATGAGAAGGTTCTCATGGTCGTGAAATTTAACTTATGCATGAAACAGATCTGAAAATATTCTGATTTAAGTTATGAGAATAATATCATGGTTGCAAGTCTAATTTTTGTAGGGGACAGATTTGCAAATTCGATTTAGAGCTTAGGAGAAGGAATCTCATGGTTGAGAAATTTAAGATCTGTTAGAAAGAAGATTTGTAAATTTTCAGATTTGAAATTTTGCTTATAATTACTAATGACTGTTTAGCTTATGAAAAATTGTGTCAGAAAGACATGTTGTAGGTGGATGCCCATGTATGGTAGAAACATAAATCCATAATGGATAGAATGGTGCCACTTACAAGAGCCAAGCAATATGAGGATAGCCTCATGGCTAAGAAAATCAATTTCTGTAGTAGACAGAGTTGCAAATTCATATTGAATTTAATTATTAGTACCATTGATTGGTTATGGAACAATCACATTTGAATTTTATTGTTAAAAGTTATTGACTGTTTGGCTGTTTGAGGAATGTGTCAGGAAGACACGTTGCAGGAAGACCATGTGAGAGGGCCTGCAGAAGCCAAACTTCATGGGAAGGGATTCCATGATTTGGAAACGGGTTTCAGGTGAAATGCCATTAGACATTATGAATGTCTCATCCGCACTGCATGATTGGTAAACAATATGAGTGGGATGGTAAAGATTATGTCAGTAAGACATATGAGGGTTATGTAACATCAAAAGGATTTGGGGTGGCAAACCGAGGGACTGTCAAATCAGAGAAGGAGCCCCCATTTCTCATTAATGAAGAGAAATTACATCTACGTAATGGATAAGTGTTCTATAAACCTTGACTGATATATGTATACCTATATGCATGTTTAATTGTTAGATTAAATATACAGAGCCTGTTTTGATTTTATTTCCATTATGGCAGATTGCTTGAGTATGATTAGGACCTGCATAGCTCACATCAGTGAGGAGTGCACACCTTTCTGGTGCTGAGTTATGTTAGGGATGCCAATATTGATTACACCAAGTGGGAATGGACGCATTCCTGGTGTTTCAATACTTGATAGTGAATGCTATGAATTATGGTTATAATTTTGAATAACAACGCTGACAAGTTTGCCTATACTGCTTGTGTTGTCACCTTAAACAGATGCAATTTGGTGCTACACACTAAAGGAACAAAGTAAAAGGTTGTTGTGAGGGGTTGTGGTGGAAGGGTTAATGTGTATGTAAAAGGTTGTTGTGAGGGGTTGTGGTGGAAGGGTTAATGTGTATGTAAGGTTGTTGTGAGGGGTTGTGGTGGAAGGGTTAATATGTATAAAAGGATGTTGTGGAGGTTGTGGGGATTGTGATGAAGGGAGATGAAGTGTTGATGAAAGAGTTGTTATATGCCTATGGCTCCATAGTAGAGCCTTAACCTAGAAATGGTCATAGTGAAGTTTCCTTCCAAGTCGGCGTGAAGGTGTACTGGTTGGACGTTGATTACTTGATGTTTTGGAGCAGCCTGCGTGCTGGCCAAACATCCCAGTCCATAGGAGGATCCCAAGGCTTATAAAGTAAAAGCAGGACCCTGTGGACCAGAGAGGAAATGCACAATACAGATAAATATTCAATTTCATTCATTTCTTGTTTGGAATAATGAAGATTTCAAGTATAAGTCTTGTAACAGTTAAGCTGATGCACTATTGTTTCTTTGTTGGAAACCTTGGTCATACAGGAAGAAAGGACTATGAAAGCATCTTAAGAATGCATGTGGACACGTGACTGTCCTAAAAAACTCAGCTTGAGCAACAATGAATGATGGTGCTAGTAGAACTGTGTGAGTCCTATCAGCCAAGGGAGTTGTAGACAAACCATGTGGAGGGACTCCATGGTTGAGAGGTCTGAAATAGACCATAGACACTAAGTGTCATATCCAAGAAGGGTTGGTCAAGCGTTCACATGGAAGTGAAAGAGGCTAGGAGCATGAAAACCACAGTGGTGGTGTGGGTTCCAGAACAGAACAAGACTAAGAGAAGAAAACTCTTACTGCTCTCTCTTTCCTTTTATTGATGCATTCATAAAAACAAAAAATTGTGGAATGCATGTATGGCTGAAAGTAGAGTGTGTTTATTTGCTTAAAATAAATTGTGAATGCTGAAGTAACTAATTCCTTGTGAATGGATGAACATGAAAGAATTCATGTGTATGTTGGGAAAGCATGGATAGTGTGGAAGTCTCATGATTAGAGCACGGGCTCTCCATGTCAATTGGGGAAAACAATTGACTGATTTTTAATGTTTAGGTTATGGTTGGCCTAACAAGATTTGTAATGATGAATTTCACGGGTGGAAATTAGATCCATTGGTTGCAGCTGTACGAGCAAGTGCTGCTTGTGAGCAAAGTGAGAACCAGCTGTGCACAGTGACCATGGAAGCAAACCATAGGATGTTGGAATTGGCTAAAAGTCTTCTTCAAACAATTTCCAAGACCCAAGAAAATCTTGGAGAGATGCTCAAGATACAGAAGAGGCAGAATGAGATGAACCACAAGGTTTTACAGGACTCTAGTTGTCTGCAAAGGGAGGTAAAAAGCATTCTCGAAGCAATTAGCAGTAGAGGAGACATTGGGTCAATGAAGAGGCATTCATCCAATAGGTCCAATAAGAAATGTTCCAAGCATGAAGACTCAAAAGAGATTGAGCAGGTAAAGATGAAGCAGCCAGTGAAATGTTGGAAATGTGGAGGACATCATTGCCTCCGCAACTTCCCAACAAGGGAACCTCAAGAGGGTAGCAGCCATAAAATTTTCATACTTGTGGAGGAGCTGAAAGACCAGAACCAGTAGGAGAGGCTCGTGGAAGTCAAAGGAATTGATCCTGAAAGTTCAAAGTAAAGGATAGAATGCAGGGCATACCCGCAATGTTTTTGAAATTTTGGACATGTGTAAATTGTATATGTATTCCTAAGTCTTGGAACACCGAGGACGGTGTTATTCTAAGGGGGAGGGGATTGTAATACCCCATTTTTCTCTTGATGTAAATACTACTTGTATACAGTATGTGTAAAGGCACTAGTGTGGAGCTCAAGGCCAAGGCCCCACTCGTGGATGTTTCGGTTTATTGCTTAGGCAAGTGTTGATACAGTTTGATTATTCATGGGCTGCTGAGCCATGAACAATGTAAATGATGTAATTATTACTGAATGAATAAAATAACCGAGAAGCTAGCTAAGGAGGAAATGAACGAGAAGGGGGGCGTGTGTATCCACTAGGGAGAGGTGAGGGGGTTTGGGATTGATTGACCATGTTGCCACATGTCTGACTGAGAACCCGTTTGAACTCCCTACTGACATTAATGCGATTTCAGAGGGTGGTTGAGCACCAACGGCTGAGTCTGATGGAGTATAGAGCATGCCTACGATTTCGTATGGTAGGGGATGGCTCTGATCACGTGTGCATGAAGGCATCGAACTGCCTGGGAGAACTCACAGAGCCTGTTGTGAACCTAGGGGGGGGAAGACTCAGACACACACAATCATCCATTCAGAACTCACGTACTCTCAGTTCCCTGTTTTTGGAAACGCTCGCGCTACCATGGGGAAGACCATTGACCCTTGCAGAGGATTCACCTGTGTGTTTTCCTGTAAGTAGTGTGCCCCTGTGTGTGAGAACTACCCAAGAACGAGCAGCCGTGACACCATGTGTGTAGAACACTAGTGCAGCGATGGACAGAGTCAATAGAGAAGGTTGCAGAACGGTTTGCGCAGAGAAACCGTGGGGAAATTCCAAGCCGGAATATGTCTTGTTGTAAACTGTGGGAGAAAGGTTGGATTGCTGGAGAAACTCAGTGAAGGCTATAGTCTCAATGAACTAGTGACTGCACCTTCATATACCCATCCTGGAATAGCACTAGAAGGGAAGACGCCTTGAGAGACTATGTGATTGTGCAGTAGGTCTTCCTTGTGTTGGATGTGGTAGATACTGTGGGTACCAGGTCAACTGAGTGCTGAGATGCCTGCATTTCTGTGGTTGAACTCATTGGTTTAGCAATACCTCCTTGTTATCCCTGTGTGCTGAAGAAACCCTGTAGGTTGGATTAGCATGGGTAGGTGCCCTCGAATGCTTGGTAAACCCAACTACAGACTGGTTTAGCATGCGAATGGAGCCTTGACTGTGAGAGAACCTATTAGCCCTCCTTAGTGGATACACTGGCCAGCTCGGGGGTGATCTCTCAGCCGAAAGAGTATAGGCTGGACAGAGATCTAAGGTTGGGTGGAACGTTTCTCTCACTTAGCCAGTTGCTTCGGAATTCAAAGATAAGTATTATGTTATGGTAAATGATGTGGTTTCATTATTATGATAAATGCTTGTATAGTCATGGAATTGTTGTATGTATGGTTATATGAATGGTTGACATGAAGTCATGTACAGGCCTGAGTAACAGGCTGAATCCACTGTGTGTATTTACCTTATATTGTAGTAACTAATGCTTGTAATTCTTGCATATGATAGATGTGTGAGTTAAGTCTATGGATGCATTTTATATGTGATGTTGTATGATAGTGCTCCACCGTTTTTGGTAATGAATGTGATGTGTACTAACCCTGTGAAGGAAATATATATCTACATTGATCCTTGAGAAGTTAGAGAAGCCCTGAAAGTAGTTTCAGGAACCTCTGTGGGTCTAATAGCAGGAAGGGACCTTGGCAAGTTGAAGGTTGGAATGTTCAAGTGTGGATAGGAACAGAACTTCAGAGAAGGGAATGAGAAGGTTATATACTTCACCTGGTCAACGGGATGCTACCATTGGATAGAGTTCTCCAAAAGCTTTCCAACTGTACCGACCTTGCCCATTTTGGATATTGGAGAGAAGAGTTATGTCCCTTGGAAGATTAATGAAGCTACCCTTACAGAAACAGGGTTCCGCACGCATGGTTCCGCGGGTAGCGGGTTTCGGGTTTCGAGTTCGTCAAAACTCGCATGACGGGATTTGGACTTTCTGCAACCCCGCACCCGACATTGCGGGTTGCGGGGTCAGTGACTTGCGGGCTTCGGGTTTCGGGGTGACCACCCCGCGGCGGAGCAGTTGGAATCGGGTTTCGGGTTGCGGGTTCGCCAAAACTAGCACTATGTGTTTGGACTCCCGCAATCCCGAACCCGAAACTGTGGGAACCATTGTTGCAGGATATGCGTTTCGGAATCGTTGTTGCGGGATTCGCATTTCGGAATCATTGTTGCGGGATTCGCATTTCAGGATTCATTGTTGCTGAATCTGAGTTCTCCAACTGTGTGTATGGGCACTCAGTCATGATTTTGGAGAAAAAAAAATGGATCACGGTCTCCAGCCGGCCAGGTGGGTCGGAGGGGACATGACAAATTTTTTTATAAGAACCCTTCATTCATTATTTTGGTGGTACATATTATTATTCGTGGCCTAATCGGTTTTTCATTTTCCATTAAAATGGCACATAACTCAATACTTTTATTTTTCATATAATTTATGAGATATTTTATTAAATAACCCCTCAAATGGTTTGAGGGCTTATTTGACTTCATATCGAGGTAACTCTCATTTGTGAATGGGTTTGATATAGTTCGTGAATAGGTTTATATAGTTGAATGTATGGGTTTTATATAATTGGTGAATGGGTTTGATATAGTTCAATTTAGGAGAATTCCCAAATTTTAATGCTAAAAACTCACGCATCCATTAATGTTATCTATTTCTTAAGATTAGTTATAAACATTTTATTTTATTTTATCATTGGATTTTCATAATGGTTGTTGGCTCGCAAGACATGTGTTCCCTTGGTTGTTGGCATGCCAGACACATGTTCTGTTGTTGGCATGCTAAACATAACAAGAGCTTTCTTTCATTCTAGGTTGTTGGCATGACAAAAATGTGTTCAATTGTTGGCATGCCAGACATTCGATCAAGTGCTTTCTTTCATTCTATGATATTTTATAGTTTTGGGTGAATCAACAAGATTATTGCTTCATACTATATCAATCAAATGTACAATTCTACTAGTGTCAATTGTTGATTGAGGTGTTGCTACCCTTACTTCATCGGTACCACACAATCTACTTACTTGCAATGCATTATAACTCCCTGGTTGAGATGCAGTCTACTGCAAATCTGTAGAAGCCATTGCTTTCCTTGAGGTAATGGCACCTCAAGCCTGAAATGCAACGTACTAGATTTCCCTCTAGAACCAAGGAGGCACCTGATAACAAGGTAAAAAACACATAATAAAATTGCAGGAGTGGAATTAGTTGCTTTCATTAAGTTTCCAGCAGCCAATGGAAACGAATAGATAAGAACACGTGCTTCGAGTGAAAAAACAAAAATGATTCAAAAAATGCATGAGAAAGAGAACATGTGCCTTGAGTGAAAGAACAATGAAAAACTAGTGCATAAGAGTAACAACATGATCTCGACCGCATAGATTCTATTAAGAAACAACCACAAAATGAAAAGAGATAGAAAAAGGCATAGAATAACTTGTCGGATATATATTAGTATAGAGGTCGGAATCAACCATAGATACAAACAAACTAGGGGCTGCCTTGTTAATCTCTAGCATGTAGTTGTGGAAGTTTAGTCAAGTCCGGAATGGTAGAAGAAGATGGTGGGAAGTGTCGCTTAAGTCTGTCCAAAAAGAATCCAATCCCCTACATAATTATCCTCCACTCGTCTTTATAGAATACACAATAAAACCAAGAGGAAATTAGTGCGCACTAGGGGTGAGAGAGAATAGAGAAAACTAAACTGAAGCAACACCCCTTTGCAAATAGTTATAGATTGGCTTCCTTCCTTCTTTTCGCTCTAAATTGTTTTTGATCACTTACTACTCGTTTTTTGGCAATTTATAAGGAGATAATGTTTTTATTGCTGTGATTTTAACTTCATTTTGGTGGTTTTTCCTGAATAACAACTTGAAATTTTTGCTCGCACGTGATAGTCTGTCATGTTCACCTTCTCCACAGAAGCGTGCTACCTCAATGCAAGACACCTTAGAGGCATGTATAAATAGTTTATATAACCACCCAAGGTGTCTATTATAACTATGGGATGCGTGGTATTGAGGACTCATGGCATATTTAGGGTGTAGTCTAAATATTCTACATTTCCAACTTTTTCTAAGTATATTTTCCATCTTATTTTGTTCGAAGTCTAGTTGGAAATCTAAAAAAAAAACTTAGAATCACATATATTAGGTATGGAAATTGCATAATTTGGGTGTCATGGGAGTATTCGATGGTGTTGAATCTATTTATGGATTTAAAAACACAATTTAAACACTCTCAAATTTATATTTTATCAAAAATACTTTTACGTGATTCTGATCAAAATCCACCCCAAAACTTACAATAAATAGACTACTCCCATATTTAGCAAGGCAACATGACTAGGAGATGGCAGATGGCATACAAATTTTTTCTAGAGGATTTTATGTGACCACATGGGTCAACACTTTCCCTGGACTCGAGGTAAAAAAAAAATCATTTCTTTAAGGATTTTGTCATTACATGCTTGACGTTCTAGGGTTTGCCATGTCTTATAGGATATTGGTCCTTTGTTGCTCATACTTTGAAGAATATGGCTTGGATCGCAGAGATATGAGAAGAGATGATGCTTTTATAGCTTTGTTTCCTAGCTGAGGTTTTGATATGAAGGCAGGCCAGAGGTCATAGTTCTGGAACAAATTATGGTTTTTTTAAATTGTAAACAAAATAGTGTTGGGTCATATGACTAGACTCTACAATTCATATGCAAAAAAATTGATAATGTCAAACCTCTTTAGAATATGGAAGCTCATTTACTTTGAAAAAGTATCCCATTTCAGAGTTAAATCTCACACTTGAAAGTCCTTCTTTCATGAAGATTGTTTAGCACACCTCCCACTGTTGCCACCTTTTTCCATCACGAACAGGTTGCTGGTGGAGATTATTAGGTAGCTTCTTCTTCTGAGCGTCATGCACGGTGGTATTCGTCGAAGCTGGTCCCATACATTATCTCTGGTCCCATGGTTGTCATTGTGTTTGTTTCCTACACACACACACCAATTATGGGACTTGAGTTAGTGTTTTTGACTTTCCATCAATGGATGGCTGCGCTCCAGCTCACTCAAGGGCAACAAAAATCTGTCTAAAAGGTGAGAATTTATGATGGTAAATCAATTGACATCCATCTACTGTATCAATCCAAGTATTGTGAAGTAACTATGATATATAGTAGCAATTATGATGTATAGTAGCATAGAATCAAAGGCCCTAGATGATGATGGTGGGATTTTAGTGTATAGATCTTTTCCATGAACATGAAATCCAATAAACTAGCTCATTCTTGCCATGCTTTTCCATTCTTGTAACGCCCCGTTTTGACATTACTACTTGAACTACTATTATATGTTGTATTTGTTTGATTGTGAGACTTTGTCAGTTTGAAGACACTGTGGACATATGGTTCTATTATTTTGCCGATATATATATATATATGTGTGTGTGTGCATGTGATGTTAGTATTATGATCGGTAGTCATGTTTAGATATGTATCATGTGTTAATTATGTCTCATATATGCAAATTACTGAATGATGGGTACATGGATACCGTTACAGTTAAATGTAAATAAATGAATGTTATGCCAAGTGCAGGGCGAATAAATGAATTTATTATTGTTATGATTATGATTAAATGTATGTGAACATGTTGAGGATTTATGCACGATATTCTAGACTGTATGTCAGAAACTAACTTACAGGTTAAAAGGTTAAGTAATAGCTGGATCCTACGAGGTGGGAGAGCCTCGGGGACATGGACTTCGAAAGATAAATGGTATGCGAGTGATGCATTATTTACTTATGCATGATTACTATGATGTATATTATGACATGGGTGGGGTAGGGTTTTAGGAAACTCAACCACCCAGATTGGTTATATGATGACAAACCGAGTACAGGTGCAACGCAGTTGTATCACGTACCCACCCATCCATCTAAGGCAAGGGAGGGAACATGATGCCAATCTATGGGTCTTTCACATAATCTCAGCCCATTCATTAGAATCATATGAATGAATCATTTGTGTGCAGATGTAAAACAAAACAAATATGCACAGCAGAATTAAACTATCCACACACATTACCCATGCATACAACATAACAACAGTCATCAAATTAATACAGTGCAGACGTAAATACAGAGACATAAAAACACTTATCTCCATTTTGCAATTGTCCCAAACAACTAGCTATGTCGCTGCAACATTCCACCCAACCATAGGCCAGTTGTGTTCATCAATCTCTTAACACAACTGCCACCCCCGAGTTGGGCATGATTCCTACAAGGAAAAAGGGGACATTCAGTTCATATGCAGCCAATTAAGCATTTCATTTGAGCCAAGCCAGTCCATAGCTGGGTTTATCAGGATACATCAGAATCCTGGATGCTTGCACTCAAGCTCAAGCCAAAACAATGGAGACCCATAACCCATACCCCAACATACTCTTTTCTCACACAGCAAGCACAATCATTAGGCAGGGATACACATTTAGCAATGGGATTTACAACATGATGGTCATGGGTTTTCCCCAATTCGTTTCCAGCCAAAAACGAATTATGGGATGGGGAGAAACAATCACGGGGAGGAAGACGATTTCTTCCCCAACTAACTGAGCATTCAGCAGCCAAACGATCTCTATGGAACCCCAATTCCATTCCCCTTCTTCCCCACTGGTATACAACACAAAAACGCCCTTCTCCCAGCTAAGAATGAAGGAAAACACAGGAAAAGATGGATGGAAAATGCCCAGGCAACTCCCAACTCGTGAGAGAGAGCAATTGGTAAATGGAGAATGGCTTGGGGAGCAATTCATGGCTCTTTTCTTGCCCAAGAAGCAAAACGCGATTTTCCACGCAGCGTGGCTTGCCCATACCCGAAATTGGATAGCCATACCTCTCATTCCCCAAGGCATTAACTACCTCAACCAACTCTTGGGAGAAATCAATGATTGGGTACAAAAGTCAACATGGGTAGTTGAGGGTTTGATGGGTTCTCTCATTGACACTCTGCTTGACTTGATTGGCTCCAAGGGTTTGAATGTTTTCCCTCCCAATTCCTTGTAAAATCATGCCCCCATCTCTTGTTGCATTGCATAGCTAGTTGTGGGTATTTTATACAATGCATATTTACATGATATTTACAATTCCATTGTGTCAGGCTCGCATGTAAACCATATGCAGCAATAAATCGATGGCGGGGCCTTGGCCTTGAGCTCCTCACCACGATTACATAACAAGATTACATCATTTACAATTTTAATGTGATAGGGTCAAGATGGGGACGTGACAAGTTGTTATGTCGGGTAGACATAATCCCTTGTTCCATTAGGGGGGTGGAGGCTTTACCCACCATTTATCCCCGAAACCCAGAGTCATGGGAGGGTTATGCTACGGTGTGCTCCCCAAGGTGTGTGATGATGACTGGTGGTTTCCTGCTGGGGAAGCTTGGTCGATGTAGTCCACACTTCTGCTTACAGGTTCTAGCTGGAGTCGGTCATGGCTTGACACTTCAGGGTAGTCCAGCAGAGGAAAGGATAGGATGTGGAAGTTAGTTGTGATTTAGGTAGATGATGTAGGTAGATAGGTGTAGCTTGAAGTCGAGATGAAAACAAAATCTAACTGTATGTGTGTAAAACCCTTGAATGATTATGTGTCGTAACTTAGTAATGTATGTGTTAACACTGAAATTGTCGTTGGTTTTTATGTGTTTTTCTTTAATGTTTGTTCCTTATTTCCCTTTCATTTCCTACATCTTAAATAATTTTGATTGTCTTTTTAATTTTTTATGTTATAGTTTTTGTTTTAATTGATTTTATCCTTAGTGGCTTATTTCATGTTATATTTCGTTTCAAAGTCTTCAAAATGCTTACTTAAGTCTCTTCTAATGCTATATCCAAAGTTTAACTTCTATGTTGAATTTTTGATACAAAATCTTCATATGGAGACATTCCCGCAGCGCAATAACTAAACTGCATACACTAAGGCTCTACCGGAATGTATGTTTTTATCTGTTTTAGTCATGATCTTTCGGTACAGATTACAAAAAGATGGAGATGAATTTCAGAAATCCCAAAGAGTTTTTTGTCGAGAACGGGCTCATTCACAAAAACCTCTCTTTGTTTTGCAACAAGTGTCACCGTTTGAAAGATTCGAATTCATCTTTGTGGCCTATTTTTCAGGGATTAAAATATTTAATATTTTCTTGTTTTAGTCACACATTTACAGCGCATATTTCGATCAATTGGATAGGAATTTTTAAAAACTAAGAGATTTTTTTGTTCTTCATGGACTCATTTAAAAAAACCTCTCTCAGTTTTCTAACAGGTGTCAAGGATCGAGAGATATGGTGGCGTCTTTGAGACCCAATTTTCCATAAATTCGCCTAATTTCCCAGAATCCGATTTGTTATTTTTAGTTAATGTCTCTTTAAAGATTTGAGTTAGTATGTAACTAATGGATGTAACTGCTTTAGAATTCGACCTAGAAGGTAGTTAGCAAACTACTCTTTTTGTACATAGATAAAAGGAGTAAAGGAGGAGGTAGACAGGAGGTTGGATTTTTGTTTCAAGAAGCATTAGCTTGGAGCATTGTGATATATTTTCATACTGATACAAATACTTCTCCTGTAAGTTTTAAAGACTGAGATTAATATGTATATATGGACATGAGCCACTATACTTTATCTATTGATTTTGTTTATGATCATTTTGATCACTCAATATGTGATTTCATTCCTTGTTAAAGTTTTTCTCATGTGAATGCTCATGTATTGTGGATTGAACCAGTGCAAATGAATGTTTGTTGTTTATGTTTATTATCTTACACTTTCTCAGTACTTTGATGTTATGACATGATTAAGTTTTTGCATTTGTTAATTGATAGATTATCTTCTTGAATTTGAAACCCTCAAAACACAAAATCACCAAAACAAACCCTATTTTTTGTTCATTGTATTGAGATTGTATTAGCTTGCTCCCTCTGTAGTCTAGGGACAATTTCTAGCACAAACAGTATGAATTGTCATAACTTAATAAGATGCAGTTATGTAAAGGATTGTACCTTGTGAACTATGTTAAACATGTGTTAGTGAACAATAAGTTTCGTGATTATGATTTATGTGTGTGATTTATTACTGTTAGTGTACTTACACGAGGTATGTAAGTAGTAACTATGCTTACATAACTCACCTACATATTTATAAATTTCATGAAATAATGCTGAATAAAAATTTAATTATTGTCGATTAATAATTAATTTGTGTTGATTAATAAACGAACTATGGTTAACCTAAGTGGTAAATAATGCATTTAATTAGAATGTTTTATTGATTGTTATTAAATTTATTTAGTCAAGACTAAGGGTTAAAATGTTAATTGTAATTATCATGTCAATTGGGTTAATATTAAATTGGTCAGTTAGCATTAATTATGTGTTAATAATGTCAATTAATGATAATAAAACTATCATTATCGTTAGCAATGGTTGTTAATTAGTTTAAATATAAAATAGGGTGTAATTAATATGGAGCTAGAGGAAGGAGTGATTAAATCTTAGTTAATATTAATTAATTAAAATAAATGTACATTCCTAATGATATGAGTTATATTAATAGGATTATTATTGATAGTTTGAAATTATAATTAGAAAGGTAATTAGCATATTGGAAGTATGTTAAATCATGAATTTAATGATTAGGTTATTATTAATTAATCCATTGACAATTATTATTAAGTAATTAATTAATAGACCATAATCAATTAAGTGATTAATACGAGTAATTGGATGTTGACTAAGAATAATGATTTATTTGTTATAATTGTGAAACTTGAGTTACAAGTCCATGAATGTAAATTAGAATTTACTGAGGTTGAACGTGTGAAAGTGAAACTCATGAGGTGGGTAGGTGAACCCACTCAATCGTTTAATTACTCAATAAAATAATGGAATTAATGTTTTGAGTCAAAATGAGGGGCTCAAGGAATACTTGGAATTGGGGAAAACATTTATGTTAGAGATAGGGTATTAATGGCATGGGGAAAGAGTCGGCAAAGGGGGAATAAGGTGGATAAGAGGAAGGAGGAGAAGGGCATATTTACCTGGGGGATATTTTTTGGAATTTAGGAGAGCTTAGAAAATTACAGAGCTGAAAACAGTGGTTTTTTGTTTGGATAAATTTCACTAAGGGAGAAATTGTGGTTGGCTTGTACTCAGTTTGGGCTCGGGGGTCCAAAGGGGTACCTTTGGAGCTGGGTGGTCGAAGAGACCTCGCCAGTTGGCAGGGTGGCATACTTGTTTGGGCTGGTTGAGTTTCAAGGTTTTGGGAAGATTTTGGTTGCAGAGCTATCAAGCAGGGCAAAGGAAGCAGCAACAACAAAGGGGATCTACTAGCTATTGTGAGGTAATTTTCAGTCAGGTATATAATCCATTTTTTTACCCTGTTTCAATTTTTACTATGATAAAGTTATATGATAATGGAATATTTGTAATATAGTACACATATTCATATATGCTATGAATCCTGCACAATTGGTAAATGTTAGAAACATAAATGATATAACCTGTACATGTTAGAAATAGTGAATATTTTAATAGCAACCAGTAAATGTAAATTTGAAATATTTTACCGACATGGAAATGGAAATAAAACACAAGTTAGAAAATCTAAACCGAGACTTGAAACAAACTGGAGAATGAAATAGAAACATGGATTTATTATATTAAACTTAGTAAAACCTGGACGAGGTTCTACACATGGTATCAGAGCCATGGTTCCAAATCTGGAACCAGAGGGCTCACTACAGTGAAAAAAGTAGATAAGAAAAGAGAAATTTACTCGAAAATAAAACAAGACTTTTGTGCAAGTATTTACTTCTTGTGGAGGCTTAAGACTTGCATAAAACAAGAGGAGAGTTAGAACTCTTTTTATAAAAAAAAACACATTATTGTTTATCATGTAAATATGCATATATATAGAAACAAGATAAACTATATATATATATATATAAAAGGAGGAAAATTTAAATTTAAATTTTATTTTAGTCTATATTTAAATTAAAAACGAAGCTTATATGTTTATTTATAATAAAAAAAAGAAGAGAATATATATAAATATATATATATATATATATATATATATATATTCATAATCAATTTTTTATTTTTTTTATATATTTAAACCAGAAAATATATATATATATATATGAAACAAATTTATGACAAAAAAAATATAATAAATAAATAACAAAAAAAAAAATTGCAGCAATGTTGCGGCCATAGGCCAGCAACATGTTGTGGCCACAGGCCAGGAGCAGTTGTGGCCATAGGCCAACTACGTGTTGTGGCCACGGGCCAGCAGTAGTTGCAGCCATAGGCTAGCCATGTGCTGTGGCCAAAGGCCAGCAGCAGCTGCGGTCACATGCCAGTGACTTAGGGTTCCTGCCAAAAACAATTTCCTATGTATGTATATATATGAATTTTTTTTTGGTTAACCTTTAGAAACAAAAAAAAAACTATGTCAAAAAATATATATATTATACATATATGAATTTTGTTTAAAAAAAAAAAATTGTTTTGGACCTGCATGGGCGTGCAGCTCGGCGCCATGGGCAGCCTAAGCATAGCCCATAGGGCATGCATCTCAACGCCATGGGGCAGCCTGAGCACAGCCCCATAGGGCATGTAGCTTGGCACCATGGGCAGCCTGAGCGCAGCCCATAAGGCGTGCAACTCAGCGCCATGGGCAGCCTGAGCGCAGCCCATAGGGCGTGCAGGTCGGCGCCATGGGGCAACCTGAGCGCAACCCCATAGGGCGTGCAGATTGGTGCCATGGGAGGCCTGAGCGCAGCCCATAGGGCGTGTAGTCGGCTGCGGCCATGAAGGCCAGCGGCCACAGCTGCTAAAAAAAAAATCCATTACAAAAACAAAAAAATGAATAACACACACAAAAAAACAGGAACGGAAAACAAAAGAAAATTTATCTATGTATATACAATACAGAGAAGAAATAGGTGTACCTTGAGTGTAGTTGTAATGGCGGAGCTGCTCGTCATGGCAAGCCCAAAGCTCGGCGGTGGTGGTGGAGTTGCAAAGCTCCTGTTGAGAGCAAAGCAGCTCGGCCAAAGGAAGAAAAAAAATGGCTGCTGCTAGGGTTAACCTCCTTTATAAAAAAATATATATTATTTTAATTGCATGGTGGTGGAGCATGGTGAGGCCATGTGGCTCCCATGCGGACCACCTGATATTAATTAACCTAATCCAAGATTAATTAGTAATTAGATAATTATTAATGTTTAATTTTGTATTAAGATTTAAATATATTAAATGTTTAATTAAAAGTAATTAATTGTTAATTATATTAAGTAATTAAATTTTTATAATAAGGTTAATTACATATTAATGTTAGTTTAATGGTAATTAATATTAATCATTAATTAAATATATTAATTATTAAAATGATTAAGTTATTGAATGATTAATAATTATAAGGTTAATAATTATTATTATAATGTTAAGTACATAGTACCTCGCCGAAACTTCGACGTATGGCTGAAGGGACAAGATGGACTCAGATTCTCGAAAACAAGACACCTTAGAGACCAACATGGCGAGCTGATCGCTAGGACACTAATTCCAATCCATGTTGGATATGTTTGATAAACACGACTTGCGACCAACTTCTTAGGTTAATTATGCTATTATGCTAATAAGCTACTAGTAAATTATTAGATTATTAATTGTTAATGAGATTAGTATCGGGTATTAATGCACACTAACAATTAAGGTTTAATGTCGTACTGTAAGGTTAACAGAATGTTAATGAGGTTAGGTTTAGGGTAAGTTAAGGCGGAAATTTCATTAATAAATGGTTATTAATAAGAAGTGAGGTAGTAAACATTAATTAAATATCTTGAAGAGTTGATGGCGACTTAATGGGGATTGTGTGGAATCCAATACCTAAACCTACGTAGGACTACTACAGTATATCTTGTACCGGGTGGCCTCAAGATGGCCTGATCGAAATGCCCAGAACTATAGCTCTTAGAGTAAAAATGGTCGTAAAAACAATCGTCTAATGCACCTTTTGAATTGAATGTTGACTTTAATAGTAACATAGTCCTGATGTCGTCTTATGCCATGTTATAGGGATAAACATGGTAAGAATGTGCGAAGGTAGGGGTCGAGGTCAGGCGACGGCATTACCTGAGTCGAATGTACCGGCACCATCGCCAGAGACCATCCTTATATTGCACACGCTGGAAGCAATAAACGAAATACTCAAGGGACTACAGAGAGGAAGTGTTACCTCAGAGGTAGAAGTGGAGGCCCCTCCACTAAGGGAGGAAGTTCCCGTGGTAGAAGTGAATATGATACCAATACCTCCGCATCAGGATATCACAAGGGAGCTTCAGAAGATAAGGCTTCCATAGTTTTCAGGGGGTCGAGCAGGGATACGAGCAGAGTCTTGGTTGGAAGAGATGACCAAGTGCTTAACCTTTCAGGAGTACACTTCCACGTCCAAGTCCAAGATGGCCATATTTCAACTAAAGGGAGGCGCTTTGAACTGGTGGGGAACCAAGAAAGGGAGCTACACCTTACACCAGACACGGTTCCATGGGAACTGTTTATGGAAAAATTCAAGGGGAAGTACTTACCCACATCCTACCAGGAAGAACAAGCAGGGGCTCTGCATGCCTTAGTACAAAGGCATCTATCCGTGGAGGATTATGAAGAGAGGTTAATGGAATTAGTCAAGTATGTTCCCTACTTGGACAACGACGAATGCCAGGTTGAGCGCTTTGTGTATGGGCTCAATACCAAGATTAGGGCCCAAGTGTAGATGTGGAAACCAACTTCGGTCGCTGAGGCAGTAGATTGTGCTCGTTACACTGAGGAGATGTTGGGTGCAAATCCCATCAGGTCATTCAACTCTTAGCAGTCAGGGTTTGTAGGGAAGTCCCTTCGAAGCTACCCTTGGGGAAGATATGCGAGGCCACCTCTCTACGGAAATAGGTACATGTTGGTAGGTGGTTTGGTAAGGAATAATCGCAGCATCGCCGATGCTGTGACACGTCAGAAGAGGTCGCGTAAGGAAGAAGGCTCTATTATTTTATGTATTTTTTGAGTCGTTTGTATCGCAGAATGTAGGTTTTGGGTCATTGGACCATATGAGATGTAATTTCAAGCTAAGTATACCGCAATAGGCAGGTTTTTGGGTCATTTGGACCGTGTCAGTTAGATTTTGGTTCATTTATCCATTAGCCAGTTATGAAGTTGTTAGTAAGTGGACAAGCATTGTAAAGGCGGAAGCCTATATATAGACAGAAAGTTGTAGGTCATAGGGGAGAAGAAGCGGAGATCAGAGAGAGATGTTTTGGTATGCTTTTTATGCGTATATTTTGAGATCCAGGAATATTGATGAAGTCTGTGATCTGTAGAGGCATTGTATTGGGTTTTTTGCAGCAATAATATGATGTGATGAAACTGTTTCTGTGCAATCTGGGTGTGTCTTCTGTCTTTTGATGGTAATGCAATGTTTCTTTGATGCAATAGTCACTTTATTGTTATAATCTACCGCAACAATGAATGTTTCCATTAAATGATGCTATGAGTACAATAATGTCAAAGTAAATGCATAGGTCTATTGTTGAATGTTGCAATAAGATCAAGTAGTTGATGCCGCATACATCCTCCTTCATTCGGCGAAAACATGGTTCCGTCCACTCTCCCTTGATCACCTCGGGTGAGACCTCATATGCTCTGCAGGTGTTGTTGGGCAAGGTAAAACCTTTCTGGGCCGGTGCTCAGGGAGATCGCGGTGGGTTGGTGTCGACAGTGATGGGAACCCCTGTCGACTAGGTCTGATTCAACAAATGGTTCCTTTTCCAGGAGCGTGTGCAAAGTGAAAGGAGGATATGTTGTGGCACTCAACGAAATCGGAGATCCAAGAATGGTTTGATCAGAAGAAAGCCAGAACACTCGACTAACAGTAGATCAATGGGTAGATAGATATATTCACGACGGTCCGCATGAATGGTTCTTCTGTGAGTTCCCGATCCTATTTTTCTAATGGTTGGAGAAGTTGACCTTTTAGAAGAGGAACTTCCAGGGTGGTGAGCCAATGACCTGGACCCCGGAGCTGATCCAAGAACTATAGGAAGTTGTTAATAAAGCATCGCGGGCTATCGAAGTGTGGTTCGATAACATCCTAGAGGGCTATATCACAAAATTTACGGTTGATACTCAGAAATCCTATAGTGAAGCCAAAAGATATTTTTTCCGTGAACCCCGGGGCAAGTTTTTGTTGTCACTTCAACTATCCATTAAGATGCTTATTTGCAAAAAGGGTATATTGAAGATGCATCTTGATCAGTAGACAGCCTGGTGGGTGGAGGCTGTGGGTACCACGATAGTTGGGGGGTGGTACATGGAATGATAAGGGGTAGATGGGTACAGGTCATGACGAGACTGTGAGTGAAGCCGGGGAAGAAAGTGGTCTTACGAGGGGAGGAGTGAGGTTCCAACATGAAAAGAGGCAGAGGACGGGAGAAGGTCCTGCTGCGGTCGAACCGCAAGGCCGTGAAGGAAGACCACGCGGGACAAAGCGACCTCACAGTCCTGACAAGGACAACTAGGCGATGCCCAGGATAGAGGCAGGACCAAACCCCAGCACCAACGTACCCACACCTCCGCTCACTATCTCTCAGATAGCAAGAAATACCACTTTGACACCGCCAAGTTAGTCAATACCATAGAAGTTAATCAATAGTAGTACAACGAAAGGAGGAAGGAAGCCCAGAATGGCGGGCGAGAATAATAAGTTACCAATGTTCCAAGGAAATGGAATAGATAACCCTGAACAGTACTGGTTTCTATGTGAGGTTGTATGGACCATCAAACAGATCACTGATGATGATGCTAAAAAGGGACAATTGGCGATGACTCTTCAAGGTCGTGCCTTGGAATGGTTTATGAAATTTACTCATTTTCCCATCAGCACTCCGGCAAAAACCCTGGATGAGATTCGTACAGGCTTGATCGCAGAGTTACGGAAGCCCAAATCTAAAGCACAATACATCATAGAGATCAAAGAGATTAAGCACTATCCCAATGAGACTGTGTGGGATTTTGATCAGCGATTTAAAACGTTGATGGCAAGGGTCATTTTTTACATGAGTATCATCCAACATAAGGAATGGTTTATCGTGGCCTTGCTTCCACATATTTGGCTACCACTGATGCAGCAAAACATTACCACACTGAGTGAAGCTTTGGAGATCGCGATGCGGCTGGAGGCATCGCCTATTGGGGACAATGAAGCTGGGATGTTGCAGATCCAGACACAATTGGCTAACCTGATCATCCAGTTAGAGGATCTGAAGAAAGGCAAGGAGGGACGTGAAGAAGCCTGGTGTATGCGATGTCGGGAAGAAGGACATACTAAGGATAATTGCTCGGACTTCCACAACTATCTAGTTTTGGGAGCACCAAATCCATTGAATGGTGGTAGCATGCCATGGTGTCATGTCTGCCACGTATACGGGCACAGCCATGACAATTTCCCATACATGTAGAAAATGGTCACAACCCTGAGGAATCTTTACTGTACATTTTGCAAATCGGTGGGTCACGATGACAAGGATTTCCGTACATATGGGTTTCTACAAGAGAGAATGTATGATGCGTTCTATGTAAAGGACGACCAGCATGTCGTACAATAGTCACAACCGTAGTCGCCGGTAGCTCAGCCACTACCTCAACCACAGATGCAGTTTGTACCGCAGCAGCAGCAACCGCCACAGTTCATGCCGCAATATGCTCTGATGCAAATGGCTCCACAGCAACCACAGTACGTACAGCAACCGCAGTATGCACAACAAAGGCAAGGAATGCAACCGGCACCAATGCAGCAACAGTTCAACCAACCACAGTACCAGCAGCAGGGAGGATTCCGGGGAGGACGTGGCGGAGGATTTGGTCGTGGAGGAGGACGAGGTGGTCACGGACCTGTTCAATGCTATCACTGTGCAGTATGGGGACACTACTAGTGAGATTGTCCATTGATGTAGAACCAGTGTATGTTCTGTTTTGTTAATGATCACACGGTTGAGAATTGTCTGCAGTTGATTGCGCGATGGCAAGCAGGGAATACTCCCCAATTGCAGAACCAGCCCCAGGCACAGCAGCCTACCCAGAACCAAGTGTAGCAACCAGGGCAAAACTAGAATATGCGACCAAATCAGAATCAGAATGTGAATCCACCTGGGAATCCGCCTTTGAACCAGACCCAAGGTGTGAATATTGCGACAATTTCTGCAGATCCAAGACCGCAAGATGCTTCCATTGTTGTGGTCACTCACAGAGGAGAGGACAACTCACTGATCTGGTTAGCCAGACAAAAGAAGGTATCATTTGACATTAATGCAGAGTAGGAGGCATTTCTTCAAGCACGTCATGCACTAGAAAACGACCGAGGTAAAGCTATTATGTACGACATGCCCTCTACTTTTGATACTACTTCAGAGGCTGGCCCGTCACGGCAGTCCAACACACTTCAATCATTTTTGGAACATTGTTTATCCCTGGCAAGAGATCCCGACACTCTTGTTGCGATTGAAGCTTTGTTGCGACGACCGGCCCAGGATCGACAAGAGCTCACGGTTAATTCCTTACAACAACGGAAGACGGGTAAGGAAATGTAGATGAATATTCAAATTGGTGACTATGATGTTGATTCAGTTATTCTAGATCTTGGTTCGTATGTCAACATCTTGAACAAGCAGGCTTGGCAGAAGATGGGGAGTCCCCCATTGAGCTGGTCTCTTGTATATCTCTGGTTATCTAATCACGCTAAGGTGACACCGATTGGGAGAGTTCCATGAATGGTGGTGGTAATTGAGGGAATGAAAACATATGCCAACTTTGATGTAATAGAAGTAGTTGAAGGAGGAAGCTCTCATCCAGCACTACTGGGGATTGGATGGGCTAATGATAGTGGAGTTGTAATCAACTTCAAGCAACGGATGATGACTTTTGAAAATTGCGATCTCAGAGTTATCGCCCCGTTGGATATGGCTGAAGGACGCCGCTACATAGAGCCAGTGAAGGATGACGATCCCAGTGGATGGGACCATGCATTCAATATCTCTGAAGATTATATCCATCCGACTACCAATGGTGAGCTGGGATGGCGCAGTGACAACTCTGCGTCTTCCGACTCTAACGATGCGCTAGCATATTGGCATAACCACTTGCACGAGGTGTCACTCTGTAAGTGTGGGTTGATCATGAAGTCATTATGCCGTGTCGCAACTGAAGTGGTCACACTACCAATATATAAAGGAATTCCTGGCTTATCTGACTTTCTGACGGAGTTTGAAGAAAGAGTTTCCGAACCACAGCGATTGCTGGCATTGAGCAAAGCACTAAAGGCTGCTCTAGCACGCTAGTGGGCGACACACAAGGCATCAATTGATGGGTGGTAGAAATGCAAAAGATTGATAATGGTATGCTTTGATGATACCGAGGTTTACCACATTGGAAACTATGATGGTCGGAACGATCCTCGTGGTCACTTGATGGAGTGTCAGCGATTATGGGTATCGTGACCAAGAGATGAGTGGGTCCATGCTTTTATCCATACTTTGGATGAAATGCCGCGATCATGGTATACGGAAGCAGAGTTGCGAGGAGAAATTTCTACTTGGCTGGAGCTCACAGAGTGTTTTACCCATACATTCAGTTTTGCAGATGCCGATCCAGAGGTCAATAATGCATTACAGCTCATCCATGATGTAATTTTGTAGGTTGTCGCGGTGGCGTAACCTGCGGATCCGCATATGCACTGCCGGATGCAGTCTCTCGTGGAATGCTTCAATATCAATGGTGGACCAGAAGATGGTGATGATCCGTGGAACGTGAATATCCCGAAATCAGAGGGAAGTCATGTTGTGGTACCACCTGATGCGCCAAGCGATCCGATCAGTCATCCGCTGAAGATCCGCAAGATTAACATTTGGGCAGAGGACAATCCGAAGTTCGCAAATGTCGGGGATTACTAGGATGATGAGATGATAAGCATGGTCACCGATTTTCTCCATGAGTTTCAGGACTTATTTCCCACAAATTTTTCTGACATGAAGGGGATTCTGGGCGACTTAGGGGAGATAAAGATTCCATTAAAACCAGATGCTAAGCCGATCCGGCAGCGACCCTATCGATTGAATCCGCGACATAAGGAGAGGGTCAAGGTAGAATTGGATCGCATGTTGGACGTCGGTATCATTAAACCAGTCGAAGAGTCGGAATGGATTAGTCCTATGGTGGTACAAGATAAGAAGACTGGCGAAGTGTGCATTTGCATCGACCTCAGGAAGCTAAATGATGCGTGTTTGCATGATCCATTCCCAACCCCATTTACTGACAAAGTGCTCGAAGGTGTGGGTGGCCTGCAGATGTACTCTTTCACAGACGGGTTCTCTGGCTACCATCAGATCCGCATTGCAAAAGAAGATCGCCATAAGACAACTTTCGTTACTAAATGGGGTTGCTTTCAATACACCGTAATGCCATTCGGCTTGAAGAATGCACCTGCGATATTTTTGTGGATTTTCGTTGTTGCATTCAAAGATTTCATTCAGAATTTTTTGTAGGTATACATGGACGATTGGATGGTCTATGGTTTGGTCCACGATCATCTAGTGAATCTGCGGTTGATGTTGGAGCGATGTCCGCAGCACCAGATATCTTTGAACCTAAAGAAATGTATCTTCTGTGCACCATTTGGCATACTGTTGGGTCATATTGTGTGTAAGAAAGGATTGTTGGTTGACCGAGCAAAGATTGCACTCATTCTGAGTTTGACACCGCCGACTACTGTTAAGCAGTTACCGGCAACGCTGGGACACATGGGTTATTATCGCAAGTTCATCAGGGGTTATGCTGCGATTACTGCCCCTATGGAGAAGTTGTTGAAGAAGGATGCAGTATTCCAGTGGAGCCCTAAATGTCAGGATATCTTTGAGACACTAAAGATGAAGATGTCTTCGGCGCCGATATTAGTATTTCCTGACTGGAGTAAGGAATTCCATGTTCATGTTGATGCCTCATCGATCGCGCTAGGAGTGTTATTGGCCCAACCCAGAGAGGGGGATCTTGATCACCCCATTGCTTTTTCCAGCTGGAAGTTGTCATCTGCTGAAAGAAACTACACTACTACGGAGAGGGAAGGTATGGCAATGGTTTATGCGTTGCAGAAGTTTTGACATTACTTATTGGGAGGCCATTTCAAGATGTTCACAGATCACTCTGCATTAAAATACCTGGTCAATAAGCCTGTGTTGGGGGGGATATCTGTCGATGGCTACTTCTATTTCAGGAGTTTGATTTTGAAATAATTGTGAATCCAGGGCAGTTAAATGCTGGCCCAGATCATCTCTCCTGGATTGAAACAGGAGAGGAGCCAACCAACATTGAATATGGGTTGCCTGATGCGCAATTGTTTAAAGTTGGAGTCGTTGATGGATATTTTGAAGAAAACATTCAGTTTCTGGCAACAGGTACCGCACCAAAGGAATTCACCACTAGTCAGAAGAAGCAGTTGGTAGTCAAGGCTGGGGACTTCCAGCTAATCCCAGGAGCGCTATACAAGATGGGTGCCGATGAGATATTGCAACGGTGTGTCTTGCCACATGAGCAAGAGAAAATCCTTTTCGAATCATATTAGGAGTGGATGGAGGGAACTATGGTGGCCATGCAATGACAAGGAAGGTGCTTCGAGAGGGGATCTGGTGGCCTACGCTGCACAATGATGCGACAGATTATGCACAGTCCTGCGACGTTTGTTAGAGAACCGGGAAGCCATCCAGACAGGATGAGATGCCATTGATACCTCAGTTGACATTGCAGCCTTTCAAAAAATGGACAGTAGACTTTGTGGGACCTATCAATCCACCGGGTAAGCGCACTGGTGCTAGGTATATCATCATGGCGACAGATTACTTGACACGATGGGCAGAAGCTGCACCAGTCATTGATTGTTCCGTGGCCACAGCTGCACAATTTCTCTTTGACCACATTGTCACTCGCTTTGGCTGCCCCAAGATATTGTTGATCGATCAAGGAAGCCACTTTCTCAATCGCACCATCAGTGCATTGACGGAGGAGTTGCAGATACAGCATAAGAAGAGTACACCCTATCATCCGCAGGTGAATGGCACGGTGGAGGCTTTCAATAAGATATTGGAGCATGCTCTGAAAAAGGTGTGCAATGTGAACCACGATGACTAGGATCTAAAAATCCCAGCAGTATTGTGGGCCTATCGCATCACATGTAAAAGGCTGACAAGGCAGACACCATTCAGGCTAGTGTATGGGCAAGGAGCGGTTATGCCTATGGAGTATATCATTCCGAGTCTATGCATAGCAACAACAACCGGAACGGATACTGCGACAGTATTAGAGGAACGTCTCGCACAGTTAATACAGCTGGAGGAAGATCGCTTTATCGCCGTTTTCCATCAAGGTGTGGAGAAGGATCGCCAGAAGGCTTGTCATGATCGCCACATCAAGAATAAGCAGTTTCAACAGGCTGATTTGGTGTTGTTGTACGACAACAAGTTTATGAAACATCCAGGAAATTGCAGGTGCATTGGCTTGGTTTGTATCGCATTATTAGCATTACTTCAGGAGGAGCAGTACAGTTACAACAGTTGGATGGCCTGATGCTCCCAAAGTTGATTAATGGTAGCAAGTTGAATCCCTATCGGTCGGGCTTGGAACAGCGTGATGCCTGAGTCGCATCGAAAAGAAAAAAAACAACCAAACAAGTGTAGATTGATTGGTGGCAGGATGACGCACCAACAGGGACGGAATGCAAAAGCAGGGAGGCTTCTGCTACAAGTTAGGGGCGGTCTGCAACAAGTGGCAGCGTTGTGATTGGGTCACATCAAAAATCATTATGCAGATGGGAATTTTTCCTTTTGGGTAGATATGATCGTTAGTCGATTCAGATTGTGCCAGAAGAATGCACGTTTGGAATAAGGAATACACTGAGGTAGCATGGCCGATGGCACCTAGAGGGATGGTTTGCATGGTTGGCACGAGGAATCCACCACGGCAGCATGGCTAAAGGGATGCTTCGCACATTTTTGCACGCAGGGAAACAGGTGGAAGTACAATTGCTCTGAAGTCCGGCTAATACTCACACGGAGTAGTGAAATATTATGATTACCCTGGAGCATGAGCAGGTGGTGCAAAGGATTGCCGAGGCAGACGAAAGGCTGAATGCGATGTATAAATATAGGACCCGAGGATAGTAAGAGCATAGAGGTTGTTTCAATTAAGAGGGGTTATGTTATGAGAGGATCAGGCATCTAGCTAAGCTATGAATTCCAAGGAGGTTGTGGAAATGATCCATTTTATTTCATGTGGTAGCACACCAGGTGCATTGAGGGCCCGAACCACGAGTATACATGAGCGATTGGAGCAAGCTGCACCTCAGACACTCCAGGGTTACAAGCATGAAGTCTCGTCCGAGATGTCTAGGAATTTGGTGATGGTTCGAAGTCTCGTGGTCCCTGCGACCACACAAAAGGGGGGGGGTCATCGCCCCCGGGTCCTTGTAACATGTGCTTACTGGTGCGAAACAGATGTGCTAGAATCACTAGCCTATTTTACACCTTGGCGTTGCTCGCAAAATTCCTCTCCATTTACAATCAGTCTCTCAAGACTGGAGGATGAGTTTGAGAGGTCTGTGACAATAAGCTGGGAAAAGTCCACTTTTGGGCAAGAAGTACATGACAGCGAGCAAATGATCAGTGTAGCAGAAGGAGCAGAACAACATCGCGCGATCCAGACATCAAGAACAGTTGCAGAACTATAGTTGAGCCCTAGTAGAGTGACGACCACATAATACAACATGTCTAGTTAACGTGGCTCGAGGGCAAGCCACAAGGTTGTGTTGAGGGCCTGTTGGCAGGCGGTTTGGTAAGGAAGAATCGCAGCATCACCGATGCTGCAACACGTCAGAAGAGGTCACGGAAGGAAGAAGGCTCTATTATTTTATGTATTTTTTGAGTCGTTTGTACCGCAGAATGCGGCTTTTTGGGTCATTGGACCATATGAGATGTAATTTCGAGCTAAGCATACCGCAATAGGAGGTTTTTTGGGTCATTTGGACCGTGTCAGATAGATTTTGGGTCATTTTTCCAGGAGTCAGTTAGGAATTTGTTAGTAAGTGGACAAGCATTGTAAAGGCGGAAGCCTATAGATAGACAGAAAGTTGTAGGTCATAGGGGAGAAGAAGCGGAGATCAGAGAGAGATGTTTTGGTATGCGTTTTATGCGTATGTTCTGAGATCCAGGGATATTGCTGAAGTCTGTGATGATCTGCAGAGGCATTGTATTGGGTTTTTGCAGCAATAATATGATGTGATGAAACTGCTTCTGTGCAATCCTGGTGTGTCTTTTGTCTTTTGATGGTAATACAATGTTTCTTTGATGCAATAGTCGCTTTATTGTTATAATATGCCGCAACAATGAATGTTTCCATTAAATAATGCTATGAGTACAATAATGTCTAAGTAAATGCATAGGTCTATTGTTGAATGTTGCAATAAGATTAAGTAGTTGATTCTGAATACATCCTCCTTCATTCGACGGAAACATGGTTCCGTCCACTCTCCCTTAATTGCCTCGGGTGAGACCTCATCTGCTCTGTAGGTGTTGTTGGGTAAGGTAAAACCTTTCTGGGACTATGCTCAGGGAGATCACGGTGGGTTGGTGTCGACAGTGATGGGAACCCCTGTCGACTGGGTCTGAGTCAACATTACACACCAAGGGTTGCAACGGTAGATAGATCAATGGAAACTAGGGCGGTGCCCCAGTCATCCACAGGAACTCACTAGGGTGTGAGGAATTTCAAAGGATCAACTGGCAAGGGAAGGGGTCCCAGGGGGAGGAACCCCTCGCAGAGGTCTGAACAGGTTATCTCACCCACTCCATTACAGGTTGCTTGTTGGGGATGTGGAGGTCCACATTACCAGCGTGACTGTCCAGAATTACGATCTGGTACAATGCATCGAAAGGAAAGGCTCCAATGGGCAGTGGGGGTAGTAGACATCAGATCTCAGCAGCAGTAAACAACCATCAGGAAGAGCACCAATCCACTATGGTGGAATCATCAAGTACTGTCAATAATGTTAAACTTAGAATATTGTTTGATCCCGGTGCTACAGATAATTTTATTTCTCCATATGCATTAGACAAGTGTGGGTTGGCAACCTACAAGCATGACGATTTCAACTTAGTCGAAATGGCTTCAGGGGTAAAGCAAGAAGTAGGACCTAGTGTTGACAAGTGCATAGTGGATCTCAAGGTGTGGGTTACACAAGTCAAGGTGTACGTCACCACCCTCGGAACTTATGATCTCATCATAGGTATGAACTGGCCTGAGCAACATCGAGCTTTCCTGGACTATTATGGAAAGAAAGTTCTTTGCATCAATGACAAAGGAGAGGCCATTGAGATCCAAGGTGTCAAACGGAAGGTGTCCCTACATTTCATATCCACGATGAACCTAAAGCGATGTATACGACAGGGATGTCATTTGCACATTATTGAAACGGTAAACAAAGAGAAGCGACCCTCCTTTGATGAATACCCAGTGTTATCTGAATTCAGTGACGTTTTTCCAAAGGAATTACCTAGGTTACCTCCTAAGAGGGAACTTGATTTTACCATTGAGGTAAAACCCAGTTCAAAGCCAACATCGAAGACACCTTACAGGATGACGACCCTCGAACTTTGTGAGTTGCAAATGCAGTTGAAGGAACTGCTAGACCTAGGGTTCATCAAACCAAGTATTTCACTGTGGGGTGCACCAGTAATCTTTGTGAAGAAGGATGGTTCCTTGTGTCTTTGCATCAATTATCGAGATTTGAACAGAGCCACAGTGAAGAATATGTACCTGATACCTCAAATTGATGACCTCTTTGATCAAATGAAAGGGGTGTCAGTCTTCTCAAAGATCGACTTGTGATCAAGTTACCACTATTTACGAATTATGGACGATGATATACCTAAGACTGCTTTTCGAACAAGGTTTGGGCACTATAAGTTTGTAGTGGTACCCTTTGGTTTGACCAATGCCCTAGCTGTATTCATGAGTCTCATGAATAGCGTGTTTCGAAAATACTTAGATCGGTTTGTGCAAGTCTTCTTTGATGACATCCTTATCTACTCCAAGAATGAACAGGAGCACGAGGAACACTTGTGAATAGTGTTGTCATGCTTAAGAGAGCACAAGTTGTATGGTAAGTTATCCAAATGCTAGTTTTATCAAAAGGAGATCCATTACCTAGGGCGTATAATTTTCGGTGAGGGAATTTTAGTGGACCCTGAGAAAGTGAAGGCCATAATGGATTGGCCTATTCCAAGGAATGCGCATGAAGTGATAAGATTCATGGGGTTGGTCGGGTATTATAGAATTTTGTTGAGGGTTTCTCAAAAGTCACAAAACCCATAACTACCCTACAGCGTAAAGGCACTAGATACGAATGGACGGATGAATGCAAGGTCGCATTCGCCGAGTTGAAAAGACTGTTGACGAGTGCACCTACGAGTGCTAGATATGGAGAAAGAATTCTCAGTTTGCACAGAATCATGCTTCAAGGCAAGGTTTGGGTGCAGTGTTGATGCAGGAAGGTAGGGTAATAGCTTATACATCGAGAAAGTTAAAAACACATGAAGAGAATTACCCTACCCATGACCTAGAGTTGGATGCGGTGATGTTAGCTTTGAAGCTTTGGAGACATTACCTTGTTGGACGAAGCTTTGAGCTCAAGTCTGATCACCAAAGCTTAAGGTATATCTTCACTCAGAGAGACCTAACTGCTAGGCAGAGGCGATGGAGTGAATTCATGAGCGAGTATGATTTTGGGGTTTCATACATCAAAGGGAAGGAGAATGTGGTAGTTGATGCCTTAAGCAGAAAACCAAGACTTTTCTCTCTTATACCTTTGAAGGTTGATTTGAGGGAAAGAGTTTTAGGACAGCTAATTGGGGATAGTTGGTACCTAAAGGTCATGTTAGCACTCCAAAGTGGGAAATTGGTGGTACCTAAGTTTGAAGGCTATGAGTTGGAAGTCGATGGTTTGTTGCGGTACCAAGGTAGGATGTATATTCCCGAGGAGGGAGATATTAGGGAGACTATCCTTGAGGGATTCCACAGAGCAGTGTATTGCACACACCCAAGTGTAAAGAAGATGTAGGAAGATATGAAGCAACTCTTCTTTTGGGCAGGGATGAAGAACAGCGTGGTCAAATTCGTCGCTAGGTGCCTTGAATGTCAGTAGGTAAAAGCTGATCATCACCACTCGGCAGGACTATTACAACCACTTGACATTCCTATGTCGAAGTGGGAGGTTATCTCCATGGACTTCGTGGTGGGATTGCCTCTTACCTCTCATAGGCATGACGACATTATGGTCATCGTTGACAAACTGACCAAAACTCCTCACTGTATTCCAGTTAAGGAGACCTATCATGTCACGGATGTAACACTTATGTTCATAAATGAGGTAGTTCATCTCCATGGGTTTCCTAAGAAGATAATCTCGGATAGAGATTCCAGGTTTACATCTAGGTTTTGGACAAGTTTGCAGTCAGCATTAGGTACTCAGTGTGAAAATCCTCACAGCAAATCTAAGAGATGATGTATCTCACAAGAGAATAATTATAATTAAGCAAGAAAATAGAAGAAGAGTGATACATGCAGTATAGTGAGCAACAGAATAATATGGTACAGTAGAACTCAGATAGAAGCAATAATACTTCGGTCATACTAGTTAATTAATCACAATATGGACAAATAAATAGTACAATGGTAGAGAGGATTTGAATGCCTAAGGTGGCAATTCAAATTAGCCTCTCAGAGTGATCATAAGATCAATAGAGTGTCATCGGAGCACAACTAGGTGTCCTCATGATCATCGGAGCACAACTGGAAGTCTTCATCATCATCAGTGGAGTCATCAATGCTCAAGTAACTGTCAACCATCAGTCAAACTAACTCTGGTAGGTGTAACTCAGTGTAACTAAGTGTAACTGACTGTAACTGACTGTAACTGACTGTAACTAAGTGTAACTGAGTGTAACTAAGTGTAACTCAATGTAACTAAGAGTAACTGAGTGTAACTGAGTGTAACTGACTGTAACTGAGTGTAACTGAGTGTAATTTACTATAACTGACTGTAACTGAGTGTAACTGGACTGGTAGGTGAAGAAGGGCGAGTTGCTCCCTAAAATCAAGGAAGAAGGGCGCATTAAGCAACTGGAGGGCTAAAACTTAATAGTGAGAAGCTCCTGGGGGCTAGCTAACTGAGGGCTAGGTGTTGGACTGATGACTGGGATGCATGCAAACCCTAGAATGCATGCAAACCCTAAAAGGTGCATGCATGACTGAAAATGTAAATGATCAAAATACTGGTGGGACTAGGATGGAGTATAGGAATATCCTAACACCCCCCCTTAATCCATCATGGGCCCTGGTAACTAAGACCAAAGGTCACCCAATACAATGAATAATAACAATCAATAAACCAAGGAAGTGGGAAAATTTCATGGGAAACATACCCCCTCCTAAAAAAATAGACTGTAAGGCACACATAAAAAATAAATGCTCCAAACTCAAGCAAGTGTGATACTTGGTCATATGTCTGGAGGTATCTTCTTCTTGGGAAGAAGTGGATCATGCTCAAAAAGCATTTGCTTGTACTTGCTCTTCAGATCGAATGTGATGAGAACAAATCCAATAGTATTAGAATGATCCTTGAACCTGTGATTCGAATCAACTGAGGTAGGATCAAATTTTTGAATGTGCATATATTCCTTTGTCTTCTCCTTCGAACCACCATGGGTGAGATTATGCCAAAAAGAACTATTACATGTTTGCTTGAAATCAAAATCAGATTTAAGACTTTCAAAACAGTTTCTTGAGATCTCCTTTGAACCAGCAGGGGTGAGATCAAAACTATCATATGCATGAGAAATTTTCCCAAGCGGTAATTGCTTAGAACCCAAATTAGATACAAGACTTGAATCATGGCTTCTTGAGATCTCCTTTGAACCATGAGAGGTGAGATCAAAACCAGTAGATGCATGAGAAATTATCCCAAGCGAATGGCAATGGCCATATTCTTCAATGACCTTCTGAAAGCATGGAATTATGATCATATAGTAGTATAAAAAAGGAGATAGCTGGAGAGGAGCGAATGCATTACCTTCAAAAGCTGTTTTGACCTCTGAAATAATCATGTGATCATGATGCAAACCAACAGACTCTGGTGCAAGAGAGGATTTAGGACCTTCTGCAATATCTAGAGTGTGAGCTGGCACAGAAAGAGAAGAAAGTTTGAGCATGAGCGGAGAATCTGCAAGTTCTTTGTCAACAACTTCAATATGAGATGATACTGGTTCATGATCTGAGAGACCATCAAGAGGAGTGAATGCATCACTTTGTTTTCTTTTGAATGGGTTGGGACCAAGTCCTTCATTCTCTCTGCCAAATTTTCCATCCAGGTGAGCCCATATCTCTTTTGGAGTCCATAACTCTCTTGGAATTTCAACACCATCACAGTATTTGAATTGGAATCTCTGGTATGCACACAAAGAAAACATTATTGCTGCAAAGTGCATGTCTCTTTTATTTAACCAGTCAATCTTCTCTTCAGGGGATTCGAACTCTCTTTCAAAATAACAATAAAAAAGATCATGGATCTTCAAGTCTGCTATCATTCTTGGTTTCCATTCATCATAGTTGAGTGGATCAAGAGGAGTAATTCCTGATGAATACATTGAAGTTGTAGAGGACCTGCAAAAACAATATAGAATAACTGCAACTGCTACTGCTGCAAAAATGCAGAAACTGCTGCAACTGCTGCACTCGAAATCTTGGTAATAACCTGCAAAAAACTCTCAAGAATGGAGATAAACAATACTCTCAACATGCTCTGATACCATGTGAAAATCCTCACAATAGATCTAAGAGATGATGTATCTCACAAGAGAATAATTATGATTAAGCAAGAAAATAGAAGAAGAGTGATACATGCAGTATAATGAGCAACAAAATAATATGGTACAGTAGAACTCAGATAGAGGCAATAATACTTCGGTCATACTAGTTAATTAATCACAATATGGACAAATAAATAGTACAATGGTAGAGAGGATTCGAATTCCTAAGGTGGCAATTCGAATTAGCCTCTCAGAGTGATCATAAGATCAATAGAGTGTCATCGAAGCACAACTAGGTGTCGTCATGATCATCAGATCACAACTGGAAGTCTTCATCATCATCAGTGGAGTCATCAATGCTCAAGTAACTGTCAACCATCAGTCAAACTAACTCTGGTAGGTGTAACTCAGTGTAACTAAGTGTAACTGACTGTAACTAACTATAACTAAGTGTAACTGAGTGTAACTCAATGTAACTAAGAGTAACTGACTGTAACTGAGTGTAACTGACTGTAACTGAGTGTAACTGAGTGTAACTGACTGTAACTGAGTGTAACTGGACTGGTAGGTGAAGAAGGGTGAGTTGCTCCCTAAAATCAAGGAAGAAGGGCGCATTAAGCAACTGGAGGGCTAAAACTGAATAGTGAGAAGCTCCTGGGGGCTGGCTAACTGAGGGCTAGGTGTTGGACTGATGACTGGGATGCATGCAAACCCTAGAATGCATGTAAACCCTAAAAGGTGCATGCATGACTGAAAATGTAAATGATCAAAATACTGGTGGGACTAGGATGGAGTATAGGAATATCCTAACACTCAGTTGAACCTAAGCACCACATACCATCCAGAGACAAATGGGAAAACATAAAGAGTGAATCAGGTGATGGAGGACATTCTTAGCATGTATGTCATGGATCAACAAACTCATTGGGAAAAGCACTTACCTTTGGTAGAGTTCGCTTACAACAATAGTTACCATAGCTCAATTGGGATGCCTCCATATGAAGCGTTATATGGAAGGCCGTGCAGAATGCCATTGAGTTGGGAAAGGTTAGAGGATAGAGTAATTATAGGACCTGAGTTGATTCAGGAGATGGAAGAACAGGTAGTTCAGATTAGGCAACGGTTAAAGGAAGCTCAGGATAGACAGAAGAGATATGCCAATGCGCATAGGGTTGAACGAAGCTATAAGGTTGGTGATGCATCGTTCATCTGCATCAGGCCTAGCAAAAGTACTATCAGGTTTGGGAAAGGGACAAAGTTGTCACCACGATTTATAGGACCCTTTGAAATTATAGAGAAGGTTGGACTCGTCGCGTATCGTCTTGTGCTGACACCCCATTTGCACAAAACTCATAATGTTTTTCATGTATCTATTTTACGACATTATGTAGCTGATGAGTCTCATAAAATAAATTGGAAGGAACTACAGGTTTCAAACAAGGGGACCATCAAGTTTGAACCATTACGTATATTGGACCGTAGGGTTAGGCAGCTCCAGCCCCATTTGGTGGACCAGGTTAAGGTCCAGTGGGACCGGTATAGCCCAGGATCTGCTACCTGGGAGGACGCAGAGACCATGCATCATGATTATCCCACACTATTTTGACCATAACTTCAGGACGAAGTTTCCTGAAGGGTGGGTGTATGTAATGCCCCGTTTTGACATTACTACCTGAACTACTATTATATGTTGTATTTGTTTGATTGTGAGACTTCGTCAGTTTGACGACACTGTGGACATATGGTTCTATTAGTTTGTCGATATATATATGTGTGCATGTGATGTTAGTATTATGATCGGTAGTCATGTTTAGATATGTATCATGTTTTAATTATGTCTCATATATGCAAATTACTGAATGATGGGTACGTGGATACCATTACAGTTAAATGTTAAATAAATGAATGTTATGACAAGTGCATGGCGAATAAATGAATTTATTATTGTTATGTTATGATGAAATGTATGTGAACATGTTGAGGATTTATGCATGATATTCTAGACTGTATGTCAGAGATTAACTTACAGGTTAAAAGGCTAAGTAATAGCTGGATCCTACAAGGTGGGAGAGCCTCGGGGAAATGGACTTCGAAAGATAAATGGTATGCGAGTGATGCATTATTTACTTACGCATGATTATTATGATGTATATTATGACATGGGTGGGGTAGGGTTTCAGGAAACTCAACCGCCCAGATTGGTTATACGATAACAAACCAAGTACAGGTGCAACGCAGTTGTTAAGTCGAGTAGACATAGTCCCTTGTTCCATTAGAGGGGTGGAGGCTTTACCCACCATTTATCCCCGAAACCCAGAGTCATGGGAGGGTTGTGCTATGGTGCGCTCCCCAAGGTGTGTGATGATGATTGGTGGTTTCCTGCTAGGGAATCTTGGTCGATGTAGTCAACATTCCACTTATGGGTTCTAGCTGGAGCCGATCATGGCTTGACACTTCAGGGTAGTCCAACAGAGGAAATTGCTGTATATATTTGATTAATGCAGTGAATATTTAATTAATATTATTAATTAAATATTCACAGCAGAAATGATAGGATGTGGAAGTTAATTGTGATTTAGGTAGATGATGTAGGTAGATAGGTGTAGCTTGAAGTTGGGATGAAAACAAAATCTGACTGTATGTGTGTAAAACCCTTGAATGATTATGTGTCGTAACTTAGTAATGTATGAATTGTCCTAACTTAATAAGATGCAGTTAGGTAAAGGATTGTACCTTGCGAACTATGTTAAACATGTGTCAGGGAACAATAAGTTTCATGATTATGATTGATGTGTGTGATTTATTACTGTTAGTGTACTTACACGAGGTATGTAAGCAGTAGCTACGCTTACATAACTTGCCTACATATTTATAAATTTCGTGAAATAATGCTGAATAAAAATGTAATTATTGTCGATTAATAATTAATTAGTGTTAATTAATAAACGAACTATGGTTAACCTAGGTGGTAACTAACGCACTTAATTAGAATGCTTTATTGATTGTTATTCAATTTATTTAGTCAAGACTAAGGGTTAGAATGTTAAATGTAATTATCATGTCAATTGGGTTAATATTAAATTGGTCAATTAGCATTAATTATGTGTTAATAATGTCAATTAATGATAATAAAACTATCATTATCGTTAGCAATGGTTGTTAATTAGTTTAAATATAAACTAGGGTGTAATTAATATGGAACTAGGGGAAGGAGTGATTAAATCTTAGTTAATATTAATTAATTAAAATAAATGTACATTCCTAATTATGTGAGTTATATTAATAGGATTATTATTGATAATTGATAAATTAGATTAGTTTGAAATTATAATTAGAAAGGTAATTAGCATATTGGAAGTATGTTAAATCATTAATTTAATGATTAGGTTGTTATTAATTAATCCATTGACAATTATTATTAAGTAATTGATTAATAGACCATAATCAATTAAGTGATTAATACGAGTTATTGGATGTTGACTAAGAATAATGATTTATTTGTTATAATTGTGAAACTTGAGTTACAAGTCCATGAATGTAAATTAGAATTTAATGAGGTTGAACGTGTAAAAGTGAAACTCATGAGGTGGGTAGGTGAACCCACCCAATCGTTTAATTACTCAATAAAATAATGGAATTAATGTTTTAAGTCAAAATGAGGGGCTCGAGGAAGACTTGGAATTGGGGAAAACATTTATGTTAGAGAAAGGGGTATTAATGGCATGGGGAAAGAGTCGGAAAAGAGAGAATAAGGTGGAGAAGAGGAAGGAGGAGAAGGGCATCTTTACCAGGGGGATATTTTGGGGAATTTAGGAGAGCTTAGAAAATTGCAGAGCTGAAGACAGTGGTTTTTTGTTTGTAGAAATTTCACTAAGGGAGAAACTGTGGTTGGCTTGTACTCGGTTTGGGATCGAGGGTCCAAAGGGGTACCTTTGGAGCTGGGTGGTGGGCGAGACCTCTCCAATTGGTAGGGTGGCATACTTGTTTGGGCTGGTTGAGTTTCAAGCTTTTGGGAAGATTTTGGTTGCAGGGCAAAGAAAGCAGCAACAACAAAGGGGATCTACTAGCTATTGTGAGGTAATTTTCAGTTAGGTATAATCTATTTTTTTACCCTGTTTCAATTTTTACTATGATAAAGTTATATGATAATGGAATATTTGTAATTTAGCACACATATTCATATATGCTATGGAACCTGCACAATTGGTAAATGTTAGAAACATAAATGATATAACCTGTACATGTTAGAAATAATGAATATTTTAATAGCAACCAGTAAATGTAAATTTGAGATATTTTACCGACATGTAAATGGAAATAAAACACAAGTTAGAAAATCTAAACCGAGACTTGAAACAAACTGGGGAATGAAATAGAAACATGGATTTATTATATTAAACTTAGTAAAACCTGGACGAGGTTCTACAATTCTTAGCAGCCAACGCTCTTATTGGTTAAAGAGCGGCCATTTTTTAATTCAATTATAAGTTTCCCTACTATGTTGGGTTGGTATGACTCTCATCAACTCAAAACATATTTTCCATAAAACCATTTAATAATGCAAGCAATAAGAAGAGTTGAAGCCAACAAAAAGTAGCTATTTTATGCTAAATGAATTTTGTTTTTTTATTTTCAATGAATTCTTTATATGGAAGATTACAAGCAGACAAGTACAATTCAATTGCTCTAGTCTCCCCATAACCCAGAACTAGAACCACAAGAAAAGGTGTGGGTTCTTTCTAAATATTAATAGACTGTCATGGCTAGCTTTAAAACTTCTTCTCACCTCCTTTGCAAGCACTTGCTGCTTTGTAGCCACCCTTGTTTATAAAAGGAAAATTTTAAGACCCATTCCATTCATTATTTTTGTGATGGATATTATTTATTATTTTTGAAATATAATTATTAAGCATTGTAAAAATAAGTATTATCAATATAAGTTTATTATAATGGTAAATATATTGTCGAAATGTTTGAATTTAATGTTATCACATGGGAATGTGTGTGTGAGAGAGATCTCAATAAAGCTTTTTATGTATGAGTTTGAGAATAAAACTCTTTGTAAGGAAAAAAATATTTTAAAGATAACACATGAAAATTTTGACATATAAAGGCGCAATATGTGTTTGTGTGAGAGAGATCTCAATAAACATTTTTATGTATAAGTTTGAGAATAAAACTCTATATAAGGAAAAAAAATATTTTAAACATAACGCATGAAAAAATTGGCATCTAAAGGTACAATAGGTAGGTAAGGTTTTATGTTCCTATGAGCTTTTATTTTAGTTATTGTAAAGGTTTTTAAATTGAATTTAAAAAGAGAGTTATTGTTAGAGTTTCTTCATTTAAATTTAAAATAAGTACCTGGACATAGAAAAAAGGATGGTCTTCATCACATAGGAGAAAAGACAACTTACCTCACATGAGGGGGAGAAATTGACCTACCAATATGAGTCTTTGTAGGGGTTGAATAGGAAACACCCCACCTCCCCATTGTGGAAAAGAAGATAAGATATGAGCATGAAAACATTTCTAGCAAGAGCTCAGGGAAGCAAAGCAAAAGAGTAGCATACAAAAAAAGAAAAAAAAAGCAAAGAAACAATCTAAGGAGTAGTCTAAACAATGCTAGAAAAGGGAAGGATCCCTTGGAAGGTACAAGATGATGAGTAAGGAGTAGATGAGTGCTTCCTAAGGGAATATAAAGAACTAGAGATTGCCTCGAGTGTGGCAAGCGAAGGAGAATGGGGAGCCCCAAGCATGGCAGTAAAAGAGGCAAGAGATGAACCTACTTTGAACTAGAGAAGAACAAGAGTCACAAAAGGATTAGCAAATGTTGTCCTATGTGGAGTAGTGAAAGAAGAAGGAATGCAACTAGGTGTTGAAGAATGTAACTTCGGAGGATATTTTTATTTGTGTCATTTGTATCATTTGCATTGTACACCCTACAGGGATTATTATTGATGTAATTGATCATGTAAAAGTCATTGAAAGAGTCAATGTAAACCCTAACTATTAGGTTGGCCCGGAAAGATCTAGAAAAGGATATTTTATTGTAAATTGTACAGGTCGGCCTAGTTAGGAGAGTCAAGTCGGCCATGTTTGGTAAAAAGGTCAAGTCAGTTGATTAGTATAAATGAGGAGTTTGACCTCCTCATTTGGTCACCACTTTCACTCATTGATTTTGCATCACTAGGAGAGATAGAGTCAAGTGACTAGTAGCTTTTGGAAGTCTTCTTGTTTTGGGTCTTTGCACGAGGGATACTATTGTACATTCTGACGAATCTATATAGAAGAAATTTGTTGGGATTTTATTCCCTGAGAGGGTTTTCCGAGGATAAATTTGTTGTGTACTATTTTCTATGATGTGCTTGTTTATCTTTCAATGATCCATATTGTTATTGCACTTAAAATTTAACATGGAATCAGAGCAGGCCTGAAATAAAACATTGTGCAGCTACTGCAACTACAGAAACTAGGGTTTCTTATTCACAGAATAAGTCTCCACAGATCAACTGAAAAATAGGGTGCATTCAACTCTCCTCACTAGGGTGCATCTTTCTATTGAAACATAATTCAATTCCGAGAATTTTCATTTTTGGGTCCACCACTGCAGCTTAGAGAACTAGGGCATCAAACTTTTGAAGGATATGTTCATAGAATTAGGAAAAGGAGTGCATTGCTCAGCTCACCTTGGGGAGGTGCATCTTTTCCTCCTCTTATATTTCCAAGATCCATAACTTCAAAAATTAGGGTTTCTCTAACAAACCCTAGGACCTCCTGAACCCAGATCACAGAAATCAACTTCTGATTGGAGCATCTTATTTGGTAATTTATTCTCTCTCTATTTCCATTTGAGGTTCTCATTTATCAAGATGACAAATCATACCAAGCTTGAGGATAAGCTTGAAGGGGTTGAGAACTTATGAGCATGGAAGTATAGGGTGATGCTCATCCTAGAAGAACATGAATTGGACAAGTATGTCACAGAAGTAGTTGCGGAGCCAAAGAGATATGAAAAGAAATAAAAAAACAAGAAGAACCTAATCAAAGCTAAACAAGATCATCGTTGATTCCATCAAGGATCACTTGATCCCACACATATCATCTTTGAAAACTCTGAAAGAGATGTTTGATGATCTGAAGGGACTATTTGAAGGAACCAACATCAATAGGAGGATGACCTTGAGGACTCAAATCAAGGCTGTGAAGATGCAAAACAATGAAAGTATCCAATCCTACTTCACAAGGGTCTCCAGCATCAGAGATCAATTGAATGTAATTGGATATGAAGTTGAAAATGCAGAACTAGTGATGACTAACCTAAATGGTCTTCTAAGATCATGGGAGTCATATATTCAAGGAATATGTTCAAGGAAGAAACTCATCTTGTTCTATGCACTTTTGTAATCTTGCACTCAAGATGAAGCAAGGATTGCATCCAGAGAAGAGAAGCTAGGTGATGAAGATAATCAAGCTCTGGCAACTCATACCGAGAGAGGAAAGAAGCAAGATCATCATTACAAGAAATCACACAAGGGTAAAAGACCTACTAAAGACTACTCAAAATTTAGATGCTTCCATTGTGATGAGATGGGACACATTGCTAGGAATTGCCCCAAGAAGAAAGGAAACGAGAAAAGACATCATGCTCATGCTGTAGAGGATGATGAACCAGCAAGGAAGAATCCAAGAGAGGATTCTTCAAGTGACGAAGAATATGTTATGATATTAGCACTCACAGGTACAGTCTCACTTGGTAATAATAATTGGATATTGATAGCGGTGCTTTTAAGCACATGACAGGTTTCAAGAATGCTCTCAGCAACATCACAAAGAAGGACTCACCTCACAAGGTGAAACTAGGAGATGGCTATCAATATCCCATCAAAGGGGTAGGAGAAGCTTCCTACAAGCTTGAATATGGGAAGCCTATCAAGATGAAGGATGTTCTATATGTACTTGGTCTAAAGAAGAACTTAGTTTCCATGTCGGCACTAGATGAGAAAGGATTCAAACTAGCATTTTTTGATGGCTAAGTACTCATGTGGCCCAAATGTAAAACCTTTCATGATGCAATAGTAATTGGATTGCAAGAGGGAGGACTATACTCTTACAACGTAATCTTCCACCTTGTGAGAATCAACATTCTTTGGCCTGTAGGATCCATTTCACTGACTCAGATTCACTTTATATCCTTCAGACATATTCTTTCCTCATTTTTCCTCTAACCTGCTTGTTGCATCACTATAGCAAGCGTACTCACGAGTTGCATCACTATAGCCCGCAGGTATCAAGTAAAATGGTAAAAATCACTAGTTTATTACTTTTTACTCCCAAAAAGCGGTCATTGGGTGACCTTTGGCTCTCCATCTGCCCAAGTAACGTCTCGATGTGTCATTTCACTTACCTTTGAGAGGACTATATATTGAGCACATATGGCTTATGGACGGGAGGAGAAAGAAGAGCAAGAGAACTCTAGTGGATTTTTGCCCTATCTTGAGTCTACACTCATTGATCCTTGTAGTTGTGAACCCTTTATGTTCACCTTCCAAACTCCTATCTAGTTTGAGTTTGCCATTCATGGAGGATTGAAGTGGTAGAGGCACAAGTGGATTGATCCAGATCTTGGTTCAGATTGGTTGCCGGCAAGAGGTCGTATCACTTTGTACTTCTTCTTGTTTATTAATAGAAATACTCATATTCTCGTCCATTAATATTGTAAATGTTGTTTATCTTACATTGGGTTGCATTTACTTGTTATATCATGGACCATTTCTATTGATGATGTTAATTTCATTTATATATTATATGTACTTGTTGTATATTGGTTGTCAAAACTAATTTGCAGATTCAAGTGCACGGATCGTAAAAGTTCCAACGGGGATCTACATCAAACGTTTGGATCGAGGTTGGTTATCTTCTTCATTATCTTAGCATTGTCATTTATATAGCATAGTTTTGAGAATTGAGTTGATTTCTGGTAGTCATCTGTCTGTTGTGGTATACCCCAAGCCATAGTGAGTTTTCTCCAACACAAAAATGGCGACTCCGCTGGGGAAAACATCCGTCTTAGGGATTTTTTGAGCATTAGTCCATAATTAGAGTTGTTGTTTGTCGAAGCTCTGTGTCACTTATCTGTCGTTGAGATACACTATATAAAACTTGATTTTTCTGAGCCATTGGACTCTCTGTTTTTCAATTTACCTTTCCTCACTCGTGGGCTAGCTTAGCTCTGCCCGCATATACCTGCCTCTGTTTACTCTACTGCTCACGGGTACCCACAGGTATTCCTTCGACAGTAGCATACAACTCCATCTTTTGTTGGTTTATGACCTTTGGTTGTTGCTGGGTTGGTTTTGGTTGATCCTGAGTCTTTGTTGGCCTATTTCTTGACTATTCCATGCCTTGGTTGTGACCAGAACTCTTCGTTTCTCTTGGTTGAGCCTTGTTGGTTTTTTACCCATCTTTGGATTTAGCCTTTTTGGTTTTTTCCTTTTGAGCTCATTCCTTTGGCTGAGTCTTACTGTTTGGTATCTGCCTGGTTGTCTTAGTGATCTCCTTGGCATTTCAGTGACTAGATAGTAGGATTTTGCTTGCATTTTTCATTTCCGTATATTGAAAAATACAATATATATATATATATATATATATATATATATATATATAGTTTTTTGCATTTTCCTTTCATTTATAAGAGAAAATACAAACAAAAAAATTGCTTTTATGTATTGCATCTTGCATTGAGTGCTTTCTGCCTTCATTTAGATTATGATTGTGCATTGAAAGAAATATAAAAGGATTGCATATTTATTTCGAAATCATTGGTTTGATTGTGCATATTAGGGGCATTGTTTTCATTGGATAGATGAGTCTAGGATTTGACAATTTTGCATACCATTGAGTCTTACACATCACCAGTTTCATGATCATATCCCTTGAGTAATCACAGCCATTAAAATTAACGCTTAATATTAAAATTGATTAGACCAATTTTATTTATAGGGTACACCAACTAGCATAGGTTTAGAGTCTTGGAATAGATCATTGTGAGTTAAAAATCCAAGACTACTAGACGAAACATTAGGTGTCTGACCAGGGAGTGGAGGAATCCATGGTATAGATCGGTGTTCTCAGGAAGCTCAACTCAAGCCAGAGTTAAGCACGAGGTCACAGGAGGTTGGTTGAAGGGATATCCCTCTGATACCGGCTGAACGTGGGAGATATTTCCAAGATTTGTTCATATCTGGGGACTCTTGGGGGATTTGACCCTCATTGAGTTTCGGGCTCAGCTACCCTGCCCATACGATGGATCCCACCTACGACTGTCCCCCTAAGCATTGGTTATATTACGGTGACCATAGTTTCCTTACCTAGGTATCGTACAGGGTACTTGCAGTGGTTATACTGTTCGTGTCCTGAGTCAGATAGGGATTGGACAACACAATTGTTTGTTGCCGAGGGTTACGGCCCTTTGCACGCAGTGAAGCCTTCGTGTCTCTATAACTGGTTATGTTACCTCTGGCTATATTTTGGGAGTCTCAAGCCTCTCCTAGGAGAGACATACCGGCTCTAGTGTCGGGAGCTCATTTATCCACTCTGTTTGTCTGCTCTTGGTTGTAGTATCTCTAGGTGTGTGCTTTTGATTTACTGTTTTTTGATCGATAGTTGGCCTTTAGGGGACATTTTGATTATATATTCTCCGTGGAGATATTGTGGCGCAGAGCCCTACTCTCCCCCGATCCCGTCGGTTGGCTGGTTTAAAGTTGGCCGAGGTTTCACGCCGTATTGCTATAGGATGCCGGAGGGCTCCCTCTGAGTCTTCAGATTCTTACGAGGCTTACGTCCAAGAAGTCATGACTGCTACACATTCCGATACTGAGGAAAAACCTTCGACTCCATAAGGTAGAGTTGACCACACTTCTGATCCCCATACTCCTCGTGAGGAGTGGGGAGGTGATCCACCTGAGACTCAACCTGGTTCTATTTGGCCTAATCCACTTGAACGAGATCCGTTCGATCCTTCGAATCCGGATAATTATCTTTACGGGATACCAACCTTACCCGAGGACGAAGAACAAGACGATCCATTCATTCCTTCATTTCCATGCAGTTATAAACACGGGATGCCAGAGTTGCAAGACGACACTGGTCCTACGATCAACCCAACAGCACTCGCTTTTGGTATTCCTAGTCATAGTACAGTTGAACCTCCCACTACGTTTGGTAGTCACGCTGGCACTAGTCATGGTGTTAGCCATACTATACCCACTGGGGGCACTACGTTGTCCACTCACACACATAGTATGGGGACTGGTCATGTTCCTCCTAGCAATGCTAATGTTGGAAGAAGACCACCTCCTAGGATTTCCCAACCTAATAGGAACGTTGTTCGAAACACGACTCGCCATCCACCACCTAATACACATGCCGCTACTCGTCAACCCAGGACTACTTTTACGGATGTTAATTCTCCTCCCAACCATGGGGGTGGACATATGCTGCATACTTTTGCCTCCACTGCCGCCACTAGTAATGTTAATGTAGGGGGTGGGAATATCTCCTATCCACATGGACATCACACCACCATCCCTGCTACTAGTCACACCATTGTTGGGGTTGGGAATACTTCTCATGCTTCTGGTCACCACACGACTGCTCAAGCTAATCCTAATGCTGGGGGTGGGAACATACCATACCATTATGGTCATTACAACACGGTTCCCGCTATGAATAGTACATATATGCCCCATACTCATGGTGTCAACCCTTACTACAACAAAGCCGGTGCTGGCCACCAGTACCATCCACCACCCCAATATGGATCCCAAAACACGCACATACCTGCTTACTCTCAAATGGGCCAGGCAGGAGGAGGTTATCAATCCTATGGCCAGGGGCAAGCTTATGGTCCGTCAGGTCCTTATTATCAGCAGTTTAATCCTCATGGTCAAGCTTTTGGTCCGTCTTATAACACAGTTTTGTTTAACCAACCTTTTATGGGGGCTTATAATCAAGCTTTCCAGCCTCAGCTCCCATTCCTTGCATGCTTGAATCTTACGGATCTTTTGAAGCTCATGAATGATCCGGTGTGTCATGACCCTACTTGGCCCCCAGTCCCTACCAAGCTCCCTTCAGACATTCCTAAGTTTGAGGGGAAAGGTGGTGAGGACCCAGGAGATCATGTCACGACATTTCACCTTTGGTGCTCCTCCAACTCTTTGAATCACGATTCCGTTAGATTGTGACTATTTCAACGCATCCTCACGGGGGGCAGCGGCGAAGTGGTATGTTGAGTTGCTTGGAAACATCTATAGGGGTTTTAACGAGATCGCTTTGGTTTTCTTAGATCATTTCCAGTTGCCAGTTCGCTATGATACTGGCACTGAAATTTTATCTACCTTCCATCAAAACAAGGCCACGCATATTTTTGACCACGTTCAAGAGTGGCATCGGCGGAAGAGGTTAGTGAAAGCCAACATTCCTCCAGAGTTCCTTTTCGAATGGTTCCTAAAGTCTCTACTCCCATACATTGCTAAGCATGTTTCGATGTCCGGCATTGTGACTGAGGAACAAGCTAGCTTGAAAGTCCAACAGTTAGACTTATTGTACTCCTAGTCTGGCATTTTGTATGACATCATCCCTGACGCACCGTGTACACGTCATGAGCCTACGTCAGTTCTTGGACCGCATGCCGATGGCATCATTGGATCTGCAAGCACTCTCCCCATAGATTTGGTAGCTAATCAAACGCAGAATTTGTCGCTAAACCAGTCTACTCCCGAACAGGTTCACACCTTGTCCACTTCCACCCCATCGTCCGATGTACATAGTGTGCAAACGATGAACCAGTCAGGTAACCAACAACTTGGTGGTAAGAAAAATGGGAGAAATAATCGTAAGGGTGGAAACAATGGGAATAACAATAGCAATCGCAATACCCCTCATAAGGATAATGCCAACCCTCCTCGGGAAGGCAAAAATGCTGGTGGGGACCGTAAACCTAGGCGTAAGGTGAAGTTTCCTTGCAAGCTCTGTGGGGAAGACCATCTTACTCACTTATGTCCTTGTATTGAAGAAGCATCGAAGCACTTGGCACAGAGCCCAGTTGTGTTGAAGGATCCCCTACCTCATCACCAAAACATGGCTTCGCATGCTCCCACCACTGGTTATGGACCTACTGAGACGACAACGTCTGCTTCCAATACTAGTGGTTATGGATGTGTGAACATGGTTCAGTCAGAGGTTAGTGTTGCCACTCGTCAGCACGATTATGATGCACCAACACCCAATTTGGGGAATGAGCCTCCCCCTCCTCCTGACAATTCCTTGCATATTGAGAAGCCCTCTATTATGCCACGGATACTGAAAGGTGTTCTTAAGCGCTCTATGCATAATCCTAATGCTTGAGCCGCCCACAACTACTCCATCGTAGAAGACTTGGGCCAAACTCCATGTGCCATGTTGGCTCTTGAAGTTTTGCAAGCCTACCCTTATCAGAAGCATGCTCTTTTGAGTGCGTTAGGTGTTCAGGATGGGGGAAGTCCCACTGTTATCAAGTTCGATACTACCGATGTCCAACCTCACTTACCCTACCATGTGGCTTTTCAAATCCAGGTGGTGTGCCTTTAGAGTTTTGTCAAATGTACGATGGTTGACGAAGGTGCTTCTGCGTTAGTAATGTCATTGGCTTATTGGAAAGCTCTTGGCTCTCCTCCCCTACTCGCGTCTAGAACCACGCTCACTACATTTGATGGTCGTTCATTTAAGCCGCATGGAATTATCCCTTCCCTTGTTGTCTCCTTGGGAGGTAATTATGTGCCTATTGAAGTCGAGGTGGTTGATGCGCCCATCGACTACAACCTTTTACTGGGTCAGAATTGGATGTATGCCACGAAAGCTATCGTATCCACTATATTCAGAGTTATATGCTTTCCTCATGAAGGCAAGATTGTGACCATCGATCAGCTGGATTACGTTAACTCCTCTTCCACAGCATCCACGGGATCCATAGTCCCGCAGGTTACTCATTCTCAGCCGGCAACTGGGAACATGGGTGTTGGCATGTACCCTTCATTGATGGGAACTTATGATTTTGCCGCACCTGTGAATTTTATTGGAACTATTACCGATGATGCGTCTCCTCCTTCGCATAATATATCATTCCGGACTTCCTATTTCGATGATCCGTGGACTTTACCATCCATGAGTTCCATGTCTGGAAACATTTCACATGTCGGGATGTCTATGCCACTATCTGTAGCTAAGCTTGCTTACCAACATATTCAGCAAGCCACTACAAAACCGGATCTCTCTTCTTACCAGACAGTCGAGGAAGATCCCATTACGCTGTCGGTTTGGGCAGCCAACTCATCTTGTTCCCACAATTGCCTCGATGATACTTTGCCTTATGATGAAGCTATTATGGAGCCATGTTTGGTAGTGAGAGACCTTGGGAAGATATGCACCATCGCTGTTATTTCCTTCCCAAACTCGAGCTCACCGAACCAGAAGAGTTTAGGACGACTCTAGCAGAGATGGTTGGTCACCCTGTGGCTCTTTTGGAATCGCATGATGTTTTTGCAGAAGGGAATATGGCTAACGTTTCCCCAACTACATCGATCAATATCTCTCGTACTCCTGGAATAGTTGAGAATGTCTACATCGGTGACGATTGCACTCCTGAGGAGATTGCTATCTACACTGAATTGTTTACAGAACTCCGGGAAGCTTTCGCCTGGTCATATGAGGAGATGCCAGGAATAGACCCCCGCACTGTTGAACATGAGATTAGAATGTATCCCAACGCTAAACTGGTTTGACAATGCTTACGTGTTGTGAACCCTAGAAAAGCAGTCGCTTTCAAGGCAGAGGTGGAGAAACTGCTCAAATATGGTTTCATCTACCCTGTTCCCTTACCGAATGGGTGTCAAACCCTGTTCCTGTGGATAGGAAGCAGGGAACGATCCGTGTATGCACCGACTTTAGGAGTTTGAACCATGCATGTCGGAAAGACAACTTCCCCACACCATTCATAGATCAAATCTTGGATGCTTGCGCCAGAAGTGAGATTTTTTCCTTCATGGACGGATTTTCTGGATATAACCAGATTCAAATCAAACCCGAGGATCAACATAAGATAGCTTTTATTTATCCTTGGGGAACATTTTCATATCGGAAAATGCCCTTCAGCCTTAAAAACGCCGGAGCTACATTTCAGCGCGCCATGTCCTACACCTTTCACGATCTTAAAAAGATTATGGAGGTTTTCTTGGATGATCTTGTCGGCCATTCCCGCAAGAGGATGGACCACCCCAAGCACCTCCGCATGATTCTCGAACGATGTATACGATACAAGATTCGATTGAATCCTAACAAATGCATCTTTGCTGTAAGGACGAGTCGTCTTTTGGGCTTCATAGTTTTGAAAGAGGGTATTAGAGTCGATCCTCTCAAAGTTGAGGCAATACTTCAGTTGCCTCCTCCGCGCAATTTGTTACAACTTCAGAGCCTCCAAGGGAGAGCCACTTTTCTATGTCGTTTCGTATTCAATTATGCTAATCTTACCAAAGGTTTCTCACGCTTATTGAAGAAAGACACACCTTTTATCTGGGATGAGCGAGCCCAACAGTCTTTTGATGCCCTTAAGAAAGCTTTAGTCTCGACCCTTGTGCTTAGTCCACCAGACTTCACGTGAGATTTTATCCTTTATGTGGCTACGTCTTAAGAGACGATTGGCATGGTCTTGGTTCAGGTTGATGATGCGCTTGTCGAGCATGTCATCTATTACCTTAGTCGAAATCTAGTAGACGCTGAGCTAAGATATACTCATGTGGAAAAGCTGGCGCTTGCGACTATTCATTCAGTCCAGCGGTTACAACATTACATTTTGCTTAGAACAACCACAGTTGTCGCGCATATCAATCTGTTTCAATTCGTGCTATCACGACGCCTTATCGGGGGGAAGTACAATAAATGGATTGTTATCCTTCAGGAGTTCAATCTCGATTTTGCTTCAGCGAAGTTGGTGAAATCGTTGGTATTTGCTGAGCTTATGTCGGACCTTCCGAGACTCGATAAGGATGTCGTTCATGAAGATTCCTTTGTGGATGAGCACTTATTTCTTATCTCATCAGAGGACCCTTGGTATGGGGATGTCATTGTATATCTCCAAACTTTGAAGTTTCCTCCGCACTATTCACGAGATGAGCGACGGCGTGTAAAACATCACGCTAAAGATTATACTATCGTCGGTGACACTTTGTATCATCGAGGAAAGGATTCTATCCTCCGTCATTGCTTAACTCATGAAGAAGCGGAGCGGGTGCTTAATGATTGCCATGTTAGGGCATGTGGCGGTCACTTATCCAGGCTTGCTACAGCCCAACGTATTATGCGAGTTGGTTATTTTTGGCCTTCCATATTTAAGGATTGTGTTAATGCTGTGAAGAGATGTCACCCTTGCCAGGTGTTTTCTCAGAACATACGCTCGCATCCAGCGCCTCTTCATCTGGTCATCAGCGTCGGTCCCTTCACCAAGTGGGGGGTGGATTTCATGGATTGCAAACCAGCTTCGGCTAGGGGGCATCACCATATCATAGTGGCCGTGGACTATTTTTCCAAATGGGCTGAGGCCATGCCTACCATTAAAGCCGATGGTGCTACAGCAGCCCACTTCGTATTTAATCAAATTATCACTCGGTTCGGTATTCTGAAAGAGATTGTCACTGACCATGGCAGTCACTTTCAGAACAAGATGATGGAGGATTTGTCTCTCAAGCTTGGGTTTCGTCGAGAACACTCATCTTCTTATTATCCCCAAGCGAATGGTCAAGTAGACGCAGTCAATAAGTCTTTGAAGACCATTCTCCAACGTACCATCCAAAAAAGCAAGACCAATTGGCACATCATGTTATATCCTGCTTTGTGGATGTATCGAACGGCAGTCAAGACTACCACCGGGTTCTCACCGTTTCAGCTAGTTCACAGTGTGGAGTCACTTTTACCAATTGAATGCGAGATCCCTTCGCTTAAACTAGCCGTAGAGCTCCTCCCTGATACGATGGGTCTTGAGCAACATTTAATCCACCTTGAGCAACTTGATGAGCAACATCGAGATGCCACTGTGGCCATAGATGCCAACAAACGTCGGGTTAAGGTTCAGTATGATAGGTCTGTCCGTCCCCGGCAGTATGTTGAAGGTGACTTGGTCCTCTTATATGACCAAGCTAAAGAACCCCTAGCTACAAGCAAGTTCAACCCCATGTTGCACGGTCCTTACATCGTGAGGCGTGTCCTGGAAAAAGGAGCCTATGAATTAGAAGACTATGAGGGGACTATCTTGAAGGAGCCTAGAAATGGGCTCTACCTCAAGCGATATTACGCTTGAACCTCTGGTTCAGTCTGATACTTTTGTATAGTTGCTTCTGTACATAGTTTAGATTTCTTTTGGTTTTCGGGTCTGCTGATTAGCTTCCGTTTGATTGACAAATGTCAGTCGATTTTCCTACGTTCTTAGGATTCGCGGATGGTGCTAGCCGTCATACGCAGCAGCTTGCTTCTGCTGCCTGGGTTATTTTCTCACCTGACCACCTAGTTGTGTCCTCAGGAGGTGCTTGTCTTGGTCCTACATCTAATAATGTGGCTAAGTATAGTGCCGTCATTGAGCTACTTCTGGATGCCATTTCCCATGGCATCCATTCTTTAGAAGTCTGCCTGGATTCACAACTAGTTGTGTCTCACCTGAATGGGCAGTATCGTGTGCGAGATCCTACGCTACTACGGAAATTCCTAAGGGTAAGACTCTTGGAATGACATTTTGCTTCAATTACATACATACATGTTCCGAGAAGTGTTAATCATATATATGATGCATACGCTAACTATGTATTAGATTGGCATTTGTCACATTCACCATGAAGCACATAAATATAAGAAGACATTCATACATTTGTACATACACACATATAGTAAAACCAGAGAACCAAGGTTTTATATATATAAATATGTCCAAAAATGGTAGTGTCATACAAAACTGGAGCCCGTAGCCCTCAAAAATATACATATCGATACAAAAAATGAAATCCTGAGATATCTACTTCCTACGGGGAGGCCTATCTACCGCCCCGACAGGATGTGTCTCGTAGAAGTACTGAACTGCATTGGCTACCCATTGCAGTAGCCGCACCCAGTCACCCGGAACCCCCACTACTTGGCGCTGAATGGCCTCAGGTAGCCTCACCACCTCTATCTGTGGAACCCTAGCAACCATTCGTGTGAGGTTGCACCACAAGCTCTATAGAGTGTGTCCTGCTGCAGCATCACCTGCCTCCTCACCCCTACTCCGATGACCATGTCTCGGTAAGCCATCAAGTCTCACTGGGCCTTTGTCTGTGAGCAAACAGTCAACCATTAGCATATGATACTACCACCAAAAATATTTTTGCATTTACATCTATAATAAAAAATCCATAAAATTTTATTACACAAAAAACCAAAAAGAGTACTCGCCAATGTCTTCGAACGCTGCATCTGGTGGGAGTGGCATGTCCCTATCCTGGCGGAATTATATCCCTGCATAGGGGTATTCCTCTATGGCAATGACCTGTTGGTCCCACCAGTGGAAGAACTCCTTGGTATATGGTGATGCCATACGGCCACCACCCTTTTGTGTCAAGACCTCAGCCCACCGGGTCAGGGTTGGATCTCAGAGACTATGAGGAGGGACATCCACCCTCGGACTAAGCCTTGGAACCCTCTCAAAGAAGAAGTTGCATAGGATGCTCCCATACCTGAAGTTTTTGGCCTTCCCTTCTTTGCATTCTATCAGTTGGGTCTTCATAGACCCCAGCAGTGTGGTACACCAGTCAAATACTATAGGTTGCATGCATTGTGATGCATAGATCACTGGCCTGGATGCCTAGTGCAGAGCTTTGGCTCCCGTGATCCGCACTAAGGTAGCCACAATGATATTCATGCTCAGATTCACTATGGCATTGATGGGCACGTGACTTCCCACCGTGCGTGTGTTTGTGGGGCAATACCACGCTATGTAGTCAAGGACAGTGATCCCACCACCCACAGTACGAGACCAAAGACTAGCCTCCTCACCTCGACGGGATAAATCGATAATGAAGTAGATGTCATCCACTTCCAGTGTGAGGATTTTCCCATTGAGATTGAATTTTTGTGCATCAACATCCCAATAATCGATCAAGCATCGGAGTAATAGGTTTTGGGCCCTCAAACCCCCTATACTCCAAAATTTGTACAACCTACATGCTTGCAATGCCTACTGTGCTTGCACATCGTTGCGCACAGCCTCATCAACTTGGTCATGCTCCCTCTCCCTCCACTCTAGAACCATCCTAGAGTGAAGAAAAACAAGCATTTTAGTCAAATTCTTTTAAAAAACCAACTACACGGCCGTACTCGCGGGTTAACTTGTATACAGGTGCAGGTACCCGCGGTCAGTCTGTGTACTGACTGCAGCTATTTTTCCCTACCCGCGACCCGCATAACTACAGCCCGCGGGTAGCGCCGAAGCCATTTAGGGCTTGGCCAAACAAAAAATCCCACCACTGAAAATCAAAATGAAAGCATTGAAATGAATGGTATGGATGAGACTACCAACCTGCTCCGGACGGATCGATGAATGGTCGCTCGTAGCTCCCAGAATCAGAAACTGAACTTTCAGGTGAAAACTAACCACAAAGCTCCAAATGGGTGAATAGTAAAAATGAATTGTAAATTGTAATTTTTTATTACTATTTATAATTTTCAAGACCCACTTGTCTATAGTTTTTACCGTTTTGTGCCGTTATGGACTAATATACTGTCTTGGAGTAGTATTTTTTAATCAGATTTCTTCGGCGAAAGTTGTTCTGAACCATTTCACACCTACGGCAGGTACATTTCACACCTGGCATATAGGTTAGATGCCATTTCTATGTGCATTATGCATTTGACCTGTTGACTACTTTCATAAACCCTAGGTGCGGCCCTGCTTCGTAACTGACACGGAACCTTCACACTGCTATAGAAGTGTCATTATGTGGCGGTAGGGATTTTCCGAACATGGATACCCTAGTTAGAACCCCTTTGTGCATTTTGGTTCCCATGCCATTGTTTGTCCTTAGGATTGGGAGTCCTTTGTATTTACGCCATGACATTGTGATAAAGACTCATACTATACTTTGTCTTATGCTGGCCATCTCCCTTAAGGACTCCCCCTCAGTTGTATCACGTTGTGATTGCATTGCATCATCCTGCTTGTTGCTTGAGCCTTGTGCCGGCTTCCGCTTACTCAATTGTTAGCCTGGTGCCAAAGCACTTTTCCCTGTCGAGCCCTACAAAGCTTATATTTTCCCTTCACAATTTGATCACCTTTTGACCCGGAGGGAACATCTCCCCTGAGTGTCCACATCCTGCATGCACTTCCTTGCATTGATCATAGGTATGTTCCACTGCTTGGAACTAGTCTTCTCACTATTTGACACTCGTTCCCTCACTTGTTGTACTATAAGCAATTTTATTCTTTTTCAAGCTTTTCCCAAATATGAAAAAGACCAAAAAAATCAAATATTCCAAAAAGCCGGACGGGATTATGGTTACTACTTCTTGTTGGCAGTTGTTGTGTCGCCTTTAAACAGAGCATTCATTCCACTCCATACATTATGAGTCGGGACTATAGTTGGATCTTAGGTGATGTACTTGTTTCTTAGTTTTCTCCACTGATTGGTTAAGCTTCCAGTCATTATGGAGCCCTTTGTAATGCCTCCTGTATTGCACAGTTTATGTCAAGTTTATGCTGCCTGAATCTCTCCATCTGCTCATGCTCTTGTTCAAAGGAAGTCCTGAAACAAGTGTCATCCACTCCTCATATCTCTTCACTATTGCATGTCAGCCATCCTTATCAAGTCAGTCCATTCCACCTGAGTTCTTCCAAATCTTTCAGCGTAGCTGGTACCTCGTGCTGGTTGATGGGGGATGCCTTAATGCCCTCCTTCCAGCGAGTCTCGTTTCGTCGAATTCAAGCCATTTATTCTGGGACTTGAAGCTTAGAGTTCGGTTGAGTACCTTGAGGCTTGTAGTCATTAGTGGCATGTTCTCTCGCCATCAACGGTTTTGGGAATACATCAATGTCCCCTGATCGATGGATTCATCCTAGCGTTCGACTTCAACTCATTTATTCACACTCCGATGATTGTACTCTGTGCCTTGATGCCCATTTTCATTATTGGTGGGTTATCTCTCGCGTCTATTAACGATATACATCATTGACTGATAATCAGATGATGTCACATCAGGTTCGACCCCAACTCCTTTATTCACTTGATGGGACTTGCACCATCGAAGACTTGTGTAGAAGACCCCAGGCGATAGTGGCATTCAGTTTGCTACTTATGACTTTGACTTTACATCTGAGATATCACCTCTCGGATATCAGCAGTTTGTACCTCTAGTTTGCACCAGTTGGTTCCTTTCCAGCAGGATACCATATCTTACTATAGAGGGATCATGGCTATGATCACTTATGACATATATCCACTATGTACTGCCTATTCATGGCCATTGTATCAGATTGTTGTACTACTGACATGTATTCAGGGATACTATTGTATTATGACGAGTGAGCTGCTCTTTCCACTTGTGTCTCCATCACTCCACTTCTGAGTTTTATAATGTATTTCGACCATCATAGCATCAGTCTCTGACCTCACACATTAGGGGGCATCTGTTACAACGTAAGCTTCCACCTTGTGAGCATCAACATTCTTTGGCCTGTAGGATCCATTTCATTGACTCAAATTCAATTTATATACTTCATACATATTTTTTAATCATTTTTCCTCTAACCCACTTGTTGCATCACTATAGCGAGCGTACCCGCAAGTTGCGTCACTATAGCCCGCGGGTATCAAGTAAAATGATAAAAATCACTAGCTTATTACTTTTTACTCCCAAAAAGCGGTCAGTGGGTGACCTTTGGCTCTCCATCTACCCAAGTAACGTCTCGATATGTCCTTTCACTTACCTTTGAGAGGACTATATATTGAGCACATATGGCTTATGGATGGGAGGAGAAAGAAGAGCAAGAGAACTCTAGTGGATTTTTTCCCTATCTTGAGTCTACACTCATTGATCCTTGTAGTTGTGAACCCTTTATGTTCACCTTCCAAACTCCTATCTAGTTTGAGTTTTCCATTCATGGAGGATTGAAGTGGTGGAGGCACAACTGGATTGATCCAGATCTTGGTTCAGATTGGTTTCCGGCAAGAGGTCGTATCACTTTGTACTTCTTCTTGTTTATTAATAGAAATACTCATATTCTCATCCATTAATGTTGTAAATGTTGTTTATCTTACATTAGGTTGCATTTACTTGTTATATCATGGACCATTGCTATTGATGATGTTATGTCATTTATATATTATATGTACTTGTTGTATATTGGCTATCAAGACTAATTTGCAGATTAAAGTGCACGGATCGGAAAAGCTCCAATGGGGATCTACATCAAATGTTTGGATCGAGGTTGGTTATCTTCTTCATTATCTTAGCATTGTCATTTATATAGCATAGTTCTGAGAATTGAGTTGATTTCTGGTAGTCATCTGTCTATTGTGGTATACTCCAAGCCATAGTGAGTTTTCTCCAACACATATACAAGCTCAAAGGACAACCAGAACAAGCCTTGGTTCATGAAACTATGGAACCAAATGAATTGTGGCACAAAATATTTGCTCACATCAACTACAAGGAATTACCAATTGTGAGAAAGATGGTGAATGGGATACTTGAGATCCAGACTAAGCATGAAGGAATATGTAAGGGATGTGTGAAAGGAAAGAATGTGAAGAAGCCATTTCCAAGTAGTGACAGCAAAGTGAAGGAGATTTTGGAACTCATACATTTAGATGTTTGCGGGCCTATGTCTTCCAACTCATTAAGCGGGTATGCCTACTATTTTTATTGTATTGATGATTATTCATGAACAACATGGATATATTTCTTAAAATCAAAAGATGAAATATTTAGCAAATTCAAGGATTTTAAAGCCCTTGTAGAAAACTGGACTGAAAATAAAATCAAAACATTAAGCTTAAATAATGGAGGTGAATTTACCTCAGGAGATTTCAAAACCTTATGTAAAGACGCACGGATTAAGAGGGAGATGAGCACTCCCTATAATCCACAACAGAATGGGACTACAAAAAGAAAGAATAAAACAATTATGCAAGCAGTAAAGGCCACGATCCATGATCAGGACCTTCCTATGCACTTATGGGTGGAAGCTGCAAGAACAACAATATATGTTCAAAATAGGACTACCCACCGAGTTCTTGAGAACAAGACACCAAAGGATATGTTTATAGGGGAGAAGCCAGAAGTCATCCATCTCAGAATATTTTTCTTCCCTGTATACATACATATTCCGAAAGAGAAGAGGACCAAGTTGGAGCCTTCAGGAAAGAAGGGAATATTTGTCGGTTATAGTGATTCATCAAAGGCATACGTAATATATATACCAGGGTTCAAGAATATTGAGACTAGTAGATATGTAACCTTTGATGAAGATACAACCTTCAGTATATCAAGGCAAATTCACTTCGATGAAGTACATGAAGAAGAACCTAAGACTCCCAAAGTTTGAGATACAGTAATGGAAGAGGAGGTTCCATAATAACTTGAGGATCATGATATGACTGAGCCACAAAGACCAATAGATCCAATGAAAGAAGTGAAATTAAACAAGAGAAAACCAGCTTGGGCACAAGAGCTTATTCAGGATGGAGAGAGGTATAGTGCCCCAGAAGGAAGTAAGAGGCCTCAACCATACTCCAACTATGTGGCATTATTGTGTGACATCATTGATGTTGAACCTTCCAGTTATGAAGAGGCAGCTGAGAAGAAGGTATGGAAGGATGCTATGATTGAGGAGTATCAGTCGATCATGAAGAATGATGTCTAGGAGGTGGTTTTGAGACCTGAAGGGAAGTCAATAGTGTCTTCCAAATGGATCTACAAGATCAAGCATACGACAGACGGAAGTGTTGACAAGTGCAAGGCAAGTTTTGTGGCTCGATATTTCTCCCAGAAAGAAGGCTTAGATTATGAGGAGACATTTTCTCCAGTAGCTAGATACACTTCGATCAAGTCTATACTTTCTATAGCCAAAGTGATGAAGTGGAAGGTACATCAGATGGATGTGAATACTGCCTTCCTGAATGGTGTAGTAGAGGAGGAAGTGTATGTGGAGTATCCACTAGGATTCGAGACACATGACGGGAATACTCATGTGTGCAGATTAAAGAAGGCCTTGTACGGTTTGAAATAGGAACCCAGGACATGGTACGATAGGATTGATGGGTTTCTGACGAGCTTGGGCTTTACCAAGAGTAAAGAGGATTCCAACCTTTACTACAAGGTTGAAGAACGAAATCTTGTGATTCTACTGTTGTATGCAGATGACTTGTTCTTGACATGTGAAGAGAAGCTCATAGCAGAAACAAAGAGGAAGCTTGACGCGGAATTTGAGATGAAAGACCTGGGTATGATGCATTACTTCTTAGGTATTGAGGTGTGGCAGAATCTAGAGGAAATTTTCCTAATTCAAGGATATTATGCAGTATAGATCCTGAAGGGATTCAGGATGATGGATTGTAAGGCCATGGCCACACCTATGGCATCAAATCTGAATTTGATGAGTGATACTTCTTCAGAATTGGTGGATGCCACAGTGTATAGACATATGATTGGTTCGCTAATGTACTTGAAAAACATGAGGCCAGAATTATGCTTTGCGGTGAACACTCTTAGTCGATATATGGTAGAGCTAATACATGTTCACCTAGTTACGACAAAGCATGTGTTGAGGTACCTGAAGGGTGTGGTTGATTATGGCCTCAAGTATGCATTGGAGCAAAAGATTAACCTACAAGGTTATGTTGATGTGGATTAGGTCGGGAGTGTCACGGAAATAAATAACACATGAGGGTGTTGGTTCAGTTTGGGATTGGGTATGATCTCATGGTTCAGTAGGAAGTAGACGAGTGTGGCACTCAATACAGTTGAAGATGAGTATATGGAAGCTTGTTTGGAAAATTGCGAGGCAGTATGGATTTGGAAGTTGCTATCAGGATTGTTTGATCTTAAGTTAGAGGTTGTCACGTACCCACCCATTCCCCAAGGCAAGGCAGGGTACATGATGCCAAATTCAGGGCTTTCCCATGATCTCATCCCATTAGTTAGATTCATATAAATAAATTATGAATGTGCAAATGTAAAACAAATCAATTATGATGCACAGTGGAACTGAAACATCCACACACATTACTCATGCATACATCATATCAATAGTGATTGAATTAATATAGTGCAGAAGTAAATATAGAGGCATGAAAACACTTATCTTTATTTTTCAACTGCCCAAGCAACTAGTTATGTCGCTGCAACATTCCACCCAGCCATAGGCTCTTCGACAGCTTATACTGAGTCCATCCGAAGGCCACCCCCGAGCTAGGCATGATTCCTTCAAGGAAAAGGGGACATTCCGTCTCACACACAGCCCATTAACTATTTCATCTTAGCCAAGCCAGTCCAACTGGGTTTATCATGCTACACTTGAACCCTGGAGGCTTACACTCAAGCTCAAGCCAAAGCAACAGATACCCATTACCCATACCCTGACATACACAACAAAACGACATTGGGCAGGGATTCACATTTCCAGCGATGGAATTCACAAACAAGATGGCCATATATTTTCCCCAAATCGTGGCTCACCCAAAAACGAGCTATGGGAAGGGAAATGCATCCACAAGGAGGAAAACGTTTTCCCCCCCAACTCTCTCAGCAGTTAACAACAAAAATGATCTCTATGGAACCCCCATTCCATTCCTCTTCTTCCCCACTGGTATACCACACAAAAACGCCCTTCTCTACTGGGAGAGTGGAGAAAAACACAGCAAAACCTGCCTGGAAAACGCCCAGGTAGCTCTAAACTCGTGAGGGAGAAGGACCCTTCATGGATAATGGCTTGGGGGAGAAATTCATGGCTCTTTTCTTGCCCAAGAAGCAAAACGCGATTTCCCATGCAAGGTGGCTTGCCCATACCCGAATTTGGACAGCCATACCTCCCATTCCCCAAGGCATTAACTACCTCAACTAACTCTTGGGAGAAATCAATGATTGGGTACAAAAGTCAACATGAGTAGTTGAGGGTTTGATGGGTTCTCTCATTGACACTTGGCTTGACTCTATTGGTTCAAGGGTTTGAATGTTTTCCCTCCCAATTCCTTGTGAAATCATGCCCCCATCTCTTTGTTGCATTGCATAGCTAGTTGTGGGTATTTTTATTAAAATGCATATTACATGATATTGAAGTTCCAATGTGCCTGGCTAGCACGCAAACCATATGCATCAATAAATCGATGGTGGGGCCTTGGCCTTGAGCTCCTCACCATGATTTCATAGCAATATTACATCAATTACATTTGAATGTAATGGGGTCAATAATAGGGACATTACATTCCCCTCCCCTTGGAATAACACCGTCCTCGGTGTTCCAATACTTTAGATTATATACCCACTTTACACATGTCCAAAATTCACAACTGGTGGCAAGTCTGTCCTGCGTTTCATCCCTTTACTTTGAACTTTCAGGATCAAGTCCTCTAGCTTCCACAAGCTTCTCCTGCTAGCTTTGGTCTTCCAGCTCTACAGGTGGGCATTGCTCTAAAGCAATCCCTTTCCGTTTGTTTATCTTCCAGCTGATCTACAAGTCTGGAATTTCATGGATTTCGTCTTCCTTGTTGTCCTGGTAACTAATTGAGGAAGACTTCCAGCCAAAACAAATAGCTTATGGTCTGCTGCCATGATCATGGTGCACAAATAGCTCTCTCTTTTCTCACCAGCAACACTTGGCTAGTAATAGTTGTAATCAATGGCTTTCACCGTCTCTCCTGTGAGACTTATCATGGCAATTCCTGTTAGGACAAGCATAACACAATAATAAAATTAGTCAATTATTTTCCTAATTGGCTTGGAACGTCCATGCTTTACTCATGAGACTTCCACACATTTCATGCTTTCCCACACACACATGAACTCATTCATGTTCATCATTTCACAAGAAAATAACCATTTCAGCTTTCACAATTCATTTCAAGCAATGAAACACAATTTGTTTTCATTTATGACATGCACTCAACAATCCTTTGTTTCTAAGATGCATCAGTCAAAAGGAAAGAGAAGAGTAAGAGTTTTCCCCCTCTTAGTCTTGTTCCAATCCGGAGCCACACTATCACTGGTGGTTCTATGCTCCTTGGCCTCTTTCACTTCAATGTGAATGTTTGACTTGCCCTTTCTTGGCTATGACACTTTAGTGTCTAAGGTTTGTCTAATGGCTTTCAACCAGGGAACCCTTCCCCATTGTTGCTTCCAGAACCTTTGGCTGCTAGGACCCACACAGTTCCACTAGCACCATCTTTCATTACTGCTCATACTGAGCTCTTTAGGACAGTCATATGTCCACATGCATCCTCCAGATGCTTTCATAGTCCTTTCTTCCAGCAATACCTACACTCAAACATTGAGTCAATTCACATGTTTAGTGTATTTTCATAGGGTTTATTTCCAAATGAGAATTTAAGAAATCATAATTAAATCATATACACATGTGTATTCATAAGCAAGAGTTGCAAGATAACCAAATACTTATCTTTATTGGATGTCTTCACTTTATCCCATAGGATCCTTCTTCGCTTTCCAAGCATTGGATTTCTCGTGGATACAACAATGAAGGTTGGGCCAGCACGCAGGCTACACCACAACCATTTGAACAGGCAATGTCAGGCAAGTACGCTGACTGGTTTTATCAATTGTTTAAGGGAATGTTTGGCCAGCACGCCGGCTGCTCCACAACATCAAGTGGTCAATGTTTCCACCAACTATCCTCTGAATTTACCAAGAATGTTATAGCGCCCAACCAGTTACTCTCTGGCTTTACCAAGAATTTATGGCTCCAACCAGTTACTCTTTGGCTTTACCAAGAATTTATGGCTCCAACCAGTTACTCTCTGGCTTTACCAAGCATTTATAGCTCCAACCAGTTACTCTCTGGCTTTACTAAGCATTTATAGCTCTTCCAGGGTCCTTGCTTCCTGTGATGGCCAAGATTTCCAATAAAGAAACAACAGTGCATTAGCTTGGTTGTCATAAGACTTATACCTGAAGTCTTCATTATTCCAAACAAGATATAAATGAAAATGAATACTTATCTGTATTGTGCATTTCTTCTCGCTACTCCACATGTTTCCTTCTCTGCTTTACAAGCCTTGGATCACCTGTGGGGTGGACGCTTGGCTAGCACACATGCTGCTCCACAACGTCATCCGAATAGGCAATGCCAAGCCAGTGCGTCGACTGGGTTTATCAGGCATCCCAAAAATCAGTATGCTAAGCCAGTATGCCGACTGGGTTTATCAAGCATTTCAAAAATCAGTATGCTAAGCCAGTACGCCGACTGGGTTTATCAAGCATTTCAAAAATCAGTATGCTAAGCCAGTACGCCGACTAGGTTTATCAAGCATACGACAATCATTTCCAAGCCAGTTCTCCGACTGGGTTTGGCAGGAAATAACACCCAAATAACTAATACCTCCACAACATGCAAATAACCAATGCCAAGCCAGTACCCCGACTGGGTTTGTCAGGCATTAATTTAACAACATGCCAAGCTAGTACACCGACTAGGTTTATCAGGCATCCAGCAACCTTTCACCACAACTCCCAAATAACCAATGCCAAGCTAGTACGCCGACTGGGTTTATCAGGCATACAACAACCATTGCCAAGCTAGTACATCGACTGGGTTTATCAAGCAATATGAACAACATAATATGATTACGTGGCTCCTTCTCTTATGCAACGAGTGGTTCCCTCCAGGAAATCCATAGGTGACTCACTCGACTGCAGGCTAGCATGGCCCCACAATACCCACTCACACTACACAAGGATGATACCCCTTTTCTGCAACACAGCTCCTTGGGCCTATCCATCCCTTCTAGTGTCCTTTAGTGTAAGCGTAGAAAGGTTACCACTGCCCATACAGTCCTCTTGAGCACCCTTTCTTCACTTTGCCTCTTACGTGCGACACCAAGTTGCATTTGTGTAGGCTGTTAGCACAAGAAGGATAAGCAAGCTCATCAGTATTGTTGCCCAAAAATTGTAATCATATTTCATATCATTCACTATCAAGTATTGAAACACCAGGAATGCATCCATTCCCTTAGGTTGTAGTCAATATTGAAAACCCTACCATGACCCAGCACCAGAAAAAGGTGTGCACCCCCTTTCTGATGTGCGCCATGTAGGCCCTAATCATACTCAAGCAGTCTGGAACAATAATGAAATAATAAAACATGCTCTACATATTAAATCCAATAACCAGACATGTATATCCTTAGTTAGGGTTACCAAATACTCATTCGTTTCACAGATGTATATTTTCTTCATTTGCGAAGAATGGGGGCTCCCTTCTCTGAGTCAACAGTCCTTCGGTTAGCCACCCCAATCTTTTCACATGCCATAACCCACACATGCCTTCTTGGCATAATTTACTGTCTCACTCACATGCTTTACCAACATGCAGTTGGCTGAGACATTATCAACATTTACAATGGCGTTTCACCCAAAACCCATTTCCAAAGCATGGGATCCTTCCCATCTAGTTTGGCTTTTGCAGGCCATCACACATGGTCTTCCTGCAATGTGTCATCCTGGCACACTTTATCAAATAGCCAAACAGTCAGCAACATTTAGCAATAAGCTTCAAATATGATTGTTCCATAACCAATCAATAGCATTAATAATTAAATTCAATATGAATTTACAATTCTGTCTCCTACAGAAATTGATTTGCTTAGCAATGAGTCTCTCCTCATATTGTTTGGCTCTTGTAAGTGGTATCACTCTGCCCATTATGGTTTCACCCTTGCTACCATACCTGAACATCCACCTACAGCATGTCCTCTTGACACAATTCTATATAAGCCAAACAATCATTAGCAATTATAAGCAAATTCTCAAATCTGAAATTTGTAACTCTGTTTTCCTACAGAAATTAGATTTGCAACTATGAGACTATTCTCATAAACTTAAACCAGACAATTTTCAGATTCGTTTCATGCGTAAATTTACAACCATGAGAACCTTCTCATAACCTTTGGCTTTTGCACATGGTAGATCCCGGTCTTTACTATGGACTTATCCTCATTGCCATACGCAAGACTTTTCTACCTGAAAACTGAAACTTCAATCAGCCAAAGACGTTGTGAGTATCTACGCACATAATTATTCATTGCCATAACAGTCACTGAAGTGATCTCAGAATTATAATACTCAATAATTCAAACACCCTCAGTTGTTTAACATTTGAAATGCAATGAAATATATATACATTTCTATATATGCATCATTATCACAATAGAATTTCAAGACATAGTCACACTATCCATGCAACTTAAATAAATCGTAAATACTCATTATTTCACATTCATATCATTCATACAACTCTGTCCTTCCACAGAGCATTCTAGCAGCCCATCGATCATGATTTGGCTCTTCATGTACTTACTATTCTGCATTACCATAATCAGGACCACCAGTCCTCACTTACTTTGGTTATTAGGCACATAACCAACATACACATGGCATGATATAAATTCATATGAATGCATTGAGATTTCTAAACAGTCATAGGGTGTAAGGATCATTTCCTTCACTTACCCACACCTCACCAAGCTTGGTAGGTTAACAGTTCCAATCGGTATTCAATATCACATGCAAACTAACTCAACATAGCTCAAACATGGTTGAAGAGATCTTACTAAATCCTCTTTCAATATTCATGCAATTTGGCACCCATAATCATTACCTGCATGGTTACCTTTAACATCGCCTGATATTACCTGATCAGTTGGCCTCTTACCAAGGTTGCTCAGTCCTTTTTCCAACTTTATGATCATAGATTTGTTGCACCATCCCTTCTGCATAAGGTTGTTGGCTTCATGCAACAACATCCTCAGCACATTTAGCCATGCTCTTTGCTATCTTTGGTCCTACAACCAATACCAACATCAATAGTGATTATCAACCACAATATTCTCCATTAGTGGTTCATTGCATATGCAGACTTCATTATTCTATCAATATGCAATATCCCATTTATGCACAAGCATTTCCATATGTACTATGCAATGTTTGTTAAGATGCCATCTAGTGCATATACATCTATGTAATCCCTTACATTTTTTAACATTTTTATGCCATATGACAATTTCATAATTATAAGTATGATAACAAATAGGGGTTAAAGAATTCTTCCCTTTTCGATCCCTCATTGCAACATGGAATTCCTCTTCCATATCATGCAATTGTAGAAATTGCTCGTATCGACAACAAGATTTGTTTGTCAAAACAGCCACTGGCACTCTTCTGTACTAAATATCTATGATATATGTAGACCTCGTTCAAACTCTAGTCATGCATCATTGTTCCCTGCTGGACAAGATTTCCAATGCCTATCTTCATGCTCCATTCCGACATCGGGTGCGGAAACTGCATCTCTTCAAAAATGACAACTTTCACTCCAATTCTGCACATTTTACACAGTTGCATTTTGGCCCAGAATGCCAACTTTAGCCACCTACGGAAGAAAATCTATGAGGAATCACAAAAAATTATCTATCGGGCGAAGTTAGTCCATATAACAAGGAACACTTCAGCAATTCACAGATCTCAATTCCGATGCAGCATTCATCTTCTATGAATTTCTGGGTTTTACTACTTCTCCCTTTTCACATTTTTCCAAAATTCCAAATTTTGGGCCAAAAATGGCTATCTCCAAAACGGTGCATTTCTGGGAAATCTTCGTCTAACGAAAACTGTCCGTCTTAATGAGAATATGAAATGCCTAGTTCAGTAAAATTTTTGATTCCCACATCTAGGGTCACTTTTACTGTCCACCAGCTTTTCAAAATCCCGAAAAAGTGGCCCGGAATAGTGCTTTTTGGCCTTCTTGCTCACCCCGACTCCACATCCTTTGGAGTTTGGCTCCAAGATTCTGAACTTAACATCGTGCCTGCTTCATGGTCGTGCCTGATCAATTTCAGCTGAAACCGACCTTCCGTCAAGCCTCGGGACTCCATCCTTCAAAAGTCACTATTATCCATTTTCTGTCAAATCGGAGTGTAATGGGCTTGGGGTCTTCACTGATTCTTTCATGGCCTTCGTCAATGGCCTCCGAGCCCCATAGGAATCATTCCATTATGACCCTGGATGTTCCTTCTATCCAAAAAAAATCCAGTTTTGATCACTTTTTTTTTTTTATCTTGCCTGTCGCCGTTGCGGGACGGTTCGCTGAATGCTCCCGCAATTGCGGAGCCATTCGGCGAAGGCTCCCGCAATTGCGGAGCCATTCGGCGAATGCTTCCGTTGCGGAGCGAGTCGCCGAACGCTCCCGCAATTGCGGAGCAATTCGCCGAATGCTTCCGTAGTTGCGGAGCGATTCAGCGAATGCTCCCGCAGTTGCGGAGCCATTCGCAGAACGCTTCCGTTGCGGAGCGATTCGGCGAATGCTCCCGCAGTTGCGGAGCCATTCGCAGAATGCTTCCGTTGCGGAGCGATTCGGCGAATGCTCCCGCAGTTGCGGAGCCATTCGCGGAATGCTTCCGCCGTTTCGGAAGACTTTCTCGAACTCTTCCATGATTTTGGAACCGTTCGCGGAATCCTTCCGCAGTTTCGGAAGACATTCCCGAACTCTTCCGCGATTTCGGAACCGTTCGCGGAATCCTTCTGCAGTTTCGAAAGACATTCCCGAACTCTTCCACGATTTCGGAACCGTTCGCGGAATCCTTCCGCAGTTTCTGAAGACATTCCCGAACTCTTCCGCGATTTCGGAACCGTTCGCGGCATCCTTCCGCAGTTTCGGAAGAAATTCCTGAACTCTTCGGCGATTTCAGAACCGTTCGCGGAATCCTTCCACAGTTTCGGAAGACATTCCCGAAATCTTCCACGATTTCGGAACCGTTCGCGGAATCCTTCAGCAGTTTCGGAAGAAATCATAGAAACTTAAAAAATTTTGAAATTGAAAATTTTTGAAATTTTTTTTCTTAACTATCAGTGCTGAGCAGGAAGCATACTTACCTATGCACCTATGATAGGTAGCCCCATAAAGGCCCAATGCTGCAACCAACAGCTCTGATACCAACTGTCACGTACCCACCCATTCCCCAAGGCAAGGCAGGGTACATGATGCTAAATTCAGGGCTTTCCCGTGATCTCATCCCATTAGTTAGATTCATATAAATAAATTATGAATGTGCAGATGTAAAACAAATCAATTATGATGCACAGCGGAATTGAAACATCCACACACATTACTCATGCATACATCATATCAACAGTGATTGAATTAATATAGTGCAGAAGTAAATATAGAGGCATAAAAACACTTATCTTTATTTTTCAACTGCCCAAGCAACTAGCTATGTCGCTGCAACGTTCCACCCAGTCATAGGCTCTTCAACAGCTTATACTGAGTCCGTCCGAAGGCCACCCCCGAGCTGGGCATGATTCCTTCAAGGAAAAGGGGACATTCCCTCTCACACACATCCCATTAACTATTTCATCTTAGCCAAGCCAGTCCAATTGGGTTTATCAGGCTACACTTGAACCCTAGAGGCTTACACTCAAGCTCAAGCCAAAGCAACAGATACCCATTACCCATACCCCGACATACACAACAAAACAACTATTGGGCAGGGATTCACATTTCCAGCGATGGAATTCACAAACAAGATGGCCATAGATTTTCCCCAAATCGTGGCTCACCCAAAAACGAGTTGTGGGAAGGGAAATGCATCCACAAGGAGGAAAACGTTTTTCCCCCCAACTCTCTCAACAGTTAACAACAAAAACGATCTCTATGGAACCCCTGTTCCATTCATCTTCTTCCCCACTGGTATACCACACAAAAACGCCCTTCTCTATTGGGAGAATGGAGGAAAACACAGCAAAACCTGCCTGGAAAACGCCCAGGTAGATCTAAACTAGTGAGGGAGAAGGACCCTTCATGGATAATGGCTTGGGGGAGAAATTCATGGCTCTTTTCTTGCCCAAGAAGCAAAACGCGGTTTTCCATGCAGGGTGGCTTGCCCATACCCGAATTTGGACAGCCATACCTCCCATTCCCCAAGGCATTAACTACCTCAACTAACTCTTGGGAGAATTCAATGATTGGATACAAAAGTCAACATGGGTAGTTGAGGGTTTGATGGGTTCTCTCATTGACACTTGGCTTGACTATATTGGTTCAAGGGTTTGAATGTTTTTCCTCCCAATTCCTTGTGAAATCATGCCTCCATCTCTTTGTTGCATTGCATAGCTAGTTGTGGGTATTTTTATTAAAATGCATATTACATGATGTTGAAGTTCCAATGTGCCTGGCTAGCACGCAAACCATATGCATCAATAAATCGATGGTGGGGCCTTGGCCTTGAGCTCCTCACCATGATTTCATAACAATATTACATCAATTACATTTGAATGTAATGGGGTCAATAATGGGGACGTTACAGAGGTGACTTGTGTATTATGTGACCACAAGAGTTGTGTGAAGTTGTCGGAGAACCCTGTGTTCCATGACAAGTCAAAGCACATCGATATCAGGTATTACTATATCTGGTATATGGTGCAGAAGGGACCAATGAGACTCCAGTATATAGAAATAGAGGAGCAGATAGTCGATGTGTTGACCAAGCCTCTGTCGAGAGTGAAGTTTGAGTACTTCAGGGACAAACTTGGAGTGGTCTAGATCAAGAGGGAGTGATGAGCTCGGATGAGGTAGCAGGTAGTCAAGGGTCATGTGACGTAATTGAGTCTCCTAGGCTATGAGAGGATCTAGACGAGTGGTGAGGTAACGCAGGTAGTTGCGGTGTGCAACGTAATGGATATTCTGGGATGGACCCACCAGATGGCTTGTTCAGTTCGTGGAAGAGAACAGTTGCATCTGGTATGAAAAAGGACTAGCTCTACAGGACAGTTGCATCTAGTATGAAAAAGGACTAGCTCTACAGGACAGTTGCATCTGGTATGAAAAAGGACCATCTCTGTAGGATATCTACATCTAGTATGAAACAGGACTGGATCTGTAGTGGTGATAATCCAATATGAAACAAGACTGGATCTGTAGGATATCTACATCTAGTATGAAACAGGACCTAATCTGTAGTGTTGTGCATCCAGTATGAAAAAGGACTGGCTCTGCAAGATATCTACATCCAGTATGAAAAAGGACTGGCTCTGCAGGATATCTACATCCAGTATGAAAAAGGATTGGATCTGTAGTGGTTATTGGCCATACCTTCATGGGTGGTATCACCAAGGGAGATCCCAGTGTAGGTTCCCCGATGTACTAAGTTGAACTCGTGCAGTAGGCTCTCCGACAAACTAGATTGAGTGAGTGCATGTTGACTGGTGGAATCCAGTGTGGTTGGTTGTATATCCATGGCTTGGATCCCAGTATAACTGGTCGATCACCAAGGGGGGATCCCAACGTGTAATCCCTAGATTGGATCTAGGCCATATCCATCATGATAAAGGGTTGGCTCTCTGGAGAGTTGCATCCAACATGAAAAAGGGTTGGCACTACAAGGCACATCTAGCATGAAAAGGGGTTGGTTCTATGAAGCTTCTTATGATATATAGATTCGGCAGATGTCAGATGTACATAGTTCGTGTACAAGAAGTGCAGCATTCCTATTAAAATTAAAAAATTTCCTTTTATGCTCAAATTTACTTGGTTTATTACTCTTCCAGTTAGATACACCTTCTCTTTTTCTGTTCTGTTCAAAACAGAAGTTTTCCTTTCTCATGGCTTCCTTAAGAGTCTTAGGGTTGTCGTACTCAATTCTATCCTTTATATTAAAAGGTAAGCAACTCGGAAATATTTGTATTTTAGGCTTCTCGTCCACAATGTAAGGTACATATCTTAACAGACTTAGGCATTTACTACTTAATTCTTTCATATTCATAGAGCCTAGTTTTAAATCATACAACTCTTTTGCTTTTTCTTCATAGTACTGTTCAGACATAAACTTCTTTTTAAAATATTTCTTAAATGTACTCCAAGTTACACTCTTTTCTTTAATGCTTTTTACCCTTTTTATATCAGGCCACCAAATATCTGTTTTCCCAGTTAGATTATAAATGGCCATCTTAGCTTTCAGTTGATCTGAATAATCATAAATTTGAAAGTATTTCTTCATACCTGACAGCCATGCTTCGGCTGCTTCTCCTTTTTCATTTTCACCGTTAAATGTTGGGGGTTTTTATCTTCTTGAACTCCCCTGAAATCTGTTCATATGGTTTATAATTTCTCATTTTTGGTCTACAGCCACTTTCACTGTTGTCGCCAGAGTACTTATGTTTCTTTTTATGTGTTTTAACATTAACTTCGGAAGAAGAGCTACTATCATCATTGGAGAATTTAACTTCTTACCCTTGTGTTGATAGGACATGGTTCCTGATTCAGAATTAAATTCTGTTCTTTTATCTTTTTCATTATTATGAAATTTATCCAGTAAAATCTGATTCAGTTCTTCTTGTGCTTTTAAAATTCTTTCATTCTCTTCCTTAACATTTTTCATTTCAGCTTTTAAATCTTTAACCGTGCGGAGAAGTTCAGATGAATTATCATTGAATTCCACGTAAAAAATTTCTTCGTTAACATGTTCGTGTTCATTATTATTTTGATTATTATGCTGGGATCTATCCTCAGCATATTCTTCTGGTCCTTCCATACCTGCAAATTAAATACCAACTATTCTGTACAGAAACAAATTAAAACAAAAATCAGTAACTGTGTTTTCTATTTAAATTTTCTATTGCGTGAGTGAGCCACTTTCCGGCCTAGTGTTTGAACTTGCGCTTTGATACCACATGTAACATCCCCAAATTTCATCAAAAATTAAAAAATTTATAAGCAGTCTTATTTGCTATTGATTTCTATGCAGAAGTATAAGTGTGAATGTTCAGCATCTTAATTACTGCTTAACTATACTCTTAAATGCGACAAATACTTGTTTACAACTGTCGTCAATTATTATAAGTGTCTTAACGACATTTAGCTAGATTTGTGTTCCTATGTCTGAAGTTAATATTATATTGTCCATAATACAGCATTATACCTGCGGAAATTCTCTTAACTCATTATTATATAAATGTCTCGTGTATTCATTGATTCTATTATGATATTCATGAATTCGACAATTATCTCACTTATCCTTAAATCATTGAAGTAGGACTTGAATCTCTTTTACTATTTGAGAGTATTTATGAATCCATTTGTATCTTTGTCTACAATACATTAAATGTTTGGTTATTACATACAAACTGTTACGTCATGGGTTATTAAATGTATAAAGTAACTATGACGACATTCAATGCTCAATGTCTTAAAGCCATAATCTATCTTCTATTATTAGCATTGTTATCTTTCTCATCATTCTTATGTCGTAACATGTTTGATCTTAATAATTGATTATATTTAACTCCTTTTGTTTGACAAGTGATTTCTGGAGCAGCTGTGAGGCTTACTTAGCTTTTAAAGCTAATGCACGTTACCATTACTCTATCCAGGTTATAGGTAGGACTTTTATGCATAAAAAGGCTAATGATTTCATAGATTTCAATGGCTAAGGTTATACCTCGATATATAATTACACTTGCAAGGATTGAATATTATAGTAACCCTAACTATGGGTTTGGATGTTCTAGCCCTAATGGCTTTATCATGGTGATGGCGTACCATAGCTTAACGCTGGTGTTAAATGTTATAACATAACATTAGTGTTTATAACAATGACCAAGGCATTTGGCACAATTGTGAAATGGAAAACAACATGTTTAACTATACGATGGTGGGTAAAAATTGATTGTGTAATGGATGCTGACCAAACTCATTTATGAGCCACGTGAAGGTTGGTGGAAAGATTACCACGTAAGGGACATTACCCTAACTCCTCGTTGTTTCTTGGCATTGTTATTGTTGTTGCGTGAGGGTTTGGAGAGTCGAGCTCTTGCTTGGCCACCATGGCCGAATGGGCACCTCTGCGCAGCTTCCAGCATTAAGTAAGGTGGCCTTCAAGGTTTAGTATTGTTTACTGTAATACTATCACTGTGGTATCGGTTGCTTGGATGAACTACGCTCATGGCGCTTCGTCTTCCCTGTAGGAGGTAAGAAATGATTCCATACCGAGACTCGTTTCAATCTTTTAAATTTCTTTGTTTAAATTTTAACACATGATAGAATCTAACTACTTCGTGTGCTCTTGTAGGGTGTTTCCAGTTCCTAGCTGCTTTGTTGTTCTCTTCTTAAGCTTACGGTTCCAATAGGTCTGAGTCAAAGGCAAACCCTAAGGGTTTAATACCATGGTAAGCCCTCGGTTTCTCCACGAAGTCTCCTCTATCAACATGTTTGAAAACACAATCAATGTTGATGTTTACAATGTTGTAAGCCCTCGGTTTTTAAATGAAAGCTATAGCATTAAGCTTCTCTCTGTTTGCATATGAGACTCTGTCGAGACCGAAAATACTTGTCTCTTGTCTTTTTAAAATGATTATGTTTTAGGCTTGAAGCTTTTAAATGGAATCTCATCAATGAGAAGAATGTATGAATTAATTTATTGTATAGTGAGATTCGTAAGCTTATCCAAAGCATTTTCTGGGTTTGTAAATAAAATCTTTGTTTTAGCATTATCATTTTTGGATACGAAATGTCTCAGGTCTATCTAGGCAAATTTATTAATTCGATGGTTAAAAGGATAAAGGTGTAACTATTTTGGGCCAGGCCCTAACTTAACTCTGTGTAGCTTATTAATGTGTTAGTTCGGATATGTAATGCTAAGAGTATTAGTTTCTATAGGGTGTAAACCCTAAACCCTGTTTGTAAGCTATCTTTAAAAGAATGTAGGGATGAGATCCCCCGAACTCGAACCCTTGACCTTTAAAATAAATTTTTCTTTTGATAAGAATAATTTTATAAATTTGATTTTGATTTTTATATCTAATCTTTCATCTTCACTTTGGATGATCTTGGAAGTACATTTAACCTCGTTGATAATAATGCGATCAAATGTCAATTAATATTTTTCGAAATTATTGAAAGTACATTTAACCTTGTTGATAATAATGTGATCAAATGTCAATTAATATTTTTCGAAATTATTGAATAAGAAAACAATGAATAAAATAAAAATTAACTATAAAACCAGAATATATAATAAAACTATAACCATAAAACTAAAATAAACATATTTACCAGAATATATAATAACACTATAACCATAAAACTAAAATAAACATATTTACCATAAAATTTCATTTTTTTAATCTCTTTCACTGCTTCACAATCGTTTCAAATTCACAAATAAGGTAAATGTATGTTACTTTCAATGTTTCTTCAACCTTTCACTATTTTATAGTTGTTATAGAGTTCAAAGATGAAAGGTAGATTTATGCGACTGTTATATTTTATTTATCTAGCTTAATATGCACTATTTATCCTTATCCATGGCAAATTGATTTCGAAGTTAATCAAGTAATACTATCATGAAATATATTTGTAATTGTAGTTTTGTGATCTAATGGTTATCAATCACTAGTAAAGAAATAACCAACTATTGAAGCCAAAAATTAATGTAGAACCCACATCACTTTTTGCTAAATAGAAAAAAAAAGACTCACCCAAATTGCCCGGTTAAATAATATTAGCTTGAATGAGCGGAGACAAATTAAATCTTAACATAAACATTACGCCATTAAGAAAACTTTTTCATGTCCCGGGAGAGACAAATTTAAGGATCTAGAAGGATTAAGTCTAGATCAACTCATCTTCGGGCAAAGCAAACTAGGCAAACGTTGTACTGTCATTTATATTTTCAATACTATTATTCTAAGGCCATGTAGATAAGAGGGAAATATTTAGAATGGTGGAATGGAATCAAGGGCACTTGGGGCCACCCTCCTTTGTATTCCAGTTGTTACAACAATCGCATAATTTTGTGTTTCCAGAAGTATCGGGTGGAACACACAGGCATTTTACACAACATTCAAGGCAGAGAGACACATGCATGCTTTTATGTGAGAAGTTGTTGAACAATGATCTGAAGATCTTGGTTCACATTTTGCATTAATATTCAACAAAAATACAACTAGTTTTATTAATCTAAGCAAGCTTATTAAAAAATTTGTTTATAAAACTTATATAAAAGAAGAAGCAGATAGGCCATGATTGATAGGGTTCTTCATCACCGTGAATAGCTTTTGTATATATGTACTGAATATAATTACACTAAAACAATTGCGTTACTGAACGCATCTTTAGAACGAACAACCAGATAGTATATAAAAGAAGCTTCGAGAGTCGATGGGTAGCGTCCACCCTTCATAATTCATACAAGCTACATAAAACCCAGAATGTGGATTTTAACTCCATTAATGTAACAATTCTAAAATAATGGAAGGACCCAATTATGTTATCACTAAAATTGATGTCCCGCATTTGAAAGGGACTTAAACGCAAAACCTTGAGTTCGATGGTAGGAACTCGGCACGGAATGAACAACATAACTGAATGACCCCCAAGAATTTCTTTGTACCAGGAGGGTTGTAGTTGAACCCTGGCATGAATTAAAACGCAAGTGGAAGGGGGGCGATATTACCGGGAGTGTGACTCCGTCGTCATTGTAGAATTATTGTGCCACTAACTTTCATCTTGCATAATCAATTGAGTCCAAAATGTTACTAAACTTGAAATGTTAGTGTCTCTTCTTATTAGTTAACAAAAAAACAACTCTCTAATCAAACCAGAGCAACGAAGAGTTTACTTGAGCGCGGGAGTAGTACCCCTTCAGAATGAAGCGAAGGAAACCCTATGAAAAATGAAAGAGTAATAATTCATCAATAAGTAAAACCAAAGCTGATGTATGCTACTGTAAATGAAGTTACATGGAAAAACAAAAAAAAATGCAGTCTACTTCACAGGATTAACAAAGGGATCGTGAGCATACTCCATACTCCAGGCCTGGAATAGGGTTTTCCATTACTTCCTGCTTAGGATCACAAAACCAAACAGTAAACCATAGAATGAATGAGTAGATAAGGTCCCCACGCGTTTTACACTGCATCCATAAGCGTTAAAATCGACATAAGGTAATCAACTGCCAAGTATATTGATCGAACAATTTACCCAGCTTGTCCGGACGATAATTAATATATGACAGTGCCTTGGATGTCGGGAAAAATTAGCTATGTGGGAAGCTAAATACAATATTCACAACCTACAACCCATGCATTAATTCAACCAACTTATGACAAAAAATCTGGCTGCCAGCTGTACAATATTCACAGCCTCACCATAATAGTTTGGTGCCATAGTTGGTGTACCTGTCGTGATAAGGCTTGGGCAACATTAAATTCACGATAATTTCCCTGCTATTGAAACTTCCTGTGAATGAAAATTCAAGCAGAAGCACAACAAGGGCTGCACAAAACGAGGTGTGACGTTAGACTGGGACAGGTGTCGGATGGCACCCTAGTCTCAATCACATCAATGAAAACTATAGTCCAACTTTGGATAGGTGAAAAAAATTTGAAATTATGGAAAGATTAATGGGTAGAAAACTATAGCCCAACTTTGGATAAGTGAAAAACAATTGAAGCTACGAAACATATTTGGTGTGTTTCGACGGTATAAGCCCAGCGTTAGAGCGGTACATTTGCACAGGAGAGAGGGTGACGTAGCTCGGGACACTTGGTGAGTGAAATCCCCACGCCAGTTCCCAAGGCTAATATAAATTCTCTCCAGCCAATCAAAATTAAGATATTAAGAAAAAAATCAAAAAATAAAAATTTGTTTTGCAAAGCTAAAACTTTATCCATAAAAAATTTGATTCTTGAACTTCATGCAGCACGCTAATATGGGGGAAATGATTCCAATATGTCATGGACATAATAAATACATCTTATCACTTAATATTCATTTTTTTTTAATTTCAATAAATTCACTTTATTTCATATGATTTGTTATTGTGGAATTTTTTTTATAACAAAAAATATTTCTTCGATATTTTTTTAATATGTTCTTCAAAGTTTATATTGAATGCGTAGTTTAAAAGTTCTACGATTTAAAATATATATATATATATATATAGATTTTTCCGGTACAATTTTGAAAAAGTTCGACATACATTTTTAAAAATCATGTTTACAACTCTCAAACTTTGAAATTTTGGATTTTCTGGGGGCTTTTGATGGTGTTGAATCTGTTTTTACCATCAAAATCACCATTAAAACACAGTTAAATTCATATATTGCAAAAAAAAAGACACTAATTGAGTGAACTGACGTTGTCCAAACCAAATCGTCAAATTTTTAGACAACTCCTATATTGAATATCATTTATAAATAGAAAAATAAAAATTCATTTAATATAAATATATACTTTATACCAAAATACAAATCATGAGTGGACCTAAACCAAATTAATCACCTTAAAAATAATAGATTATTATTATTACACCTACCGTTAAAATTTTGAATAAAATGCTTTAACCTTTTTTATCAATTATACAAAACTTTAAAGAGAATTCCTTTTTAAAATAATTGAATTCTAATAAAAACAATAATATACACGTTTACACATAAGCTTCCTTGCACAATGTTCAAATGTGGATTTTCAGCTTTTCTATGAAGAATAAAATTGTAATAGAGTGAGTGTAATCAGAGGGAGAAAGTTGGAACCGTCCATTGTAATCCAAAATCTAAAATGAAGTCTCTTCCTCTGATTGCTTATCCCACCAACAATTTACCTTCTGCAGTCCTGCAACCTTCAGTTTCGTCACTCACATCGGTTAAATTCAATTCGATTTCATTGCTTTCCCTGCCAAAACCATCTAAACGCAACAGATTCCACCTTCATTTTCACCCCACCAGGGCTCTAAATGATGAACAACAACAACAACAGCAAACACCCCCGGAGGGTCCATCTCCAGCAGGGTTGGAATCCTTGGAAGTGAGGGCAGGATTAGGAAGACGAGCTCGAAGAAAGAGAGAGCAGGTATCGGGCCCTAATCAAGTTACTGAGCCCAAGAAGAAGAAGGACTGGGATTCCATGACACTTCAGGAGAAGCTGGTGGAGATTTACGTTGGGGAAAAAGGTATTTTGTTCTGGCTAAATAAATTGGCGTATGCTTCCATATTTATTTTGATTGGGGGTTGGGTTCTGTTTAGGTTCGTGGGTCCTTCACTGGGTCTCTATCAGCTCGAGAGCAGCCTGCTAGAACCCACCAAAACTTTCGGTGGATTCTGACCATTCCTTCTTTATCTCATAATGTAATGTAATACCACTGTATACATTTTGCAAAAATATTCTTCTTCTGAGAAGTGTTATCATGATTTTATTGGAACTGTACTGTGATTACCACTGTAAAATTGAATCTCTGTCTTTTCCCCAAAAGCTTGTAATCAGATTGCAATTTTAGTAACCTTGTGAATTGATAAATATGTATTAATTTCAATATTTGGAAAATTGCAAGGGCAATTTTGAAACAAGAAACAAAAATACCGGTAGATGCAAGACGTTGGCTTTCACAGGAGGCATTATATTTCAATGTTTCATGCTGTGCATCCTGAAGAGGACGTGTTATAGGAAACTTGTTTAGGGTAATGAATGGCCATATGCTGCCATTTGATAGTTCAGTAGTCAATATTGATATCATCTCTCTTTGTATTGTCTATTTTCATTATCGTTTTTTTGCTTTTTGTTTGGATATATGCTCTTTGACTGTGCTTGTGGATTTTGCTGATTCTTTAACCGAGATCTGGATGGTTATGAGAATATTAATTGTTATCATCCCAGTGTCACACCTAATTATGTTTTTAATGAATCAAATAAATTTTCAATAATTGGATAATAATAGTGTTGTAGATTATTGCATGATATTGCAATTCGGGAGTACTGGCCCCTTGTCCCTACCTACCTCATACTGTCTGCAACAGAGTTGTCTAAAAATTCGACGATTTGGATCGGACGGTTATTTTTAGCTGGAATCTGGCGTTTTTTTACTTTATTTTGCAAAATCTAAATTTAGCTGTGTTTTATTGGGATTTTTCATGGTAGAAATGGATTCAGCACCCTCAAAAACCCTTGGGGGACCCAAAATTCTAGAATTTGACATCTTTAAATTGGATTTTGAAAAATTACGGTCAGATTTTTTCAAAATTGTGCTCGAAAAAATAATCTATTCCAGCTCAAATCTTAGAATTTTTAGACTACATTTGTCAGCATGACGTAAGGGATGTACTAAACAGGCAACCCAAATGCAATAGGATAATTCCATGTACTTTTAACCTTTACAACATGAAAAGTGACTTGGGCCAAGTTTGAAGTACAGTATCCAAGTGGTGTTTATGTTCAGGCTACTTGATTATCTGTTTAAATTTATTTTATTTTTTTAATGAGAAATGTTTTCTCCCCATTACTCTGTGGGAAGCGTCTAAGCTTGCAGAGTATATAAGAACTTCAATTTCAAACAATATTGACTATCAATAGTTATACTTGCAGGGTATATAATAAAATAGTTTCATCAAGTTTAATACTCTTTAATAAGTTGAGTTATTGCCAAGTTTTTTGGAGTGCAGCTGACAATATTTCGCTGAATTGTCGAGTTGGGTTTGCCAAGCCAGTTGGCTTTGTCAGTTACATATAGGTTTAGCTACAATGTTTCCTTTGTCAATTACACTTCAAATTCGTTAATCACTAAAATTGAATTGTAGGTGTATTGAATTGTAGGTGTAGTTTAGAGTGCCGCTCTTAGGTACTTAGGTAGAGATTGAGCCCTCTTTTTTTTAAAATTACTTCTTGTATCCCATTGCAGCAAGCGTGCACCTTCCCAAAATGGGAACATATTCAATGAAGTGAAGCCAGTTTACAACATTCAACTACTCAAACCCCAACCACATGCACAAGCATAAGTACCAACAGAAGCACGAGCACTTCCCAAAATGGGAACATATTCAATGAAGTGAAGCCAGTTTACAACATTCAACTACTCAAACCCCAACCACATGCACAAGCATAAGTACCAACAGAAGCACGAGCACAAGGGGAAACATGTTGTTGGAGAACTTGAACCATGGTGGGAGCAAATAACAATGCTCTGCTTTCACCGACCCAACAAGCCATTGCTTGGTGTGAGTGCAAGATTATCTCATATAGCACTACTTAGTGTAATTACATAGGCAGTAGATTCACAGATCCAAGCACATTATTCTAATGGTAGATTATATGGTCTTCATTACCATCCTCAAACCAATTTGGAGTGATAGATATGTAATTTACAACATACCTCCAATTTCTTTGACCATGCCTTATTTGTTTGATATTCCTTTCTTACCTCACTTTGAGTGAATTCTACCTAACGTAGGTCTTTGTTCCTGTCATCAATTTTGTTTTTGTTAAATCTATAATACAATGCATTTTTGTTAATTTCTTTTCTTTATAGGTAATTTTAGAGGGAACTTTTCAAGTAAACTGTGCATGATTGAGCAGGTCAAAGCTTGCAATCCCACGACAAAATGATTCCCCAGTTGATCAAAATGGGGAAGGGTGATCAGGTGAACTTGACCAAGTGACCTATGTATTGGAAAAAGAGAATTTGAGAGATCGCATTGACAAATTGTAAGAGTTAGGGTTGTCAAAGGAACAGTGACATGAACTCATGTAATTCATGTGGGAAAATTTTGCTTTTGGCAAAGTATCTCCTGAAGTCTATCGGTAACAAAGGTTTATCAGACATGAGTACACAAGGCATATGTGTGCACTTATAGGCTAGATTCTGTAGAATACTGATAGGGAAATTTTATGGATTGATGCCATCAACCTGATTTCAGGAGAATTGGGATGTTGTTTGAAAAGATGAACCATGGGGTTCATTTTGAGCTTAATTATAAAGGGTTCTTTACCATTCAGTTGGAGGATAAGTCAGACATAGAAAATGTCTTAAAGAGGGCATTTTTTCTTGAAAAAAATGTTTCTTATGAAGATGGAACCCTACTTCTCCCTTGATTTTCTAGGACTATTGAAAGCACCAGTATGAATTAAACTGCCTTGGCTACACAGCGAATTTGAAGTGAAAGAAATACTTACAAACATTGGCATGGTCCTTGAGACCGTCTGATAGATAGACATGAGGGGCCTTCTTGTTTCTTTTCATATTCATGCTTCTCCCCATGTCATTCCTGTTCTTAGTCTACAACTTCTCTATGTCAGTAGTTGTTACCTGAACTTTGACTTTTTGGTCAGTCCGAAGATCAGCTCAATTCTGACCGTTCTAAAATACCCAAATTTATGAAATTCTGCGAGGAGAAGCCAAGTTTCTAGACATGAATACTCTACTTGCAGCCCAGTTCATCAGTTGCAGACAATTACGAGTTTGATAAGATAATATCAAGACCAGGGACGCCATAGCAGTAGACAACAAGAAGTATGCTTCATTCCCAAATATGCTTGACACCCACGTCAGACTTCAATTGAGGAAATGAATTAAGCAGCATTCTTCTTTATCAGCTCTGCAAAACGGATGCTTTCCCCAACTTGATCATTACATCAGTAATGCTCATTCTTCTCCAACAATGGATGCTTCGGTTAAGTTCCTAAATCCTTTACAGGCCAGTTTGGGAGGCCTGCAACGTTTGTTCCCTCCAGAGAATTCAAGGGCAGAAATAAATCCATAACATCTTTACATTCCTTCAAGGTAAATGCCATAATCTCTTCCAGTCTTCTCGGCCTTCAATGTGTAAGATGCTGTTTATCAAAATTATCCCTTTCCTGAGTACCCATTCAAACTTCTCTTTTTAACAGATGGGTTCCCTGAAATCTATACAACCTGTTACAAACACTCATTTTTATGATATAAATACTCGTATATTTGGTAATAAAGGTAGAATTCAATTAAATTTAAGTAGATCAAATCTTGGTTCAAACAATCGAAAGACTGCAAGCCAGGAGATTAGTGATATGGGTGGATCTCTCAATTTGCTAGTAGATGCTATTCAGCTATTAGAAAGAAGATCAGGAATTTCATAGAAGTATAGGCATCCAGATTCAGGAAAAAAATTTAATCCCTGTTTTCTCCAAAACTGTGCTCAGACTATTGATATCAACGATTCAACAATGCTTTGGCCAACATAGTTCCAACAGCATTTTCAAAAGTGTCTAATATAGAGCAAGGAGCCGTGTCTATAACTCGGTCTAAGTGAGGAAGGTTACAAGATTTACCTACCAGATATTCAGACTCTATTCTGCAGCCATGGAAGAAAGTTTCAAGAAAAGTGCCCACTTGTCAGTGCTCTTGAATTTCAGAGGTAACGTGGCTCATGAATACTGTGTATTCCCCATATAGAAGAGACTTGAGAGAGTTGAGTTAATGCTGTCCTTAATGTTATTTAGCATTGAAACTTAATGATGGAAGTCTTTACCCAAGCAATATTTGCAGTTTTGAAGAGCTGGGTAAACATGCACTTAAATAGTGTTTTTTGGATTTTAAGATGGCAACGCTCACTATTAAAACATAACTACATGCTTATTAGGCCACCGCATCCTCATAATCACTTGGGAGGTCTGCTTGTGGCAGCTGATAAGCATCTCTAGTGACAAAGGTTTTAACTTTTTTTGTTCAGAGTTTCTAATATTATGAGTGATTAAATATCAAGCACTTATCTTTCCTTAAGAAAGGTGAATGAAAAGATAGATGCTGGCTAAGATTAATGGAATTTAAACCTCAATGCTAAATTTTATATATGGTGCCCTTGGGGGTCAGCTCAAGTGGTAAAGATGAGAAGTTGTAAATGGAAGGTCACGTGTTCAAATCCCCCCAATCTTACTCGTGCGCCATGGTTTCGGCCCTGTGGATGCACCTAGGGGTATAGTGGTAGCGAGATTGGATCCCTGAACCCCGTTTCACGTGACTACCATCCAACTTCAGTTGTCGATTCCCCGAGTACAAGATATATATATATATATATATATATATATGGTAATATTAATGTGGAACAAAATCTGTAATAGGGGATATATCAATGTGGCTTAATACCTTTCAGGTTTACCGGTAAAATAAACCTCTTATTAGTTGACGCTTAACTTAGCTAGGATGTTCAATACTAGGAAATCAAGAAGTCATAAATCTAACCTAGTTTGTTATTTTAATAGATTTTTCAAGGAAACCCAGTTTAATATGTAGTGCATCGACTAAGGGCATGGTGGTCAAGAACTTGGATTGGTAAACCAAGAGATGGGATTGCAAGAGGGATGTAGATAGAAGTTTGTGAATGGAGTTAGTATCATCAACCTCATTATTGATAAGCTTTGTGAGTTTTCGATTGGCAAATCATTGAAGTTGGAGGTTTGTAATAGTGGGAAATCCCCAAGTTCATGTGTCAACGAGGGTCGAACGATTGACAATCAATGGTTGTTGTCCCTAAACACAACACAATGTCCTAAATCTATGTTGTTTTGCTTACAAACCTAGAATTTTAAAATAAAATCATAGTATGAGGATTTCTATTATTAGACATTATAAAAGGTCACATTACCTGAAGTGAATTATTAGGTTAATTAAGGGCCAAACTACTACTTAGGTGACTTGGGTCCCATAACCATCTAATGTAGTATGCTTTCAATGTAAATAGCTCCTCTCACGTGATGCGGGTGGGATCAACAAAACCAATCCAACCCACTTACCTAGGATTAGTGTGATTCCACACTTGGCAGAATCACCAAACTTAGCAGACTTGGCTAAGTCTTTCTTCCACAACGGTCATTGAAGAGTGGACTTCAAATCGGAGGTAAGCTGGATTTCATTAAAATTTCGGGTCTCACCGAATGCGGAGCATCGAACAAGTGTGCCTTCCGCAATTCCCTTCTGCAATTGTCTTTCGCGACTATCTTCTGCAATCACCCTTCCGCAACTTCTTCCCGCAATTACTCTTCCGCAATGATCCTCCGCAATACTTTTCTGCAATGATCCTTCCAGAATACTTTGGACCGTCGGATCCAAACTTCCACAATCGCCTTGGACCATTGGATCCGGGTCAAGTCAGATCAACCGTGGATCAAATTTGACTTAGGGAGCACTTGATTGAAATTTCACGTCTGTATTTTCCATCAAATCCTGAGCTCTTTCTCCGGCGAAATCCTTTACGAGTCGTTGATCATTTTGTTGTTTCCCTTGTCCGTTGATTTGCGATCAAATGTGGAACGCCAACTTTGGATTTCGGAGCTCTATCTCCCGCACTAGTTCACTAAGTGAAATGTTTCTTGACCCGTCGATCTCCTTTCTTCGATCCGGATCATCAAACCTCTGCTAAACTCGATTGTTGCGACTTCTACGTTGATTGATCAAATAATCGATCAATCAATCCTCAACCGACCTTCACCAGTTTTATTTCCTCCATTGTACCTGCACATCATCTCGTGAACGAGATAGAACTTCAATCAAATTCACCCAATTCAACTTCACGGGCTCGTTCTAGTCAAACCCCGAGCTTCTCCTACAACCTCATACATAAAGGATCATCGATCCTTTCAGTGATCGATAACATAGGGTTCACACTGCAATTTACAGTGTTACTCAGGCATTCGCACACAAAGATCAGTCAACCTCCTTTACCACATTCAATCATCAAAAGCCCCAATTACAAGCTACTGCCTACACACAAATTTGTCAGGCATTTAACAGATTCATCAATCCATCAATTCATAGAATCATACACACATAAAGAACTATTCTTCCATTGACACATAGACATGCATAATTGTCTTTCTTCATTCAATCACAAGAGGCCTGTACATTCACATTGATTCATAACCTATGTTATGATCTTCATAGACTTGATACAACTATGACCAGTGTCCTTGGCCTGATTACTCACTGTTTGGCCACACTCTAGCCTAATTTACATTGTTTGGCCCCCCTCTATCCCTCGTAAGCTTACACAATATATACAGAAGGATTCTGAAACCAATTATGGTTCAGATCCACATTACACTCAACAATCTCCTAATTCACAGCAACTGTTATTTAATATTAGCAAACACCCTTATCCTATCTCTATGAATCGCTCATGAGATCCTTTGATCCTCATCGAATGCTTCCATTAGATGTGGACTTAGTTACATGACTCACCAAATTACTCATCAGTCACCTAGTGACTCATCACCCATCTATAATCACACTTAAAACATGGTATTATTTACAATAGTTCATCAAAGAACCACTAATTCAGAAAATGAAGACCCTAAGGTCTTGATCAAACATTGGACTTGGATGGAGAGTAGGATGGTCCTGCATCAGACTCCCCAGGAAGAAAGAAATATGACCTCCTGGTCATAATCTTCAATCTTCAATATTCCTGGATCCCAAATTTTATGTTGAACCTTCTCAGCTGCTTCATGGTTGTCCTGTTGTTTTGTTGCTGACTGCAACTCCCCTGGCTTCCATACTTTTTGTTGCAATGCTCCACTAGCCTTGCTTTTACAATCTTCCTTTGTCATTTGTCTTATGTTGTTGCTTTGCTTTCTTGCTTTGCTGATGTAGATTTTCCTTTTCTCTTCATGTCTTCTCTGAGACACCTTCACCAGCAGCATCCTCATTTCTTCAATTTCATTGTCCAATCTATCCTTTGGATGGTACATATGTTTGTTCTGCTTGTCTTTTGGCTCTCTGCTGCTATCCACTGGTTGTTGCATCTCCTTTCCAACTATGCCATGGTTATATGGCACCCCAATCTGCTTTTCTAAATCTCTTTGAGACATCACTTCTTCATCTTTCTTCTGCTTCTGCTGCATAACAACTTCCAATAGTTGTCTTTCTCCAAATAGCAACTCATTTAGGAGTTCTTTCTGCTGCAACAAGTCAATATTTTCCCCATTAAAAAGGTACTCTTCATCATACTTGACTCCAAAACTTTCATCAATGACATCTCCTGCAATCACACACAAATGATCAAATGTAAAAATTTAAAACCCTTTGGTCCTCTCTGTTGCTTGTAGCACCAACTCCTCATATTGTTCTGAACTTTTCAAAAAGTTCTTGAGACCTCGTCCATGTCTCTCTTTAGCATCAGAATGTTTCTCTTCAATTTCCCTCTGGTTATCTTCATGAGCCAAATCGTCTTTACTTTGTGCAGCAACAGTCTTCTTTAACTATCTCTCAGCAATTTCTTTGTCCAATGGTGTAGGATTTTCCCCTTGGTTGTCTTTATGAGACAACATAGCCTCTATGTTCATCAGAATGCAATTCTAATCTTGTCCTCCTGAAATGTCTATGTTCCTTCACCTCTTCAAGTGACTATCCATCTTCATTGTCCTTGAATACACATTTAGTCAAAAACTCTTCTATTTCGGTCATCTCTTCTAGCAGCTTCATTTCTTCACCAATATCCATCTCTCCTCTAGCCTGAGCTACAGGCTGCATTACCATTTCATCTTCCTGTACAACAGAATTATGTTCTGCTGCTATGCTTATGAAAAGCAATTCTCCTTCTCCTTCAATTTATCTGACAGTCCAAGATGATTGTTCAGTTTCTTCCTTCATAAATACATCACCTAAGAGTTCTTTAATACATGCAATCATACACAAACCATTAGATTTAAAAACATAGCACTCCTCATCTGAATTCTCCACCATATTATCTCCATGTGGTCCTGAGCTTAATAGAGAGTTAAAAAAACTATTTATAATTTCTGCTTCATCATCCTCATTCACATCTTCTCCAAGCAAAGGACCCTATTCTGGTTCACATTCAAAACTTCCATCTCAGACTCAGCTTTCCCGAGTTCTTCCTTCAATCTGGCAGATATCTTTTTCTTTAGCTTCACCTGTAGTGAATGCCATCTCACTCTCTTCTTCTTCATCATCCAACCATAGCTCCGGTCTTCTTTCTTTAGCAGCATCTCCAAATGAATAAGTTGCAATCCTATGTCAATTAATTCTCTGCCACACTTCTCTTGGCTCATTCTCATGATACCTTTTTCTTTGGCATCTTTTCTTCTGTCGTGGCTTTTATTTGAACCTCTGCAATGACTTTCAGTAGTCATTGTCTCTATCTCCTCTTTCTCTGTGAACTTCATCTTGTTCACCTATGGACTGCTCCCAAGCCTCCTCTTAGCAAGTCTTCATACCTGCTAACTATACCTCAACAAGCTATCTCTCCTTGAGTTTGTCCTTTCGGTATCCTTGGTTCCTTCTCCTCTAGAACCTCTTTGAGCAACTTCCTTTTCTCCTCTTGGCTTCTGTAGGTCCACTTCTTCTTAGAACATTCAACTTGTCCCCTTCTTGTCCAACCTCTGTTGGATCCTTAGGTTTTTCCACTACTTTCTCTTTTTTCCAAGAGTTCACAAACTCTTCTCATCAAAAACACACATGTTCTTTGTCATAGCTTTCAAGCTGTCTGCTACCATCAACCTTGTCATAGGCTTTAATCTCAAACCAGAGTTAGCATAAATACATCAATCAATAAATACATAAGGTATGTTGCCTTTGAACCAACATACCTTTTCTAAACATATCAATCCTTTGTTTGTTGCAATCTTCTATTGCAGACCTACATCACCTTAATTTCTCTGCTCAATTCCAAAATATTTATAAGTCATTCCAGGCATCAATTTAAAAAGAACATACCTAATTTCGAGAGCGAACTGTGCTCTGATACCAATTGATGCAGGTGGGATCAGCAAAACCAATCCAATCCGCTTACCCAAGATTAGTGTGATTCCACACTTAGCAGAATCACCAAACTTAGCAGACTCGGCTAAGTCTTTTTTTCCGCAGCGGTCATTGAAGGGCGGACTTCAAGTGTGCGTTCCGCAATTCCCTTCCGCAACTCTCTTTCGCAATCACCCTTCTGCAACTTCTTCCCGCAATTACTCTTCCGCAATGATCCTTCCACAATAATTTGGACCGTCAGATCCAGACTTCCACAATCGCCTTAGACCGTTGGATCCAGGTCAAGTCAGATCAATCGTGGATCGAATTTGACTTAGGGTGCACTTGATAGAAATTTTGCGTCCGTATTTTCCATTAACTCTTGAGCTCTTTCTCCGATGAAATCCTTTACGAGTCGTTGATCATTTCGTCGTTTCCCTCGTCCGTTGATCTGCGATCAAATGCGGAACGCCAACTTTGGATTTCGAAGCTGTATCTCCCACGCTAGTTCACTCAGCAAAATGCTTCTTGAGTCGTCGATCTCCTTTCTTCAATCTGGATCGTCTAACCTCCGCTAAACTCGATTGCTGCGACTTCTGCGTTGATTGATAAGAGAATCGATCAATCAATCCCCAACTGACCTTCACCAGTTTGATTTCCTTCGTTGTACCTGCACATCATCTCATGAATAGGATAGAACTTCAATCAAATTCACCCAATTCAACTTCATGGGCTCGTTCTAGTCAAACCATGAGCTTCGCCTGCAACCTCATACATAAAGGAACATCGATCCTTTCAGTGATCAATGACATAGGGTTCACACTGCAATTTACAGCGTTACTCAGGCATTTGCACACAAAGATCAGTCAACCTTCTCTGCCACATTCAATCATCAGAAACCCCAATTACAGGCTAATGTCTACACACAGATTTGTCAGGCATTTAACAGATTCATCAATCCATCAATTCACAGAATCATACACACATAAAGAACTATTATTCCATTGATACAAAGACATGCATAATTGTCTTTCTTCATTCAATCACAAGAGGCCTGTACATTCACATTGATTCATAACCTGTGTTATGATCTTCATAGACCTGATACAACTTTAACCAGCGTCCTTGGCCTGATTTCTCACTGTTTGGCCACACTCTAGCCTGATTTACATTGTTTGCCCCCCCTCTATGCCTCCTAGGCTTACACAATATATACAGAAGGATTCTGAAATCAATTTTGGTTCAGATCCACATTACACTCAACAATCTCCTTGTAATACCCCAATTTTGGACTTTGAACCCCTATTATATTTTTGCTAAGTATTATTTCATTTTACTTAGGTGATTTTAGAAATCTGATAAATTGATTTATAATGACCATGTGGACCAGCACATTAATGAGATGGGAGTCACAGTCCCCTAAGGGTTGGAGGGAAAATGCCAATTAATAATAATAATAATAAATTATTATTGGAGAAAAATGGCAAACCCTAAAGAAAAGATTTGAGAGACTAATGAATTAAAAGAATTCATAAAATGAGGAATTTCACACCTAAGAGAATAAAAAGTGAAACTCATTGAAAACACTTCAGTCTACACATTCTCGTGATCATTAACACACAAGAGAAATGGGAACCTGGGAAGAACAATAACCTAAGACAAATGAGTACAGATTTGGGAGAACCAAACTGGTCCAAATTAAGAGGAATCATACAACTGGGTATGTGCTTGGCCACTTAATTGTGTTTAGGTGGGAGAACTACCCCAAGCTTGCAGGAGCACTGCACTTTACTTTGAATAGGCTGTGTTTAAATTGATTCTCTTAATGGCTGAGGCTTAAAATCCCCTGGAGCATCTTAGAGCTCAGGAGTATTGAGTTGGATGTTGGGTTGCCTGCAGCCACTAAAATATCCTAAATAACATGGGGAAACAAGTTAAGGGTAACTTAAAATCTATACTCTGACCTGGGGGACTGTGAACTTACCTCGGGGGTGACCTGAAAGCAAGGAGAACTTGCTGGTCAAAGGCTGGGAGGTTTGTACTTGGTTCCACTGGTCATCTGATCTCAGATAAGTTTACCTGTTGAAACTATATGTTTATTTTTATGGACAATAATGGAATGTGTTTATATTTATTCTTGGGAGTATTGTTAAATGATCTACTATTTCATATCTTCTTATATGTATACTGTATATTGATTTCTGAGTATAGATCTGTCATAAATTCCTAGATCTTTGTCATCTGCTACAGTTTTATGATCTAAGTTGAAATACCTGATGTTAAATTTTGAGCATTAATTCACAATATTCTAGGATCTTCACTGAGAGAATAACATATACAGTATATCAATGCATAACAATCACAATAAGCATGACAAGCATCACAAGAATCAAAAGCATGAGAGACAAGAGACACAGAGTTTCCGTGGGAAAAACCGTAAGGTGAAAAACCCCACAACTTCCTTAGAGATAGAGAGAGCAATGGCTCAACCAAAGTACAACCAAAATATACTGAGATAGTCTCCTAGTAGCAGATGATCCTCCTCCTCACTAGTGCGCCACTTTCTGAGTGAGAGAGATATGACTTTTTCTGAATGATATAAATAGAGATCTCCTGATCTCTATTTATACTAACCTGTTTGCCCAGTGACTTTATGGGGCCGACTTGTCTAGCTAGGTACATCCATAATATAATATATATTTCAGGGCCGACCCCACACATGGTGGTCTAATAACCCATTGGCAAGTACACACACTTGCGACACTTGTCAATCCACATGACGACACTTCCTTATAGAGGAATAACACATCTCTAATAAGGGTACCATAAATATATATGAAATACATAGATGAAATACATTCTGAAGTTACATATACATCAACACTCCCTCTTAACTAGGAAGGTATTTCTCGACACATATCTGGTAGACAAGTCTTCTTCTCGGGATCATCGTCATCATCATCGTCACTGCTGCTGCTATCTCAACCAATCTCTGACTCTACTCGTCATAGGAAGTTCTACAGAGCCAGTCCTTTTTCATACTGGATGTAGGCCCACCACCTGCAGGTCTTCGTCATCACTGACCATACTATGGAATCCTCAGGACTTATTACGTGCGTCACAAAACCTCGAAAGAGCATCCCAGGCTGTTATGAGCACACGGCTCTACCTATAGGATCTCCCAGGGCCATATTATATGTGACCTTACCACCATATTATATATGACCTTACCACAAAACCTCGCAAGAACATCCCAGGCTGTTACGAGCACACAGTTCTACCTATAGGATCTCCCAAGGATAGATTATATGTGGTCACCACAAAACCTCGCAAGAGCATCTCAGGCTGTTACAAGCACACAGCTCTACCTATAGGATCTCCCAGGGACAGATTATATGTGGTCATGGCAAAACCTCGCAAGAGCATCCCAGGACTTATTACGGGCACACAGCCCAACCTATTGGATCTCCCAGGGACATATTATATGCCACAGGACAAAACCTCGAAAGAGCATCTGCCAGATATCCCAGGGCCAGATTATATGCCATAGGAAAAACCTCGAAAGACTATCTACAGATCTCTCAGGGCCAAATTATATGTCCTCCCAGAGCAAAACCTCGAAAGAGCATTTGCCAGATATCCCAGGGCCAAATTATATGCCATAGGCAAAACCTCGAAAGACTATCTGCAAATCTCCTAGGGCCAAATTATATGCTCATATGCACAACCTGATCCACGACCATAGAGTATCAACCTGATACTCACCATACATAATCCTGATGTACACATGATCATCCTGATCATCATCACTGCAACATCTTGTTGTATGTCATCTGGAGCAACATCCCGAAGCTCGTCATCCATGATCATCCTGATCATACAATGCATCTACCTGATGCATACCACGTATCTACCTGATACATATCATCATACATGATCCACCTGATCATACAGTGTATCCACCTGATACAAATACAAATACATGATACATATCACCATACAGGATCCACCTGATCATACAATGTATCCACCTAATACATATACAGATACATGGTGCAAGCATCCAACATGATGCATATACAAAATACATACAAATGATCTTACTGATCATATCCAGCATCCAACATGATGTGTACATACATATACATATAAATGATCCAACTGATCATATCCAGCATCCAACATGATGCGTACATACATATACATATAAATGATCCAACTGATCATATCCACCATCCAACATGATGCATACATACATATACATATAAATGATCCAGCTGATCATATCCAGCGTAAACCAGAACATCATCCAGTGCTTACATCCACAGCCATGTGAAGGATCCTCCTTCCAACATGCTTGGAATGGCTTCAGCAAATGTGTCCATCACTTCTTCCTCGAAGGGTCATCAATCCGAAGAACACCAAGCCTCTCTCTGAAGTACTCGAACTTCACCCTGGTTAGTGGCTTCGTCAGCACATCTGCAATTTGCTCGTCTGTCACAACATACAGGAGTTTCACAGCTCCTCTCTGCACCATATCCCTGATATAGTGATATTTGATCTCTATGTGTTTCGACCTGTCATGAAACACTGGGTTCTCAGACAGCTTCACAGAACTCTGGTTATCACAGAAGATACCAGTAGCATCCAACGGGAGATCAAATAACTCAGACAGTAGCTTTCGTAGCCATACTGCCTCACAACTAGTTGAACAGGCTGCAACATACTCTGCCTCAGCTGTACTCAGTGCTACGCAGGACTGCTTCCTGCTAAACCAAGAGATCACACCCGATCCCATACTGAAGCAACACCCAGATGTGCTCTTCCTATCTGCAGCACTGCCAGCCCAATCTGAATCAACATAACCCTGCAGGTTAAACTTTTGATTCGCCTCATACTTGAGCCCATAATCCACTGTACCCTTCAGGTACCTCAAAACATGCTTTACAGCAACCAGATGAACACTCCTCGGATCTGTCAAGAACTGACTCAATGTGTTCACTGCAAAGCAAATATCTGGTCTCGTGTTCGTCAGGTACATCAAGGACCCAATCATCTGACAATACATAGAGACATCAACCGGCTCAGATGAAGCATCACATAGAAGCTTCAGATTCGATGCCATAGGTGTGGCCATGGCCTTGCAATCCATCATCTTGAATCTCTTCAGGATATATATTGTGTACTTCCCTTGACCAAGGAAGATCCCACCTGCACTCTGCCACACCTCCATACCTAGGAAATAATGCATCATTCCCAAATCTTTCATATCGAACTCGGCAGCAAGCTTCCTCTTCGTATCTGCAATCAATCTGTCATCTCTTGTTACAAATAAATCATCCACATACAGGAGTAGAATCATAGGATTCCCTTCCTCAACCTTGTAATAAAGGTTAGAATCCGCTTTACTCTTGGTAAAGCCCAAACTAGATAGGAAACTGTCCATCCTACCATACCAAGTTCTGGGAGCTTGTTTCAAGTCATACAAGGCTTTCTTCAATCTGCACACATATGATTCTCTGTCATGTATTTCAAAACCGAGTGGCTGCTCCACATATACTTCCTCTTCAACTACACCATTCAAGAAAGCAGTCTTGACATCTATCTGGTGTATTTTCCATTTCATTGCTGCAGCCAGGGCAAGTACTGTTATGATGGAAGTATACCTGGCTACAGGTGCAAAAGTTTCTTCATAATCTATTCCCTCTTTCTGAGAGAAGCCACGAGCTACGAATCTTGCCTTGTATTTCTCTACATTGCCATCTACAACATGCTTGATTTTGTAGATCCATTTGGAAGTCACAACAGACTTCTCTTTAGGTCTTGGGACAACATCCAAACATCATTCTTCATTATTGATTGGTATTCCTCAACCATGGTATCCTTCCATTCTTTCTTTTCCGCTGCTACTTCATAACTGGAAGGCTCTTTGTTCATAATGTCACAGAGTAAAGCAACATAGCTGGTATGTGATCTGGTTCTCTTCTTTGCTTTGTGTTCTTCTTCTGGAATGCCAAATCTTTATGCATCTTGAATGAGCTCTCTAGCCCATGCAGGTTTCCTCTTGTGAGAGTTATCCTCACAGGGTGGATCTACAGGTTCTTGTGGATCTTCAAACTCACAAACAACTTCTGGAACTGCTTCAGTCATGGTAGTGTCTTGAAATCTAGTTTCCTTAGGTTCTTCATAAACTTCGATAGGTGCCTTCCTTGATTTGATGAATGTTGAGTTTTCATCAAATGTTACATCCCTGCTGACATCAATCTTCTTGAACCCTGGAAAGTATATTCTGTAAGCTTTCGAGCTTTCACTGTAACCCACAAAGATACCCTTCTTTCCTAAAGGATCTAGTTTAGTCCTCTTTTCCTTTGGGACATGAGTGTATACTGGACAACCCCAAATATTCTGAGATGGCCGACTTCAGGTTTCTTACCAGAAAAAACCTCTTATGGTGTCTTGTTGTCCAATATCTTGTGGGGTGTTCTGTTCTGCACATATACAACTGTTCTAGCTGCTTCTGTCCATAGATGCATAAGTAGATCCTGGTCATGCAGCATTGCCCTTGCTGCTTCCATGATAGTTCTGTTCTTCCTTTTTGTAACTCCATTTTGTTGAGGATTATAAGGAGCAGTCAACTCCCTCTTAATCCCTGAATCATTACAAAGCTTCTTGAAGTCACCTGAGGTGAATTCTCCACCATTGTCGGATCTGAATGTTTTGATCTTCTTGTCAGTTTGGTTCTCCATCAAGGTTTTGAATTCCTTGAACTTATCAAACACCTCATCTTTGTTCTTCAAGAAGTATACCCCAAGTCTTCCTGGAGAAGTCATCAATAAATGAGACATAGTAAACGTACCCACTAAGAGAACTGGATGACATAGGACCACATATATCTGAGTGGATGATTTCCAGGATATCTTTGGCCTTGCTTTCACTGCTTGGGAAAGCCTTCTTAATGTTCTTACTTTTTGCACATCCTTTGCCAACACCTTCATGTTTGGTCTTGATTTCAGGAAGACCTTCTACAACCTTGCTTGCAATTGGAAGTGCCCTATAGTGCATATGAGCAAGTCTTCTATGCCAAAGTTCACTTGGCTCCATGGATTCATGCACCATGGCATGTTCAGGTTGTCCCTTCAATTTATACAATCTTCCCTCTTGCTCTCCAATCACTACTGCATCATCTATGGTCTTTCCCTTTAGCCACATTAGGACTTGGCCATCCACAAATGCAATCCTCATACCTTTTGCATCCAATGCAGAGATGGAGAGTAAGTTCTTCTTGAGCCCAGGTACATAAAGGACTTCTTTCATCTTCAAAGATTTTCCAGAATCTAGGTTGTAGGAGGCTTCACCACTTCCTTTGATTAGGTATTGATAATCATCCCCAAGTTTCACCTTATGGGATGATTCATGTTCAAATAGATTTACAAAAGATTCCTTAAACCCAGTCATGTGTTTGGAAGCCCCACTATCAATCAACCAATCATTACAACCATGGGAGATAGTACCTATGAGAGCAGAGATTAGAACATACTCTTCTTCACTTGATGAGTCATCATCACTTTCTGCCCTATCCTTCTTCTTTGGAGGTTCATCATCCTGGGCATCATGAGCATGGAACTTTCTTTTGCTGCCCTTCTTCTTTTTGCTGAAGTTGTTTTTATTATCCCTTTTGTTCTTGGGACAATCTGAAGCAAAGTGACCCTTCTCATTGCATGTGAAGCATCTTAGATCCTTCTTATTCTTTTGATAGGATCTTTTGTAGCGAGAGTGCTCCTTCTTGGGCTTGCTTCTTTTGGTGTGGGTTGTGAGAGCTTGATCTTCACCTCCCATCTTTTCCTCACGAGCTACAAGTCTAGCTTCTTCTTGAGAGCATTCCTCCCATAGTTTATTGAAAGAGATCAATTTCTTTCTTGCACAGATTCCTTGAATAAAGGAGTCCCATGACCTAGGTAGGCCATTCAGAGTGGTCATAACAACTTCACCATTGTTCACTACTTCATCCACAGCTTCAAGTTGCTCCTTGATCTGAGAGACCTTGGAGAAGTAAGATTGAATGGTTTCTCCATTCAACATCTTGACCCCTTTCAATTGATTCCGTAGAGTCATCTTCCGATTTATGTTCTTCCCTTCAAATAGCTTGGTCAAAGAGTCAAACATCTCCTTGGATGTCTTTAGAGAAGACACATGGGGTATGAGATGGTCTTTGATAGAATCAACAATGATTCTCTTTGCCTTGACCAAGTTCTTCTTATGCAATACCTTGGTCTCTTCATCCTCTGGGATAGGGATGTCTTCTTTTATATATGAGTCCAACTCATTCTCTTCCAGGATTAACCCAATCCTATACTTCCAGGCTTGGAAGTTATCAGCCCCTTCAAGCTTATCCTCAAGCTTGGTGTGGTGAGACATCTTAAAGAGTACTTCAAATGGAAATAGAAAATATTTAGGTCTTACCACTTGAAATGCTGAAAACTGGATCTGGTCCCGGATTAGGGTTTGTCGAAAAAAACCCTAAAAATTCAAAATGTGAATTTCAAATTTCTGAAAGGATAGAAAGATGCACCTTGATGAGCTGATCATCCTGGTGCATTCAGAATTTGAGATTAGCAAATTTTTACTCTTCAGATTTGTCTTTTTGTCCTCCTGGGTTCACTGGGAGAGCCCTGAATTAGGGTTTGAGTTTCCCGGAGATCTACCCAGCCAAAAATCTCGATCCAAAGCTCTAAACTTCCATTTTTGCAAGGAGCTTCCAGCTGTGTCTTCAGATTCCAAAAATTCCTATTTTTGTGGAAACCCTAATTTTTAGGGCCAAATTTGAAAATGCTCAGAATTGAATTTTGATTGGACAGATAGATTCTCCTTGATGAGTAGAGTCAATCTACTATACTTCTTTTCCAAAAAATGTGGAGAGAAACCCAATAAACAAGAAACTCAAGTTTCCGTCACTGCAAAATGTCTTCTTCTCAGGTTAGCTCTGATACCATGTTAAATTTTGAGCATTAATTCACAATCCTCTAGGATCTTCACTGAGAGAATAACATATATAGTATATCAATGCATAACAATCACAATAAGCATGACAAACATCACAAGAATCAAAAGCATGAGAGACAAGAGACACAGAGTTTCCATGGGGAAAACCGTAAGGTGAAAAACCCCACAACTTCCTCAGAGATAGAGAGAGCAATGGCTCAACCAAAGTACAACCAACATATACTGAGATAGTCTCCTAGTAGCAGATGATCCTCCTCCTCACTAGTGCGCCACTTTATGAGTGAGAGAGATATGACTTTTTCCGAATGATATAAATAGAGATCTCCTGATCTCTATTTATACTAACCTGTTTGCCCAGTGACCTTATGGGGCCGACTTGTCTAGCTAGGTACATCCACAATATAATATATATTTTAGGGCTGACCCCACACATGGTGGTCTAATAACCCATCGGCAAGTACACACACTTGCGACATTTGTCAATCCACATGACGACACTTCTTTATAGAGGAATAACACATCTCTAATAAGGGTACAACAAATATATTTGAAATACATAGATGAAATACATTCCGAAATTACATATACATCAACACCTGAATATTCATGGTTTATGTTTGTTGTATGAATGGATATATTTCTGATGCATTAAGTAGACAGAAATATTGTTTAAATCAGGATTTGCAAGCCTCAGAGAGGCACCTTAGAGTGGATATGGTTTAAATGCTAACTCATGGTTATATGTATGCATTTTACGCTAAATACATTTATTTCTATCTTACTGACAGAACTCTGTTTATATATTTTATTGTGCAAATCAAGCAGACATGTAAACCAAGGGGTTTACATGTCCAACCATAATTATTTGTAAACCCTCATTTTCTATTTTATAGATCAACCCAGAAAGGGGATATTTATGCCTAGAATATGTTCCTACAGGTTAAAGGAAATGTTTATTGTTGAATCTGCTTACACATTCAGGTGAAGAAATATATGAAATACTGGTATTCCAGATTGGATATTATGGTCATATTCCTAGGCTATTCTGTATATGCATATTGTATAAACTTCACCTTAGAACTCGAATGGGGTTTTTATTATCTTGCATACAGTGTTGGTTACACTACGGGATGCATTGTATAAATGCATCATATTGGCAGAATGCGTTTTTTGTCATTATTAATGCCCTTAGTATGGGCATATTCAAGTCGCATTATTCCTTCAAGAGTTAATTCGTGGTCCATAAAATGGAATCCACTTTAATATAAATTATACATACATACATACATATATATATATTAGGGTTTATCTCCACGAATCCATTCAAACATTTTAAGTTCCACGATTTACACAGTCGTCACATAGAACATTTTGCAACGCAGCAAAACAACATTAAAAACGAATCCACAAATATGTATATATTACAACTATCACAATTATGTGAATGATGATGGTTCTATTGCATGGATCAGTTGTGTAGCATAGTACCAATTTCTTTTTATACAATGTTTGCATTATAACTTATGCTATAAATACTGTTTGCATATAGCTTAACATGTTTAAGCCTACAACTATGCTCGGGGAGCAGTTTAGCAAACGAGATCGACATTATAAATATCAAGTGCTGGAGCGCACACAGTCAAGATAAATGCGAATCGACTCAACATAATACCATGTAACATTGCATATGCCTATATACGCTTTGAGAAGCAGTTAATCACAAATAATTTAAATGTTGTAACATGCCTTTACACTTTGCGAATTAATGAGATGCAGCTACCCTTCAGACTGATGCTTATACATTTAGAAGTTTATGGGAAAACATAGTATTCAATAGTAAATTGAATGCGATATACATTATGTTAAGTATGGCGAACCCAACGATTAATGCACAGACCCTATAATCGAAAACGATACAAGTAATACCCTATTGCTTGGAGTTAAACATTCCGCAATTGAAAAGATGAACACCATACGATTCACATAATAACTCTGTTTATTCAGTAAAAAAAAAGAGACAGAGGCCAAGAACACCCATAGTTTTCATTACAGTATCAAAACAAGCTGTGACTTAAACGTTCACATTTTCCAATGCATTCATTATTTACAAACTAAAATTTACTGTCCAGAGCGAACGCTCTTCTTCCCAAACTTTATCCCTTCAAGGGTCAACTTAAGTCGTGACGGTACCCCACCGACGACGCCCATTGTGGCCGAACCACACAGGTCGAAAGGACGAGCTTCACTAGCAGCAAGCATACGCTTCTGCGTTTTGGGGCCAAAGGCCACCTCTCTGTTAAAGCAACGAAACAAACAACCCAACACTTAAACCCTTTCGAAATGTTTAAGTAACTCAGCCCTGAACCACAGGGTAAAACCACCCGAGGCTTCAAGTAGTGGCGAGTTACCTAGTAGTTTGGGGCACCTTTTTCCCCACGCTCAACGTCGGTTGTGGAGTGACTCTGCATGCCCTAACTTCCACCACCTTCATGCTGACTTGCAAAACAACGATGAGAGGTTAAACAAGTAATACGTGAAAACTCTAACTACGTAGCTTTTTACCACAACTTGCAATAAGGGTTGTTATGAAATACATTACCTGTAAAAAGAGAAGAGTTGTTGCCACGCCTCACTTGAGCACGTAGATAACAAGCGAGAAACATTAGTCAAGCTTGGAGAGTTTTTTAATGTTGAAACCATTGCAGTAAACAAGTTAAGAGTTATGCAAATTCTACTTACCAACACATGCAGTAGCGAACGCTGGCAGTGTCATCGTGCTATTCGGGGCATTGGCATGGCGTCGAAGCCGTCCCCTTTGGTTCAGAGTGTACAAGCTCGCTGCGCAGGGAAACAACCCTTTGCGCAGAACCTCAACGTAACAACACTAACCGCCCTCGAATCTCAAGCCTTTTACATTGCTGCAGGCATCGGTCAGGGAAGGTAATAGTCACCACTGAGCCCGGTTTCCGAAGAGTTATTGCATATGCCGTGGATCGTTGGGCGCGAAGACTGTAGCGTATGGATCAACGACGATGCGAGTATCACGTTTTCCAAGGAGCCCAAGTGGAGTGAGATCAACGGGCAAGACCAGCGTGAGTGTAATGGAGCTTGCGTAGAGTACGCTACAACTCATGGAGTTGGTAGCACGTCGATTCAAGCATGGTTGGAGACGGGAGTCTCATTTATAGCTACCAGCCACTGTCCACTTAGACCCAAGCCATAACATAGTTGTTGAGCCTTCCACTTCATCCAGGGTATACACCAACCTGCCAAATGGCAAGCCAACCGGGGGTCAAAACGTTTGAAGTAGTTTGGATTAGTCTGCGTGGCTTTGCCACATCACCACCTAGGCCACCCGTTGGAACAAGCAGTACCAACACTCTTTCCTTTGAATGCTCTTATGTGTGATGTCCACGTTAGCGTGAGAGTTGCATGGGTTCATATACCCCGTCGTTTGCCTTTGAACCTTAGTCGTTACATTGGTTAATTCATGGATTATGTTGGTGGTAATGTATGACATCACGTATCATTGCATTTGGGTTGGAATAATAGCATAGTGGTGCAAGTTTAAACGTATTGCAACATAGGCATGTTAAGCCTTAGTCCATAGTATGGGATGTATAATATATATATATATATATTATTAGTTTTTAAAAGAATTAAGTTTTAATTACAATGTTATTGATATAGATATTCTTGCTATTTAATATGTTGGCATTTAAGCCATGGTCCAAACCATTAGAGATGTGATATGTGTGTGTGTGTGTGTGTGTATTTATATTAATTATAAAGTCGAGCCATCCTATTATATGATTAATATGGTGGAGAAATGTTATGTGGGGCTCATAACAATATGTTTTATATGTGTTCAAATTATTGATGGAATTAATATATGTATATATTTATTAGGTTAATCCTAATGCTGCTAACATCACATGATATTTTCCATTGTTGTTTGATTGATTATAATTGCATAGACATAGGTACTTTAAGAATGCTCATAATCTATTATTACCTTAGCCTACTATTTTGCAAGTAATGTTAGGGCTTAATTAATACAAACACATAGGTTATATGTTGGAAACATATAACTATATTTAGTTGAAATCGTACTCACATTAATGCTACACAAAGATTGTAGTTGGGTAATAACATATTAATAGATGTTAATATAGCATTAATGGAATTTATTGCCTATCACTTTATATGGTCGTAATTGTTTAGAATGTAGCGCATATGTAATTGTTGACACATGAGTTGTCCTTGCATGTTCACAATTTTACTGAAGAGTTACGTCTGCCGTAGCGACAGCTAGAGTTGGTGTTTTTCGTATTATTAAGTGATTGGAGTCTTTATTAAAAAAAAAAATCGCGTAGAAGAGACGTGACAAATTGGTATCAAAGCACGGTCACTACACTAGACCTTAGGCTCATTTGCGCGAATGTTGTGTTTTAATTAGAGATAAATAACTAAAATTCTTGTAGCGTACTATTTTGTCATTTTTTTATATAATTACATTGTTGTTGTTGACTTCTAACAAACAGTTGTTGACCACACTTAGACAGCACAGTGGCTGAAACGATAAATGGCAGAAATGAATTTTGCGGAACGGGAAGGAAGGCTGGCTGTGGAAACATCTAGTCACCGAGGAGAAATGGCGAGTAGGCAGGAGAGAAATCTGAACTCTCCACAAGGAGCAACAACATCCAACGAGATGATGAAAACAGTCAAAAGTTTGAAGGCTAAACTGATTAGCATTAAAGAAGACAACATTAAAAACTTTGAAGAACAACGAGAAATAAATGCTATTCTGCTGCAAAAGTTGACGAAAAAAGAAAACAGTCACCTCCCCGCACCGAAGGAGTAGAATGCAGAAAAATCAGTCACCAAAAGAAATTCGAAATTTAAGACTACACCTCCAAGAATTTCTGCGAGCTATAATATGGATGTCAGTGACAAAGAGTCACATGGCGAAGATTCTGAAGAGTATGTTCCTAAGAAGAAAAATAAAACTGGAAAAGTAAATCATCTACACTCAGAAGTGAGAAAAATCAAGTCTCCTACTTTTAACAGAAAAGTTAAAATCGGAGAAGAGGCTGAACTGCGGTTGAGGGACATGGAAAAATATTTATGCATGTTTGATTATTCCAACATCATAAAGGCTAGGATTGTTGTTTTCAACCTGCAGGGTAAAGCTTTGGCTTGGTGGGATGACCTAAAGCTGCCCCGCTCTATCAACGAGAAGAAGGTAAAGTGGAAAACTTTTGCAACATTCTTCAAACAGAAGTACCTGTCTGAAAGGTACTTTGACAGAAAAGTAAAAGACTTTTACGACCTAAAGCTAGGACAACAAACCATGGAGGAATTAATTAGTAAATTTCTGGAACTGCTTAAGTATGTTCCTTACATTCAAGATGAGAAAGTCAGAATTCAGCGTTTTCTGAATTGTTTGTCATATGGGTACAAGGATCGGATAGAGTTTGACGATCCTAAGACTTTGGAAGATGCTTTCAAAAAAGCTAGACTGTGTTACGAACAGGGGCAGAATAAAGCTGAAGTGTCAAAAAGGTGGAACAAAAAGAAGAAAACCAAATCTAACAGCAGGCAGAAAGGACACAAGCCCAATCATTTTAGAAATCAAGTTACACAAGCACCTTTCAGCAACATATTTGAAGGCAGCAATACACACTCTAGCACTTTTCCACCAAACAAGAAGATGAACACTAAAGGCACTAGAAAACTGTAACATACACCATCTAAGCCACCACTCAAATGTTGGGGCTGTGGAGGAAGTCATAGATGGTACGATTGTCCTCATAAGAAGGATATAAGCAAACCAGTGCATAACCTGCAAAAGGCATCTACAGTTCAAGATAAGGCAAGGAGCCCGAAAATATATGCTGCATTGAACAACCGTCAAGCAGAACATCAAGTCTCTGTAATCGAAGTTGAAGGTATGCTTTCCAGGACACCCGTGTCTATCTTGATTGATTCTGGCGCATGTAAAAGTTATGTAGACCCAAAACTATGTGAGTCATGCAAACTTAGTAAAAATAAATACAAGCAGCCTTGGCTGGTTCAAATGGCCATGGGGACAAAAAAGAAAGTTTCTGAAGTAGTCAATCAATGTCGTTTGAAGTTGAATGAATCTTACACTAGTGTTGATTTAAATGTTTTGCCGTTGGGATCATACGATTTGTTCATTGGTATGGATTGGCTGAAAAATCATAGGGCTGTTATAGACTGCTATCAAAAATCTGTTACATTTACTAATGATGTGGGACAGCCTGAAAAGATCCAAGGGATGGTACGAGCAGTGAAATTGAGAGAAATTTATGCTCTTCAATTGAAAAGAAATGCACGAAAATGGTTTAAACTCTATGATGTCCACATGACAGAAAATCAGAAAAGTGAAATTGTAGATTTCACAAAACATCATGTTTTGGCTTAATTTGAGGATGTGTTTTCCGAGGAGATTCTGGAGCTACCTCCTAGAGGAGAACTATATTTTACCATAGACCTGTCCTCGGGAATAGTACCAAATTCTAAGGCACCTTATCGAATGAGCACTCCTAAATTGATAGAGCTGAAAGCACAATTGCAGGAGCTATTGGAAAGAGGTTATATCCATCCAAGTGTGTCCCCGTGGGGAGCACCGGTGATCTTTGTACGAAAGAAAGATGGCACATTCCAATTGTGCATAGATTATAGACAGCTGAACAAGGTAACAATAAAAAATCGGTATCCCTTGCCAAGGATTGATGATCTGTTCGACCAAGTTGGGGGTGCTATTGTCTTTTCAAAAATTAATCTAAGGTCGGGCTATCATCAAATCAGAATAAAAGAAAAAGATGTGCATAAGACAGCTTTCCGTACTCGTTATGGACATTATGAATTTGTGGTGATGCCATTCGGTTTGACGAATGCACCAGCCATGTTTATGTGCTTAATGAATAATGTTTTCAGCAAGTACCTGGATAAATTTGTTGTAGTGTTTATTGATGACATACTCATATATTTGAAGAACGAAAGTGAGCATGAGGAACACTTAAGGTTGGTGCTTCAAGTTCTAAGAGAAAATCAGTTTTATGCAAAGTTATCAAAATGTGATTTTTACAAGGACCAAATACAATACTTGGGTCACATTATATCAACCCAAGGTATTGCAGTGGATCCCGAGAAGATTAAGGCCATAATGAGCTGGCCTACTCCACAAAATTTAAGCGATGTCCGCTCTTTTATGGGATTAGCCGGGTACTATCGGAAATTTATTGAAGGATTTTCCAAAGTGGCCCATCCCATTACCTTTCCGCAGAGAAAGGAAGTCAAGTTTCTTTGGACAGCCAAGTGTGAAGCTGGTTTCGCGAAGCTGAAATAGTTGCTCACTTCCGCCCCTATTCTAAAAGTGGTTGATCCTTATGGTGACTTTGTAATGTGCACAGATGCGTGCAAGGATGGTTTGGGAGGTGTGCTAACGCAAGACGGTTCAGTAATAGGTTATGAATCTAGAAAGCTGAAGGCGCATGAAGTAAACTATGCAACGCATGATTTAGAACTAGCTGCCATAATTCATGCTTTAATAATGTTGCGACATTACCTTGTGGGAAAAAGGTTTGTTCTGAAAACTGATCACATTGGGCTAAAATATCTTTTTGAACTGCCAAACCTGAATGGAAGGCAAGCAAGGTGGTTGGCTTTCTTAAGCGAGTTTGACTTTGAAATTCATCATATCAAAGACAAAGAAAATAAAATTGTTGACGCACTTAGTAAATGCATGCACCTACTAACTATGGCTTTAGTTAACATTTTTCAAGCTGATTTAATGTCGCAAATCCGGATAGCAGTTGAAAAAGACCAAAAGTATTTGATTTTAAGACAAAAGTGTCTTGCAGAAAATTTAGATCAATAAATTACAGTATATCCAAGGATGGGCTGCTGCTGTTAAAAAACAGATTGTACATACCGCATCAGCCAAAATTAAAGCAACTGATTCTGGGTGAATTTCTCAAAAGACCATATTATGGTCATCCAGGTTATCAGAAAATGATAACAGCTATTAAAAAACAACATTACTGGCCTAGACTGAAATAAAAAATCGTTGAATACATCGCAAAATGTATGGACCTTCAACGGGTGAAAGTAGAACATCAACATCCGGCTAGTTTGCTACAGCCTATACCAGTACTAGGATGGAAATGGGAGACCATTTCTATGGATTTTACCACTGGGTTGCCTAAAAATAACAAGCAACATGATGTTATCATGGTTGTAGTGGACAAGTTGACTAAGGCAGCTCACTTCATACCAGTCAAGTCCACATTCAAAGCAATAAACATTGCAGAGGTGTTCATGAAAGAATTTTTTCGACTCCATGGAATCCCCAAGGTGATTATATCCGACAGGGATACCAAGTTCACTTCACATTTCTTGAAGGATTTATTTACAGGTTTGGGGACTAAATTGAGTTTTAGTACCGCCTACCATTTGCAAACAGATGGACGGACCGAGAGGGTGAACCAAGTCCTAGAGGACATGCTTCGCTTGTATATCATGGACAATCCGAAGTAGTGGGAAAATGTAATGTTCCTTATTAGGAATTTTATTAAAATGACAAGTTTCCACTTTTTTTCCCAAGTTCGACCTTTGACTAATTTTGATCTCTAGGTCCCAAATTTGTCCCAAATGATCCCAAATATTCTGAGAAGGTATATGAATGATATTAGAACATAAATATGTGTTTCAGGGATGCCTTTGTACCTTTAAAATACTTCTGCAAATCCTCTTTCAATTCTGGTCAATGTAGGTAACTTTACTAGTGGTTTCCCTTTGACTAGTATTGGTCTCTAGGTCTCAAATTGACTTCACATGCCTTCAAATATTCAAGGAAGGGGTATGAATGATATTAGGACTTAAATATTATTTTCATGGATGACATATGGCCACCAAAAGACCTCTGCAAACTCTCTTAAGATTCTGGACCAAATATGCAATTTTACTAGTAATTTGGGGTTCAAATCCCCCTGGGGTAAGTACTGAAAATGGCTTCCCAAATACCTCCAAACCCACTCAAATTTATGAACAGAGGTAGGGAATGTATTAAGTATTTTATTAAGGTCTCATGTGCACCATTATTTGATTATTATATCTGTTCCAACCCTCTCCCATTCAACTGCAAAAACCACCAATTCGACCCTTGGGGAAATGGCACTATTTCTTCTCCCAATGCAATTAAACTGAGTAAAAATACTTCAAATGCTCAAATACAGTACATTAAAATTTTAAAATACATCCATGGAATTCCATTAATCACAAATTCATCATAGAATCATCCATTTATTCGAAATCATCAGCATTACATTGATTCACAACAAGGTAGTGGGGAAATGGCACTGTTCTTTCATTAAAATTGAGATTTATACATTTCTACTTGGAATTTCGACCTGAAACTTTCTGGAGATGAAGAACAAAGTATTTACTTCATATTAAAAAATAAATGGAGCATTAGAATCTCCCCCAAAGAGTACAATAGCTCACCAAAAATGCCCTCCTTCAAGGATCAAGAATATGTCATCAAAACTGGAAATGGTTGAAGGAGTGAAATGCAATAGAAGAAACCATGAGCTGCCCTGTAGCTTAAACCTGCAAATAAAGACTCCATTAAAGCTCCAAATGAAAGGTCTAAATGGCCTTTCCAATTACCAACTTGGATGGGAATCTTTCACCCTCGAAATTGGCTAAGGCAAGAAACTAGTCATCCACTAGCTCTCCCTCTTCACAAATGCAATTGCAAATTTTACAAATGATCAAAAATCTAGTTTCATTCTTTGTTATTGACATTTATAAAGTTCTAATGTCCTCCATGGGTCGAATTCCTTCCAAGAGACTCATGCCAACTCAAGTTGGGAAGAGATTCCAAAGAACGCCACTTGTACAACAATTCCTAGTCTCTCACTTCCACCAAATCACATGTGGAAGTATATCAGCTGCCCTAACACCCTTGAATGCCCTTTTGGAGTCTATTTTTAGCCCTGACATGTCATATATCTAATATGTCAGCCTTCAGGTCTGATTTGTGTCATAGGTGTCATAGCATCTTCATCATTGTTGTCATAGAGCTAGGGAATCTAGCCCAAGTGTCTCACTAGCTCCAAATTGCCTCTTCCTCTTCCATGGGAGTTACTCTTCCCCTATATTTCGACCTTGGATGAGTCATGCCATGAATAATACCTTTTGGACTCCCCCAAGTATGTTACCATTCACCTTGAATTCGAATTGGTGAGAGAATGATGCCAAGTGTAGTGGGGAAATCTAGCCATATGTGGGTCCTACTTCCTCCATGTGTCTTCATGATCAAATGCCACTTTGATTTTCACTTGTATATATTTATTTAGATCATTTATTAAATATTTATGCCATTCTAATGTTCAAACATCATTTATTATCCCCCTTATTCCAAATCCCAAAGCTTCCACCCCAAATCAAGGGAACTAGTAATTTTCCTCCTTAGCAATTATTTAACCTTTAGCATCAATTTGACAAAATCTAATGAATATGGCCAACTTGTTTAGGCCAGTGTGACCCAATGCCAAATTTGGGACATGACAAATCCTCCCTTCCCAATATTGCTTGTCCTCAATCAATTTCAAACATGGTTGTTGAAGAACCTGCTTTTTATATAATTCTTTGAAGTTACCATTGAATTTCTCAACCTTGAGTCCTTGAGTTTCCATGAAGATTTTAGAGAGGAACCACCATGCTTGTTGCTGCACTACTCTGATAAAAATCACTTTATTAGGTGGGAAATCCATCTCCCATACTGCTTGTTTCCCCAAAAAATTTGAAACCAATGAGATAAAAATTATTCCAGGGTTCCATTGCTTGTATTGCACCCCAACAATTAAGAGTGCTCTCCAACCCATACCATCTGATAAGAGGATTCCTGGATCCCATTTTCTTGTATGCATTCTTCCAAACATCATGAGTGCAAAATATATATCATCAAATTACATAACAACATAAGGAAAATGTACATCAAGAAGATGATTTATCAAAGAATCATGAAAGTGCTTATACCTCCAAGTAAGTTAACCACCATTTTCCAGGTGCATACCAATCTTCAAGTGATCTATCAAATCTACTCCAATGATATAGGTGAGGATCCCGTGTCCAATAATGCTGCTCCAAAAGAATGTGATATGCATCAAAATATTCAACCATGTATTCTTTCATTCAAGAAGTGAATGAAGTTCCTCCAACATCAATTGAACTAAGCAAGGAGCAAGGAAAATAATGAGTCTTCAAGTGACTCAGGTGAACATCATAAGTACATACAGGAAGATATGTATCATCATAAGGTAAAACAATATGCTGCTGCAAATGTAAATAATGAGGTGCTCTATTCATGTCATCATCAAAAGGGGAGGTAGAAGTTTCATGCCCCTCATGTGGCACCATTAGAAAAAAATATTTCACCCAATTTTCATCCCCAATTGATGTGGCTGAAAAAGAAGTAGGGGGTGAGGAATTATGAACCAACCTTAAATCCTTACAACTCTTACACATTGAAATCTTTAATTCATCTTCTCCATAATTGACTGGTCCAACTATTGTGAGATCATGTGCCTCCTCCAAGGATTTGCAATTCTCTTCATGAGGCGACTCATAATCCCTCTGAACAAGGACAAGTGCTTGTCCTTCTTCTTGCTTGAGTGTAGCATCTTCAAGAACCTGCATATCAACATGTACCTCATGTTCCACAATTACATTAAGTTCCTCCTTTGTGGCATACACCATTTCCTTCTTTTCCTTGAAAAGAGACCCATTGCTCATTATTTTTTTCGAGTTGCTTCCAAGTTCACTAACCAACAATTTGAACTCTTTCATGAATTGCCTCCACTTGTCTTCAAAGAAAGTTTTCAGTGATTTTCTAAACTCCTCATTCTCCTCTAAAGTTCCTTTCTCATCCTTACTCATGGTGACCAAGGAATGCACTTCTTCTCCTACTTCTTTCCTTTCACCAAAGTACATATAGTTTCAGTTTCTAAGAGTGGTGGCTTATTTCTTTGACTCCTGGTCTTCATTAATGTTCTACCACATCAGGTTCCAAGACCATACTCTGATACCATTGTAATGTCCCTTGTTAGGGATTTTATTAAAATGGCAATTTTTCACTTTTTTTCTCTAGTTCAACTTTTGACTAGTTTTGATTTCTAGGTCCCAAATTTGCCCCAAATGATCCCAAATATTCTGAGAAGGTATATGAATGATATTAGAACATAAATATGTGTTTCATGGATGCCTTTGGACCTTTAAAATATTTCTGCAAATCCTCTTTCAATTCTGGTCAATGTAGGTAACTTTACTAGTGGTTTCCCTTTGACAAGTATTGGTCTTTAGGTCTCAAATTGACTCCAAATGCCTTCAAATCTTCAGGGAAGGTGTATGAATGATATTAGAACTTAAATATGATGTTCAAGGATGACCTATGGTCACCAAAAGACCTCTGCAAACTCTCTTAAGATTCTGGACCAAGTATGCAATTTTACTAGTAATTTGGGGTTCCAATCCCCCTGGGATAAGTACTAAAAATAGCTTCCCAAATGCCTCCAAACCCACTCAAATTTATGAATAGAGGTAGGGAATGTATTAAGGATGTTATTAAGGTCTCATGTGCACCATTAATTGATTATTATATCTATTCCAACCCTCTCTCATTCAACTGCAAAAATCACCAATTCGACCCTTGGGGAAATGACACTATTTCTTCTCCCAATGCAATTAAACTGAGTAAAAATACTTCAAATGCTCAAGTACAGTGCATGAAACTTGTAAAATACATCCATGGCAGTCCATTAATCACAAATTCATCAAAGAATCATCCATTCATTCGAAATCATTAGCATTACATTGATTCACAACAAGGTAGTGGGGAAATGGCACTGTTCTTTCATTAAAATTGAGATTCCTACATTTCTACTTAGAATTTCAACCTGGAAATTTTTGGAGATGAATAACAAAGTATTTAATTCATATTACAAAATAAATTGGGCATTAGAAGCTCCCCCAAAGAGTACAATAGCTCACCAAAAACACCCTCCTTCAAGGATCAAGAATATGCCATCAAAACTGGAAATGGTTGAAGGAGTGAGCTGCAATAGAAGAAACCATGAGCTGCCCTGTAGCTTACACCTGCAAATAAAGACTCCATTCAATCTTCAAATGAAAGGTCTGAATGGCCTTTCCAATTACCAACTTGGATGGGAATCTTTCACCCTCGAAATTGGCTAAGGTAAGAAACTAGTCATCCAGTAGCTCTCCCTCTTCACAAATGCAATTGCAAATTCTACAAATGATCAAAAAGTTGGTTTCATTATTTTTTATTGACATTTATAAATTTCTAATGTCCTCCATAGGTCGAATTCCTTCCAAGAGACTCATGACAACTCAAGTTGGGAAGAGATTCCAAAGAACGCCACTTGTACAACAATTCTTAGTCTCTCACTTCCACCAAATCACATGTGGAACCATCTTAGCTGCCCTAACACCCTTGAGCGCCCTCTTGGAGTCTATTTTTAACCTTGACATGTCATATATGTCATATTTAAGCCTTCAGGTTTGATTTGTGTCATAGGTGTCATAGCATCTTCATCATTGTTGTCATAGAGCTAGGGAATATAGCCCAAGTGTCTCACTAGCTCCAAATTGTCTCTTCCTCTTCCATCAGAGTTACTCTTCCCCTATATTTCGACCTTGGATGAGTCATGCCATGAATAATACCTTTTGGACTCCCCCAAGTATGTTACCATTCACCTTGAATTCGAATTGGTGAGAAAATGATGCCAACTGTAGTGGGGAAATCTAGACATATGTGGGTCCCTCTTCCTCCATGTGTCTTCATGATCAAATATCACTTTGATTTTCACTTTTATATATTTATTTAACTCATTTATTAAATATTTATGCCATTCTAATGTTCAAACATCATTTATTATCCCCCTTATTCCAAATCCCAAAGCTTCCACCCCAAACCTAGGAAACTAGTAATTTTCCTCCTTGGCAATTATTTGACCTTTAGCATCAATTTCACAAACTCTAATGAATATGGCCAACTTGTTTAGGCCAATGTGACCCAATGCCAAATTTGGGACATGAAAAATCCTCCCTTCCCAATATTGCTTGTCCTCAAGCAATTTCAAACATGGGTGTTGAAGAACCTGCTTTCTATATAATTCTTTGAAGTTGCCATTGAATTTCTCAACCTTGAGTCCTTGAGTTTCCATGAAGATTTTAGAGAGGAACCACCATGCTTGCTGCTGCACTACTCTGATAAAAATCACTTTATTAGGTGGGAAATCCACCTCCCATACTGCTTGTTTCCCCAAAAAATTTGAAACCAATGAGATAAAAATTATTCCAAGGTCCCATTGCTTGTATTGCACCCCAACAATTAAGAGTGCTCTCCAACCCATACCATCATATAAGAGGATTTCTGAATCCCATTTTCTTGTATGCATTCTTCCAAACATCATGAGTGCAAAATATATATCATCAAAGTACATAACAACATAAGGAAAATGTACGTCAAGAAGATGATTCATCAAAGAATCATGAAAGTGCTTATACCTCCAAGTAAGTAGACCACATTTGCCAGGTGCATAAATCTTCAAATGATCTATCAAATCTGCTCCAATGACATAGGTGAGGATCCCGTGTCCAATAATGTTGCTCCAAAAGAATGTGATATGCATCAAAATATTCAACCATGTATTCTTTCATCCAAGAAGTGAATGAAGTTCCTCCAACATCAATTGAACTAAGCAAGGAGCAAGGAAAATCATGAGTCTTCAAGTGACTCAAGTGAACATCATAAGTGCATCCAGGAAGATATGTATCATCATAAGGTAAAACAATATGCTGCTGCAAATGTAAATAATGAGGTGCTCTATTCATGTCATCATTAAAAGGGGAGGTAGGAGTTTCATACCCCTCATGTGGCACCATTAGAAAAAAAACATTTCACCTAATTTTCATCCCCAATTGATGTGGCTGAAAAATAAGTAGGGCGTGAGGAATTATGAACCAACCTTAAATCCTTACAACTCTTACACATTGAAATCTTTAATTCATCTTCTCCATAATTGGATGGTCCAACTATTGTGAGATCATGTGCCTCCTCCAAGGATTTGCAATTCTCTCCATGAGGCAACTCATAATCCCTTTGAACAAGGACAAGTGCTTGTCCTTCTTTTTGTTTGAGTGTAGCATCTTCAAGAACCTGCATATCAACATGTACCTCATGTTCCACAATTACATTAGGTTCCTCCTTTGTGGCATAAACCATTTTGATCTTCTTTTCCTTGAAAATAGAACCATTGCTCATTATTTTTTCCGAGTTGTTTCCAAGTTCACTAACCAACAATTTGAACTCTTGCATGAATTGCCTCCACTTGTCTTCAAATGAAGGTTTCAGTGATTTTCTAAAATCCTCATTCTCCTCTAAGGTTCCTTTCTCATCCTTACTCATGGTGACCAAGGAATGCACTTCTTCTCCTACTTCTTCCCTTTCACCAAAGTACATCCAGTTTCAGTTTCTAAGGGTGGTGGCTTATTTCTTTGACTCCTGGTCTTCATTAATGTTCTACCTCATCAGATGCCAAGACCATGCTCTGATACCACTGTAATGTCCCTTGTTAGGAATTTTATTAAAATGGCAATTTTCCACTTTTTTTTCCCTAGTTCGACCTTTGACTAGTTTTGATCTCTAGATCCCAAATTTGCCCCAAATGATCCCAAATATTCTGAGAAGGTATATGAATGATATTAGAACATAAATATGTGTTTCAGAAATTCCTTTTGACCTTTAAAATACTTCTGCAAATCCTCTTTCAATTCTGGTCAATGTGGGTAACTTTACTAGTGGTTTCCCTTTGACTAGTATTGGTCTTTAGGTCTCAAATTGACTCCAAATGCCTTCAAATCTTCAAGAAAGGTGTATGAATGATATTAGGACTTAAATATGATTTTCAGGGATGAAATATGGCCACCAAAATACCTCTGCAAACTCTCTTAATATTCTGGACCAAGTATGCAATTTTACTAGTAATTTGGGGTTCAAACCCCCCTGGGGTAAGTACTGAAAATGGATTCTCAAATGCCTCCAAACCCACTCAAATTTATGAACAGAGGAAGGAAATGTATTAAGTATGTTATTAAGGTCTCATGTGCACCATTAATTGATTATTATATCTGTTCCAATCCTCTCCCATTCTACTGCAAAAATCACCAATTCGACCCTTGGGGAAATGACACTATTTCTTCTCCCAATGCAATTAAACTGAGTAAAAATACTTCAAATGCTCAAGTACAGTACATGAAACTTGTAAAATACATCCATGGCAGTCCCTTAATTAAAAATTCATCATAGAATCATCCATTCATTTGAAATCATCAGCATTACATTGATTCACAACAAGGTAGAGGGGAAATGGCACTGTTCTTTCATTAAAATTGAGATTTATACATTTCTGCTTGGCATTTCGACCTGAAACTTTCTGGAGATGAAGAACAGAGTATGTATTTCATATTAAAAAATAAATTGGGCATTAGAAGCTCCCCCAAAGAGTACAATAGCTCACCAAAAACGCCCACCCTCAAGGATCAAGAATATGCCATCAAAACTGAAAATGGTTGAAGGAGTGAGCTGTAATAGAAGAAACCATGAGTTTCCCTGTAGCTTAAACCTGCAAATAAAGACTCCATTAAAGCTCCAAATGAAAGGTCTAAATGGCCTTTCCAATTACCAACTTGGATGGGAATCTTTCACCCTCGAAATTGGCTAAGGCAAGAAACTAGTCATCCACTAGCTCTCTCTATTCATAAATGCAATTGAAAATTCTACAAATGATCAAAAAGTTGGTTTCATTCTTTTTTATTGACATTTATAAAGTTCTAATGTCCTCCATGGGTCAAATTCCTTCCAAGAGACTCATGCCAACTCAAGTTGGGAAGAGATTCCAAAGAATACCACTTGTACAACAATTCCTAGTCTCCCACTTCCACCAAATCGCATGTGGAAGCATCTTAGCTACCCTCACACCCTTGAGCGCCCTCTTGGAGTCTAATTTTAGCCCTGACATGTCATATATGTCATATGTCAGCCTTCAGGTCTGATTTGTGTCATAGGTGCCATAGCATCTTCATCATTGTTGTCATAGAGCTAGGGAATCTAGCCCAAATGTCTCACTACCTCCAAATTGCCTCTTCATCTTCCATGGGAGTTACTCTTCCCCTATATTTCGACCTTGGATGAGTCATGCCATGAATAATACCTTTGGACTCCCCCAAGTATGTTACCATTCACCTTGAATTCGAATTGGTGGGAGAATGATGCCAAGTGTAGTGGGGAAATCTAGCCATCTATGCTTTCCACTTCCTCCATGTGTCTTCATGATCAAATGCCACTCTGATTTTCACTTGTATATATTTACTTAGCTCATTTATTAAATATTTATGCCATTCTAATGTTCAAACATCATTTCTTATCCCCTTTATTCCAAATCCCAAAGCTTCCACCCCAAACCTAGGAAACTAGTAATTTTCCTCCTTGGCAATTATTTGACCTTTAGCATCAATTTCACAAACTCTAATGAATATGGCGAACTTGTTCAGGTCAGTGTGACCCAATTCCAAATTTGGGACATGACAAATCCTCCCTTCCCAATATTGTTTGTCCTCAAGCAATTTCAAACATGGGTGTTGAAGAACCTGCTTTCTATATAATTCTTTGAAGTTGCCATTGAATTTCTCAACCTTGAGTTTCCATGAAGATTTTAGAGAGGAACCACCATGCTTGCTGCTGCACTACTCTAATAAAAATCACTTTATTATGTGGGAAATCGATCTCCCACACTGCTTGTTTCCCCCAAAAATTTGAAACCAATGAGATAAAAATTATTCCAGGGTCCCATTGCTTGTATTGCACCCCAACAATTAAGAGTGCTCTCCAACCCATACCATCAGATAAGAGGATTCCTGGATCCCATTTTCTTGTATGCATTCTTCCAAACATCATGAGTGCAAAATATATATCATCAAAGTACATAACAACATAAGGAAAATGTACATCAAGAAGATGATTCATCAAAGAATCATGAAAGTGCTTATACCTCCAAGTAAGTAGACCACCATTTGCTAGGTGCATACAATCTTCAAGTGATCTATCAAATCTGCTCCAATGACATAGGTGAGGATCCCGTTCCAATAATGTTGCTCCAAAAGAATGTGATATGGATCAAAATATTCAACCATGTATTCTTTCATCCAAGAAGTGAATGAAGTTCCTCCAACATCAATTGAACTAAGCAAGGAGCAAGGAAAATCATGAGTCTTCAAGTGACTCAAGTGAACATCATAAGTGCATCCAGGAAGATATGTATCATCATAAGGTAAAACAATATGCTGTTGCAAATGTAAATAATGAGGTGCTCTATTCATGTCATCATCAAAAGGGGAGGTAGGAGTTTCATACCTCTCATGTGGCACCATTAGAAAAAAAACCTTTCACCCAATTTTCATCCCCAATTGATGTGGCTGAGAAAGAAGTAAGGGATGAGGAATTATGAACCAACCTTAAATCCTTACAACTCTTACCCATTGAAATCTTTAATTCATCTTCTCCATAATTGGCTGGTCCAACTATTGTGAGATCATGTGCCTCCTCCAAGGATTTGCAATTCTCTCCATGAGGCAACTCATAATCCCTTTGAACAAGGACAAGTGCTTGTCCTTCTTCTTGTTTGAGTGTAGCATCTTCAAGAACCTGCATATCAACATTTACCTCATGCCTCATGTTCCACAATTACATTAGGTTCCTCCTTTGCGGCATAAACCATTTCCTTATTTTCCTTGAAAAGAGAACCATTGCTCATTATTTTTTCCGAGTTGCTTCCAAGTTCAGTAACCAACAATTTGAACTCTTGCATGAATTGCCTCCACTTGTCTTCAAATGAAGGTTTCAGTAATTTTCTAAACTCCTCATTCTCCTCTAAGGTTCCTTTCTCATCCTTACTCATGGTGACCAAGGAATGCACTTCTTCTCCTACTTCTTCCCTTTCACCAAAGTACATCCAGTTTCAGTTTCTAAGGGTGGTGGCTTATTTCTTTGACTCCTGGTCTTCATTAATGTTCTACCACATCAGGTGCCAAGACCATGCTCTGATACCACTGTAATGTCCCTTGTTAGGAATTTTATTAAAATGGCAATTTTTCACTTTTTTTTCCCTAGTTCAACCTTTGACTAGTTTTGATCTCTAGGTCCCAAAATTGCCCCAAATGATCCCAAATATTTTGAGAAGGTATATGAATGATATTAGAACATAAATATGTGTTTCAGGGATGCCTTTGGACCTTTAAAATACTTCTGCAAATCCTCTTTCAATTCTGGTCAATGTAGGTAACTTTACTAGTGGTTTCCCTTTGACTAGTATTGGTCTCTAGGTCTCAAATTGACTCCAAATGCATTCAAATCTTCAAGGAAGGTGTATGAATGATATTAGGAATAAAATATGATGTTCAAGGATGACATATGGCCACCAAAAGACCTCTGCAAACTCTCTTAAGATTCTGGACCAAGTATGTAATTTTACCAGTAATTTGGGGTTCAAATCCCCCTGGGGTAAGTACTGAAAATGGCTTCCCAAATGCCTCCAAAACCACTCAAATTTTTTAACAGAGGTATGGAATGTATTAAGGATGTTATTAAGGTCTCATGTGCACCACTAATTTATTATTATATATGTTCCAACCCTCTCCCATTCAACTGCAAAAATCATCAATTCGACCCTTGGGAAAATTGCACTATTTCTTCTCCCAATGCAATAAAACTGAGTAAAAAATACTTCAAATGCTCAAGTACAGTACATGAAACTTGTAAAATACATCCATGGCAGTCCATTAATCACAAATTCATCATAGAATCATCCATTCATTTGAAATCATCAGCATTACATTGATTCACAACAAGGTAGTGGGGAAATGTTACTGTTCTTTCATTAAAATTGAGGTTTATACATTTCTACTTGGAATTTCGACCTAAAACTTTCTGGAGATGAAGAACAGAGTATTTACTTCATATTACAAAAGAAATTGGGAATTAGAATCCCCCCCAAAGAGTACAATAGCTCACCAAAAATGCCCTTCCTCAAGGATCAAGAATATGCCATCAAAACTGGAAATGGTTGAAGGAGTGAGCTGCAATAGAAGAAACCATGAGCTTCCCTATAGCTTAAACCTACAAATAAAGACTCCATTAAATCTCCAAATGAAATGTCTGAATGGCATTTCCAATTACCAACTTGGATGGGAATCTTTCACCCTCGAAATTGGCTAAGCCAAGAAACTAGTCATCCACTAGCTCTCCCTCTTCACAAATGCAATTGAAAATTTTACAAATGATAAAAAAGCTAGTTTCATTCTTTGTTATTGACATTTATAAATTTTTAATGTCCTCCATGGGTCGAATTCCTTCCAAGAGACTCATGCCAACTCAAGTTGGGAAGAGATTCCAAAGAACGCCACTTGTACAACAATTCCTAGTCTCCCACTTCCACCAAATCACATGTGGAAGCATCTTAGCTGCCCTAACACCCTTGAGCGCCCTATTGGAGTCTATGCTTAGCCCTAACATGTCATATATGTCATATGTCAGCCTTCAGGTCTGATTTGTGTTATAGGTGTCATAGCATCTTCATCATTGTTGTCATAGAGCTAGGGAATCTAGCCCAAGTGTTTCACTAGCTCCAAATTGCCTCTTCCTCTTCCATGGTGTTAACACCCAAAAAGTGTTCACTACCTCATCTACCACATTATATGGCTCATTTGTCCATTTTCCTACCATATTTCCCTTAAAAACCCAAAAAATCCCACTAAAAAGCCTCCTAAAGGCCACAAAACCATCAAAATAGCCTCAAAAACGCTAAAAAAACCCCTTTTTCCTCCAAAAATATCCAAAATTCCTCTAAAAATAGCAAAAACCCCCTAAAAATGGAAGAAAAAAAATATAAAATAATGAGGAAAAGGAGGAAAAAACCCTATACAGCTGCCCTAAACCATGTGTTACCCAAAACCATGGGTCAGCACTCCACCACCAAAAAACTATAAATAGGTGATGGAGATCCCTTATTCCACATCCACAATCATAAGCACCCTTACTCTGCCAAAATCTCTCTTGAAACCCTAGCTCACCATTGAGCCACTTTCACCTTGAGAGCCCCTTTTGGCCCATTTCCACCATTGGAGAAAGAGAAGGAGCACATTGGAGCTTGGAGCAACCCTCTTGGACATTGCAAAGAGCTTCATCAACCTTCACATTGAAGGTAACATTAATACAAAAAGCCATTATTTACATCTTTTGTTTATGTTTCATGCACATGCTTTAGAGTAGTTTATATCTTTGTTTTAGCTTAATAATTTACATTTACTGAACTGCTACTAAGGATTCCATTCTCCTTAGTAGGTGCTCATTTGCACAAGCTAGGGGTAAAACCCTAGCTACAGTTTTGGCGACTCCACTAGATTTTGAATTTCTAGTTTCAGTTTAAAAAAAAATTTCCTTTCGGCTGTCCCTTTCCGCCGCCGTATACCGCGTATTTTCCCTCCGCAGTCGCGTCCCGACCGCGTCTTTCAGGGCTTTACCTGCGACCCGACCGCAGCTCTCAGACTGTTTCCGACGCCCTGCCGGCGGATTCAAGTCTGTTACCTGCGATCCGAACACCGCTAATCAGCCTGTTTGCTGCGATCCGACTGCGCTTGTCGGCCATTTTTTCGCGTCCCGACTGCGGCTTTTAGCCTCTTTCCTGCGTCCCGACTGCGTCTGTCAGCCTGTTTCCCGCGACCCGACTACGTCTTTTTCCCTGTTTCCTGCGGCCCGACTACCACTGTTCGCCAAAAAGCCGCAACCTGTCCGCGTCTGTTTCCCTCAAACCCGCGGTCCGCCTGCTCAGATTCGCCACAGACCCGCGGTCTGATTTCTGCATTTTTTCCCTAATTTGAACCCAGCCCCTTTTGCTGCAATATTTTCTGCATCTGAACAGCCCTCTGTCCTACCTGCAGCCTCACTTCCCTACAGCCTTTCTGCAACATAATTTCTGTTCCTTTTACAGAATCTTTTTAAAATTTCAGTATTTTTAATTCAGAAAATTTTGCAAGTTAAAGTTTCAATTTCAGTATTATTGATAGTTAAGTTGCCCCCCTTGTGGCAGCTCTGTTTTGGGTTCATCACCTCACGAGCACACACTCTGTCACATAATTCAAGTGAGCCTTAAAAAGTACCTAACTCAACCAATATTCTAACCTCACTTGGGGAACACAAAAGAATCTTTGTAGTTAGGTAGGATCGGGGGGATAGGCTTCCAATAACACCCCTCGGTTACTTACACTTGAGACATAGTTGTTGTCCAAATAGGGAACCAAAATCCCCTAGTACTTTTTTGCACGGTCACGACCAGTTTATCAGAGGGCCTCTCCCTTAGGAGGGTTGAAGTCGGGAGACTGGTTCCGGAGGCCTGAGTGGAATACCACACTCCATTCAGTAACTGAAGGGCTACCTTTCGCGGTTCGCGGGATATCCCTGTATAGGGGTATTGCGGTAAACGGACTAAACGGCAGATTCACCTTTCTGGACGTGTCATGAACGGGGTATCTTAGTTGCCATTCTTCTAGGATTGACTACCCGGTGTCCCTCCCGGTAGGGGGATATCATAGCCACTTGGCTTTCCTATTCATATTGTCTGACTTGGATTTCATCACTTTGCAGAAGATATGTCTAGTTGAGTCAGAATACTTTTAGTTAGGTGTTTGCATGCTCCCTTACCTCCCTTTGGTCTAGTGAGTCCACCATTTTTATTTTCTAGGAAACCTGCTGCTTGTTGGTATTCTGACCATCTTTGTTGATACTCCACCTGTTTTAGCATAGCTGTTGCAGTGGGTGTTTTGAGTTGGTTGTTGGCCTGAGTGCCTTGTTTTTTGAGCTCTCCTTCTGCACACTCGGTTGCATTAGGATTTTTGAGTTGTTTTTTACTCACCTCAACCCACAGAGATTAGACACAATCTGTCACCATTGAGTCCCCGAGACATTCTCGGCGCCTCAGGGGCGAGCCCCCACAGCACGGTTCACTTGACACCACCCGTCACCGTCACAGATCATCATCACTTGATACCACTTATAAGAGATCTCGGGCCTTGTCCCTTGACTCCACTCGTCAGCGACGTAGGTCTCCGTCACTAGATATTGACGCCCCCTACTTTACCTCCGATTCTGAGACAGAGTCTAAGAACCCCATTTACACTGCCCCTACTAGCCCCATAGCTGGCGTGACTTCCACTCCTTTTGTTGTAGGGACCATTGGTGGCACATCCACCACTACACCCGTTACTACACCTGTTTTGGGTATGCCCTCTATGGGGCCCCCATCTACCGTTCCCCTCACGGTACCTATTCCCGCAGCAGGAATACCCATCCCCACTCCATCAGTGGCTCACACTTCCCACGGTGGTGCCGGACCATCCTCCACCACCTTAGTTCCCCCACTTGGGGGCACCATTCCAAACCCTACCCCTCCACTTGGGGGCATGGGCCCCAACTTGGTCCAACCCACTACTGTGTCACATCCTTCTTCCAGTTTTCCATTCGTGGCTAGCCTCAACCTACCTGACCTGGCCAGATTGACCAATGACCCTATTCAACACGACCCTGCGTGGCCTCATATGCCTACTAAGCTCCCCTCTGACATCCCTAAGTTCGAGGGCAAGGCCGGTGAGGACCCACAAAACCATATCATGTCTTTCCACCTATGGTGTTCCTCCAACTCCATAGTGGACGACTCTGTTCGCCTCCGTCTCTTACAGCGCACTTTCACTGGCTCTGCAACCAAGTGGTATATCGAGAAACCCCACGGGACCCATGCCACCTTTGCTTCCCTTGCTTCGACCTTCCTGCAGTTCTTCCAGTTGCCTGTCCGCTACGACGCAGGCGTTGAGATCCTCCTATCCTGCAGACAAAATACGGCTACCCACATCATGGACCACATCCATGAGTGGCGTCGACGCCGTAGCTTATGCAAGATCAAATTAGACGACCGTATCTTTCTAGATTGGTTCCTCAAGTCCCTTCTCCCTGTCATCGCTAAAGATGTGGTATCAGAAAGACCCCAGTCTGAAGAAGAGGCCATCCTTAAGGCCTAACAGTTCGACCTCATTTATGCCCAGTCGGGTTACCTTTATACCATTATACCCGACGCCCCTCGCGGAGATCCCTCCCCGCACGATGCACCGGGGGCATCCCACGCTGCAGACGACATCATTGGCCTTGTTTCTTCGCATCCCCAACCATTTTCCATAGCACGTCCTAACCCTGGCCCCGACCTTTCGTGGGCTACCACACAGTCTGGAGCAACCAACTCGTATCCTCCCCTGACACACCACCACCACCATGGACCCTCATCTCCACCTCAGTGTTGCGGTCATGCGACTCCTGCTTACGCCCCCCCGGTCGCACCTCAGCCCTACTACCACTAGCAGGCTTCTCCAGCTCCTGCGCCTTCACAAGCACAACCCGCTTATTACCTGCCACAGGCAGCCCCTGCGGAAAACTCACAACCCGCTCCGCAGCCATATCAGCAACCCCCTCAAGTTGCTGCACCTGCATAGCCTCCACCTACATATCATCCCCCGCAGCCTGCTCCAGCACCTGCACAACCTCAGAATCCACCTGCTGCCCAAGGGCAAGTTTACGCCCAACAAAACCCGCAGCAAAACCAGAACAACCAACGCAACCAGGGCCAACAAAACCGTGGCAAGGGCCGTAATCGGGGGAACAACCAACCTGCAGACCAAGCTGGTCAACCGGCGAATCCCCCCGACAATAATAATGCGGCCCCTGCTAACCAAAACCCTGATCGCCCACCCAAGCAGGCTAAAAACCCCAATCTGCGAACAAACCACCCTTGTTCTATTTGCGGGGTCTATGGCCACTACACGCACGCTTGCCCACACTTGGAGCGAGCTTAGCAACTCTGGGTTGACGATGCCCACCGCCAAGGGCATGCAGCTCCTCAGGCGCCACCTAACCCCCCTCAACCTCAGAAGCCACCTTTGGTGCTGCAAAACCCATTACCAAACCAAGGTGTCGTGAACACTCAGTCGTCGGCTCCCCCTCAAGCCAACGCGCAACCCCAATAGCAAATCACGTACGCTGCTCCCGATCAACCCATGTTTGACTCGGGCACCCACCACTTGTTGATGATGTCATCTGCTGACGTCAACCTCCAGACTCGTCGGAACCAGTATGGCTCCACCACTGAAGTACCTCCCAATGATAAACCTACTAACGCTCATCCCACCGATCAAGCGTTACGTATACCTCCACCCCCACTAGATGGCGCTCCCAAGGCACCTCGTTTCCCACTTCACCGTCTCAACAATAACCCTAATGTGCGCGCTGCCTCCAACTACAACATTGTAGATGACCTAGCCCAATCTCCCGCATCCATGTCTGCGTTAGAAGTTTTGAAGCACTGCCCTTCCCAGCGCAAGACTTTACTCTCCGCCATTGGGGGGATTGACCCAAATGATTCGAATTTGATGGCATTTGATTTGGACCAGTCCGAACCTCACCTGCCTTCCACCCTAGCATTCCAAGTTTCTGTTTCCATTTGGAATATTGTCATCCATCGGTGCATCATCGATGAGGGTGCCTCCACATGCGTTATGTCCACATTCGTATGGTAGAATTTGGGTTCTCCCACTCTCCAGCAGTCCACCACTGCATTACTCGCCTACGACGGTCGTTCGGCTCAGCCCCAAGGCCTCCTAGCCAATGTCCCCGTCCAGTTAGGTGGCAAAACCGTCCTCATCGACATCGAGGTAATCAATGCCCAGTTAGATTATAACCTTTTACTTGGCCGCAGCTACATGTATGCCATGCGGGCGGTTGCCTCTTCCGTTTTTCGCACCATGATGTTCCCCCATGAGGGACGCGTGGTCAAGGTTGACCAGCTCACCTACTATGATCCCAATGCTCCCGCGGCACCAGAAAACGTTCTCCCCATGGTTGAACAACCTGTTTCTCGTGCCACCACCTCGTTTGTTTCTTCTACGGGGCCCGGAGTTTACTCAGATGCTCCGATGACCTCCACCTTCCAATCCATTCCTCCCCCGGCATCTGCGCCCGACGTGTCTGACTTATGTACCTTATCCCACGATAACCAACCTCCTAATCATCAACCACCCTTGTTGCCTAAACCACCATTGGTACCTAGCCACATTGGTGTTACACCTATCCATACAATCCCCTTTCTAGTCCCTCCATCGGGAGTAGTAAGCGCCCCAGTTATGGCTACCCTTAGCCTCCCTGGGTTAACCTTGGGATTACCCGTCTGGTACCTTTCGCCTCCTGTTCCCCCCGCCGACACCAAGCGTCGTCCTCCAACCGGTGCAACCCATGGCTACTACCACTCAGCCACCCCCTGGTGTCGCTCCCCCTTCGTCCTCCACGACTCCCCCTCCTACTCCCAAATCCACTCGGGGCAGAGGACCCCAACCTTACACTGCTGTACCACCTCCCAAGACAGTAAAAAACCCCCCAGTGTTTCGTGCTCCTCCCAAATGCTCGTTGTGCGATGAGCTAGGCCATGTGACTCATCAGTGTCCACAGTTACCAGCATTACAGAAACACATGCAGATGCTCGACGACGACCCCAACATCCCGGTTGTCGAACTAAACCCCACCCCCAAGCCTAAAGATAAATCCCTGCGTACCAACCACCCCTGTGCCATATGCGGCGTTTACGGGCACTACTCACATCATTGTCCCGATCTCCCGGATTACAGAGCGGCTCTCTATGAGATGAACAATCTGGATCTTGAGACGGCACCACCCACCATTGAGGAGATCCACCCTCCGGTCTCCTCCCCTTCAGGAGAGGTTAATACCATTTATATGATCTCTTCAACCACTATCCCCTCGTCAACCGATTTGACGACGCAAACTTTCTGTACTGATGAGGAAATTCTTGAGGCCCTTACTGCCCCGGATTATCCCTGGGATGACATGCACCACCGTTCCTATTTCATCCCAGACGAATCCTCCTCTAGCACAGCTACCCAATTCACAGTTGAGTCCAAAGACTTCCTCCCCACCAAGGTTGACTGGTTCAAGGACCCTATTCCTGCCCCTGACGCCTTCGAGGAAGGTAACATGGCCAACATCTCACCTATCATCCACATAGATATCTCTGACCCCCCTGGCGTCAATGAATGCATTGCCTTAGGAGCCTCCTGTAGTGAACACGAGATTGAGGAGTACAGAAAACTCTTCCGAGAATTCTGTGATGTCTTTGCCTGGTCCTATACCGAGATGCCCGGTCTTGACCCCACCATTATAGAGCACCACATTGACACATGGTCAAATGTACCCCCCGTTTTCCAGCAACAGTACCACCTTGACACCTCTGAGTCAAGGGGCATAATAGACCCTAGGATAGGGGGCATGATCAATCATTTTGACTCTACCCCATCACATTTATCTCAGCCCGTCAATGAACCCATCGTTCAAACCAACACATATGTGATCCATAATCACAAACCCCGTGCACATAGCATGGGGGCACGTCATTAACCCTGATCACTTTTTCACACTTGTGATCTCAACCATTTTTGAGGTCACATATCACTTATAGATTTGATTTGATTTGATTTGATTTGATACACCTAGTATTCTTCCCCCACAGGTCATCATTTCTCCCCACCACTGCATCCTTGGCTTGGTGGGCTCACCTTTATTTGCAACCATTTTTTAACCTAGTTAGTTCCTTTGACCATTCCGGAGTCCTTATGACCTCCGTTTTTTGCACCATTTGCACCGCCGGATTCATATTTCCGCGCTCTTGATGATGCTTGAGATCATGTCTCGCTCTCACCAGGACCAATATCAACGTTGTGTCCCGACACCTTGTCACCTCGGTTTGCTTGCCACATCGGCCGTTCTCCGTTTTTCACATATTTTATATCATCGGATTCATTTTTCCGAGCCCGTGATGATGCTTGAGATCATTTCTCGCTCTCGCCCCCAGATTTTTTGGGCATTTTTCCAAAACGCCCCCGTCGCCTCGGTTTGTGTGCCACATCAGTCGTTATCTGTTTTTGACACCCTTTATATCGCCGGATTCATTTTTCCGAGCTTGTGATGATGCTTGAGATCACTTCTCACTCTCACTTGGTACAATTTCAACATTGTGTCCCGACACCTTGCTGCCTCGGTTTGCGCGCCACATCGGTCGCCATCGGATTGTTCCACTTTTGTACATGAGCCATTCACTCCTGTCATACTGTAAATATTTCGTTATTTTTCCACCATTTCATTCACCCCGCAAGGAGGCCCACCAGTGTTCCCCCCTACCCTCGTTCTTGGTCATCATTACTGTTCCTTGGTTGAACACTTCCTCCTTGCCTGGCCATTCCTTTTGTTCGGTATAATTTTATCCCTTTTTCGGGCCGGACAAGTCCTTTACGAAAAAGGCACTTAGGGAGTTTCTGTTAAGCTCTTTTCTGACTCCTAAAAGAATGAAAAGATCATCGAGCAATCTTGCTTCCTTTCATGCTCGTTAAAGTACCTGAAAGGGCGTCTATCTGGTATAAGTTTAACCCTTTTCCGGACCTGGTAGACTAATTACGAAAAAGGAATACTCTAGTCACACTGGCTAGAAAAGTTCTTCATTGCATCCTTTTATGCTTCTTTGGGCCTTGGAGACTAAACTTACGAAAAAGCAACCCCCTGGAGTCTTCTTATCTGCTTTCAGACTCTCTAAAATTGAAAGCAACCACGAGCATGAACTGCCCTGGGCTCGTAAAATCCACACGACAGTACCATTCCATTACTTCAGAGTTTTCTTATTTGCTTTCAGACTCCTTAAAATTGAAAGCAACCACAAGCATGAACTGTCCTGGGCTCATAAAATACACACGACAGTATCATTTTACACACACTTCTTCTAGTTCCTTAACCCATGAAGAAGTCCCCCCCCGTGCCTCTTGGCACTATGATCGATCATCTCGGCAGCACCCCCAATCAGGTCGCCTTTGATCAGAGTATTATGCAGTCTCCTGCCATTTTATACCAGCTTGAGTCTCCCTCAGCCCAGTCATCCTCCCCGATCCAATCAGCTATGATCCCTTTCCCCTCAGTCAGTTTCATATGCTGCCAGATCACCCCCATTATCATACTCTGAACAAAGGAAGTTTGAGTCCACCCACCTTACTTGCCCAATTGTCCCCCCATAGTTTGTCAGTCCTACCATCAGTACTATCACATTTCGGTTCTTCACCTCACGCTCCTGTCAAGGAAACATCATTGCCTTGATAGTTGCAGGTCTCCCTCTGTCGACGACAGCTCCTCTATTCCAGAGGATAGGCCCAGAGGTCCCTACGCCTTGGACTTATCACCATCTGTGGTAAGTGCCTACGGATCATTCTGAGAGGAGTCATCATTGCCTCTCCGAGTGATTGTTCCTCACATGCTCGACTTCAGCGCCTTGATCGCATCGTTGAGGATCGCATATGATTATATCCCATTAGTTTTTAGTCGAAGACCCCGGATTTTCCCCGACTCTAGCACATTGGTGAGTCACTTCGGAACGCCCAGTTGTATGTTCCCGTGGATGTCCGAGTTGCGTTGGCGATTGTATTCGGAAGCCATCCAGTTATATGCTTCCTTGAGTACCCATTTTAGTTCCAGCTCAATGTACCATCGAGGTTATTGCTCCCAGTCTTTATGATCCAGCAGCTCATCAGTTCCTCTGGTACCCTAGTCAGTAGCACTGTTGATATTCCAGTGCACCAGTTCTTCAGCTTACACATGGTCCGCTCAGCAGTATGTCCCAGATTTGTGTCTCCTCTGGACACCTATGATGTACACAGTGGTTATCTATGTATCTTACAGGTCCCCCTTTTTCGGGCCTCACAGTTCTGTTTATGTATCTTGATACGAGCATGGGTATGCCCGCCTCGTCCATATATTGAGATTATTCCTCAGTCAGTATTTGAGGTTATGTATGTTTCAGGTCCCCATTTTTTGGACCCCATTGTTATTATGTTATATCCTGATACGAGCATGGGTATGCCCGCCTCGTCCATATGATCAGATGATTCCTCATCCATTATTGAGGTTATGTACTTTTAGTTCTTGCAGTTTGTTCGGGATCGTTGTTCCGGGCTTCAGTTTGTTTCTTCTCTTCTCTCTACTCCCCAGGAAAACCATTCATGACTTATGATGTCCATCGGCCATACGATGAGCTCCTGCCCTCGCACATCAGAGGGCAATCTGTTAACACCCAAAAAGTGTTCACTACCTCATCTACCACATTATATGGCTCATTTGTCCATTTTCCTACCATATTTCCCTTAAAAACCTAAAAAAATCCCACTGAAAAGCCTCCAAAAGGCCTAAAATGCCTCTAAAAGGCCACAAAACCATCAAAATAGCCTCAAAAAGGCTAAAAAAACCCATTTTTCCTCCAAAAATATCCAAAATTCCTCTAAAAATAGCAAAAACCCCCTAAAAAGGGAAGAAAAAAATATAAAATAATGAGGAAAAGGAGGAAAAAAACCCTATACAGCTGCCCTAAACCATGTGTTACCCAAAACCATGGGTCAGAACTCCACCACCAAAAAACTATAAATAGGTGATGGAGATCCCTTATTCCACATCCACAATCATAAGCACCCTTACTCTGCCAAAATCTCTCTTGAAACCTTAGCTCACCATTGAGCCACTTTCACCTTGAGAGCCCCTTTTGGCCCATTTCCACCATTGGAGAAAGAGAAGGAGCACATTGGAGCTTGGAGCAACCCTCTTGGACATTGCAAAGAGCTTCATCAACCTTCACATTGAAGGTAACATTAATACAAAAAGCCATTATTTACATCTTTTGTTTATGTTTCATGCACATGCTTTAGAGTAGTTTATATCTTTGTTTTAGCTTAATAATTTACATTTACTGAACTGCTACTAAGGAGTCCATTCTCCTTAGTAGGTGCTCATTTGCACAAGCTAGGGGTAAAACCCTAGCTACACATGGGAGTTACTCTTCCCCTATATTTCGACCTTGGATGAGTCATGCCATGAATAATACCTTTGGACTCCCCCAAGTATTATACCATTCACCTTGAATTCGAATTGGTGAGAGAATGATGCCAAGTGTAGTTGGGAAATCTAGCCATCTGTGCTTTCCACTTCCTCCATGTGTCTTCATGATCAAATGCCACTTTGATTTTCACTTTTATATATTTATTTAGCTCATTTATTAAATATTTATGCCATTCTAATGTTCAAATATCATTTATTATCCCCCTTATTCCAAATCCCAAAGCTTCCACCCCAAACCTAGGAAACTAGTAATTTTCCTCCTTAGCAATTATTTGACCTTTAGCATCAATTTCACAAACTCTAATGAATATGGCCAACTTGCTTATGTCAGTGCGACCCAATGCCAAATTTGGGACATGATAGAAAACTACCTACACTTAGCTGAATTTGCCAACAATAATGGTTATCAAACTTCTACAGGAATGAGTCCATTCGAAGTGTTGTATGGTAGAAAGTGCAATACCCCTATGACATGGGATGATCCTGTAAATCAAATTGTGATGGGTCCCGAAATGTTAGCTGAAGTTGAAAACATTGTGCAGAAAGTAAAAACAAACTTAAAAACTACCCAAGACAGGCAGAAAAGTTATGCTGATCAGCATAGACAACATAAAGAATTTGAAGTTGGGGATCATGTATTCCTAAGGGTGAAAGCAAAGAAAAGTTCTCTGAGCTTGGGCAAGGTTGTCAAACTTGCACCAAGATTTTGTGGTCCTTTCCAAATACTTCCTAGAGTAGGACTTGTTGCTTATCAGTTAGCTTTACCAACAAACTTTAAAGTACATGATGTGTTTCATGTTTCATTGCTGAAGAAATATGTATATGATCCTAAGCATATTGTGAATTGGCATGTGATTCAGGTGGAATCAGAAGGAGACTTCCAGACATATCCTATATGCATACTGGATCGGAAAGAGGTGGTACTTCGGAATCGAACCATCATTCAGGTAACAGTGCAATGGGAGCACTATAAGCCTGAAGAGGCTACACTAATACATTTGGTCAAATTTGCCACGTTTTTTCGTTGTAATTGCCACGATTTTTTGTCTCTGTTGCCACAATATGGGTTTCTTTTTTGTGGCAGAAGGTTCGTGGATATAGGGACGAAGATTCCCGGTCGTGGCAATATCCATGCTTCACAGTGGCCACGTGTCACCTACACAACATTTATCAGATCTACTTAAACTTGAAACCTGCCACGCATATTCGTCGCTATATCGACGTACCTCCTCTATATGTTTCCACGCAGATGCTAAACCTGCCACGAACATTTGTGGCTATAGAAACAAACTTATAGCAGAGGTTCGTTGCTATAGAGACGAATGTTCGTCGAAGGTATAGCATCTGCATGGAAACATTTTCTATAGTTCCACGAATGTTCGTCCCAGTATCCACGAATCGATTCACTAACTTTCGTGGCAGGTTCAGCATCTGCGTGGAAACATTTTATATATTTCCATGAATGTTCATCCCAGTATCCACGAATCGATTCACTAACTTTCGTGGCAAGTTCAGCATCTGCGTGGAAATCTTTTCTATAGTTCCACGAATGTCCGTTGCAGTATCCACGCATCGATTCTCTAACTTTCGTGGCAGGTTCAGCACCTACATGGAAACATTTTCTATAGCCTACACGATTGTGCGTCAATATATCGACGATATCAAGAAGTGTTAAAAAAAAATAAAGCAGACTACATTGAAGTTCAACTGTACAAGCATTGCATTGAAGCCCATTCTTAAAGATCCTCACAAGTACCTTACTGAATACCAATATTATGTAAAGTGTAGTGCATTATATAAAAGGATTACCTAGATACTAAGTTGTTCTAAGCCTTGGTCCACCTGCCACTCCTTTGGTCACCTTGCAGAATTTCCTCACTCTATTGTTCCAATTGTTTAGAATTGGCTTGGATCACTTTTTTCTCCCCAAGTTTGTCCATAAATGTAATTCAAGGAGCATACATAATTTTCTTCATGGAAACTGACACAAGGGCTTCACTCAATAAACCTCTATCATAGCACGTTCACTCGTGGCATATGAAACAATACCCCTAATTTCGCTAAATATTGGAAAATACCTTCCAAAATCATTTTTTTAACCCCCTCCCAATATGTCTTCCCAATTTAAAAAAACCCCTATTTTCACTAGATATTGTATGTATCAATTTTTTCATTGACATTTTTTATACCCCTTTATATTTCTACCTAGTATATTGATACGATACCCCTCTTATGAGCCCACATGCATTCTACAATGCACCTTGCTTCTTTCGATGTATATTGTGGATGCACATTACTTCACCCACAACGCATTTACTCAACCACATATCATTATGATTTGAAACATATAATGGTCTAATGAAGAGATAGGAGATAACTTCTTGTATGTCAATAGAGCTAATGCACATAGTACAACATTTAGATTGCATGTTGCAGTTCCCCAATCACTGACTAAGCCTGTTGTGGGATATGTATTTAAGCCCCCAGGGCATGTAACAAGCTCTAGGAGGATGACTAAACTTCTCAAGACCTGTAATATGCACGAGTGGTTGGGTGTTCAATCCCCCAAGGCCTATCGAGGGCCTATAACAGGCCCTTGAGGCTTAGAGCCTCCCAATGCTATTGGTAACAACTGGTTGAGTGTTATTGGTAACAATTGGTTGTTAATGACCACTCTCTTGACTATGATCGACTGGAAACCCACTTCACCACGAAACCCGCTGGCCTCAAGCATGCCTCAAGACGCGATTTCCTTGCATACTAGTAAGCCCGAGCCTTGCCTCAACCCGATTTATCATCCGATCGTGATCCCGCCATCTCCATTTGGCGGATATTTGTCAGGTCACCCATATAAAAAATACCCCAAAGTATTTTTGTATTGTTACATTAAATAAAAAAACCCTTTGTCCCTTAATATATAAGCAATATAATTTTTAGGTTTTCATGAATATTTAATACCGCAATATGACTGAACGTGGTATTATATTGCCTTCTAGTGAAGCCCCCGTGGAAACTGCTGAGACCAAGGAGAAATCACTAACCCAAGATTATGGGATATTCTTAGGTTTTAGTGTATATACTATAGATTAGACGTTAGAGCTCTGGCATGGAACCAAAGAATGAAGTGTCTTTGCTTCTTTTTCCAAGGAATAATAGAGCTGCTCGATTTGCTTGGGCGGATCTGACATGCTCATCATATTCTTGTGGATATCTTTGGGAAGGAAAACCCCTGTAAAAAAAAAATCTTTATCATGTCTTGTTAATTTCGACCTGTGCATTTTCCATATGCTATCTCAATGGATGGAGCTTCCTATGTGGACTTACATCTAGAGGTGAACTTGTCTTCTTTGTGTGAAGTCGTTTTAGGTGACTTGATTGCACCTGTCAGGTGCAGTGTGTCAATCATGACATTTATTCAGAAAATTTGATGTTCTACAAGTATAACACTCGAGAGAAAGATTTGCATAAGAGATGAGAAATTCTAGAATTACTTCTGATGATAGACAATTGATCAAGCTAATATATTGAGTTGGTCATCCTCAATGGCATTGGGCACTTCCCTCATTTTGGTGGGCACACATGTTTTCCTTTTGCTGAAGGTGGGAACTTCCCTCATTTTAGTGTGGTTGATTACATTTCGAGTCTTGATTAATGGGTCTATTATGAACACTCTTTATCTCCAACTGACTTTTATCCCCACCCTTCACTGATCATTATGTGATCTCTTCTTGGGTTTCTATGTTCCAACCTCATTTGGAACCTAATTCCTTATTGATGCCAGTCAATTGTATTCTATTTGACCACTCATATGATGAGATTTATGCACATAACCTTAAAACGAAACTTATGAGCATTTATGAAACCCAAAATATGTGGAAATAGATCATCCCTTCTTGTAGGCTATTTGGTCAACAACGTCAAATACATTCCTCCATTCTATACACACCTCTTGTCCCCATATATCATATTTATGCTACCCTCAAAGCTCTTGTGATACAATTAATTCTAACACCAATCCATGTTGTTATGTTGTAGACTTATATGTGTAATCTTAACTAGAATGTTTATAAAATCCATGCCTGGTTCATAATGTTCATCATTTTGAGGTTTTTTTAAGAAAATACCGGTTCAACTATACAAGCATCACATTGAAGCCCATTCTTAAAGATCCTCACAAGTACATTACTGAATGGTCACTAATATCATGTAAAGTGTAATACATTATATAAAAGGATCACATAGTTGCTAAGCTGGTCTAAGCCTTGGTCCATCTCCAGCCCCTGTGGACACCTTGCTGCATTGGCTTGCTCTACCTTCCCAATTGCAGTTTGGAATTGTTTCCAATCAATTTTTTTCCTCCCTAAGTTTCTCCATGAATGTAATTCACAGAGCATACACAATGTTTTTGCTGGAAACTCATGAGACCAAGGACAAGTCACTAACCCAAGATTATAGGATATTTGTAGGGTTTAGTGTATAGATTAGATGTCTGGCATTGAACCAAAGAATGAAATATTGTAGCTTGCTTTCCCAAGGAACAGTCGAGCCATTCCATTCACATTGAAGCATCTGACATGTTCAACATATTCTTGTGGATATCTTTGGGAAGGAAAATCCCTTCAAAGAAACTCTTTACTGTATGGACGGAGACTTCCACCTTGTTGAGATATTGTAACTTCTAAGAATATTATATTTGTACTTTATTATTCCAAAGATGTTTCATTCCTCCGTGAAGATCTTATTGTATATCCGGAGATGTTTATTCCTCTGTCGAAATGTGGTAACTTGGGTTATTAGACTTCCCTAGTGGGGGTCGGCTCTGTATGTGTTATGTGGGTCAAAGGGTTGTTAGACCACCCTAGTGGGGTCGGCCCAGTCAATTGTACTGAGGTGTTTAACCCAGTGGTAAAGTTGGGGCCAACCTAGTTTATATAAAGTACAAGTCGGAGATGTGTATAAATAGAGGAGGTGTGTTCCTCATTATACACACACTTCCTTCACTCATAATGTAGTGCACTTGTGGGGGAGAGGTCTGCTATGGTGGAGGAGGAGATCATGTCTTTGGTTTGCATCTTTGTATATTGTTGGTCATCTATATTGAGGAAGCTTTGCTGGGTTTTCTACCCCATGAGGGTTTCCCAGGATAAATCTGTGTCTCTTGTGTTTATGTCATGCTTCTTGTTTCTTCAGTGATCCTGTATATGCTATTATTGTGAAAAGGAATGTAATGTTGCTACTTTCTATCTTAGCATATTAAATCTTAACATGGTATCAGAGCTAACCTGAAGGAAGGCAATGTATGGCACTTACGACACTTGCTTCTCTTGCGACAATTTGAAGGTTAGGGTTTTATATAGCAAAAACCAGTCATCATGGAACTTTTGCTATAAATTCATTTTGGAGAAGGTTCACGATCTAAAAAGTTTACAGGTCGTAGATAACATCCCTAGGTACCTTGTGTCCAAAGGACACTCTCAGATTTGTTGTACTTTGTGAGATATGATCATTACAAGTTAGGGTTTCTGCCTCTTCCAGATCTCAGTCAAAATCAGGTGACCTAGGAAAAAAGGTCATAACTTGGGCTAGGAAGATCCAAATGAAATTTTGTAAAAAGTGACAGATAGTACACAGAATGTACTATATCAGGAAAAAATTTCAGAGGCCGAAGTTGAACCAGTGACACGTGGCACGCCGTATAAGTTCGCTCTCCTGTTTTATCCCATAAACAAGTCACGTTGCGACACTTGGCATAAATCTCTCTCAAAAAATCCAATTGAGGTCAGACCTATCACGATGGAAAGATGACAGGTCAGGCTACCACAGAAAATGTTTTCAGACCCTGTGGATCGAAAAATTTGGAGTTACAGCAGAAACAATCAGGTACATATTTCTGTCAAAACAGAATTATTTTTGGAGCACCTTCATTCATGGCTTCCAGAATTTAGGGTTTCGAAGAAAGTTGGAATTTTTGGAATCGGAGTCCACGGCTGAATTCTAATCAGGAAAATCAAAATTTAGAGACCAAGATCGAATTTTTTGGTTGGGTAGAAGATCGGGCTTAATCAAACCCCAGTTCGGGATTTTGATCGGAAAGATGGAAAAATTAGGGCTTCAACAAAAGTTGGAATTTTTGAAGTCTATGACCACGGCTGGAAGCTCCTCAGAAAAATAAGAGTTTAGAGCCTTGGATCGAACCTTTTGATTGGGCAAAAGGGTGGGCTTCATCAAACCCTAGTTCGGGATCCTGTCCAGAAGATCCAGAAGTTTCGAAGGCAATTTTGAGGGGTCAAATTTTGGAGATTTCAAAATCGAAGTATGCTACTTTGATCAGCTCAGCAAGACACATCCTTCCATCCATTCAGAAGTGTGAAAGTCAAAGATTGAATTTTTAGGGTTTCTCTAGCAAACCCTAATCAAGCTCCAGATCAAGTTTCAGGGGGAGTTGAGGCTAAGGCCTTACATAAGAAGACTACAAGAAGTCTCAACAGGTATGACTTAAGGAGGTTCAGGTATGTCTTGAAATATGATTCCTGATTAAGTTCATAATGTGTTTGTCTTCATATTATTTATTAGTACAATCTTGATTAATGTTAGAATTGTCTTATCACCCTAGTAACAGTATGAATGCATGTGAATGATAGAAGACATTCATTGATTAGGGCTATATGATTGTACTAATGCACTATGGTGTTGTATGAGATTGATGTTGTCTGCTAACAAGATATAGGTACATCACGAAAGACAAATCAAGTTCCATGACCATGACAACATGAAGACAAAGAATCCTCCATAATCTTTGATCACATAGAAGTTCAACTTACGAGGTATGTATGACTTTGTTCTATTATGCTTAACCTATGAGATATGCAGGTTCTAGCGCAGGATCTCTAAATGATTGAAGAGAACAAAGAAGATATTGATTAGGTATGTTAGACATAACTAAGCAGGTATACTAATCCATGTATGTTTTCCTATGTCAAGTTAGAATCTTACCTTGTGTTAGGATCCCTTATATAAGTATACTTGGTATGATTGGTTATGCTTATTCATAAAGTTAGTAATCAAGGGTTTATGCATATTATGTCTCTTATTTTGATGATTTAACTAACCAGAAGAGTACTATGATCAAAGAAGAATATGCATGAGTAAAAGAAGACTTCCTTGAAACCCTGAATACTAATGATCATGACTATACATATTCAAGATTATTTAGAATTATAATTTTTTGATAATATTGAGATTATACTAATGATTGTATGTTTGTGTATGAGATCATGAGGATGACACTAATGCACACTTGAGCATGCACAGTGGTACAGATTGAATAAAAGTTCAAAAGACATATAGAAGATCAAGCAGGAGGCAACCACACAAACATAAAAGATAAGTACTTGAGTTGTTATTTGAAACAGTAAATGATATTGCTTGTAATAGATTGCATGCATATTTAGAATATATCATGCTGAGTGTAAACATTCATATAGCATTGAACAGTATACTACTAATATGCATATGATTGGTAAGTTGGACAAACATTCCATTGTTGCCTGTCTAGAATGAAACCTCTTTGCTGACATGCTGAGAGCTGTGCACACTCTCGATAGTATGTTTTGGTAGAGATGGAAGGCATCTAGATAGCCACTTTATGCATACAAGATATGGAAAAGTGTTGTGCCAAAGTATTGGTCAAGATAGTTGCATAACTATGTAAATGATATCTGTATGCATAATAGGTTATCATGTCAATATGATTTTATGATTATGAAGTATTACTAATCATGTACTTAATTTTGATTTGTAGGAAAGATCATGAAGAACAATGAACACCGAACAAGTGATGGATGTTCAAACAAGAAGATTTACAAATCAAACATAATATAGAAGGCTCGTGGCTAGAAGATTCTCTTAGAAAGAGGAAGAGAATCATGATGAGATGTTTGCTCCAAGTGGCTAGATAAGACCATTATCGTGAGGATTCAATTGAAGAAAGCTCTGTTCGGGTACCCAGGATCAATAGTCAATTGATGAGCTTAATGGTCACCATGGGTGATGTGGATCTCAACCTTTGCTACAAGGTTGAATATGGTTTCTATACACAGATGACATGGATGCAAGAAGGAAATCACCACAGAGTTCGAATGATATTGAGACTCATATCAGTAGACCCATCTAACGAGAGATGGCATAGATAGATATGCAGAAGATCACTCAATGTAGAGTGTGAATGATGTTCAGTCACAAAGGGAGAATTGACAGTTTCTTGATAAGCTTGGGCTTTACCAAAATCAAAGCTGATCCGTTACAAATGATGAACCTGTCATACTATTACTGTATGTGGATGATCTATTTTACAAACAGATCATGAAAAGAAAGAAGAAGATGGCTGCAAAATTGAAAATGAATGATATCGGATTGATACATTACCTCCTAGGACTGGAAGCATGAAAAGGATCAGAAGGAATCTTTCTCAACCAAGGAAAGTATGCTTTGAAAATATTGAGAAGAATTGATTTGTTCGAATGAACAACCATGGCCACTCTCATGGGTTCCTACTTGAAGTTGTTAGCTGATGACTCCTTAGAGTTAGTTGATGTGACTTTGTACAGATATATTATTGGGTTACTGATGTATATGACGAATACCAGGCCAGATATATGCCTTGCTGTGAACACCTTGAGTCAGTATCTAGTGGAAACTAGATGTGTTCACCTGATAGTTGCAAAGCATGTGATGAGGTACCTAAAGGGTACGATAGACTTTGATCTATGTTATCTTGGAGATCATGACTTCAGATGGCTACACAGATGTTGATTGGGCAGAAAGTGTATCAGACAGGAAGAGCACATCGAGAGGATGTTATTGTCTATGATCTTGTGGTTTAGCAGGAAGCAGTCTAGTGTGGCTCTCAGCACAAGCGGAATATATGGCTGCTTGCTTTGCTAGTTGTGAAGAAGTATGGCTTTAGGATTGTTTGACTTAGAGATAGACCCAACTGTGATCCTATTTGACAAACAGAGTTGTATCAAGATGGCAGAGAATCTAGTGTTCCATGATAAGTCAAAGCACATAGAGATCTGACGAGATATGGTGTAGAAAGGAACTAAAGTTCAAATTTGTAACAAGTTACCAATGTACTAACCAAACCTCTACTGATCCGATGTACTAACCAAACCTCTACCTCAAGTAAAGTTTTCTGAGACAAACTTAATATAGTTCAGAAGGACCCTCCTCGAAAGGGGGAGTGATGTGATCACTTGTGATGTGATCACTTATGATGAGATTGCCTGCATTGACAGTGATGTCGATGATGTGGATACCTATATTGGTGATGCCGACAGAGAGGTTGGTGGATGGTCCTTAGACAGGGTCTAAGGTGACAAGGGGATTGCATCATCCTTGAACATATTTTCTAAAAGGATCTGTAGACAGATGTCTCCGAGAAAGAAGAGGGATTGCATCATCCATGAACACATGTTCTAAAAGGATCCGTAGACAGATGTCTCCGAGAAAGAAGAGGGATTGCATCATCCTTGAACACGTGTTCTAAAAGGATCCGTAGACAGATGTCTCCAAGAAAGAAGAGGGATTGCATCATCCTTGAACACGTGTTCTAAAAGGATCCGTAGACAGTTGTCTCCGAGAAAGAAGAGGGATTGCATCATCCTTGAACACATGTTCTAAAAGGATCCGTAGACAGATGTCTCTAAGAAAGAAGAGGGATTGCATCATCCTTGAACACATGTTCTAAAAGGATCCGTAGACAGGTGTCTCCGAGAAAGAAGAGAGATTGCATCATCCTTTAACACATGTTCTAAAAGGAGCCATAGACAGATGTCTTCGAGAATGAAGTCCTTCGTGGACATGTGAGGATTGGATCATCCTTGGACTTCATTCCTAAAGTGATTCGTAGACATATGTCTTCGAAAATAAAGTCTTGAATAAACAGGTGGGGGATTGTATCATCCCTGGACTTCAGTCCCAGAAGTGAGCCGTAGACATATGTCTTCGAGAATAAAGTCCTGAATGAACAGGTGGGGGATTGTATCGTCCCCGGACTTCGGTCCCAGAATTGAGCCGTAGACTGGGTCTTCGAGAATAAAGTCCCGAATGAACAGGTGGGGGATTGTATTGTCCTTGGACTTCGGTCCCAGAATTGAGCCGTAGATTGGGTCTTCGAGAATCAAGTCCTGAATGAACAGGTGGGGGATTGTATCGTCCCCGGACTTCGGTCCCAGAATTGAGCCATAGATTGGGTCTTCGAGAATAAAGTCCTGAATGAATAGGTGGGGGATTGTATCATCCCCGGACTTCGGTCCCAGAATTGAGCCGTAGACTGGGTCTTCGAGAATAAAGTCCTGAATGAACAGGTGGGGGATTGTATCGTCCCCGGACTTCGGTCCTAGAATTGAGCCGTAGACTGGGTCTCTGAGAATGTAGTCCTGAATGAATAGGTAGGGGATTGTATCTTCCCCAAACTTTGGTCCCAGAATTTATCTGTAGACATTTGCCTCCGAGAATTGATGATAGGACTGTATCGTCCCTGGACTCTTGGTTCAAAATATACGAGATGGGATTGCATCGTCCCTAGACATGAGACTTGTCTTAAAGTGATAAGGATTGATCATCCTGGAACTTGATCTGGATTGTATCATCCATGGACCTATGTCCTAAAGAGAGTGGGGTTGATCATCCTATAATATGATCGTGAGTGTTGCAGGATATGCTGCTATGTATTGATGATGTGTATTGATGAGGATACTTGTATGTATATTTGTATTGATGATATGTATTTATGAGGATACTTGTATGTATACTTGTATTGATGATATGTAGTGATGAGGATACTTGTATTAATGATGTGTATACTTGTATTGGTGTGGATACTAATACTGATGATCTAGATGACGATGTTGATGATCGTGTGATGACGATGCTGACGATCGTGAGGATTCAGATGTTGATGTTGCTGTAGCTGTTTGAGTGTGCAGAAGATAAAGACTCAGTACTGAAGATGTTGATGTTCCAGTATTGAAGATGTTCCAGTAACTGGTTGAGTTATTGATGATGTTGAGAAAGCTTCCAATGATTTATAGATGTATCATGTTGATGACTCCTTGCTCCTGCAGATGTTGTTATAATATCCTTCTCGTTAAGGGGGAGTGTTGAGATATTGTAACTTCTAAGAATATTATATTTGTACTTTATTATTATGGAGATGTTTCAGTCCTCCATGAAGATCTTATTGTATATCCGGAGATGTTTATTCCTCTGTCGGAATGTGGTAACTTGGGTTATTAGACTTCCCTAGTGGGGGTCGGCCCTGTATGTGTTATGTGGGTCAAAGGGTTGTTAGACCACCCTAGTGGGGTCGGCCCAGTCAGTTGTACTGGGGTGTTTAACCCAGTGGTAAATTTGGGGCCGACCTAGTTAATATAAAGTATAAGTCAGAGATGTGTATAAATAGAGGAGGTGTGTTCCTCATTATACACACACTTCCCTCACTCAGAATGTAGCACACTTGTGGAGGAGAGGTCTGCTATGGTGGAGGAGGAGATCATGTCTTTGGTTTGCATCTTTGTATATTGCTAGTCATCTATATTGAGGAAGCTTTGCTGGGTTTTCTACCCCATGAAGGTTTCCCAGGATAAATCTGTGTCTCTTGTGTTTATGCTATGCTTGTTGTTTCTTCAGTGATCCTGTATATGCTATTATTGTGAAATGGAATGTAATGCTGCTACTTTCTGTCTTAGCATATTAAATCTTAACACACCTGTTTATTCTCCATATGCCATCCTTGTGGATGAAGACTCCTACGTGGACGTACAACGTGAAATGATGGACTTCTCTGCTTTGGGTGTTGTCCTTCTAGGTGACTTGAATGCACAAGTGAGCTGCAGTGTGCCAGTCATGACATTTATTCATAATTTGAGATTGTACAAGTTTAAAAATCAAGATAAGGGTTTGCATAGGAGATGAACCAATTCTACAATTGCTTCCTATGATAGGCATCTGAACAAGATACATTTTCCCACTCTATACACACTTCTTGTCTCCAAACTTGGCATTTCTACAACCCTCAAAACTCTTGGTATGATATAGATTACAAAGACCTCCATAGATGAACCAAGTATATTTTCTCTTATAGAACCTTGAAAGCTAAGCTAGCCTAAAATGTTTATCATATGCAGCATGGGTGGCAAGTGCAAAACAGAAAAAAACAGAATAACTAGGTGCTAAAGCAGGGTGCAACCCATCCACTTTCAGTGTGAAAAAATAGGTGCCAAGCAGGAGTGGTTAGTACAGTTTTCATGTATGATGAAATTTCCCAATCGCCATCGAAACTCCAACTTTCGGTAACCACCAGAATTTCTGTAGCTTGCAATTTGTAAAAGATCACAATGCCCAAATTGTTCATAAAAGACCACAATTTGATATTAATGAAGTAGTGAATACTCAACAGTGTAGAATAAGTCCTGTAGGTGACTGCTAATGTCTCCTTCAATCAGCAGCTACTAAATAAACCAATATATTGCATTCCTTGTTTCCCCAAGTTACCCTTAGCACCCAAAATAACCAAAGGAAAGATTACTGGCGTATATGGTTAGCATACCACTTATAATGTTTTTTTCAATACAACAATTGAAAAAAGAAGACTCTATCCCATGAAATCAATACTTGAGGAAATCAATTTTATGGTATTGTGCACCAGAAAAAATTTCGTTCATGGAATCATTTGCATAAGGGAATGAAGGAAATTATAAAATCTGTAATTGACTGTGCCAAGCTGACCCATCATCTTTATTTTCTTTCTCAGATTCTTACAACTTAAGGAAATCAACATCTTAAACACTATGGTATGGTAATCGATACCCGTGTTTACACATGAATCATAAGATCAGGAAACAAACAAAAAAGGGATATATGGTTAATCACCTGACCCCAAATGATACCCAAGTTGTTTAAACTGGTAATATGGACAACTCTCATCCCTAGATGCAAATTTGAAACCAAGCTCTTAAGAATTGGAAAAAGAATGCATTATCATTTCCAAATAAGCAAAGATGATCTAAGTCTACCTAACAGATGATCACTAAGTTTCACATGCATACTTACCTTTTGTAACCAAGAACTCCAAATGTACAACCAGTAAGTTCTTAACACGGGTTCTTTGGTATATTCATAACTGTCGTATCAACAGATTATAATGAGTTACACTGACAAGCAAACTAAAACGATAAACTAATATTCAGTAACATGTAATAAAGTAAACATATATATCATATAACAAAAAGAGAGATATAGTTGAAGATACCAACCTGGGTATGAAACCATTCTTGAAAATATACTCAAAAGTGTTACTTTCATAAAAGACTGTTTGTGCCTCGGAGAGGCCAGTCTTCTCTAGGAACCAGTTGACCCTACAAGAGGGTGTGTACAAACCAGAGAGAGAGAAAAGACTGGATTTGATTAGGTCAATGACAGTCAACCACAGTACATAACTCAACATAAATAAAGTCACAAAAATTATAAAATTCAACCAAGTCTCAGCACAAGAGAAGTGACTATCAGCACACCACAACTGATCACAGTTGATCAAATTCAAATACTCTATAAGACCAAAAATTCAACAAGGTGGTATAAAAAAAATGGAGGGTAAATGACCGCATTAACCACAAGTCAAAGACAAGGTACCACAAGTCCAATAATAACCCAATCAAGGTGGGGAAGGTACAACAAGTATTTAATAACTCAATCAGTAACAGGTAATAAAATAAACATATTGATCATATAACAATAAGAGAGTTATAGTTGAAGATCTCCACATCAACATTAAACCAAAAATCAGATCTAAAGTGTGATTACAAATATATACAATGGTCATAAAATAAGAAAATATAAACAATGGTCATAACATAGGTGTGGGTAGTAGAAGACCCATGACCCTTAGAACCAAGGGTATGCTCCAAATGCGGCCAAACAACCATAGTACTCTATAAGAGAAAAACTTCAACATGGTGGTTTTAAAAAAGTTACTCAAGGAGGGTAAATGACCTCATTAAACACAAGTGAAAGATAAGGTACCACAAGACCCATCATAGCTCAATCAAGGTGGGGAAGGTACAACCAGTCATATCTCTCTCAAATGTACAGCCGTTCCATATAATCTGAAAGTTCATCATCACAGTATAAGGAAGGGTGGTGGGATGCCAAATAAAAATATCCCTCATTTCTCTCTATGCAATCCTGACAGCATCACATAACAGATAAGTACCTTGTACTATAGAAAATAAAAGCCACCTGTGTTACCTTTCAATTTAGGAATATGGTCTACAAAAGCAAAATTTCATCACAATTACCATCCAAATTTCTGACTAGTGCTAAAGCAATAGTAAAATATTTTATAACATAATTTTGATCTCTATCAACTTCAGCACTCCTCTATGGTCCATGTGTTGAAGTTGGTCCTCAAGATGTAATGGGTAGTAATCAAATTATAACATATGCAGCAGCAGTAAATAAGCAATGAAAAAAGCGAATAAAAATTGATTAGGCTTCCTTGTACTCAGACAACATTTTGGTTCAGATCTTATCCTTTCAAGGGACAAGTCACCAAGGGAACATGAAAGTACCTCGAGAGAGAGGAAAAGTTAAGTACAGACCTCAAATAGGTTAACACAGTCCACATGATACTACAACAACTTAGCACACAGATGAAAGAAAGGTACAGTAACATAACAATTCTATTTCTGAATAGTGCTAAAGCAACAGTAAAACATTTTATAACATAAATTTCATCTCTTTCAGTAACATGTAATAAAATAAACATATTGATACAATAAGAGAGGTATAGTTGAATATCTCCACGTCAACATTTAACCAAAAATCAGATTTGAAGTGTGGTACTATTTCTGAATAGTGCTAAAGCAATAGTAAAATATTTTACAACATAAATTTGATCTCTATCAACTTCAGCACTCCTCTATGGTCCCTGTGCTAAAGTTGGTCCTCGAGATGTAATGGGCAGTAATAAAATTATAAAGAGTGATGATGATCGAAGTCATGATGAACATATCTAATATATCTAATATAAAGAGAATCAATGTTTCATACTAATATATCTACATGCAGCACATACAGGAGTGATGATGTGTGATAAAACACAAAATTTGAATATTAAAATACAAAATAATTATAAACAAGCATACAATGACTTGTGATGACATTTAAATTTAAAATTCAAATTCTAAGAGAAAAAAAAGATATAAATGGTAAAATTCCTAAGAGCATCACATAAAAAATAAGTACCTCGTAACTATACCAAATAAAAGTTATCTATGTTACATACTAACAATGTTTCATACTAACAACATCGATATCCATCAAAATATAAGTCATGAATTTATGTTGCATCTACTTTTTTGTTGATTTCTGTTTTTTTTGCATTGAAAAAACTTACGAGTACGGTATCATGATCATCAATTGACGCAATATTTACTGCGATATCTCCTATTATTGTTTGTGTTTCCATGCCCTCATTTATGCCACTTCTTGTACGTCGTTGAGCTTGGCGTGTAGGCAATTCTGAAGGGGTATGAACTGCAACAACAGAAATGAGCATATATATATGGCGTTGAATTATTATTGAAATAAATATTTCATTATTTTGATTAAAATTACAATATTTCTCTTTACCAGTCTCTGTAGATGTGACAACTGGGGTGTTAATTGGAGGTCTAGTTGCTTCCTCTTGCAGTGCGCTCCTGAGCTGCATGGTCTTCCATTGAAAGAAGAAAATTTATAAGTATACGTCAAGAAATATATATATCTAATCACAGTAGATATTTCTATTTCCAAAGCATACATACCAGAATGGACACTATGCTCCACACTGTCATGGGACATGTTCACCCCAACATCAACTGGTACTTGTTGAGTACCGCTAGATTCACTGCTGCGGTTGCATTGTTGCTTAAAAACAAACATAAATTTTTGGTTATGGGTGATATAATCAGAACTGAATAGAGTTTAATAGTATACTACAATTGGTGATATACCTGCATTTGCGTCATTGGAGAGATTGGAGTCTGCCCCAAGCTTTTCCGATATTCAACCACATTTTTAAAACCAAACTTGAAACCAAGCTTTAGGTCTTCCTCGGTGGCAGCATCTTGGAACGTATTTCCCTGCAATGCATGATAACACATTTTGAAATTTCCAGTATCAAGATCAGATATTTGTTCGGTACTGTTAAATAAATATTCCCAACAATTAATCATTTAATACTTACAATTCTTGCTCTTAGTTTTCTATAGCCACCCTGGGCCAATCTATGTTGCCTGTGCTTTTCCATTCTAGCCTTGGTTGCTTTGGAGGTGTCAGGTAGCCTATATATGAAATTTTTTAAAAACCTTAGATATCAAAAATCTTACTTAAAACAGAAAAGAAAAAAATAATTGAGCTTATTTCAGTAAAAAGATGATATATGTTGTACCTTGCTTTACCAGGACGTGGTTGTCTTCCTTGTTTTTTTAGCAAGTTCTCATTTGCATCATCTATGAGTTCCTTCCACTCTTTCTCCGGAACCATGGGAGGGCGCTCATGCTTGAGGTCAGCTTGCAATCTTTCCCTATATTGGGCCCTGGTATATTTCAAATTCTCACCGGCTATCTTTGCAACAACTTTCCTGTTGAAAGTATTGCCGAACAAGTTGACCATGTGGTCCATCAATTCATCTCTCTTATTGCTATCTTGGCTATTCCACCGTGTGCAAATCATGGGGCCAAACAGCTCCAAGGCTTTGTCATTCAAATGCTTGTAGAAGACATTGTTTCCTGCAAAAACATGTAATCCATTAATTTATAATAATTTCAACGTATGTGTATTTCAATTTCATGATTCAAATCAATAAATTAATTAATAAATACCTGCAATCTTTTGAACCTTGATAGGAACACAAGAGTCATCCACCAGAAAAGTGAGATCTAGTGATCCGGTGCTTTTAACTCGTGCTGCTCCAGGAAAATTTTCCCGGTCGTCTACAGTACGTTCATCTCCAGAGTCATGTGGAGTCCTAGGCTCTGTCTCATCATGCTCCGGCATGGCATCATGCCCCGTCTCATCAGTGCCCGCGTCATCAATGGATTCAAGGCCAACTGCAGGAGTGGCAAAAAGCCTCATTGGTACATTGCTTCTTTTTTGCTGCATTGGGCCATCACTGCTACCTATACCTATCTCGGCAGGTTCTGATCTAGTCACGGGTTTTAAAAAATCCTACAAAAAATACAATTTACATTATCAAATCACTTGGAAAAATAAAATAAAAACATAATATCAGATATGAAATCATGTCATAGCTTAAAAAATTTTGTGAAGATTCCACTTACCCCATAAGATTGTATTTGATCTTGCCGCTCTAGAATCCTTGCCCTGTTCTCCTATGTCAAGGGTCTTTTTCGAGCCAAGGAAAGCATTTATATGTTTGTCTTTTTCAAGGCTACTCTAGAATCCTTGCCCTGTTCTCCTTGCCCAGATTGATTGCACGTGACTAAATTCATCAAACAATAAATTAAATTAAGCAATATAATTTTAGCATCATTCAAATATTGATATTGTAATGAAAATTAAGTTACTATTATGCACTAACACTTGCCCGACGCGGTGTTATGGCCGGTGAGTGTCCACAATCAACCGGCACCGTGGAAGCAGCAAGTGCCTTTCCACGGTCCTGAATGAACCAGTAATCCATCATAATGTCAGAAAAATGAACCAATAATCCATCATAAGCTCATAACAATGTGAATGTCAATAGTGGACATTGAATGTTAACATACTAAATCAAAACATTTAGTTATTGTACGTAACACTTACCTGACGGGCCACAGAGTGTGACCTTCCACGATCTCCCTCAACCATGGAAGCAGCAGGTGCCTTTCCAATGGCGCCACCCTGACATAATAAATCAATAAATAAACGTTTACCTCATACTAAATAATTGTAACATAAACAAAAATGAGATATTGCATTAATATTTATTTTTACCTCAGAAGTAGAAGATACATGTTCTGCTGCATGTTGATGTGCAGACTCTTGCCACAGTTTAATAAGCATGTTATCATATGGAAATATTAACAATAAGTACGGAAAAAGCCAATGCTAAAAGTGAAAATCGGAACATCTTGTTATTGTGGTCATATTTATTTGCTATATTTAACATTTACCTAACGAGGCATAGATTCTGACCTTCCACGGTCACCCTAAACCGTGGAAGAAGCATGTTCATTTCCAATGTTGCCACCCTAAACAAACGTTGAGTCAATAATTGCATCATAAACAAAAATGAGATATTCATAGCAGTGTAATCACCATGTAATCACATGGAAATATTCATAATAAGCATGAAAAAAACGAATTTCAACAGTGGAAATCGAATGTTAACAGAACAAAAAAAAATAAATAAATAAATAAAAATGAAACATTTAGTTATTGTAGTCATGTTTAGTTACTACATTTAGCATTTACCTGATGAGGCATAGTTTCTGACGGTCCACGGTTACCCTGGACCGTGGAAGCCACATCTATTCGATTTAAGTTGTAATTGATCAACAACTCTTCACCTGCAAGTATTGTTTTTATTGCACATACAAATATACGATGATGTTCGCGTGCCTCGAATTCGCAATTTGGTTGCTTATTTTTTGTCACTGGTCGTGTACTATTTATAAATCCAGCAATGTTTCCGGACGCTTTTGGTCTCCCATCAATATACATAGTCACCCCTTTGTTTTTATTGTTTTCTGCTAGTTGAATATAATTCGCGGCAACTCCGTATCTCCTAATTCTTCGAGTATATTGGACCAAGATCAACCAGTTATTGTATATGTATAGTGGTCCTACATACTCCATCAATTCAGTTACAGTGCCATAGCGGACATTTATTCCATCCATGGAAAATAGCCCCAATCCATGTAAGGACGAAGGAGTGATGCGATACATCCTCCCATTGATGAGGAAATATGTGTCCACTTGAGGTAGCATACTAGGTACCCATCATTGCACTAGATGTTTATACCGCAATGGAAAATCAATGTCTCCTATGCTCTCAGCATCATAATTACACGACCCACCGTTGGCAATAAAATATTTCATGCGTCTATGAAATCTTTTCCTTATCTTTTCAGATCTAGTTGATATAGAACCGGTAGATCTAGTACAACTAGTCTCACTTTCAACCTCTCCGAGTATATCTTCATCATCACTTGAGGAAGATAGATCTGACAGATACCTATTTGGTGGTACCTACACTTGAGAAAACAACAATAAACAAGACGGTGCTTTCTTTCTTCTTTGAAAGTACACATTTACTTAGTTAAACACATTTACTTCCCTCAAATCTGAGGCTTAGGAGGGACATGACGAACCCTAGTGGGTGTAGTGTTTAAAACAATATTGGTTTTTCAATTTTAGTCATTGTGTTTCGATATAATGATTATATTAATATATTACACCATGGGATTACACATATGTCCATTGTAATATACAATCATCTATATGTTTAATTAGCAATGTAACATTTTACAATGCAATAGAATAAGAAACTCATTTTATTATATATGAATAAGAGACCCTTCATCATAAAAAATGGGACAACATAAAGATCCACAATAATCAAAATCTCAATATGAAATTGTTACACTTTGGTAATTTGTGGTCATCCAATTAGAACAATATGTCTAGTACATTAAACAAGTTGCCTTATTTTCGCAAACATTGACATTTCAAAACATACAACTTGCATTAACATTCAATTATATTGATCATCATTCTTTACTTGAAATGTTGTCAATGCTCAAGTTTCTTGCATGCTTCATTTCTTCAGCATCTGTAGGTGATATTGTATCAAAGCTATATGCTCAAATGTTTTTTGGATTGGTTTGATTTTCTTCATTCTCTTCATGTTCCATCTACAAACATAGAATTAAAGTGTAATGGTTATATCTAAATTTATAATATAATATAAATAAATATGTAAATTGAAAAGTGTACCATAGCAAAAAATGATTCATAAATAATACGCATTCTTTTAAATCTAAATCTTATGCCACCTCTGAACAACTCTTATATTGGCTACTCTCCATACTTTGGTTACTTCAAGTGTTATACGCCATGACAAATCATAGATATAGTATAAAGGTTTTTTGTTGTTTTGTTAATTATAAACTGAGCAAAGTAAAACAACATCATTCTTACAGATTGCACATTTAACTTTTGATACTCCAACATATACTCACACCCATACTTAACCCAATTTCAATCATTCTTTCGATGTCTCTTACTTGTATGTTAACACCTATTATAGGACATCCAAGTATGAGTGTAAATTAAGTAAAATATAAAGATCACATCAAATACAAAATCTTAATGAAAAAATAGGTACTCACAAATTTTGCGATCAAGCAACCCTTTCTTCCTTATCATCATTTCTTATGTACTGAATCAGTTCCATTTTCTTTTCTTTCTAGAACTAAACAATTAAAAATCATTTTTTCATACAACAATTAAATTATGTGCACATAAAAGAAAAAATCAGTGATTGCACATGTTTGATGCATAGTATTGTTGAGATGGCTCCTCTTGCGATGCAATTATGTTCATTTCTTTGACCATCTCCTTGTATATTTTTTGGACATCCCTACCAGGATTTTTTGGATATCACCTCATTCATCATTTAAATTTTCATAATCTTTCTAAAAAATGAAAAGCAATAAAAAAATTATATTGATATGAAAATCAATATAATCGAAGTATTAATTTCGCAACTTTTTACAATAGTATATACATATTATTAAGAAAACATGTTTATGAACAATAATTTTTAAATGATTCTTTCTTGTTATTATATGTTTTTGCTATTGCAAGTTTTATGAGTCTCATATTACTTTGATAGTATCGAAGTGCACCACTATGAAATACTCCATTAGAACTTATATGCTCTAATTAAGTACATAATTAACCCAAATCAAGTAAACTAGATACAAACATAATAAAGAGACAATTGTACAAATATTTGATTTTTGAAATCCTATAACATTTAATCAAAAATATTTTATAGATATCAAGGAATATAATTGTGATCAAAGTTGAGTCTGGCCAACCTTCAGGTAACAATCATGACCCAACCTCAACTAGCCAATATTGATAAGCGTCTTAATCCTTTGTCGACAACAAGTAACTCTAGTTGATATTAATAAGATTTTGCAAGCTTAAAGCCTTACTTGAATTTGGTTCTAGTTTGATTGCATCAATGCCTTGCAAAGTTGTAATTTAGATCTCTAAATCAACTATATCATGCCACATCAACTTAAGAAAATAATCTACAATATTTCAAAGGTAAGAGGATCTATTTGTCGTAACCATATTGTACTATAAGACTTCATTATGAAAATCTAACCAATCACAACTCAAATAACAACTTCATTTTGTGGGTCTACAACAATAGCATGATCAACACCACAATTACCCATTATGATTCATGTAGATATCCATAGTTACTAAGTTTGGAAAGGTTGAAACATCCATACACTAAAAAATATTACTTATGCAGGTGGAATGCAAACCCTTAAGAGTTTTAAGTCTATAATCTCCATTATAAAACTTTAACAAATGATTGTTATGATTGTTATGCCACATGCAAATCACAAAAATACACAACATCACATAATGGAAATGGTAGCAACACGAATAGAAAATGGACAACACTAGCACACAAAAAATGCACATATGAAGCATAAATCATCATATGAAGCACCAATCATATTTATCGTTAACAAGACCTTCATATCTATGAATATTGTTAGAATTTTAAATGCAGTAACATAAAGGATCACTAAAATATAAACAAGCACAACATAGACAATAGTACACAATAATTCATCCTAGGAAAACCCTTGTGGGGCAGAAAAACCCAACAAACTTCTTCAATATAGATTCGTCAGAAAGTACAATGGCAATCCTCGTGCAATAACCCAAAACAAGAAGTCTCCAAAAGAAACTAATATCCTTGACTCTAACTCTCTACTCATGTGAACTTGATGAGTGAGTGAGGTTACCAAATGAGGAGGGTGAGCCTCCTATTTATACAAAACATTGACATGACCTTTTTCACTAACAGGGATGACTTGTCCAGTTTACCATAAAATATTTTTTTTGGATTCTTCTAGGCCGACCTAATAGTTAGGGTCTACATTGACTCTTTCAATGACTTTGACATGATCAAATATTACATTAATAATTATCGAATGAAGTACAATACAAATAATCCAAATGATACAAGTAAGAATATCTTTCGAAGTTACATTCCTCAACACTCCCTCTTAACAAGGAAGGTATTCTTCTGACACTATCACCATCATATTCCAGCTATTGCACTTTTGTACTCTAACTATTGACTTCTGACATCTCTTGAATCTATACATCACAAGAAATTTCATAGAGCCATCCCTTTTTCATTCTAGATGTACTTGTCTATGGAGCCATCCCTTTTTCATGTTGGATGTACTTGTCTACGTAGCCATCCCTTTTTCATGCTGGGTGTAAGTCTCTTTCAAGTGCCAGCCCTCTTTCATGTTGGATGCATCTTTCTACAGATCCATCCCTTTTTCATGCTGGATGTTAACCCCTTTGCAGTGCTATCCCTCTTTCATGCTAGATGCAAACCTATACAAAGCCAGCCCTTTTTCATGTTGGATGTAGCCATCCTTGCAGTGCTATCCCTCTTTCATGCTAGATGCAACCCTCTATAGAGACAGTCCTCTTTCATAATGGATGTAGCCATCCTGCAAAGCCAGTCATTTTTCATATTGGATGCACCTCTACAAAGTCAATCCTCTTTCATACTGGATGTAGCTACCCTGTAGAGCCAGTCCTTTTTCATACTGGATGCACCTCTACAAATTCGGTCCTATTTCATATTGGATGTAGCTATCCTGCAAATCCAGTCCTTTTTCATACTAGATGCACCTCTACAGATCCAATCCTCTTTCATACTGGATGTAACTATCATCCCTCTTTCATGAACCGAGCAAGCCATCTGGTGGGTCCATCCCAGGAGCGTACAACCACCTGCATTACCTCACCACATGTCCAGATCATATCATATCCTAGGAGAATTAATTACATCACATGACTCGTGACTACCTGTTACCCATCCGTGCTCATCACTCCCTCTTGATCTAAACCACCCCAAGCTTGTCCCTGAAGTACTCAAAATTCACTCTTGATAGAGGCTTGGTCAACACATCATCTATATGCTCCTTTGTTGCTATATAATCAATCCAAACTGCTCCCTTCTGCACCATATCCTAGATATAGTGATACTTGGTCTCGATGTGCTTCGACTTGCCATGAAACACTAGGTTTTCACACAACTTCACACAACTCTGGTTGTCACAGAGAATATAATCGCCTCTAACTCGAGATCAAACAAACCTACAAGCAACTTCTGAAGCCATACTGCCTCACAGCTTTCCGAACAAGGTTCCATATACACTACTTCGGTTGCACTGAGTGCCACACTTGTCTGCTTCCTACTAAACCATGAGATCAAACCGGATCCCAAAATGAAGCAGCACCCAGATGTGCTCTTTCTATCCGTGACACTCTCGGCCCAATCCGCATCAACATAACCCTACAGGTTAATCCTCTGATCTGATGCATATCTAAGACCATAATCAATCGTACCCATCAGGTACCTCAACACATGCTTTGCCACAACCAGGTGAACTCATCTCAGATCTACCATATACTGACTCAGAGTGTTCATCGCAAAGCATAAATCTGGCCTCGTGTTCATTAAATACATTAACGAACCAACCATATGCTTGTATACCATGGAATCCACCAATACTGAAGAAGTATCACTCGGCAACGTCAAATTCAATGCCATAGGTGTGGCCATAGCCTTGCAATCCATCATCCCGAATATTTTAGGATCTCTAACACATATTTTCCCTGACTTGGGAAAAGTTCCCCTGGATCCTGCCACACCTCAAGACCTAAGAAATAGTGCATCATACCCAAGTCTTCCATATCAAACTTAGCGGCAATCTTCTTCTTTGTTTCTGCTATGATCTTCTCATCACCTATCAAAAACAAATCATCTACATGCAACAGTAGAATCACATGATTTCCTTCAACCTTAAAGGTTGGAATACGCTTTACTCTTAGTAAATCCAAATCTCGTTAGAAACCCATCAATCATGTCGTACAATGTCCTGGGTTGCTGTTTCAAACCGTACAAGGCCTTCTTCAATCTACACACATGATTATTCCTAACATGTGTCTCAAAACCTAGTGGCTTCTCCACATACACTTCCTCCTATACTACACCATTCAGGACGATAGTCTTCACATCCATCTGATGTACCTTCCACTTCATCACTTTGGATATATCAAGTATAGATCTGATCGAAGTGTATCTAGCCACGGGAGCAAATATCTCCTCATAATCTATGCCTTTTTTCTGCGAGAATCCACTAGCCACAAATCTTGCCTTGTATTTCTCGACACTTTCGTCTCTTGCATGCTTGATCTTGTAGATCCATTTGGAAGACACTACTTACTTCCCTTTTGGTCTCAGAACCATATCCCAAACATCATTCTTCATGATCGACTAATACTCTTCAATCATAGCATCCTTCCATACTTTATTTTCAATTGCCTCTTCATAACATGTGTCTCAAAACCTAGTGGCTTCTCCACATACACTTCCTCCTATACTACACCATTCAAGACAACAGTCTTCACATCCATCTGATGTACCTTCCACTTCATCACTTTGGATATATCAAGTATAGATCTGATCAAAGTGTATCTAGCCACGGGAGCAAATATCTCCTCATAATCTATGCCTTTTTTCTGCGAGGATCCGCTAGCCACAAATCTTGCCTTGTATTTCTCGACACTTTCGTCTCTTGCATGCTTGATCTTGTAGATCCATTTGGAAGACACTACGTACTTCCCTTTTGGTCTCAGAACCATATCCCAAACATCATTCTTCATGATCGACTAATACTCTTCAATCATAGCATCCTTCCATACTTTATTTTCAATTGCCTCTTCATAACTAGAAGGTTTTCCATCAATGATGTCGCACAATAATGCCACATAATTGGAGTATGCTTGTGGTCTCTTGCTTTCTTTAGAAGTACCTTCTAGAACACCATACTTTTCTGCATCTTGAATAATCTCTCGTGCCCAAGTTGGTCTTCTCTTGTGAGTGTTCACCTCTCTAGGTGGATCTACAGATCTCTATGACTCAGTCACATCATGGTATTTAGTTTCTTCTAGAATCATCTCTTCCATTACTGTATCTCTAACTCTGGGAGTCTCAGGATCTTCTTCATGTGCTTCGTCCGAGTGAATTTGTCTCGATCTGTTGAAATTTATATCTTCATCAATGGTAACATATATGTTGGTATCGATCTTCTTGAAGCGTAATATATAGATTATATAGGACTTTGATGAATCAATGTACCCGACGAAGATGCCCTTCTTTCTTGAAGACTCCAACTTAGTTATTTTCTCTTTTCGAACATGTATGTATACAGGACAACCAAATATTATGAGATGACTAACTTCTAGCTTCTCTCCTGTAAACATCCATTCAGGTGTCTTGTTCTCAAGTACACGGTGTGGATTTATGTTTTGAACATATACTTTTGTTCTTGATACTTCCGCCCATAAGTGCATTGGAAGGTCCTGATCATGGATCATGGCCTTCACTGCTTCCATTATTGTTCTATTCTTTCTTTCTGCAATACCATTCTGTTGTGGATTGTAGGGAGTGTTCATCTCCCTCTTAATCTATGATTCTTTACATAATGTTTTGAAGTTCCCTGAGGTAAATTGACCTCCATTATCTGATCTTAAGGTCTTTAGTTTCTTTTCAGTATGATTTTTTACAAAGGCTTTGAATTCTTTTAATTTTCTAAATACTTCATCTTTATATTTCAAGAAATAGATCCAGGTCTTACAAGAATAATCATCAATAAAATAAACATAGTAAGCATACCCTCTTAGTGAATTAGAGGACATAGGTCCACAAACATCCATGTGTATAAGCTCCAAAATTTCATTGGCTTTGATGTCACTACTTGGAAATGGTTTCTTCACATTCTTCCCTTTCGCACATCCTTTACATATGCCTTCATGCTTAGTCTAGATATCGGGTAGACCGTTCACCATCTTGCTCACAATTGGTAATTCCTTGTAGTTGATGTGAGAAAACCTTATGTGCCATAATTCATTTGGTTCCATAGTTTCATGAACCAATGTTTTTTCTGGTTGTCCCTTGAGTTTGTACAATCCTCCCTCTTGCACTCCAATCACTACTGCATCATCAAAGGTTTTACCTTTAGGCCACATAAGTACTTGGCCATGGACAAATGCCACTCAGAATCCTTTCTCATCTAAAGCTGATATGGAAAGTAGATTCTTCTCCAAGCTTCACCTTGTGAGGTGAGTCCTTTTCTATGAGGTTGTTGAGAGCATCCTTGAAACTTGTCATGTGCTTAGAAGAACCGCTTTCAACAAGCCAATCATTATTTCCAAGTGAGACTGTATCTGTAAGTGCTGAGATCGGAACATATTCTTCATCACTTGAAGAATCTTGCCTTGCTTTCTTCTTTATTGGTTCATCATCCTCTACAGCATGAGCCTGGTGTCTTTTATTGATTCCTTTCTTGTTTCCTTTCTTCTTGGGACAATTTCTTGCAATGTGTCCCATCTCATCACAACTGTAGCAATTGATACTCGAATAGTCTCTAGGAGGTCTTCGACCCTTGTGGAATCTATTAGACTTGTGATGATGATCTTCTTTCTTGATTCTCTTTGCATGAGTTTCCAGAGTTTGATTATATTCATCACCTAATTTCTCTTCTTTGGCTTCAATCCTTGCTTCTTCTTGGGTGCAAGTTTACCAAAGTGCACTGAATCTAATGAGCTTCTTTCTTGAACATATTATTTGAATAAATGACTTCCATGACCTTGGAAGTCCATTCAAGGTGGTCATCACTATTTCTACATTCTTGACATGGTCTCCAATGGCTTCTAGTTGGTCTCTGATATGTGATACCCTTATGAATATTGAATGCTTTCATTGCTTTGCATCTTCACAGCCTTGAGTTGAGTTCTCAAGATCATCTTTTTATTGATGTTTGTTCCTTCAAATAATCTCTTCAATGCATCAAACATCTCTTTTGGAGTTCGTAGAGATGAGATGTGTGGGATCAAGTGATCCTTGATGGAATCAACAATGATCCTCTTGGCATTTATCAGGTTCTTCTTATGCTTGGATTTATCCTCATCTCCCTCTGGATCCACAAATTCTTCTTTGATATAATTGTCAACTCATTATCTTCTAGAATGAGCATCACCCTATACTTCCATGCACGGAAGTTGTTTGCTCCTTCAAGCTTATCCTCAAGCTCGGTATGGTTTGTCTTCTTGATAAACTTGATAAATGAGAACCTCAAATGGAAATAGAGATAATATAACTTACCAAATGAGATGCTCCAACCAAGTACAGATTTCTGATATCTGGCTTCAAGAGGTCCTAGGGTTTGTCAGAGAAACCCTAATTTTCCAACTTTGGGATCTTGAAAAACTAAGTGGAGGAAAAGATGTGCCTCCCCAAGGCGAGTTGAGAAAAGGTACGTTTTCCCTGAATATGTGGACAGAACTTCCAAAAACTTGATTCCCTAGTTCTCTGGGTTGTAGTGGTAGGTCCAAAAATGAAAGTTCTCTGATTTAAATTATGCTTCCACATAAATATGCACCCTACTGGGTCAAGTTTCCTTGACCCTCTTTTTCATCCAATCTGTGGAGAAAAACTTCTGGAAAGATAAACCCTAGTTTTCACTTCTAGCAATAGCAGCTGCACAATGTTTTCTTTCAGGATAGCTTTGATACCATATTAGAATTTTAAATGCAGTAACATAAAGGATCAATGAAAGATAAACAAGCACGACATAGACAATAGTACACAATAATTTGTCCTGGGAAAACCCTCGTGGGCCAGAAAAACTCAGCAAACTTCTTCAATATAGATTCGCCAGAAAGTACAATAGCAATCCTCGTGCAATAACCCAAAACAAGAAGTATCCAAAAGCATCTACTCTCCTTGACTCTAACTCTCTACTCATGCGAACTTGATGAGTGAGTGAGGATACCAAATGAGGAGGGTGAGCCTCCTATTTATGCTAAACATTGACTTGAGATTTTTCGCTAACAGGGCCGACTTGACTCTCCTAACAGGGCCGACTTGTCCAGTTTACAATAAAATATTATTTTATGGATTCTTCTAGGCTGACCTAACAATTAGAGTTTACATTTACTCTTTCAATGACTTTTACATGATCAAATATTACATTAATAATTCCCAAAAGAAGTACAATACAAATAAGAAAATCTTCTAAAATTACATTATTCAACAAATATTGGGCTTCGTTATTGTACCAATAATTTCACCCTTGCTTAAGTATATTGTATACAAGTTCTTTATTTCATACTCTTAAGCATCAGATGCTGCCATACCTATCTACATAGTTTTGTACTAGACTTGGACCATAATGTTGGGTAACTCCACCCTCACATATTCATGAGTTTAAACTTGATCTCACCCTTATAACCCTTCTAAAAACATGAAGCACATAGTGTCCTTGTTATTCTTTTAATGCAATACTTTGTATCCCAACACATTATTAGGCAATGCTATGTAATACTTTGGATGTGGAATTGAGTATTATTTTTTAAATTGAAAAAAGAATTCAATATATTTAAGATAGCATCACATAAACATAATTGTTTATTTAAATATTAATTTTTATCTTATATTTTGTTTATTAATGTTATGATTCAATCTATTATGTCTTGCTATCTAAGGTTAAGTACTCTCTATATATATAAATGATCACTTATTATAACTTTAGTGTTCTTTGAATTCCTTACTTATAGCCTGAACTTACTGGCAATGATAAGAGTCCTCTGGTAACACAAGTGGATCATGAATATCTATCTATATTTTATATTCTTTAAAATATATATATATATATATATAAAATAATGATTACGTTATATGAATAAGCTAAATGACCTTTTAAATAAAATTTAAAAAAAACCAGTGTAATGTTCTATAGATCATGAATAATATATGAACAAAGTTGTTGGATAAAGGGATGAGACAAGAGTTTTAGTAGGGACACCTTTCAAAAATACAGCTATAAAAAGAGAATGAGCATTAGTTACCACTCTATTATATGGATTGGCAGCAATAAAGGGATGAGACAAGAGTTTTAGTAGGGACACCTTTCAAAAATACAGCTATAAAAAGAGAATGAGCATTAGTTAGCACTCTATTATATGGATTGGCAGCAATAGAGCATTAGGAATCGAACCAGAATTGTGTGCCTATGTTGAGCCACCACTTTTTACTTCCTTGTAGATTCTGAAAACCTATGATTGTATATTCCTCCCATTTCACAAAGGACATTAAAAGTGCTCGTTTGAATTGTAAAAGTTTTGAAATATATAACTTTATAATACAAAAATAGGTGACGCACAAACCAACATAAGTTCTCGAAGCTTCTTATGATGAGATTCAAGCCATCTTTTTTAAATAATTAATGATAACAATTTAACTTAATGGTTATTTTTCAAATACTAAGATGATAAGAAAAAAATCAACAAATGGAAGCAATGGAAGCAAAGCATATCACAATACTGAACTATCTCCAAATGCTTTAAGAATTCCCTTTCCTGGTGTAAACCAAGTGTTTTTCAATTATAGAAACAAACTATTAGAAAATATGAAGTCATGGGAAACGCTCCCAACCAATTTATAGCCAAGGACGCTGGAAATACCCCCTTTGTAAGGCCCTCAAGCTCAAGACCTAGACAAAATCTCTATCTCTCTCTCAACCCACTATCAATTAATCCAAAACAAAAGAATGGCTAATGTCAAACTTAGAAAACAAGGGTCTTGGTCTAAACAAGGCATGGACAACTCTAGAACCTTCTAATTTGTGGATGAAACCTTTACTAATAAATCAAAACCTCCTTATCGAGATGCAGTTTGACAAAGGATTGCACCCCCCCTCTGGTTATGGTGTGCATACTTTCAATGGGGATACAGTGCTCCCACAAACAACCAAGACTTAGGAACAACACCTCCTACAAGTTATGATGCTTCCTAACTCTATCTTCCCACCAATGAGAACAACAAGAGAGCAACACACAAAACGTCTCTATTTCCACTATAGTACATTTTCCTTTCCAAATATTTCAACCAAGGTTTCTAAAGGGTCACTAATCCCAAAGTAAAACCCAACACAATGACAATTTTCATACTAGCACACGATTCCTCAATTCCCCATGCAAAGGTCAAACCACCCCAATAAAATTTATTTTCCTCCTCAAAATATGCTTATAAATAATTAGGGTTAAGTCATTAGGTCAAATATAATGCTACAATGCCCCAAAGGTCACATCACTAGTCCCTCCAGGCTAAAAACACTAAAATGGTATATACCCAAATAACTCACTTTTAATTATATAAATCCACATAAAACCCATACACATAAGTATCCTAAGGTAAATTAAAGTTATAACACTAATCTTGAGAAAGATTCTCATTTCATGGGAATGCATTATCCTTAATAACCAATAATCCAATCATTCAAGTTGATTCCAACATATGACTATTGTTAATGCAAGTCCTCAGAACAAATAACTCAATATAACTACAGTAACATGTCATTCTCATTAGTAAGCTTAATAATCACAAGTGCCTACAATAACTTATGGGCTACTCTTGGAATCTGACGCTAGTCAATGTGGCTCCCTAAACTAGGCAAAGAATGGATAAACATTGCCAGAATTTGATTCTTATGAGCATCATAATTCATTATATACCACATTATAACATTATCAATGTGTGACTAACATACACATGATGTTGAAGGGTTAACTCATACTTGATTCTTATGAGCATCATAATTCATTATATACCACAATATAACATTATCAATGTGTGACTAACATACACATGATGTTGAAGAGTTAACTCATACTTGTGATATGTGATAAATACATTGTAATATGTTAATGAAGTGGACTATGCGTAAATTCTATGCATAAATTAAATATGAGGACAAGGAGAGAATTTCGGATGGGGATTTCATGTAATCAAGTTGAGTAATTTATGGAGAGATATTACTGGAGAGAATTATGGAGATGGTTGAACTAAATATCTAATTATGACATAGTTGTTATGGTCACATAAATATATATAAAGGGACCTATGGTACAATAGAAACACACATGAGAATGGATTGGTTGCATAGAATTTTCTATTTGTGGGTTTCTTGATTGTAAACTCTCAGTGTTCTTTGTGTGATATATGTTTGATTGTATTTGTTGTTATATGTTAATTCCCAACAAATGATGGTGTAACTCGTCTTTTTTAGGCTCTCTAAATATTTTTTTGTCTTCAAATGGACCTAGATATTGTCACTTGATGATCTACCAAACAAATGAGACTTCAAACTATATTAAGTGATCCAATATCACAACCCTCCTTATAGATTTCACTCCTCAAAAACGTGTTGTCTAGACTCTCAAATTATGGTTGGATGGGAGATAGGTATGATGGAAGAGGACCAATAATGTAGGTTTGGGTTTTGCAAAGTCTATGTCTAACGACCCTACGATAAGGGCCATTGGAAGTGGCGTGTCGGAGGGCTTTCTGGGATGCATTACTTAAGGATGCACGAAGAATCCATGACGGAGGGCGTGTTAGGATGCATTACTTAAGGATGCACGGAGAGTCCATATGATTCTGGTAGCCTTGGTGGCTAGATCTTGGTTGTTGGCCTTGAGATGAATAAGACGGTGTACTAGCGAGTAGGATCACTAGGAGGACCAAGGATGATGTTGAGTCGAGTAGGACGAGACAAATTGGTGAGACACTATGTAGCAGGCTCAATGGAGGATGGTGCGGTTGGTAATATGATGTGCGATGTGGCTGACATGCTAGGAAAATAGCGTCGATGGTTGCAGTGTAGGTATGTGTCCAGGCGGATCCAGGATAGGACCTTCAGGAACCATTGAGGATTGAGACTATATGGGTGAGTGCATTGTCATGTGTTGGGTAGTTGGTCGTTCAAGTGTTGGCTCAAGGGAGGCAATGGAATGCATTGCATTGTCTAAGGTTGGGTGGCGATGCGACGAACTGCATCGCCTACGGTGAAACAAGCACTTGGTGTTCCGCATAATCTAAGGTGCATGGCTTAGGTTCAGACAGGTTGGTTTCGGTGAGGCATAGTCCGGATGATACTTGCGGTTGATGGCCAAGCCCAACTAGCAAGGTCAGGTCAGTACTGCGCGATGACTAGACTTTCAGACGGTATAGGACGCTCAAGATGGAAAAATAAGTCTAGGCCCATGAAAAATGGTATCAAAGCCATGTACAACTTCGGCATATGTCGAAGTGTCTCTTCACCACCAACGCCCCTTTCATCGGATGTGTCGATGGGGCCGCATTGACGAGTACGTCAACATGTTTAAGTGGGGGATATTCTAATGACCCTATGGCAAGCGCCATTGGCAGTGGCGTGATGGAGGGATTTCCAGGATGCATAGCGATTCCATGACGGAGGACGTTCCAAGATGCATTACTTAAGGATGAACGGCAAGTCCATATGATTCTAGTAGCCTTGGTGGTCGGCTCTTGGTTGTTAGCTTTGACACGAACAAGAGGTGTACTAGCGAGTAGTATTGCTAGGAGGACCAAGGATGATGTCGAGTAGGATGAGACAAATCGACGAGACGTTGCATAACAAGATCAACGGAGGATGGTGCGGTTGGGAATGCGATGTGCAGTGCAGTTGCCATGCTAGGACAATAACGTCGATGGTTGCAGCATAGGTATGTGGCGGGGTGGATCCGGGACAGGACCTTCACGCACCATTGAGGATTGAGACTAAATGGGTGAGCGCATCATCATGTGTTGAGCATTCAATCGTTCAAGTGTTGGATCGGGGGATGTAACATATAAAATATAGATAAAATAATATTAATAATAATTAATTAATAATGTCTTACGAAAAGACATGTCTATTGTGAAAGGGTATTCTGTCAAATATAAAGAAGGGAAATGCTCAATTATAAATTCATTATTCATATCTCATCAAAATATATATTTTTACTATATAAAATTCCTTTATGGATTATCTGCGTTGCGTTACTTGCACTGGGTATTCCCATAAGAAACAAATTTTTCTTGTTTCATTGGTATCAGAACCCTTTCTTGGGCAGATTCCGACTATTTCCCACACATTAGTCAGAGTTTCTTTGGATTGAGGTTTTTGACCAATATCAGGCCTTTGGCCAATAATTTATTTTCTGGAAACCTGGTTCAGAATCCCATCGAAGGAACTGCTGGACTCTCTACCGCACCTGCTAACGCTTGCGGACCCCACTTCTATCCTCACTTTCGTGTTGTTCATTCTCTCACCTCCACGCCCTATGTTTTCCACATTTCCCCCACTTCCACACACCTGCACTCACCCTCAGCATCTACTCCCCCTATCAACAGTTGCATTGCATCCCACTAGTTCGATGCGCCAACCCCATTGCCTCCACTCCATCGCCTTCCCTCCCGCCTGCTTGTCTCTTCCCTCAACATGACCACCCTCCATGCTTGTTGATCGCCGCTCTTCATCCAGCACGACATGCTCCGCTGCGGCCCTTCTCCATCGCTATCCTCCAGCTAACTCCTCCTCCATCGCCCACGTCCACCACTCTGTCGCCACCCGCGTCCACACCCTATCGCCGTTGCCCGTCGTCGATGTGCCCGCGTCCCGCCTTATTGATGCCACTCGTGTCCCTCCTCTATGCTGCTCTACCCCGAGCCCCTACTCCCTGTGGCCTCTTCTTCCCTCGTCGTCATGTTCTGCAACCCCCAATCTTCGCGCACACTCCTCTTCCCCAACCTCTCCGCCGCCACCTTTCACGATCCATCACGCCCTCTGCTTCCTCTTCGCATCTCTTCCACGATCCACTAAGTCCCTCTCATAAGCATCCGTCGCCGCTCCACTTAACCCTACACAACATAAAACAAATTTAATAAAAAAATATAATTATAATATTATTATTATTATATTATTATTATATAATATTGTTTATTAAATTGTTATCAAACCTTATAAATAATAACAATACATATCATTATTATTAATATATTTTATGACCATAAATTGACTTCGGCCCTAAACCCTTTCATAAAAATTAATATTTATTAATAATAACAATAATTATTATTATAAAAGTTATAGTTATTATTTTTTTTATAATAACTATTTGGAAACAAAAGAGAAAAAATTAAAAGAATATATTGAAGAAGAGAAAAAATAGAAGTCAAAGAAGATTATTTATTGCCAAAGAAAAAAGTATTTATTGCCAAAGAAAAAAGTTGAAAGAAGATTTAAGGACCACATCAGGTTCCTTACACCATTGTACCCAAATTAGTGTTGAAGAAGTTTAAAGAACAGAAGTTACGAAGGATAGAAGACGAGAATTATGGTTGGCGCTTACAAAATCAGAATTGCATACGCAGTTACAAGCAGTATTGGGCGAGTTAGAGCAATATAAAACAACCAATAATTATCTACAATTTGAGGTTAATAAGCAGACGTTGCTTATTTTTTTAACAGAGCAGGAGAATCATCACTTAAAAGATCAAAATCAAAAGCTGGAAAAAGCTAATGAAGATATCGAGAAAATTTTATCAGCTAGGAATGAAGAAATATCTCGATTAAAAAATCACAATCAAGGCATTGCAAACAAAATCAAGAAGTCTAGAAATGATGAAGAATCACCTTATAAAAGAGACAATGATTTAGAAGAATAAAAGCGTTTAAACAATCTCATCATGGACAAAGATAATGAATTGGCTCAATTCCAAAGAAAGTTAGAAATTCAAGAATCAGAGATATGTCGACATCAGCAACAAATGAAAGAACTCCGTAAGAAATATGATGACACAAAAAAGTGCACATGATCCGGATTTGTGTGGGAACAAAATAAAAGAGCATTTAGAGAATCATATACAGAGATATATTGCAAAGAACACAGTGATACAGTAAACACATATTCTATTAAATAGAGGAAATAGAACAGACTGTAAAATACAACAGCTAGAATGCTGGTAGCTATCTCTGAGAAAAGATGTGGCCGTTATGCTCATTCGTGCCAAGATGAATACAAAAAGAGGTCGAAAGGGACTATTTATCATAAGCATGAGGGAAAGAATCTAAAACATCCAAAAACCTAACCCTAGAAGATGAATCGTCATAAAGTTTGCGGCCCCGATGTGATTAGTTGAATAGTCAACTTCTCGGGGTCATAAATTTTGCATATGATCTCTATTTGGGTCTCTCGGCAGCTCATTGGAAAGGTCTATCTGATATTTACAACTTTCGACTGGGGCCAAATGCATGCCGTTGGCAACCTTTTGGACCCCAAATCGCCAAAAAACGTAGTTTAGGGCCTCAAAACGGCCCCAGAAGTTTGGGACCTAAAAAACCGTAGAAAAATTACTAGAAAATTGCCAAAATGGGAAACTGTTCTGAGCCAGTGGAATAGGTGGGTGGCCACCAATATCCATCTGGATCATTCCTCCCCCCTTAGGAAGCAATGGTATCCATTGCGTCAAATCCCTTATCATATGTCGACCTGTGTGTTGAGTTGAGCTCCTGGTGTGACATTTGTTGAAGTGAAAATGTTGCCTTACTTTGACATATTCAGAGGATTGTAATTGTTGTTGATGGATGAGTTGGAGTTGTTCAACAGTTTTGGTTATCGTGTTATCCTTGGTATGCACTGGTGCAGATGGTTTCTTTCTAGAGGAGCACCTTGAATGCATGGCCTTGCACTGTAGAGGTACTCGGATAGACGATGCTGCAATGACTTTGTGTTCTTCTTGTTTCTGCTGAGTAGAGGGATCATGTGCAAAGGTTGTGTATGTCTCTGCGATCTAATGTTCTCCTTCAGTGGCAATTGCGAATAGGGAAAATTTCCCAGTGTGGGAGATTATCTTCCTGTATTGCTTGGTTGGGGTAGGTGCAACTATATATGGTATCTGATATAGTTTTCCTCCCAAAGTGGCAATGACACTACGAGGTCGTGATTCATATATAGCATGATGTTTCCACATATATGGTTGTCCTAAAAGAATATCACTTACTTCAAGTGGGGCAACATCACACAATACCTCATCTCTGAATGGCTCGATGTCGTATGGTAGGCGGCATTGATGAGTGACGCGGATACCTCGTCCTTGGCTTAGGCACCCAATGGTGTATGGTTGCGGGTGTGGTGTTATTGGTAGCTCCAATATCTTGATGACTTCTGCTAAGATCAAGTTCTTTTGGTTGGCACTGTCCACAACAAAATGTAAAGGGAATTGCCTTCACCCACATCTCTATGAGTGGAAGACGCGTTCCTCTGCCTCTAACTCTTCAGGTTCCTATGGTTGAATCTGTGTGCGAGCAATAGTGACACTGGGTTCTGCATCAATGATCTGCTTCCCTTTGTTTGCGACTGTGACATTGGGATCTGAGTCAGAATCGAAACTGGGATCTGATTCTGAAGCTTTTATCTCAGCCACCAATGACTCTTTTGAGCGACATTCATTAGTGTTGTGCCAGGGGATTTTATGGAACGCGCACCACTTCCCGGTGTCATTCTTTGTATTTTCGTTACCTTTCTTCGCTTGTGGTTGGGACTGGTTGTCCGTGTTCTGCGAGCCAGAGTTTCCCTTTCCCTGCTTCTGCGCAGGTCCGAAGTCGCACTTGTGCTTTTGCTGAAATTTCTGCTCAATTTTAACAGCATATCGATAGGAGGATCCGAGCGAAGAGATGTCCAGGAAATCCATTTTTTTGTATGTATCGGTGTAGGCCACTGCGATATTTCAGTACTAGGTGCCTCTCGGAGTCCTTGATACCTAGATTGGTGCGCAAGGTATGAAAGTTGTTAGTGTACTCTAGCACCGTTTGGTCCCTCTCTTGACACAGAATGGTCCATTTTGTGTACTGGTCATCATAGTTTCCCACGGGGTAATATTGTTCTCTGACGACATCTATAAAAGAGGCCCAAGTGGGATTAGCATCAAACAATCCATACTCGTCTGGTGAGTTTTTCTCACAATAAGTTTCCCACCAAGTTTTGACATGGGGGGCAGTCTTGAGGAGCACAAAGGTGATCTTTTCCCGAAAAAATTATGGACAGAGAAATACCCTTCTAGTAGATTCAACCATCTATCTAAGGCATCAACATCGATTTTGCCTTCAAATAAAGGGATATCAAAGTTAACTTGTACCTTGAAGGGAGTCGCATCTCCAAAATGGTTGCTCGTTGACGGTGTATTTGTCGTTGTTGGCATGCGTCGAAGGATCTGGGCGAAATTATCCATCATCTCGTTCCTATGTCGTGCGAGGGCTTCCTCGAGCAACAACTTGATATGATCTCCTGCTTCATCGTATCTCTTTTCTTCCACCATGGGAGGTCGTTTGTGGCGGTGAGAGTGATCTTCCCCAAGTGAAACTAGTTCGAGACCCAACTCTCTATATCCTAACCTCGTCGGGGACATGCACCGTGCACCGAGAAACAATCAAAGAGCAGATTGCTCTAATACCACTGATCCGGATTTATGTGGGAATGGAATAAAATAGCATATACATAATCATATACAGATATATATTGCAAAGAACACATTGATACACTAAACACATATTCTATTAAATAGCGGAAATAGAACAGACTGTAAAATACAATAGCTAGAATGGTGGTAGTTATCTCTGAGAAGAGATGTGATCGTTATGCTCATTTGTGCCAAGGTGAATACAAAAAGAGGCCGAAAGGGACTATTTATCATAAGCATGAGGGAAAGAATCCCAAACATCCAAAAACCTAACCCTATAAGATTAATCTTCATAAAGTTTGTGGCCCCAAGGTGGTTAGTTGAATAGTCAACTTCTCGAGGTCATAAATTTTGCATATGATCTCCATTTGGGGCGCTCGGTGGCCCGTTGGAAAGGTCTATCTGATATTTACAACTTTCGACTGGGACCAAATCCATGTCATTGGAAACTCATTGGCCCCTCAAATCACCAAAAAACATCGTTTAGGGCCTCAAAACGGCCCCGGAAGTTCGGGACCTGAAAACCGTAGAAAAAATACCAGAAATTTGCCAAAATGGGAAACTGTTTTGAGCCAGTGGAATAGGTGGGTGGCCACCAATATCCATCTGGATCAGCATAAGTTGGAAATTACGAAAATCAATAACACATTAAGAAGCAATACTGAAGAAGTATTTCAACTAAGAAATCATAACAAGACATTAATTACAAAGATCAAAAAATTGAAAAATAATCGGAAGACAGAACATTCTAATGAAGACTTCGAAGGAAGAATACTAGAAAACCAAGAAGAAAACCATCGCCTGAAAAATCTTAATCAAGAACTAGAGGAACAAATCAAGAAGTTAAAAGAGGACAAAAATTTGCAAGAAGAAAGGTTCGAGAAGTTACCGAGTAATAACAATATGTTAAAGGACAAATTAGAGCAAATACATAAGGAATCATCTAGACTCTCGGGAAAGCAAATTCAAGTTGAGGAACAAGAAAAAAATACATACTCAACTGAATTATTATCAACCAATAAAACGCTAGAAGCTCAAGAAGTTGATGTTCCTATAAACACCCCACAAGCGACTCGAGTACCGTATCGCCATCCAAATCACAAGAGTCGTTATGATCAACAACAAGGACAAGGGGAAAATAAACAGTTTTATACCTATAAAGATCAAAGACAAAATCGACAACTCCGAACAAGCGATCAGCAAAAGGTTCCAATGAAGCTAGATCTCGGATGGACCACGTCACAAATGACGCAATATTTTTACTTCATGTTTAAAAGAACACATCATCTCGTTTCATCAAGTGTCGCAACTATCAACACAAAAGATCACGAGGAAGCCCTTAGATCAAGAACAAAGGATCAAAGTCGTGCATAATCATGCTTTGAGGACAAATAATCTATAAGAGGAAGGCAATGTAACATATAAATATAGATAAAATAATGTTAATTATAAAATAATAAATTAATAATAATAATAAATTAATTAATAATGTCTTACGAAAAGACATGTCTATTGTGAAAGGGTATTCCGTCAAATATAAATAAGGGAAACTGTCAATTATAAATTCAGTATTCATATCTCATCATAATATATATTTTTATTATATAAAATTCCTTTATGGACTATCTGTGTTACTTGCACTAGGTTTTCCCATAAGAAACATGTTTTTGTTTTTTCAGGGGAGGCAATGGCATGTGTTGCATTGTCAAAGGTTGGGTGGCGATGCGACAAATTGCATCACCTACGATGAAACGAGCACTTGGAATTCTGTATAATCTAAGGTGCCTGGCTTAGGTTCTGTTAGGTTGGTTTCGATGAGGCGTAGTTCGTGTGATACTTGTGCTTGATGGCCAAGCCCAACTAGCAAGGTCACGTCGATGTCGCACTGTGACTAGAATTTCGAACGGTATGGGACACTCAAGATCGAAAAATAATTCTAGGCTCCTGACACTATGGACTATAGAAGAACAAGTGGACCACTCCCTAAACCCATCTGAAGGGATCCCTATCTTTGCAAGTGGAAGCCAGAAAGAGGATAAGGATGTTGAAGAGTCTATGGATAAGAGGATTGGTGAAGGGAATCGATTGGGTAGACCAATTTTAATTTTGGAAACCAAGGGAGATCTAGAGGCATGTAGGCTACGAAGGCACTAGCACAAGTACTAGCCTAGACTTCAAGGAAAATTGTGTTTGTAGCAACGATGAGACTAGTGGTCAAAAGAAACTAGGAAATACATCAACCTATCATCCCATTAGTGGTCCATCTCTTGAGAAGTTAACAAGGTCAAAGTCATACACAATTAACCCATTTAATTCATTTGTAGAGTTGAGAGGTGCAGATTGCTCCAAGGTAGAAGTGAGAGGAATAGAATTTTCAAAAGATTTGGAGGGTGTAGTGAATAGAATTGTCAAAAGATTTGGAGGGTGTAGTGAAGTCTTTGGATTCCATTGAAGGTTTAGGCCAAAAGGAGGGGGAAAATAGGGTGAGAGAGGAAGTGAGTAAACTACAAGTAACCTATGGAAGAATGGGAAAAAATGCATCAAACTATAGAAGATGAAAGATAAGTTAGTATTGGGCGAGCACATAACTATGGAGTAGATTGTAGTAATGACAATCAAGATGTTAATGGACTATTTTTATGGAATTTTTTCCATGGAGATTAATCTTGTACACTGGATGGATTAGAACTGATCACAACTACTTGGTTAGGTGTATGACTTCCATACAATGGTGAGAGGGATTATTGATTTCCATTTTATAACAAAAGAAAACATTGGCTCAATTTTGAAGATAAAGTGGTATTTGGGTTCCTTGTATCTAACACTAAATAATGGGACCCCTTCCTTTGATCCTATAACTAAGCGGTTGATGAAGTAGCTAGTATAGGGTTGTGGATGTCTTCAAATCCATAATTGATATGCTAGGAATTTTTTTGAGTTGGTATGCTAATTCCATAGTATAAAATCTCGATCTATGGAAAGAATATTGATGGAACTAGAGGTTAAAAATGGACTATTCAAGGAGATTGAGATAGTATTGGAGACAAAAACCTATGTCCAACCACTGGATAAATGCAATATATTTGATGTTATGCATGTCACATTCATGGACATTTAATGGAGGTATGTCCCTTGAAGTTTCATATTAAATTCTAGAAAAGAAGAAAGAGGCTAAGGAAGGTTCGGAAGGGGTAAGGAGTAAGTCACCAAACTTCCTTAGGAGGAACTACTAAAAAATTTAATGGTCAAGTTTGGCAAGAAAAGAGAAAGAAAATATTAGTTTACCATCCCTTGGCAAGGGGGTTGCAGGAAGCTGTGGTCACAGTTTAAGGAGAAGAGGATTCTATAAAGGATTCGAATGAGATAATGGAAGATCATAATGATGGGTATGATCAACCAATTTGTGATTCAGTTAGTGGAAACTCCCACATTGTACACATCTAGGATTAAGGGTAAGTTTGTTGTCATTTCTAATACTTCCTAGTTATCCACAGATTATGTCTTGAATAATGTATATTGGTATGGTTTAGTAGTAAATTTGGTTGCTCCTAAAAAGAAATACAAGATGAAGGGGAAACTAGCTAAGGAAGGGAAGGGCCATCCAATAGGGTTCTTTGGGGGTATGTGATCTGACATTTTATTAGAAGTGGGGAAACCTTGGTGCAATCAAGGGGAAATTCACAAACCTAATATTTCCTTATTCAATAAATGGAGGAGGGTTCTTAAGACCTATACAAATCATGGAAGGCCCTATACATTCTTAGTTGTAAATTTTGAAGGGATCTCAAGGGATTTGTTTTCAAGCTAACTTGATATTCATTATGAATCAAAGTTACATCATACTGTAAAAATTTCAAAACCCTTATCTTTGGAAATAGCTTGTTATCCAGAATGACAATAACTGGGATCGCATATAAAAATTCTTCTAACAGAAAAAGCTTGACACTAAACTGCATCCCAAAAAAACTAAGATATCTCAAAATAAAAACCGACCCCAAAAATATTTTTCAAGAACCAGATAAGCGAACTAGATAAAAGAGAAAGATACTTTCTCAATACAAAAGTCATCCACCAACTCTTCGAAACAAAGTCTACCATCAAAAATACGCATTGCCTCTTTTGATAATTTGTCTGCCACCAAGTTGAATTCTCTGTAGATATGGAAAAAGGATGTATTTGAGAAAAACTTATTTAGATCGAGAATTTTTCTTTTCCACGCATCTAAATGGAGGGCTGACAAAATATGAGAACTATTTTCCCAATCAATAATAAGCTTTGAATCTGTTGCAACCTGCAGATTCTGGATACCTCTTTTTTTGCATACCATAAGAGCCCCCAACATGCCATAATTTTGTATTTATTGTTTGAACCTATACCTCTTGACATCTTAAGTTTGCATATAAAACTAGGTTTAATTTGTATAAGAATGCCTGCACCTCCCATGCCATTCTTGAAAGCACCATAAAAAAAACCACTGAAAAGCACATATCCAAACATGGACTTCTGATAATCCTATTTTTTGGAAGAACATAGGGACTACAATATTCAAAAAAGTGGCTTAAATCACGAGCGCATACTTGAGGAGGATGAGTACAAATTCCTTCAAAAATATGTCTATTTTTTCTCTTCCAGATATCCCAAATGATAAAAAGAGGAAGTTCCTTATAGCTTCTATTAGTATTCAACCAATTCTGAAGACTTTCAAGCAAGTTGTTTGAGAACCAACTATGTTTTAAAGAAACAACATGAATGCTATGGGACCAAACTTCAAAGGTAAAATAACAACTTACAAACAGGTGACTTACTGTTTCAAAATCCACCCTACAGAGGTAACAAAATCCTGGACCCAGTTCCCCAAACATAGCCAAAGAAAACATATTAGTTTTACTGGAACCTTCCACTTCCAAATGTTTGAAATAAATTATGTCGAATAAACACCTTTTTCTGAAAAGAATAAAGTCATAAGCCATCCTTTCATTTATGGAACCATCCAATCCGGACCAATCCCATACTAACCGGTCATGTATGTTTGGAAGTATTATACTAGTTGGAGGGGAAGTTATATGTGATTAATTCAAGCTTCTCAACCTCTGTGATTGGAGCTATAAAAAAATTCAATTGATTGGGGAAGGTTTTTATTGTGGTTAAAATGTGTCGTCCATAGGAAGATAGAGTCCTATATTGGGAAGAGGTTATGGGTTAAAATCCCCTCGAAGCTCAATTTTTAATTATAGGGGGTAACTTAAACCTAATTATGAAAAATAACATAGATTTGGTGTAGCACTGCTAGGTAGGATCCACTGGTATAGTTTTTTGTCCAAAATTTTGAGGAAGCTCAGCTAATGGATGTGGAACCTATGAAGTTGGCCCCAACCTAGAGAAACCAAAGTATGGGGATAAACATGATATCTAAAAGGATTGATAGGTTCTTGGTTTATGAATATGTCCTAAGTGATCCATAAATAATTGGACGACGGATTGAGGTGGTGGGGAACTGTTACCATATTCCTATTACGATCCAATTGGAAAAGGAAGATAGTAAACCACCTAGCTCTTTCATGAAGTTAACTCGAGGTGGTTGGAAGAAGAGATCTTTCTAAACTTGGTAAAAGGTGAATGGGTCATATATGACAGGGCTCAAAGGGAGTCTATTAGTCTTCATTTTGAATCTAACCTTAAGAACATTAAGAAGGTGGCATCTAATTTCGATTTTTCAAAGAGAAGAAAATATGAAACTTAAAAAGGGTGGAAAAACAACTAGCAAAATTATATGGACGTAACTTTGAAGGATTTTTTTACAAAATATATTAGGGGCAATTAAGGAAGTTGGAATAGGAAAAGAGGAAGTTATTTGAAGATAAGGAGGCTCAGTGGAGAATTAAGAACAAGATAGATTCTATGGTTAGCTAGAGACTTAAGAGGGGAATTATGTGGTTAGCTAGTGGTGATGAAAAATTTTTAAAAAAAATCACAATTACACAAACCATGGGAAAAAAAGTCAAATACCATCCAAGAAATGTAAAATGTATAAAACAATGAGACTTTCAAAGAAACAAAAACTATCAAGGTCTCCCACTTTAAGGGTTTATATAATTAACTAGATAATGTTAACATCACAAAAGTGGTAAGGATAGCCTCTTTATTTCCATGTTTTATTAGAGAGGAAGAAAATAAATCTTCGAGGAAATGACCAAAGAAGAATTAAACATTGTATTGGGTTCTTTTCATAAAGATAAGAGTCTTGGCCTAGACGAGAAGTTCTTCATTGGCTTCTCTGAGTAGATGGAATAGGAATTGTAAATGGTGGTGGAGGAAACTAGGCAAACCGGTAGGGTTTTAGGGGCATTCAAGTCAACTTTTCTTCCCCTAATCCCTAAAAAGGATGGCCTTGCCTCCTTCGATGATTTCAAGCCTATTTCACTATGCAACATTTTTCATAATAAAATTGCAAAAATTATATCAATTAGGGTTAAGAGAATTTTATCCAAGTCTATCTCAAAGGAGTAGTTCAAGTTTTTTACATGGGTGACAAATTCACAAAGCAATAGGGGTGGACTAAGAAGGGTTGCACTTTATCAAAACCCACAAGAAGTTGGTTGTGAAGTTAGACCTCTCAAAGGCTTATGATAGATATAATGGGATTTGCTTGAGATTGATTTTAATTGTGTCCAAATCATGAATTCGATAACGAGATGTATGTTCTCTATTTCCTTTGCAATTTTAATTAATGGCTCAACACCTTAGAGCTTCCAAAGGCATGAGGAAAGAATTACCTATGTCTACTTTGTTATTCTTGATTATGTAGAAGGATTGTGCAAATTGATTTCATAGGCTAGAAGGACTAGATATTTGGGAGGAATAAAGATAGATAGATCATTCTTATTGAAACATTTGTTGTTTATTGACGATGTATTATTGTTTAGTGATGGTTCTAGAAGGGATGTTGTTGGACTAAGAATGATTATGGATCTATATTGCGCAACTTCAAGTATGGAAATCAGTATGCAAAATTCATTTATAGTTTTCAATGGTGTTGAGGAGGAACAAGAAAGAAACAATTTACAAGTATTCCATTATTAGAAAGTGCACTTCAAAGAAGGATTTAAATACCTAAGCTTTATTGGAAATGGCTAGTTGAGAAGATTAAGAAAATAACTAAAAAATGGTGTAATAGGTGGCTCTCCTTGAAAGGTAGATTGGCGCTAGTCAAGTTAGTGCTGGAGGAAATACTCGTTTATTGTCAATCTATAACATTCATCCCAAAAGGGGTGTTAGAAACAATCAAGAAAAAAATGGTTTAATTTCTTATGGATTGGCTCAAAAATATTCATTTTTTCAAAAGCATGCTAGCAACTAAGAGTGTGTGGAGGTTGATATCCAAAGAAATATTATGGAGCCGAGATAACTCAAAAACATATAGATCCCTTAACAATAGAAGAATGGGCATTGAAAGAAAAAAATTCATTCCATAATGTGTTGAATATGTGGAAGTCTATATTTTTGTCAATTACATTTGTTGGAAATTTTTTAGTATGGAAGATGGGGAATAGATCCAATGTGAGGATTGCAGTTGATCCTCAGGTAGGGAGTGGAGAGGCATATAAATTGTTGAGGGAGTTAATTTATAATTTTTCGAGTCAAAGTATTTATAAGGTATCATAGGAAATGGATCTTGACAATACTATTTGGAGATTAGCAATACTATCTCACAACGAAGTTGGATCCCAAGAGAGAGGATAAGGTTATTGGAGAGGGAATTGGAGCTTCGAAATGGTTATATAAATCAATTGAAAAAAAATCATGGAAAGATAAGAGGGGACAAGAACCTATCTGTCTATTCTAAGAACCATGTTTTGGGGGAAAATACACCAAGGATAACCTATAAATCAATGTTCAAAGAAGATAATCAAGGACCGATGCACTAGTGGTGGAAGACATATGGTAGTTAAAAAAAACCCTAAAATCAAAGTATACATATATGGCTTGCCTTAAAGAATTGTTAGAATTTTAAATGCAATAAAGTAAAGGATCACTAAAATATAGACAAGCACGGCATAAACAATAGTACACAACAATTTATCCTAGGAAACCCTCATGGGGCAGAAAACCCAACAAAACGTCTTCAATATAGATTCGTCGTAAAGTACAATGTCAATCTCGTGCAATAACCCAAAAACAAGATGTCTTCAAAATAGCTACTCTTCTCTCCCAATAGATTCGACTTTCTCTCTCTACTCATGAGAACTTGAGTGAATGAGTAACATACCAAATGAGGAGGGCGACCTCCTATTTATACTAATCATAAAACTGACCTTTTTTCCTAACAAAGTCGACTTGACCTCTCAAACAGAGCCGACTTGTCTATGATAAAATAAAATATTATTTTCATGCTTTTTTTCTGAATTCTTCTAGGTCGACACAACTAGTAGGGTTTACATTGATTCTTTCAATGACTCTTACATGAATAAATACAACATAAATGATTCCCGAAGGAAGTACAATACAAATAATACAAATAAGAGCTTCTGAAGTTACATTCTTCAACACTTCCTCTTAATAAGGAAGGTATTCTTGTGGCACTGTCATCATCATCATCCCGTTGTTGCAACTCTGTACTCTGACCATTGACTTCTAACATCTCTCAAATCTATACTTCACTAGAAGTTTTGAACGAGTAAGTCATCTGGTGGTTCCATCCCAGGAGCGTACATTACGTCGCAATAGCGACCACCTACGTTACCTTACCACGTGTCTAAATCATCTTGTGAGTATAGCCTAGGAGACTCAATTACGTCACACACAGTGACTACCCGCTAACACCTCGTATCATGTGGAGAACATCCCAGGTCCAAAACCTGCGTCTTCTCACATCGGGGAAACACAACTCTGTGAGTGTAGCCTAGGAGACTCAATTACATCACACACAGTGACTACCTGCTACCACGTCACCTCATGTGGAGAACAGCCCAAGTCCAAAACCTGCGTCTTTGCACATGTGTGTTTCCCAACATAGCATAGAAGTTCCCAACATAGCATAGAAGTCTAGAGACTCAATTACATCACCAATGTGACTACCTATTGCATCCCTGTGAGTGTAGCCCAGGAGACTCAATTACGTCACCGAAGTGACTACCCGCTACCACATCACATTAAGTGGAAACCTTCCCAAGATCTCAATTACACCAGCATAGATCCATCTTAAACTCGTATCTATCAAGCACTGAGAGGCATCCAATTTCTTGAGGTGTATTTCTTTTTTAAAATTTAAACTCAAGAAATTTGATCTTTCTTGATTGATAGATCCGGGTTTAAGTTTTAAGTTTTTATTTTATAAAGGAACATCTATTTTTTAATTACTTTTCATAATATTTTATTTTATGAACCAACATGGATTTTTTTTTTAAATATTTTCCATAATTTTTATTTTATGAGCCGACATGAATTTTTTAATTATTTTGTTACTAATGTTATAACGTTATATCACGTTAGAGGATCTCTCCCATACTAGGTTGTAGAGCACCTCGTTTCACTCGGTGCAATTATGAGCCGACATGAATTTTTTAATTATTTTGTTACTAACGTTATAACGTTATATCACGTTAGAGGATCTCTCCCATACTGGGCTGTAGAGCACCTCATTTCACTCGGTGCAATCACTGCGTGACTACTCGTGTCTCACACATGCTATGTTGTTCATCCCTCCTTTCGAGGAACCTTGATCTAGACCACTCCAATCTTGTCCCTATAGTACTCAAACTTCACTCTCAACAGAGGCTTGGTCAACACATCAGCTATTTGCTCCTCTGTTAGTACATATTGGACCCTCACTTCTCCTCTCTGCACCATATCCCAAATATAGTGATACCTAATCTCGATGTGCTTCGACTTGTCATGAAACACTGGATTCTCGGACAACTTCACACAACTATGGTTGTCACATAAAATACAAATCACCTCCGACTCAAGATCGAACAATTCTGCAAGCAACTTCTAAACCCACACTGCCTCACAACTAGTTGAACAAGTTGCCATGTACTCTTCTTCGGTTGTACTGAGTACCACACTCGTTTGCTTCCTACTGAACCAGGAGATCATACCGGATCCTAAACTAAAGCAACACCCTAATGTGCCTTTTTATATTTGGCATTATCGGCCCAATCCGCATCAACATAACCCTGCACGTTAATCTTCTGATCTGACGAATATCTGAGGCCATAATCAATCATACCCCTCAGGTACCTCAACACATGATTTTCCGCAATCAGGTGAACACGTCACAGCTCTACCATGTACTAACTCAATGTGTTCACCGCAAAGCATATATCTGGCCTCGTGTTCGTTAAGTACATCAACCAACCTATCATCTTCCTATATACAGTGGCATCCACTATCTCTGAAGTATCACACAGCAGCTTCAAATTCAATGCCATTAGTGTGGCCATGGCCTTGCAATCCAACATCTCGAATCTATTCAGGATCTCTACTGCGTATTTTCCTTGGATAAGGAAAAGTTCTTCTGGATTTTGCCACACCTCAAGACCTAAGAAGTAGTGCATCATACCCAAGTCTTTCATCTCAAATTATGCGGCAAGTTTCCTCTTTGTTTCTACTATGAGCTTCTCATCAACTATCAGGAATAGATCATCTACATACAATAGTAGTATCATTGGTTTCACATCCTCGACCTTGAAGTAAAGGTTGGAACCACTTTACTATTGGTAAAATTTGAATCTCGTCAAAAACCCTTCAATCATGTCGTACCATGTCATGGGTGCCTATTTCAAATCATATCAGGCTTTCTTCAATTTACACACATGATTTTTCCTATCATGTGTCTCAAATCTCAGTGGTCACTCCACATACACTTCTTCCTCTACTACGTCGTTCAGGAAGGTAATCTTCACATCCATCTGGTGTACCTTCCACTTCATTACTACAACTATAGCAAGTATAGATCTTATCGAAGTGTGTCTTGCAATAGGGGCAAATGTCTCCTCATAGTCTATGCATTTTTTTCTGGGAGAAGCCACAAGCCACAGATCTTGTCTTGTATTTCTCGACACTTCCGTATGCCGCATGGTTTATCTTGTAGATTCATTTGGAAGACACTACTGACTTCCCTATTGGTCTCGGAACCACATCCCATACATCATTCTTCATGGTCGACTAATACTCTTCGATCATAAAATCCTTCCATACTTTCTTTTCGGATGCATATTCATAACGAGAAGGCTCTGCATCAATTATGTCACATAGCAAGGCTAGATAGTTGGAATATGGTCAAGGTCTCTTACTTTCTCTGGAAGTCTCATCTGGAGCACCATACTTCTATGCATCTTGAATAGCCTCTCGTGCCCAAGTTGGTCTTCTCTTGTGAGTGTTCACCTCTTGGGGTGGATCTACAGGTCTATGTGGCTCTGTCATGTCATGGTCTTCGAGTTCGTCTAGAATCATCTCTTCCATGATTGTGGCTCTAACTCTGAGAGCTTCAGGTTCTTCTTCATGTGCTTCATCGGAGTGAATCTTCCTCGATCTATTGAAAGATGTATCTTCATCAAAGGTAACTTCTTTGCTAGTTTCGCTCTTCTTAAAGCCTGGTATATAAATTATGTAAGCCTTTGATGTGACATTGTATCCGATGAAGTTACCCTTCTTTCCTGAAGGATCCAACTTGGTTATTTTCTCCTTTGAAACATGTATGTATACAGGACAACCAAATATACTAAGGTGGTTGACTTCAGGTTTCTCTCATGTAAACATTTCTTCAGGTGTCTTATTCTCAAGTACGTGATGCAGGGTTATGTTCTGCACATAAACTGTTGGTCTTGTTGCCTCAGCCCATAAGTGCATTGGAAGGTCCTGATCATGGATCATGGCCTTCACTACTTCCATTATCGTCATGTTCTTTCTTTTTGCAATGCCATTTTGTTGTGGATTGTAGGGAGTGCTCATCTCCCTCTTAATCCCTGATTCTTTACATAAGATTTTGAAATCTCCTGAAGTAAATTCACCGCCATTATCTGATCTTTAAGTCTTTATTTTCTTTTCAATGTGGTTTTCTACAAGGGCTTTGAATTCTTTGAATTTGTTGAATAATTCATCTTTAGTTTTCAAAAAATAAATCCAAGTTTTGCGAGAATAATCATCAATAAAGGATACATAATATGCATACCCGCTTAGTGAGTTGGAAGACAGAGGTCCACATACGTCTGAATGTACTATCTCCAAGATCTCCTTTACTTTGCTATCACTGCTAGGAAATGGTTTCTTCACGTTCCTCCCTTTTGTACATCCTTTGCATATGCCTTCATGTTTTCTTTGGATCTCGAGTAGACCAGTCACCATTTTGCTCACGATGGGTAATGCCTCGTGGTTTATATGTGCAAACCTTTTGTGCCATAGTTCACTTATTCCATAGTTTCATGAACCAATGCTTATTATGGTTTACCTTTCAATTTGTACAAGCCTCCCTCTTACTCTCCAATTACTACTGCATCATCAATACATTTACCTTTTGGCCACATGAGTACTTGGCCATCAACAAATGCAACTCAAAATACCTTCTCATCTAAGGCTGATATGGAAAGTAGATTCTTCTTTAGTCCTGGTACATAGAGAACATCTTTCATCTTATAGGATTTCCTAAGTCCAGTTTATAGGATGCTTCTCCTACCCCTTTTATGGGATACTGGTAAGCATCTCCAAGTTTCACCTTGGGAGGTGAGTCCTTTTCAGTCAAGTTGTTGAGTGAGTTCTTGAAACATGTCATATGCTTGGAAGCACAACTATCAACAAGCCAATCATTGCTACCATGAGTAACAATGCCTGTGAGTGTTGAAATCAGAACATACTCTTCATCACTTGAAGAATATTCCCTTACTATCTTCTTCACTGGTTTTTCATCTTCTATAGCATGAGCATGATGCCTCTTCTTATTTCCTTTCTTGTTGTTGACTTTCTTCTTGGGGCAATTTCTTGCAATGTACCCCATTTCGTCACAATTGTAACATTTGAAGTTTGAATAGTCCCTGTGAGATCTTTGATTCTTTTGGAATCTTCTAGATTTGTGAGAGTGTTCTTTCTTGCTCCTCTTTGCATGAGCTACCAAGGCTTGGTTATCATATTCACCCATCTTCTCTCCTTTGGCTTCAATTTTGGCTACTTCCTAAGCACAAGTTTCCCAAAGCCCACTAAATCTAATGAGCTTCCTTCTAGAACATATCCATTGAATGAATGATTCTCGTGATCTTGGGAAACCATTCAATGTAGTCATTACTAATTCAACATTTTTGACATGATCTCCAATAGTTTCCAGTTATTCTTTGATTTGGGAGACCCTTGTGAAATCAGATTGAATGCTTTATGAGCTCTGCATCTTCACACCCTTGAGTTGAGTTCTCAATGTCATTTTTCTATTAATGTTCATCCCTTCAAACAATCTCTTCAATGCATTGAATATCTCTTTAGGAGTCTTCAAAGATGAGATCTGGGGGATCAAGTGATCCTTATGGAGTCAGCAATGATCCTCTTGGCCTTAACCAAGTTCTTCTTGTATTTAGCTTTTTTTTCATCTCCCTCTAGTTCCGCAACTTCTTCTTCGACAAAGTTGTCCAACTCATTCTCTTCTAGAATGAGCATCACTCTATACTTCCAAGCACAGAAGTTATCTGCTCCTTCAAGCTTATCCTCAAGCTTGGTGTTGTTTGTCATTTTGATAAAATTAGAACCTCAAATGGAAATAAGGATAATAGCACTTACCAATTGAGATTCTCCAATCAAATGCTTGCTTCAATGTCTTATGAGATCTAACTTCTGGTTGACCTAGGGTTTGTCAAAGAAACTGTAATTTTTCAACTTTAGAATCTTGAAAAACTGAATGGAGAGAGAGAGAGATGTGCCTCCCTAAGGCGAGTTGAGCAAAGGTCCTTTTCTTCCAAATCTGTGGACAAAACTACCAAAAACTTGATGCCCTAATTTCCCGAGCAGTAGTGAGTAGGCCAAAAATGAAAATTCTTCGATCTAAATTCTGCCTCCACAGAAAAATGCACCCTCCTAGATCGAGTTGCTTTGACCTCTTTTTCCGTCCAAACTAGGGTGAAAAGCCTCTGAAATATGAAACCCTAGTTTTCACTTCCGACAATTTCTGTTGCACAAGGTCTTTTTTCGGGCTAGCTCTCAAACCATGTTAGAATTTTAAATGCAATAAAGTAAAGGATCACTAGAAGATAGACAAGCACAGCATAAACAATAGTACACAACAATTTATCCTGGAGAACCCTTGTGGAGCAGAAAACCCAAAAACAAGATGTCCTCAAAGCAACTACTCTTCTCTCCCAATAGATTCTGCTTTCTCGCTCTACTCATGCAAACTTGAGTGAGTGACATACCAAATGAGGAGGGCGACCGTCCTATTTATACTAATCATAAAACTGACATTTTTCACTAACAAGGCCGACTTGACCTCTCAAACAAGGTCGACTTGTCTAGGATACAATAAAATATTATTTTCATGTTTTTTTCTAGATTCTTCTAGGCCGACACAACTAGTAGGGTTTGCATTGACTCTTTCAATGACTCTTACATGAATAAATACAACATAAATGATTCCTGAAGGAAGTACATACAAATAATACAAATAAGAATATCTTCTGAAGTTACATTCTTCAACGAGAATAAGTTAACAGTTGCTACAAAGGAAATCACCTATATGGCATGTAAACATGTTGTAAAAACTATTGACCACGTATTCAATAATTGTATATATACAAATCAATAATTGTATATATACAAACACTATTTGGATAGAGAATTGGAATTGTTAACTTGCTATGAGAGAGCTTTGAATGGGCAATTTGTTAGAGAATTGTTGAAAAATTGGATGTAGAACAAGTGTGAAATTCAACTATATTTCAAGATAAAGGATTTCTCAAATTCCAATGTGTTGTTCAAATTTTGACTAGTATAAAGGTGTTGAGAAAGAGAGAAAAGCAAAGATGCATGGATCCTCCACTAATTGAGCCAAGTGGGGCTTGGGGCTATTTTGATAATGTAATCCCAAGGTAAGTGAAGCAAGTGGTATCATATCCCTATATAAGTCACATTTCTAGTTGTTCAAACCAAGCTCAAGGAGTGGTTCCAACAATTACATTGACTTACTTGCATTAAAATTGTAATTGAAATTGGCATTGGTGAAAAAATCCGAGATCTTCAAGTCTTTAGTGATTCATCTATGGTTATAACTGGATGCTAGGAATGTTCAAGATGGAAAATCAAGTTCTCATCCCAATCTTAGATGATCGCAAGCATATGGAGATAGCCTTCTCCAAAGTATCATTCAGCCACACATTCTCAGGTCCACCTCTCGCCAAATATAAGATTTGTTCGTTGGACTATAATGAAGGGTGGATCTAAGAGTTCAAGGATGGAACTGCTCGGCCTATTTATCCAATGAAAGAAATGAATTCTGGAAGAATGTTTTTGGGGTCAAGAAAAAGTCAGCCTGCTTGATATAGAAATGGATGTAAGTAATAATCTGACTAGTATGAGGCAAACTAGATATGTATATTTTGATTTCTTTAGAAAGATCAAATATATGGTTTTTTCTATGGAGGCCTTGTAGAGGCCTATCATTCTTATAATGCTTTGGGGATTTTTATAAAGCCCAATAATTACAAGATTCATGGTTGGGCAGATTGAGGGATTCTTGTAAAAATAAAAAATAAAAAGTTAATTTTAAGTTTCTTTGGTCTAGTAGAGAGCGTATCTATCACAATGCCACAAGTCTTCGAGTAGCATTCATTCATAAGGCAATTCTTATAAAAATCAAAATGGTTAATTTCAAAGAGGGTATATGTCACAATGCTCCAAGTCTTGCCCAAATTTTTTTTTTTTAACACCTTAGGTCTTACAATATCCCTTCAATCAAATGGTAGGCCAATCACCAAACATAACACCTTGGGGGATGTAGCCTCAAAAAATATTCATCATTTTGGAAAGTCTCTCACTGCTTATATAAGCCGATATCTAAAGATGGGTTGTGGAATTAGAGCATCGTACAAAAATGCATTGTGCTAAAGTTTATTGGTCACTAGATCCAAAGCCCAAACAAATAATTCTTATAATGCTTCTAAAGTGTGGAAAGCCATAGTCCTAGCTTTTAGCTTTATTAGGGTGAGGAGGCAAGACTTAGGGTCAACCCCTAGGTAGGAAGTAGAGTCCTACAAGCTACTTAAGAATGAGATCAATGGCCTTCATAGAAAAAGTCTTCGACCTAACCCAAGCTTCCTTCTCCAAAGCTCACTTCCATAAGGTAGCATTTAGGCTTTGGAGTTGAGAAGGAGCATTTGGAGGCTTATGTAGAAAAACTTAAGCCATGTGTGCATTAGAGAATATGAGTCGGTATGGTCACAAAGAGATGTTCTATGGATTTATACTCCCAGCCTAAGTTTGTTCCAAATAGACCTGAAGACACTCAAAGATATTCCTTATGCAAGGTGGCAGAGAATATTAACCAATTACTCTCTATCCCTACACTAGTTCTATTTGAGCAAAATTTGATCTTTTAACTGACATAGAGGACATTGGCAAGGGAGTCAATAGCAACATGCTTTATCAAATGTCAACAGAACAGAATTGAAGGAATACAAAGCTCTACCCTTGATTGTATCATGGAACATTTGGCTACCTAGGAATGCAACGAGCTTTGATGACAAACTCATTCCTCCTCTGCATGTGCCATGTAACACAGGCCCATCTTCTCTAGTTATAAATCTGTGCCTCAAGGTTTCTTCACAACAGCAGTTAATTCATAAACTCAAGGCACCCTGCCACCGCAGGTGGCATGCTCTTCTTAAATTATTCACGCTTATGTTTAAGGCCGACTTAGTAAGGGGGCAAATACCTTTATATAACTTGCTCTTAAACTGCTTATAAAACTGGCTGTTGAAAAAAATTTCAAATTTTCAAATTTGAGAGTGCCATGTAAGACAGGCCCATCTTCTCTAGTTAGAAATCTGTGCCCCGAGGTTTCTTCACAAAAGCAGTTAATCCATGAACTCAAGGCACCCTGCCACCGCAGGTGGCATGCTCTTCTTAAATTATTCACGCATGCGGTGGCATGCTCTTCTTAAATTATTCACGCTTATGTTTAAGGCCGACTTAGTAAGGGGGCAAATAATTTTATATAACTTGCTCTTAAACTGCTTATAAAACTGGCTGTAGAAAAAAAATTCAAATTTTCAAATTTGAGAGTTCTATGGTGGTCATAAACTGCTTTAGAGCCTCTTACAGAATGGAAATTTTGTTTTTGAGACCCATCTTTGAATAAGGGAAAAGTTTCATATTCTGCTTTTAATACTAATATTTTCCACCTGTATACAATGAACTTAATTCTGAAGCAGTTGCCTCTCAAAAAGTACTCCAGCTAGCAGTTGTATATTGCTTTTGGAAGGAAGCAAGGGATGGGTCATTGTACAGGAATTTCTTTTCTGTATTTGATCGAGTGACAGTGTACTAAAATGTTTTGGTGATACAGTCCAATGATTACTTCCCCAATTCTCAACATATGATTCAGAACACTTGTGGAAAGCTTTCAAAAGAATGTTATTTTCGGCATTCAAGAATTTCAAAACAACTTTTAGTCATTGATTACTATAATAATCTTAATAACCACATCGTGCCTGTTTATTCTATAGCACTATATACTTTGAAGAAAAAGATGCAAAGATTTCCAAATCTAAAATATACTTCATAAAACAGAATAAATGCGTTTCAACTGGAAATCTAAATGTACCACTCCTTTCTCTTTGCAAATGCAGTACCACTAACCCACTAAATTTGGTAAACCTACTTAGCAACATGCACATAATGTATATCAAAACTACGTCTTCGCTTCCTCTAATATTCAATTCTATTTGGAGGGGCTATAAATTTTAAAAAAATGCATATTCAGAAATTTTTGACACTGATCATGCAAAACAAGAGCTGGGCAATCTTCCTCCAATATTCAGTTCTATTTTGCAGTTTTCATCCAATACACAGTACTAATTGGAAAGTTACATATTTTTAAAAGGTATATACTAAAAAAATTAAAAATCTACTTCATTAAAGAGAAAAAATGCAATTAAACTTTGAAATCAAATTCCATCATTCTTCTCTTTGCAATTGCGATTGCACTGACCCCCACGCACATAAGTTATAACATATCCGAACTAGATCTCCTCTTCTTCCAAGATTCCGGGTTCTATTTCAACTTTATTTTGCCCTCTTGATCCAATATTCAGTTCAATTATTGCATTCATGATGCAAAACGAGACCTTTTTCCTGTGAGTGGAATTAGAACTTTTTTTTTTTGAAGTTAAAAGTCTACATCATTAAACCAGAATTAGTACATTTAAAAAATTAAAATCCAACTCTTTGCAACTGGCATTGCACTAACCCGTTAAACTTGGTAAACTTACTCAGCCACATGCACATGATGTATCGAAACTAGGTCCCTTCTGCCAGGGATATTCAGTTCTATTTTAACTTTATTTTGCCCTCTTCATCATTCATAAGGTATATACTCGAATTATTGACATCTATGATGCAAAACAAAAGCAAGGCCCTTTTTTAGTATGATTAAAACGTTTATAATCAACATATTTTGTTGAGGATGGAAACAAGACAACCAATAAAGTCCTCCACAACGATTAAAGCAACCAATGAAATCCTCCACAACAATTAAAGATATTTTCATATATTTTGTTGAGGATGGAAACAAGACATATAAACTGTAGTTGTAGACATTTTTAGGTGAAAGAATTGCAATCTATAAATCAGATTTAGGATGTAATTCAAATCCACGTCCAACATACTGCCCATTTTTTTCTCTTTGACAATTTAATGTGAATTTAGCCTTCTACGCAAAGATATAAATAATGTATATCTCAAATTAATAGTGAAAAATGCCGAGCTCAAATCCAAAATGCTTGAAAACCCCAAAGAACATTACGTTTACAAAAATGCTGCATTTAGGGTTGCAACTAGAGAGAATGCTTCTCAAATATATGAGCAGAACAAAAAACAATAGAAAAACAACAAAAATCTCAAACTGGGTTCTCCCAAGATGAGAAATAATGTGCTACCACAACTATATTCAAATTCACGCAAAGACCAATGTTCTACTTCAGAGGGATGAACCTGGAAGAGTGAGTGGCACCAATACCAGGCCTTCCATGTTTTACAGGCTTGTATGAAATTGAAAATTCTGCTAAGTAATGTCCAATCATCTCCGGCTGGGAATCACAACCACAACAATTATGATAATGTAGTGTTATTTAACTGCAATAAGCAATTATGATAATGTAAGCTATCAGAAATTAATTGTTGTTGTTGATTACCTTGATTTCAACCTGATTGAAGGTCTTTCCATTGTAAACACCAATGACACTTCCAATCATTTCTGGAACAATAATCATGTTTCGGAGGTGAGTTCGAACAGGTTCTGGTTTCTCACCAGAAGGAGCATCTAACTTCTGCTTATACAAACAGGAAAACAAAAACCAAAATAATTTATACATACCATCAGGTCAAAGAGAAAAAATGAAAGCTAACCACAAGAATTCAAAAGCCCCAAAACCAAAGAAATGGAATTTTTGCAGATAACAGTCAAATGCACCAACAAAATTTGAAAATACTAGTGTGACTGTCAATTATACACCAGATTTTAGAGTGGAGCACATATTACCCACAGAGAGCTGAATAGATGTATTAACTTATTGACACAAGCATCAGGATGAAAAGTAGATGGTATAATGATGTTTAACATTATTGGCATCTAGTTTAACATAATAAACATCAAATCAATGTAGCATTGGAATTATTAACTCCTAGTTGTCTTGTAGATCAGTGTGATAGTTATGATCATACGAGTGGGTTGTGCAATGGTGTGTCCGTAGTAGTGTGTTTAGCCATTGTTTGTCAATGGTGTTGTATGTGAAAGTTGTCCATGACTCCATTCCATCTGTGTGCACCACTGTAATGCCAATTACATAAGATCCAGCTGCAGCATGAATCCCAAAAGCTTGGAAATCACTGCTTGCTTGTAGAAACTTGATTCAGCCTGTTGCTGTTTAAGCATGTGCATATCTCCTTTTTTTTTATGCATTGGGTGAACTGAAGAGCTGTTCCAGTTGACTGTCTATGTGTATTATATGCTGCAGTAGTCCATCGATCTGATCAAATGTATAACAGTCTAATCATGGGTGTCGATCTGCAAAGGTAGAAGTTTATAGGTAAAATATCCTTGGTGGCCACTAAACCCACATATTGGATGAACCAACTGGTTGAATGGGATTGTGGTCGTTCATGCTATTGTGCCTATCCACAATGTAGTGAGCCACTGGCAATTGAGTTACCAGGTTGGGTGTTGTTGTTGTCTACACCCATGGCCTTGGTCACAATGCATATTAGAAGCCAGATTCATTGAATTGTTAGATGTTTGGGTTAGTCATGGATAGTATCATTTACCAGTGCTTGAAGGCTAGTGTTTCTTGATGTATGAATATGTTGCCGAGATGAGCCAAGACACTTGATCATGTTGCTCATACCTGTAGCCTGAAGTTGCTCGTCTGTGAAGGAGAGTGCATAGATCTACGAGTGTGATTGCAACTGAAAAATAAAGCACCCATTGGAGATTGCATTTTGAGTGGCTGTGTGAGTTTGTGACTGGAGGCGACCATGACAGAAACCACACTGATACCGATCCACGGCCCATATGCTTGTGGGTGCTGATGCAAGGTGACATGTGAATTCCATGAAGAAAAAGTCCATAATTGTTCCTGTGCGACATTTGTTGAATAAAGGCACTGATTGTTTATCAGACTTTTCCATAGAGAGCACATCATTTGGTTAAACCTTGGAGTGAACATGTGGTGCAGATGGAGCAAAGACCAGTTAAAGAGTGTGAAGCTGCCCATATCACTCCTGTATAATGAGTGGCACATAATGATCACCTTGCCTACAAGTTGAAGAGTTATTTTTGAGTGGAAAGTTGGAAACAACTCTGAAGATTCCCAAGTATGTATGTCTTGGGACCACAAGGAGAAGGACAATGAGATGTTTGACAACCACTTTCACTTTGTGTGGCCACTGTTAAAGCAGGATTTTGAGGACTGTTTTATGGCAATCCTAGAAGGATGGCTAGCTTGGTGTGTCCAATATGAAAAATCCACTTCCCTCGATTATGGCGTCTCTAAGCTGGAGTTCCAATTTTTGGTCTTTATGGAGTTGTTGGTGCATCAACCCATGTGTTTGATGGCTGTATATAGTTAGATTGTTGATCTATCATTGCATCAAGCCATGTGTTTGATGGGTGTATACTGTATATAAGCCTAATAACATATTGAGCCTAGTCAACTCAATATGTGATGTGATGTCCAAGACAAAGATTGAATCAAGATGCTGAAGTTGTAGCCACTGTTAAAGCAGTGAGCTTTAAGGATCATTTTATGGCAATCCTAGAAGGATGGCTAGCTTAGTGTCCAAAATGAAAATCCACTTTGCTCGATTATAGTGTCTCTAAGCTTGGAGTTTTAATTTTTATTCTCTATGATCAAGTGTGAGAAATCTACCTCAAGTCATTGATCAGTGTGTTTGATGTGTGTATCAGTGCCTGTTGAGAACATATTAAGATCATTGGATCTATTGTTGCATGTGCATGGTTGTGTAGATTTATGATGGTGGGGATGAAAAATGTATTGGAGTTAGAAATAAAGAAACATATTGAGCCTACTCAATATGTGATGCATTTTTTGTTAGAATTGATACTCTAAAAATTTCCCAAGTATGGAATCTACAAGACAATATTGAACCAAGATGCCTAAGATCAAGGCCAAGATATCAAGTATATGCATGACTAGATAAACATATAGGTAGAAGCACTTGGTCATATGTATCATCATCTCTTATAATTATGTAGCGTGGCAACACTATGTGACGTAAAAGTCATTCCTGAATCTGCTTAATGAGATATGCTGTCTTGAAAGGGAAATTATAGCTATATGTTGTCTCCTCTAGTTGCTCCTTGATGAAAAGGTTGTTTGACAATGGTGGTGCCATAAGACCTCAAATTGATAGGCACTGAGTACGTAGGATGGAGATGGATACATTCTATATTGGTCATATGTATAATCATCTCTTCTAATTATGTAGCCTTGCATGGCAAGACTATGTGATGTAAAAGATATTCCTAATTCTGGTTAACAAAAAATCTTCTCTAAAAGGGAAATATAGCTATATGATTTGCCTCTTCTAGTTGTTCCTTATGAAAAGGTTGTTCATCAATGATGGTGCCATATGACCTCAAATTGGCAAGCATTGAGTACATAAGATGGCGATGGATACAATCTATATCTAGACTACTTTCCTTGATAATTGGGAAGCACGATGGTTGGGTACCTAAGTGTCTTCATAGATGGAAATATGTCCATGAGATGGCAAGTTGTTCCATCTTTACATTCAAATAGATGTTAGACCCTAGCGTACAACTAGTTCCCAATCAAATTGCATGGTAACAACAAAAGGTATCCCAATTGGTATGATGTTCAAAACAACAAATCTGCTGGTAAATGTTAACGAAGGAGCATCGACAATTTGGTTGAGAGATAGAAGCGAGAAAACATTGGTTGATTATCATGGTAGTTGCAGTGAGACAACATGTTCTTGATGGAGATGATTGGTGTCAATGACAAAGTCACTTATGAGTTGGAATGATGAGATGATGTTCTACATGCAATAGAGTTTTTGGAAATTGGTCGAAAGGATGTCAATGATAGTTTGTGGCAAAAATGGGAATCAATTGGTGATAAAAACAAGGTAAAGTTCTTGTGTTATATTTAATAAAAACAATGGCCATATGAAAATGTAAATCACATCTAGTAGCACCAACGAGTTTAAGATGGTATGTGTAGATCCTATGTATTGGTTCGACAATTTTGAGCTTGCATCTTTACCTATAAAGGAGTAATGTAATGGTAACTACATGATATTTTAAAAGCTTGCACTTAGTGCCCCCATGTAATGGAGTATGTAAAGGGTATCTACCTACCGATATCTATGTATGTAACATGTAAAGGACATATCATTGTATAACCGAAGCACGAAGGCATAGCCCTTTGCCATGTGTCCCTAATGATTTGGAAAATCTGATTGGTATAGAAAAGAATGTTTATTAGGGAGTTGAAAACACTTGGGAAGAGTGGGCCATGCATCCAATGGATGCTCTATGAATGGACCATGTTGGGTGTAGACTTCTAGGAGGTTTAGTAAGCCTACAACTTGATGTTTTATGTGCATTTGAGGGGAGTTCAACAAGAAGTTGAACAAACCATGTGTACCTACAAGACAACCTACTAGAATGACAATTATAACAGTGACGTACCCATGTATTCCAATGAAATGGTTATTTCTCCATATGGACTTGACAATAGATGATGTCTACATGATCAAGGTAAGACTATAAGAGATGCAAGATTGGAGATAACAAAGGAGATGGTTTGTGATCTCTTTTTATACTACAAATCCAAGGTGGTAATTTGTCAATTTAATGATTTCTAGGCCCCTACATTAGATTTGTTACCAATGGCTCAATTCGAACTGGACAAAGGATTGGGGAGGAAGAAGGAATTCCTAAAACGGATCTAGGGTTAGCATCGTTGGTACTAGAAGATTACTAGATCAATCTCCATGGAGGCATCTAGAGGGGGGGTGATGCCCTCCCCTACAAGTAAATCCCATCAACTAACAAAAATCCCACCAACAAAAAACCAAATCCAAGCTCAAGACAAGCAGGCAACTCCAAAAATGAGTTTGGGGTGCAAGAAACACTAAAGCCAATATCAAGTGAGCTGGGGAAGAATCAACAGCCCACCAAAAAACCAACTAGAAACCCCAATAAATGTATCCCTAATACAAACCAAATACCCAAATATAAGACATTTTTTTATATAATCATGAAAATATTCAATATAATGCATGATCATGCTGTGCTCGAAAAAATTATGGAGATATAGAGAAGGGCCTCATCTAGTGGATCAACACCCGCCAAAAACCAAAAGGGCACATTAATCTTGAACTTGAATCCAACAATTTTTTCACAATGATTTTCACAAATATGGAGGATCACAACAAAGTTTTTGAAAATGGTCCATTTTTTTCAACCGTGTCAATGTAAAACTCTGATTTTGGACAAAAAAAAATCAAGCCCAGTAAAGAAGACTTCTTCACCACTCTTGCATAGATTTGAATGTACTTGATGCCTCAAGACAAAGGAACCTTGGAAGGTTTAGGCAATACCATCGAAACCCTTGTCAAAGTGTTAGAGATCACTAAACATGTAAGGTATATTTCATATGCCAAGATCAGCATGTATATGAATGTCTCACAAGCTCTCCTAAAGTCCATTTATAGGCAATACCCTCGAAACCTTTGTCAAAGTGTTAGAGATCACTAAACATGGAAGGTATACTTCATATGCCAAGATCTGCGTGTATATGAATGTTTCACAAGCTCTCTCGAAGTCCATTTGCCGAGACCATCCGAGCAATGAATGGATACAAACTCTAAACTCCCCCTTCTATTGTCGTAAATGCCAAAAAAGCATGGCCATTTGTTCAAAGATTTTGCCCCCTTAAAAGCCATTGATAAACCCAACCATGAAGTGGCAACCAAACACAAAAAGGGAGAAAACCTAGCCCACCAAAACAAATGCATAATGTCCAAACTTCACAATAATTTTGACGCCCTGGCCACTAACCTCAACAACGAGAAAAATACCACAAGCCCCACTATCTTCTCAACCCCAAAAGCAAGTCGACCTAAAACAAGAGCAAAAACCTCGAATCTTGGCAAAAGGAACAAGTGGAAAGACCTCCCATCCACAGCTTCAATGGCAACGAAAATAGAGACTATTATGACGAAGGAGGAACCAAGCAAATCATAGGATGGGGATGACATGGATCTGGGAGAACTTGACTTTCAAGGTATTGTTGATGCATGTGAAAGACAAGATCCCCACTTTATCCCAAAATGCAAGTCTTCAACTTCTCAAAGACGCATTTCATAGAAGCTAGAATAAACAGCATGCACCCTCACCAAGAAAAAGGCAAGTCTCAACTTCCTTGGGCATTAAAACTATGACTCTCAAGGAGCAACAAAAACTCCCCAAGGATGAAAAGAAGAGAGGCAAAAAAACCAACAAATAATTGTTAAAAGGACCTCAAAAGGTTGGTGGACTTGGGACAATATGTCCCAATGGCTAAAAAGTTCCTCTTTACCCTTCTACTTAAAAATGAAGATTATTACTTGGAATATGAGAGGATTGAATGGCAAAAGCAAACAAAGAATTCTCCAAAGATAAATCTACTCTAAAAAACCTACAACCCTTATGATCAAGGAAACTAAATGTACTAGAGACACATTAAACAAAATTGCCCAACATTGTTGGAAACACTGCCAAACTGAAATGAGTCACTTCTTCTCTACCCCAAACTCTATCTCAACCAAATTCCATCTAAACGAAACCTCAACTACTTGGTACATCACCAATGTCTGGTGGACATTGCACTTCCACATGGAACAATAGGAGAGGAGGCCTCAATTAGATGGTTTCAAGGTTGGATAGATTCCTTCTCTCAAAATCCTTAATGCTACAAGGACTTGTCCTTGAAGCCACAATCCTCCCTTGCTCTGAATCAAATCATTGGCTTCTTCAACTAAATCTTGACTTATGTAATTATTGAAAGAATTGAACCTTCCAATTTGAGAAGTTATGGCTTGACCATCCAAACTTCAATCACATAACCACCTTGTGAGAGGAAGCAGCTATCCATGGGGGCATGTTAATGTACAAATTTCAACATCTTAAAAACCTCAAAGCAAAGCTCAAGCAATGAAACAAGGAGGTCTGTGGAGACATTTTCAAAGACTAAAAAGAATTATAAGTGTGGCTTAGCTACAACAAAGGATAATCTATCTTCAACTAAATCTTGACTTATGTAATTATTGAAAGAATTGAACCTTCCAATTTGAGAAGTTATGGCTTGACCATCCAAACTTCAATAACATAACCACCTTGTGAGAGGAAGCAGCTATCCATGGGGGCATGTTAATGTACAAATTTCAACGTCTTAAAAACCTCAAAGCAAAGCTCAAGCAATGAAACAAGGAGGTATGTGGAGACATTTTCAAAGATTAAAAAGAATTATAAGTGTGGCTTAGCTACAACAAAGGATAATCTATGAAGGGTGATCTGAACCACTCATCTAAGAGGAATCTAAGATACAAACTCAACTAGATTTAAGAGAAATGCAAGAGGGGTTTATATTGAAGAAAAAATCTGGAGTAAAATGGTTAAAAAAAGGTAAACAAAATACCACATTCTTCCTCAAATCTACGATCCAGCATCTACATCTTGTAAGTGCGAGAGCCAAGGGAGTATTCTCTCCAATCATGCTAATATTGAAAAGTAATTTCCCAAGCTAGTCACTGAAAAGGAAAAAAATGATCAACTACTAAGGAAGATTACTTTTGATGAAGCGGAAAAGGCAACTTTGGAGATGCCCACTAGTAAATCTTTGGGACAAAATGGGTTTACAACCAATTTCTTTCACAATTGTTCATATATAATTAAAATTGATGTCAAAGGACTTATGGGGTCTCACCTACACTCTAAACTCAACCTTCTTTACTCTAATACCCAAGGAAGGGGCAAGCCATCCAAGCTAATTTCAACCAATAACACTCTATAATATTATCTACAAAATCATCACCAAGGTGATCGCCAACAAACTTAACCACTCATGTCTCATCCGAAACAATCTTGCTCATGAAACCATCCTTTGCTCAAATCAACAATAAAACCAAGCATGCTTCTCAAGCTAGATATGTCTAACAAAATCAACTAGCAATACATTAGGCAATTTTTTTTCCATTTTAGTCAATGGTGCACCCTCCTCTACCTTTTCTCCTTCATGAGGCATTCAACAAGATGACACTCCCCTTTTTCTTCAAGGTAAAATCAAAGGTTTAAGAATTCATCACGATACTTTAGTTTCTTGAACTCACGATGATAATTTTGGGATCTTACCTACTCTAACTTTACTCTAATACCAAAGGAAGTGGCAAGCCATCCAAGCAAATTCCAACCAATAAACCCTAATTTCATTTAAATCTAGACTTATTCCTAGTCTAAATTGGATTTTAAATATGGTTAAGCCACATTTCTATGAGGCTCGTACTATAAAATAATACCCATTTGAGTTAACTTCCATGTTATACTACCAAACCTCATAGAAATGTTTCTTAACCTTATTAAAAATCCAATTTAGACAAGGAATAAGTCCAAATTTAATGAAATTAGAGTTTCACCAAAGTGATCACCAACCAACTAAACCACTCATATTTATTTTCCACTTTAGTCAATGGTGCACCCTCCTCTACCTTTTCTCCTTTCGCATTCAACAAGATCACCCTCCCATTTTCTTTCTTTCGCATTCAACAAGATCACCCTCCCATTTTCTTTATATTCTTATTGTTAAAGGACTAGGGCATTGTGCGAAAGTTTGTCATTCTTCAAGGTAAAATCAAAGGTTTAAGAATTCATGATGATAATTTAGTTTCCTCCCATCTACAATTTGTAGATGATGATGATGATGAAACTATGTTAATGGGAGTCCCCATCATGAAAGAAGCTCTCACCTTCAAAAAAAAAGTCCTAAATCTTTTTCTTCAAATGTTAAACCAAGCCAAATCCCAAATCTCTTTCTTCAATACTACCCCTTCAATGTAGTTGCATATTTCCAATGAAGCTCCCTTCCATCCAAATATCTAGGAGCCCTCTATAACATCTCTTGGGAAGACCTTACCAAACTAGAGAAAAATCTATAAGTTGAACTTTCAAGTCTCTCAATCTTGCCAATCATGTAACTCTCCTTATACCAATGAACTTTGGCGACGCTAGCTCAACATTAAAGATGACTATTCGGCCAAATTGGAAAAAGCAAATATCTCCGGGAACTAAAGACCAAGAGTGAATCCACATGAATGTTGACTGACCTGGCTCTCTCATATGTAACATTGCATGGCAAAATTGAGCTCTAATCTACGAGCAATATTTTTGGGAGATCGAAGATGGTCAAACTACACTTCCTTTGGGATGATGATTGGCAACAATTACCAAGGCTTCAAGAAAATCAAGACCTCCAAGAACATCAAAATGAATCCACATGAATGTTGACTGACCTGGCTCTCTCATATGTAACATTGCATGGCAAAATTGAGCTCTAATCTACGAGCAATATTTTTGGGAGATCGAAGATGGTCAAACTACACTTCCTTTGGGATGATGATTGGCAACAACTACCAAGGCTTCAAGAAAATCAAGACCTCCAAGAACATCAAAATGTCTCCCTGGCCCAAAATAAGACCCCCCTGATTGTACCATCTTTGTGCAATCAAAGACAAGACTATGGAGCATCTTCTAAATCTTTGTAAACTTCTTGTTGAAGGGAACTCCCAACTAATCAATCAACATGCTAAGCAAACTCTAGACTCACTCCCCAATAAATAAAACATCAAAAAACTGGAGATTGGAAGAGAGCTTGGAACAAATCATTGAATACCTCATTGAAATTGTAGCCCTCATTCCCCCTCATGTTCAAAGATTCGACAAACAAGGTAGTTGATTGCCTAGCTAATGCCAAGGTAGAAAGAAAGCAGGAGGATTTGGGTATCGTCTAGCAATGGACAAACCACTCAACCCTAATGGAAGATTGTCTAACCCTATCCAACTTGGATTACAACCACTCAAATGGGGTGGCAAGGATGCATAATGGCAACACCCTACGTCCATGCCAAGGCCAAGACGTGTCAAGTCTTCCCCCGACTGAATCAGCTTCTATTCATGGAGGAGCATTTGATGCATTGACCAAGCAAAAGATGATGATGAAGGTGTGTGGTTGGGATATTCTCTCAAGATAATTGTTAATATGGTAAGACAGTGTACTGTGTGCCTATCTTGAGACAAACATTCATGTATTTTCTATGTGTACAATTACATTGTTGAATTTTAGTGCGTGGAAACTGTCTACTCTCCAATTTGTATACATGTGGAGGCATTCATAAGGATATGGGGGCTGGGGACGTAAGGGGGTGACTGCACATTCCCCATCCTGCTGGGGTGTCAAATAGGTGCCAAAAGAGGCCTGTTTTGGCACCTAGAAGCCAAAGTGGGAGTCCATTTTGGGGCAGTTTGTCCATTGATATTAAAGTAAAAAAGGAAAATATCGCATGGAGAGATGGACCCACATTCTCTGAAAATTCCAGGTTACAGCTTTCCCATGGGTAGAACATGAATTTCAGTGGTTTGAGGAACAGACATCTATTCTAACATTGAAGAAAGGTTATACATCGGCTAAAAGGATGCACAGTATATACTATGCATCAACTTGCTGAGGATTTCGTACAGATGAACAGCCCTGGCACCTATGACAGGCTGTCAAAGACTTTTGGTGTTGTCATGTAAAATATTTGGCTGGATATGTGAGATATGCCAGAGATATTTGGCTGCTTAAGTTTGATATGAAAGGCATCAGCAGTTTGTCATATTGCATAAATGTATCATGTGGAGCACAAAGACTTGCTGGGAACCCAATAAGATGTGTAATCAATATATTTCAATGAGGTACGTGAGCTATTTTAAATTTTACAGAGAATAAGACTTCTACGGTTTGCTCTGTATTTCAGATAATGTGTAAAAAAAGTTATTTGGTGCACAGACTCACTATGGACCCAACGTGATGTGTAATCAACATTTTCAATGAATAACGTCAGCTATTGCCAACTATGTTAAACTCTGGAATTTGGGCCAACATAATCTATATATTTAAATAAAAAAGGGAGAATTTGGTCCTAAAATTTCCATGAACAAGGTCACCTATGTTACAGAATGTGTAGAATGGACTGTCTCCCACAAAATCAAAGAAACAACTCCTCATCTTTATGGAAATCAAGCAAAGAATCCAAAATTATAAAACAACATTTTTCGCAGGAAGCAAAAGAACATACCGCTTTTCGAAGCTTCTTGATCAATGCCATAGGTTGTCTCTTCAGCCCTCGATGGAACCTTCAGACCAGGATAAAAATCAACTTCAAGTCATTGATTACCAATGCTCCTCAAATAAAATCATGAACCATATTCAATCAGCAATATTTACGAATAACATGACAAAACGTCAGTCCCAAATCTATGATGTTGAGATTCAATGAGCAATCCTTGGCATTTGCAAAGAACAAAATAAAACTCCAGCCAATTGGCTAATCATTACAATGAGTAATCTTTGCAAATAATATAAAAAAATCCAGCTATTTCATTTAGGACAACCATGTCCCAAACCTACATTGTTGACGATTCTAACCCTAATTTAGTATTTTTAACAAAACAAGGCACTCGATACTTTGATGCAAGCAATCTAACCTATGTAAATGCTTAAATAAACTGAACCCATTTTCTTTCTTGTTTCCTTTAAACTCGTTATAAACATTATAACTGATCCCAAGAAGTCGGTCACCACGAACGACCCGCTTGTACCGGCAAAACAGTTCTCAGGGACAAGCACTTCTTTGGCAGAACTACCTTAACAGAGGGGTACTATTCCTTCAAAATCACCTACGACATTCATCTGACCCTTACCGATTCTTGTGTCTCGAAGAATTTTTAATTTTAAACCTTCATTGAAGGCCTGGCCTGCAACTATCTTCACGCCTAAACCACGATCTCATTGACAAAGCCATTTTCATTCAAAAATAAGGTCTCCCGATATCTAAAATAATGCTAACATTGGTACCTTCGACGAGCACGGGCAGGAAAAAGTTTGCAAATATCATCGGAGGTCATGTCCAGGAGCGCATCGAGATCGACTCCGCGGTAGGAGAACTTCTTAAACGTCCTCTTCTTGGGCTGGATGGTGGCCACATCTACATCTAAGTCCGCCTGCAAAAGCCAACAACCCCGTTTAAATAAATACCATTTCCACTGCATATTATATCAAATATTTTTCTTTCGACGATCAACAGAGATTAATAACAATAGTAAGGGATGCGGACGCATAAAAATACTCATCAGAAACAACAACTAATCTGCCTCCTGGAGAAGGAGATTCAAGCCCACAAAACAAACAAAAAGATAGAAATGGGCTTGCTTGCAGGCTTACCATGGCTGGAACAGTATCAAGAGACCTTCTCTCTGCCAATGAATAAACGCCCCGGCCGGTTGTCTCCAGTTCTTCACATCCAATGAATAGATTTCAGGATTTAATAGGGGTTTCAGGATTTCCAAAGGGTGGTTAGGGTTTCATTCGGCATGAGGGTTTAAAAGGGGTTTTAGGATTTTGAACGTCTATTCTTGGATGTGAGTTGGGCTGGATTATCTATTTGTGTTTACTTTTAGTACTTTTATGGATTTAGTTGGGTTAAATTTTTAAGTATATTTTATTTGTTTGTTAAATATGTTAGTGTATTCATTTAACTTGTGGTTGATAAATATTAAGTTACAAGTTAAATATCACAAAAATGTTATTTGTTTTCTATGAATTGTTTGTTATTATTTTATGTATAAGTTATGAGTTTTTTCCAGCGAAAAAAAAACTACTATTGATATTCAAAAAGAATCAAATAGTACAATGAGAGAGCATGATCCAGACTGAATCAAATACTGATCTACAAGAGAGCTCAAAGCTGCATAGAGGTTTTGAAATCACTCAATACAATCCCAGCAAAAGAAGCATGTACCACATCCCCAACGGAATACCAAAATATAAATAACCATCCATACAAAATACCAGAATTCAAGACCCAACAACAGTTCAGTCAAGGAAGTAAATAGACCCGCAGTCCAATAAGTAGTTATCCCACCATTCCTCCCAGATAAGGTGACCTTCAATGCCAGGAAGTGCAAGTTTGGAAAGTTTGCCAGCCCTAGCATTATGCTCTCTATAAATATGTTCGAAACTAATATTCTGTTGTTTAGCAATTTCAAAATGTGTTCTAATAGCCCAATGTCTTAGATTCATAACATTGAGCTTGAATTCTCCCATCGCCCATTTGATGGTGACCCGAGAATCACCATAAACCTTGATATTGACCAAACCAAAGATATTAGCAACTTTTAAAACACACCACAGTGCCATTAACTCCGCCTTCATATTGGATCCGGAGCCACAATTCAACCTAACAGAGAAATAATGAGAATCATTTAGATAAATAACACCCCCAACTGCACATAAGCCATTTGCTAAAGCACCATCAAAGAATAAAACTGGCTGCTCCACTTTGAAGTCAAAACTGCTAATTCTGACAGATTTCAAATTCTGAAAGTCCACCACGCATGTAGAGAACATGTTCAATGCAATCAAGCTACAATGCACACTGTCAGGTACCAGATTCTGCAAGATAACACTGTTTCTAATGTACCAAATAGCCCACGGGATACAGATAGCAACATAAAAATGTTGTTTGCATTGCCTAACCAGTTTAATAAGCATTTATTGAAGTCACCCACATCCCAGCATTGAGTTAAATTGAGCTTTATAGACACCACTTCCCGGACTTTACAAGTGAAGGAACAATTGACGAATAGATGTTGTTTTGTTTCAGCAGCATTTCTACAAAGAACGCAAAGACTAGGACCAGTCCATCCCCGTTTACACAAGTTATCCCATGTCTTCAACTTATCCTGCAACACTAACCAAATGAAGCATTTTAGCTTCAGAGGAATAGACCAGGTCCAAATCCTCTTATACCACCAATCCTGAGGAAAAATGAATTGCTCCTGCACAATTCTAGAGTATGCAGTTTTTGCTGTAACAATACCAGATGCAGGATTACCCCCCCAGAGAAGCTTGTCTTTGTCATTGTTCAATCTGACACCAGCTGAATCTAAATTTTTGATATATTCCTGCCAAACACGAGCTAAATAACCTGAGAGACCAATCTCGCTAGCAGACAACCACTTCGAAATATTATCATCCCCAACCCTTTGATTCTGGATTTTATTTAAAGTGGACAACCCTAAAATCTGTAGATAACAAGGGATAATAGAAGGGAGGAGATAATCAAATTCAAGACCAATGATCCGATCAACCCCAACACGGATGCGATTTCCATAACCTACTTGCCATACCAGATCATCTTTGATCCAGTGGAAAATTTTCATGAAACCCCTCCAGATAGGGGAGAAATTCCAATTTTTCAGTTTTGGATTTCTAATCCAACAGAAAACCTCTGATTTAATATACTTGGTATGAAGTAGTCTAGACCATAGGTGTAATACCCCATTTTGACCCTTAGGATATATTAGCATTTAATGTAAATAATGTGTACATGTGATGTATGTTTTCCTAGCGTGGAGCTCAAGGCCAAGGCCCCGCTAGTGAAAGTCCGAATTTGATTTAAAAGGGCAAGCATTGATAATTGATGCCCATGTGCTCTTAAGCCATGGAAATTGTAATAGGATGTAAATAAACATCATGCAATAAAATACCAAAACTGGCTATGGGAGCAACGAATGAGAAGGGGCCATGTGTATCCACTAGGGAGTGGTGAGGGGGGCTATGGGATTGAACCATAGGCTGCCATATGTCACCTTGAGAACCCATTTGACTTTCCTTGATGACATTTAATTCTGTTGTAAGGAAGTGGTTGAGGAAGTCAGTCCATGGCTTCAATGGAGCATGGGCAGCCCAGAAATTCGTATGGCAGAGTATGGGCTCTGTTTTCTTGTACCACAAGCCACTCTACCCCATGGGGGTTGCTTCTTCCTCATCCCCATTCCATTGGGAAAGAAACCAGCACCATTTTCCATCCAAAAACGAATTGCCAGCAGAGAGCAAAACCAGAAATCGCGACTTTGAAAGAACCGGCGTTTTGAAGAGCCATAAACGCCCAGATTTGGTATTGGACAGTGAAATCCAATGGGGGATCCATTGGTGTGAACCTTGGGGTGAATTTTGGAGTATTAGATACTCCGAAATCCATGGGAATACCCAGTTTTTACAGCCCAGAAATGAAGTGACGGGATTGAGTTATTGGATAACAGAACTGTGAGAAATCCATGTGTGAACGACTGAGCAGAGGTTTGGTTTGCTTGATAAACCCAGTGAAGGCTAGAATCTCAAGGAATTAGCAGCTGGACCTTTCTATGCCCACCCTAAAGAGAACTGGAGGGAAGGGACGCCTGAGGGACTGTGCAGCAGAGAAGGGGACCTTCCTTGTGTTGGGGTGCGGTAGGTATTGTGGGTGCCATGACTGCTGGGATCATTTGAGATGCCTGTAGCTTTGTGGTTGAGCTCACTGGCTTAGCATCCTCCTCATTTGTCATTTGTATGCTTGATAAACCCAACGGTGTGTTGGCTTAGCATAGCTGATGACCGAAACCATAGCTGTGAGTGAGCCCAGCTAGTTCCTCCTTAGTGGATACACAGCCCAGCTCGGGGGTGATCTCTCAGCTGAAAGAATATAGGCTGGATAGAGATCTATGGTTGGGTGGAACGTTGCTCTCACATAGCCAGTTGTTGGGGCAGATTCATCTCAAAGATAAGTGTTATCTCTGTATTGTAAATTATATGCATTATGTGTTCTGCAGTATGTTAATTGTCCATGTTTAATGAAATGAATTAATTATCTTAATTTGGAATCTATGCATAGCATTGGAACGAGATTGATTCTTTACATGCTGAATCATCCTTTGCTGTCATATATATATATATATGTTAGGCATTACTGTTTGTGTGCTTGCTAGTATGTTTATTCCGCTGTGTTTTATTGAGTTGAAGCTGCACACACAAGTTTTTAATTGTCATGAATTTATGAGTAATGTAATATTGGGGCTAAGTCTGTCAAAAGCCCCCGTGTGTTGTTAACGTTTCCTTCCCTGCATTTGATGACGGGAGGGGACGTTACAGAGTGGTATCAGAGCTCTAGGTTCAACACTACGGCTGTTGGGCCCTTCACAGAGATATAAATCATTGTGTGTACATGCATTTTGTATTTGGAACTAAAATGTATTAAAGAAACCTCAAGATCGCATGCTTCTATTTGTTGGAATGGGAAATCATTTCCATGACTGTTTGGGGATTTTTGCAAGCTGCTTGCATTGATTGCATTCTATGAAATAGAGGAAAAAGCAAGAAAATTCATTTTCAGAATGAATGCTTGCTCTAATTGTCCCCAATGCTGTAGCATTCAGTTTTGTATTTGTTTGTTTGCCTCCATGGAGGAGAGAAAGGAGGGGCAACCTCTGCCATCTTATATTGTTTTGTTGTTGTTGTTGTTAATTGCTGTGCATAGGAGATGATGCATCGTGTGCTTGAGACCTTGATTAATGATGAATCCATGTTCCTTAAATGTCCATGATGCTTTGAATGCATGAACTTGAATGTTGAGCATGGCTGGAAATGAGTTCTGTTTGTTTAAAAGCATGAATAATCAGTTGTTACAGCCCCATGTCTTAATGATGATTGTTAATTACAATGAATCCACATTGTGTGGCCAATTGATGGTTTTCAGAAGTGAGGAAAGCCTGCAAATTATGCCCTTATGCTCATGAGTCTCCTTACCCATGCTTGTTGGCTGCTTGGAGATTAATTGTGAATCCATTGGTTGGATTGTTGAATGTGAAATGAAAAGGAAATCCCTTATTAGAGATGCAAGTTCTTGTCATTCTCTTACTGTTTTTATGCAAGTTTTTATGCAAGTCTAATCTGTAGTAGTTCACCTCTGTAAGGGGATGAAAGGGCACATTCCAGAAAATTTTCTAACTGTTGTGAAAAGTTGCAGTTGCAGGCAAAATACAGAATGGTTTTGATGTAAAATTGGGAAGTTGGGGGGCGGCATTTTGATTGGGAAAAATGGTAGGTTCAGATTTCTCAGATGTGGCAGAGGATCACACCATTGCATAGACCTCTTCAAGAGCTTTCCAACGGTACCAAATTTGCCTTATTTGGTTAAGGGACGAGGGAGATATGACCCCCGCAAGCACGCGGATCGCGTGCAGATTGCGCCCAGATTGCGCGCGGAATGCGCGCGGATCGCGCACGGATTGCGCGTGGATTGCGCGCAGAGGGCGTGCAGGTTGCGCGCGGATCGCGCACAGATCACGCGCAGATCGCGTGCGGATTGCGTGCGGATTGCGCGCGGATTGCGCGCAGATGGCGTACAGATTGCGCGCGGATCGCGCACAGATTGCGCGCAGATGGCGTACAGATTGCGCGCGGATCGCGTACAGATTGCGCGCAGATGGCGTACAGATTGCGCGCGGATCGCGCACAGATTGCGCGCAGATGGAGTACAGATTGCGCGCGGATCGCGCACAGATTGCGCGCGGATTGCATGCGGGTCGCGCACAAATTGCGCGTAGATGGCGTACAGGTTGCGCGCAGATGGCGTGCAGGTTGCGCGCGGATAGTGCGCGGATTGCGCGCAGGTTGTGCGCAGGTGGCGCACAAGTGGAGCACATAATGCAAAGGGAGTTAAAAATGTGAAAAGTAAGAAGTAGTTAAACCCAGAATTTTATAAAAGATGAATGGTGCATCAGAATGGAGATCCGCGAAGTGCCGACTGTTCCTGGTTATATGGACTAACTTTGCCCGATATAAAAGTTTTTTGCGATTCTTCATAGATTTTCTTCCACAGGTGGCTGAAGTTGGCATTCTGGACCAAAATACAACTATGTAAAATGTGCAGAATTATTGGTAAGAGTTGTCATTTTTGAAATAATGCTGTTTCCACACCCGATGTCGGAATGGAGCATGAAGACAGGCATTGGAAAGCTTGTCCAGCAGGGAACAATGATGCATGGCCAGAGTTTGAATGAGGTCTACATATATCACAGATATTTAGTGCAGAAGAGTGCCAGCGGCTGTTTTAACAAACAAGTTTTGTTGTCAATATGGGCAATTTCTACAATTGCATGATATGGAAGAGGAATTCCATGTTACAGTGAGGGATCGAAAAGGGAAGAATTCTTTAAACCTCTGTTTGTTATCATACTTATAATTATGAAATTGTCATATGGCATAAAAATGTTAAAAATGTAAGGGATTACATAGATGTATATGCACTAGATGACATCTTAACAAACATTGCATAGTGCATATGGAAATGCTTGTGCATAAATTGGATATTGCATATTGGTAGAATAATGAAGTCTGCATATGCAATGAACCACTAATGGAGAATATTGTGGTTGATAATCACTATTGATGTTGGTATTGGTTGTAGGACCAAAGATAACAAAGAGCATGGCTAAATGTGTTGAGGATGTTGTTGCATGAAGCCAACAACCTTATGCAGAAAGGATGGTGCAACAAATCTATGATCATAAAGTTGGTAAAAGGACTGAGCAGCCTTGGTAAGAGGCCAACTGATCAGGTAACATCAGATGATGTTAATGGTAACCATGCAGGTAATGATTATTGGTGCCAAATTGCATGAATGTTGAAAGAGGATTTGGTAAGATCTCTTCAACTATGTTTGAGCTATGATGAGTTAGTTTGCATGTGATATTGAATACCGATTGGGACTGTTAACCTACCAAGCTTGGTGAGGTGTGGGTAAGTGAAGGAAATGATCCTTACACCCTATGACTATTTAGAAATCTCATTGCATTCATATGAATTTATATCATGCCATGTGTATGTTGGTTATGTGCTTAATAAACAAAGCAAGTGAGGACTAGTGGTCCTGATTATGGTAATGCAAGTTATATGAGATAGTCATGTTTCGATCATAATATGCTTGAATGCCTAGTACTCATGAAACAATGCAAGGTAGCATTGAGTAGATGTGCATTAAGAGATTTCATAAATCTTGTGATGCATTGTATGAATGCATAGAACTGATGCATATGTTATTGCAAAATAAATAATGAATGAAATGATGAATTGATGATAATTCTAGGATCATTTCATGGGCTGCTAGAATGCTCTGTGGTAGGACAGAGTTGTATGAATGATATGGCTATGAGAATAATATCACAATTGCAAATCAAATTTATGTGAGAAACAGATTTGAAAATTTGATCTAGAGCTTATGAGAAGAAATCTCATGGTTGAGAGCTCTAAGTTCTGTTAGTAAGAACAGTTGTAAATCTCAGATTTGTAAGTGTTTCAGATTTGAAATTTTGCTAATAATTGCTAATGATTGTTTGGCTTGTATGGAAATGTGTCAGGAGGACATGCTGTAAGTGGATGCTCATGTATGGCAGCGGGCATAAGACCATAACGGGAAAAGTGGTGTCACTTACAGGAGCCAAACAATATGAGGATAGCCTCATGGATAAGAAAACCAATTTCTATAGTAGACAGAGTTGCAAATTCATGCTGAATTTAATTATTAGTGCCATGGATTGGTTATGAAACAATCAGATTTGAATGGTATTGTTAAATGTTGCTGACTATTTGGCTGTTTAATAAGTGTGCCAGGGAGACACATTGCAGTAAGACCAAGAGAGAGAGGTCCTGCAGAAGCCAAACTTCATGGGAAGGGACTCCATGATTTGAAAGTGGGTTTCAGGTGAAACGCCATAAGACATTATTAATGTATCATCTGCACTACATGATTGGTAAACAATATGAGTGAGATGGTGAAGATTATGTCAGTAAGACATGTGAGAGGCATGTAACATCAAAATGAATTGGGATGGCAAACCGAGGGACTGTCAACTCAGAGAAGGAGCCCCCATTCCTCATTAAAGAAGAGAAATAACATCTGCAAAATGGATAAGTGTTCCATAAACCCTGATTGATATATATATATATATATATATATATATATATATATATATATATATATACATACATGCATGTCTAATTATTAGAGTTAATATGCAGAGCATGTTTTGATTTTATTTCCATTATGGCAGACTGCTTGAAGTATGATTAGGACCTTCATAGTTCACATCAGTAAGGAGTGCACGCCTTTCTGGTGCTGAGTTATGTTAGGGATGCCAATATTGACTACGCCTTAAGGGAATGGACGCATTCCTGGTGTTTCAAGGTTGGATAGTGAATGTTATGAAATATGTTTACAGTTTAGAGCAACAATACTAATGAACTTGCTTATCCATCTTGTGTTGACAGCCTAAACAGATTGTAATTGATGTTACACACTAAAGAATCAAAATAAAAGGATGTTGTGAGGGGTTGTGGTGGAAGGGTTAATATAAATGAAAGGATGTTGTGGAGGTTGTGGAGGTTGTGGGGGTTTCGATGAAGAGTTGTGAAGTATTGATGAAATGGCTATTATATGCCTATGGCTCCATAGTAGAGCCTTGACCTAGAAATGGTCGTAGTGAAGTTTCCTTCCAGTCGGCGTGAAGGTGTACTGGTAAGGTGTTAATTATTTGATGATTTGGAGCAGCCTGCGTGCTGGCCAAACATCCTAGTCCGCAGGAGGATCCCAAGGCTTACAAAGTAAAAGCAGGACCCTGTGGACCAGAGAGGAAATGCACAATACAGATAAGTATTCAATTTCATTCATTTCTTATTTGAAATAATGAAGGTTTCAAGCATAAAGCTTGTAACAGTGAGCTGATGCATTATTGTTTCTTTGTTGGAAACCTTGGTCAATGTAGGAAGCAAGGACCCTGAAAGAACTAAAAGTTGCTTGGTAAATCCAGAGAGTGGCTGGTTGGGAAAGATTATTGATGATTTGGAGCAGCCTGCGTGCTGGCCAAACATGCAAGATTATTAGTGATTTGGAGCAGCCTGCGTGCTGGCCAAACATGCAAGATTATTGGTGATTTGGAGCAGCCTGCGTGCTGGCCAAACATGCAATATTATTGATGTTGTGGAGCAGCCTACGTGCTGGCCAAACATGCAAAGATTGTTGATGATTTGGAGCAGCCTGTGTGCTGGCCAAACATGCAAGATTATTGATGATTTGGAGCATCCTGCGTGCTGGACAAACATACAAGACTATTTGATGTTGAGGGGCAGCCTGCGCGCTGGCCAAACACTCAAATCCATAGGCGATTCCAAGGCTTGTAAAGCAAGAAGGACCCTATGGAATAAAGTGAAGACATCCAATGCAGGTATTGCTGGAAGCAATGACTATGAAAGCATCTCAAGGATGCGTGTGGGCATGTAACCGTCCTAAAGAGCTCAGCATGAGCAGTAATGGAAAGATGGGGCTAGTGGGACTATGTGAGTCCTAGCAACCAAGAGTTGTAGATAAACCATGTGGAGGGACTCCATGGTTGAGAGGTCTGAAATAGACCACAGACATTAAGTGTCATAGCCAAGAAGGGCAGGTCAAGCATTCACGTTGAGGTGAAAGAGACTAGGAGCATGAAAACCACCGTGGTGGTGTGGGTTCCAGAATGGAACATGACTAAGAGAAGAAACTCTTACTGCTCTCTCTTTCCTTTTTATTGATGCATTTATAAACACAGAAAATTGTTGAATGCATGTATGGCTAAAAGTAGAGTGTGTTTATTTGATGAAAGTGAATTGTGAATGCTAATTAATGAATTTCCTGTGAATGGATGAACATGAAGGAATTCATGTGTATGTTGGCAAGCATGAAAAGTGTGGGAGTCTCATGAGTAAAGCATGGACTATCCATGTCAACTGGGGAAAAGAACCATTGACTGATTTTTTTTTATGTTTGGGTTATGCTTGGCCTAATGATAATTGTAATGATGAATTTCACAGGTGGAAATTAAATCATTTGGTTGCAGTTGTTATGAGCAAGTGTTGCTTGTGAGCCAAGTGAGAACCAGTTGTGCACAATGACCATGGCAGCAGACCATAGGCTATTAGAATTGGCTGGAAGTCTTCTTCAAACAATTGCCAAGACCCAAGAAAATATTGGAGAGATGCTCAAGATGCAAAAGCAGCAGAACGAGATGAACCTCAAGAGGGTAGCAGCCATAAAGTTTTCAGACTTATGGATGAGCTGGAAGATCCGAATCAGCAGGAGCAGCTTGTGAAAATCAAAGGACTTGGTCCTGAAAGTTCAAAGTAAAGAACAGAATGCAGGGCAGATTTGCAAAGTTTTTTTTTGAAGTTTTGGACATGTGTAAATTGTATATGTATGCCTAAGTCTTATAACACCGAGGACGGTGTTATTCTAAGGGGGAGGGGATTGTAATACCCCATTTTGACCCTTAGGATATATTAGCATTTAATTTAAATAATGTGTACATGTGATGTATGTTTTCCTAGCGTGGAGCTCAAGGCCAAGGCCCCGCTAGTGAAAGTCCGAATTTGATTTAAAAGGGCAAGCATTGATAATTGATGCCCATGTGCTCTTAAGCCATGGAAATTGTAATAGGATGTAAATAAACATCATGCAATAAAATACCAAAACTGGCTATGGGAGCAACGAATGAGAAGGGGCCATGTGTATCCACTAGGGAGTGGTGAGGGGGCTATGGGATTGAACCATAGGCTGCCATATGTCACCTTGAGAACCCATTTGACTTTCCTTGATGACATTTAATTCTGTTGTAAGGAAGTGGTTGAGGAAGTCAGTCCATGGCTTCAATGGAGCATGGGCAGCCCAGAAATTCGTATGGCAGAGTATGGGCTCTGTTTTCTTGTACCACAAGCCACTCTACCCCATGGGGGTTGCTTCTTCCTCATCCCCATTCCATTGGGAAAGAAACCAGCACCATTTTCCATCCAAAAACGAATTGCCAGCAGAGAGCAAAACCAGAAATCGCGACTTTGAAAGAACCGGCGTTTTGAAGAGCCATAAACGCCCAGATTTGGTATTGGACAGTGAAATCCAATGGGGGATCCATTGGTGTGAACCTTGGGGTGAATTTTGGAGTATTAGATACTCTGAAATCCATGGGAATACCCAGTTTTTACAGCCCAGAAATGAAGTGACGGGATTGAGTTATTGGATAACAGAACTGTGAGAAATCCATGTGTGAACGACTGAGCAGAGGTTTGGTTTGCTTGATAAACCCAGTGAAGGCTAGAATCTCAAGGAATTAGCAGCTGGACCTTTCTATGCCCACCCTAAAGAGAACTGGAGGGAAGGGACGCCTGAGGGACTGTGCAGCAGAGAAGGGGACCTTCCTTGTGTTGGGGTGCGGTAGGTATTGTGGGTGCCATGACTGCTGGGATCATTTGAGATGCCTGTAGCTTTGTGGTTGAGCTCACTGGCTTAGCATCCTCCTCATTTGTCATTTGTATGCTTGATAAACCCAACGGTGTGTTGGCTTAGCATAGCTGATGACCGAAACCATAGCTGTGAGTGAGCCCAGCTAGTTCCTCCTTAGTGGATACACAGCCCAGCTCGGGGGTGATCTCTCAGCTGAAAGAATATAGGCTGGATAGAGATCTATGGTTGGGTGGAACGTTGCTCTCACATAGCCAGTTGTTGGGGCAGATTCATCTCAAAGATAAGTGTTATCTCTGTATTGTAAATTATATGCATTATGTGTTCTGCAGTATGTTAATTGTCCATGTTTAATGAAATGAATTAATTATCTTAATTTGGAATCTATGCATAGCATTGGAACGAGATTGATTCTTTACATGCTGAATCATCCTTTGCTGTCATATATATATATATATGTTAGGCATTACTGTTTGTGTGCTTGCTAGTATGTTTATTCCGCTGTGTTTTATTGAGTTGAAGCTGCACACACAAGTTTTTAATTGTCATGAATTTATGAGTAATGTAATATTGGGGCTAAGTCTGTCAAAAGCCCCCGTGTGTTGTTAACGTTTCCTTCCCTGCATTTGATGACGGGAGGGGACGTTACAATAGGGTCTTTCCAAAAATACCCCTCCAAGCGCTTTTGAGTCCAAGAGCAATATTGAAAGTCTCCAAATCCTTAATGCCCCATCCACCATGACGATAAGGTCTAGATAGTATATCTGCCGCAACCATGTGAATCTTTGCACCACCAGCAGTCCCAGACCACAAAAAATTGAAAAAATACCTTTTGATGATCTTTATGATATATGATGGAATTTCAAATAAGGAGAACCAATAAACTGGTATGCTGGAAAGAACTGATTTCACAAGTATTAGTTTCCCACCAATAGACAAGAGCCTGTATGACCACTGAGCAATATGTGCCTCAATTTTTTCCAGCAGCCAAAACCAATCCTTGATCTGGTAATTGTTCGGCTTAAGATTGAATCCAAGATATTTGAATCCTGAAGCTCTACAGAAAGTCTGGAAAATATCCTTGTACAAAGCCCACTCCTCCAAGGTGTCCTCTCCTGCCACCAGCACATCATCAGCGAACAATATGTGTGAGATCACACAATCTTTCGCAACCTTTATGCCTTTAATTTTGCCTCTCAATAAAGCTTCAACAACCAATCTACTGAATCCATCCATAACCAGAATAAAAAGGAGAGGTGATAGGGGGCAACCCTATCTAATCCCCCTAGAGCAGCTGAAAAATTCAAAAGGACTACCATTAACAAGCACTGAGATATTCATAGAAGTAATGCAGGCCATTATCCACTTAATGATCAAAGCTGGAATCCCAATTCTGATGAGAATCATTCTTAGGAATGACCAATTCACCCTGTCATATGCTTTTACCAAGTCCATTTTGAGCAAAAGTGCCTTTTTCTTTTAGAGTTTAATACTGTGCATCAATTCCTGAGTAATGCCTATTGCATCATGTATCTGCCATCCTTCTAGAAAACCAAATTGCTCTGCCGAAATGTGATTAGAAAGTACCAACTTCAGTCTATCAGCAATCATTTTTGAGATGAGCTTGTACAATAAATTACAGAGCGCGATTGGTCGATATTCACCAAAAGATAATGGCTTATCATTTTTTGGAATAAGGGTGACAAACATAGAATTAAGCCCACCCGAGATATAGCCATTATTCTTGGAGAAATTCACTAAACCTTGAAGTTCGCAGCCCATCAAATCAAAAAAGTGCAGATACAGCTCCACCGGCCACCCATCCGGCCCGGGGCTTTTATCTTTAGCAAAGACTTTCAAAGTCTGTTCAATCTCTTCCAGCGTGACCTCTGCTTGTAGGCTATCAGCTTCCTGCTCCGAAAAGAAACGGGGATATAATGAAGCTACTTTAATCTGGTCTGATAAGTTGCAATCACCAGGATCAAGATATAAGTTACCAAAGAAAGAGACTGCTTCTACTTTAATACAATCCAGACCCGACAGCTGGGAACCTTTGTCATCATTAATCTCCCATATATATTTCGAATTTCGCCGCGCAGATGCAAACGAATGGAAAAATTTTGTGTTTTTATCCCCATGGGAAATCCAAATAGCACGACTCTTAAGTCGCCATTCCTTTTCTTCTTGTAAAAGAATCTCTTCTTTTTTCTGCTCCAGCTGCTTCATAACTTCAAATGATTCAAGAGAGAGAGAATTATTTATATTAGCAGAGATAGAAAACTGAAGCTTCTTTTCTAATAACAGAAGTTCATTTCTGTCTTTCATCTTTTTATCCCCGATCCACTTAGTAACAGCCTCTTTCAAACCCCTTAGTTTATGACAGAATTTCTGCACTGGGTTAGATTCAATAATCTCACAACTCAGCCAATATGATCTAACCATTTGACAAAAAGAGCCATCACTAAGCCAAGAAGCATTGAATTTGAAAGGTGATGAGTGAGGATAAATAGAATCATCCAATTGAAGAACAATGGGCCAATGGTCCGAGAATTTGTAGCCAAATACCCAAGACCGATGTTTCTGAAAGATATCCAATAAACCCGATTTGACCAGGAATCTGTCCAAACACTTATGAACACCATCACAACCAAATCTGCCATTTGTCTAGGTGGGGGACAAAATATGTGGTTTCACATCCACAAGATCTGCATCCAGAAATAGCTGAGAAAAGAAATCTGCCAAATCATCCAACCTGGCAGCAGAACCCCAAATTTCTGAAGCATGACAGGTTAAGTTTAAATCACCTGCAATAATCAAGTCATTTAAATTCAAAAGGCCAGAACCCTGTAAAGAAAGCCAGAATCTCTGCCTCTCCCTATAGGGAGCATAACAATTTAGAATGGAGAGTGAATGCTGGTTTCTACGGGAGAAGCCTTTTAATAATATACCCCAAGGAGTGGAAAAAGCCTTAAAGACAAAAACCGAAGGATCCCGGGCAATAGCAAGCCCCCCCGATAAGCCACAAGAACTAACTGCAGACACCTCCCAGGATGGAAGAATTTTACTCAGTTTATGAATGGCAAAATGGTCATCACACATGGTCTCCTGGATCAAAATGATTGCTGGGCCAGTAGCTTTGAATAGATTGGATAAGGCCTGAGCTCGGGTCACCTTACCCAATCCCCGAACATTAAGAGATAACAAAGACATCAGGAGACAGTCATATTGGGGGACGAATCTCTAAGCCCCAAAGAAGACACCACTCATTTTTGTCCACCTCCTCCACTCGCCGAGAGAGAGGAGTATATGATTCTGAGCTATTATGATCAAATTTTTTCTTTTTACCCCGCCTAATGGTGACATTTTGGAAGTTCAACGATTGAATGGGTTTAGCCGAAGAACCACTGCTCGGATTTTTGGTATAGGAAGGCAATGGAGGGAATTCCTCCCCATTCTCTGAAATAAAGTATCCACTTTCAGCCAAAATACCATTGTCGGTCGAACTAGGAAGCTCATCCAAGCAAGTCAAATTCGGATGTCCATCCACAATCTGTCCAAAATTGTTACCCCCGATTCTGCTAAGAATCCAACATAGAAACCCCAGAAGAGGATGGATCCGGCCCTAAAGTATCAGCAGGGAGAGATTGAAATCTCAAGTTATTAGAGAAAGAAGACTGACCTGAAATAGGGTTTGGAATCATAAGTCCATCCACAGGCTGCCCAACACTACAATCCAATTGCTGCAAAGTATCCGACATACAGACCACAGCTATAGTTGGAACCAACTCTAAAGTATCAGACGGAAGAGAATGTAACCCCAAGTCTTTAGGGATTGAAGACCGACCAGGGTTAGGGATAGACAAATCGTCAACAGTAGGCCGAGACTTTAAAACCTCAGAATCAAGTGAGGCTGGCTCCCCTTCCCCAAATAATTTACGACCCACTTTCGAGACAGGAGAAAAATTTTCCGGGCAAGTAACAGGAAGGCCCGTCACGGGGTCTTGACGCAGATGGACTTCACCCTTTGAAATGCGACTAGATAACAATTTTTCCGAGGATTCTATAAAAGCAAGTTCTGCATTAGATAAATCAGGGAAATTTAAAGGGGTTTCAAGTAATAACTTACCTGGAAGCTCCGATGAAGAATTTATAGTGCCAACCCTAGGAGTGGAAATTGCCGAAGCAAGAGATTCCAGAGGAGGCTTTCTGAGAAAGGGATAAGAAGCCCTGACATGTCCAATCGCATGGCATGAGAAGCAGCGAAACAGAATCTTAAAGAAATCAAGTGTTTGATTCCACACCCTATCTCCCCAAGCAATCACAATTTCTGCAGGTAAACCATTCTTCAAGTCAATTTCCACCATCACTTTTGCGTACCGGCGATCCATACCATAAAAATTTTGTTTATCAAAGCGAACAAACCTCCCAACTGAATTTGCAAGCCCCTTAATAATTTCTTCTGTCCACAGCTCTATGGGAAGCCCCGGGATGAGCATCCATAAATGCCGGAGGGTTTGGACCTCTTTGCTAGGATTAAAATTCAAATGCCACCGTTTGATGAACAGGGAGCCTCTTTTAAATTCCCAGAAAACAGCTAGGACCTTTTCCAGATGAGCCGCCTCCGAGAAGGTGAATAAAATCCACCGGTTTGTTAACAAATTGATTCGGGGAGCCATACCTATGAGTGGAACCCAGAACTTATTTACCCACTCAGTAATCTCAAGCTTGGAAGCCGAAGTGTATTCAAGCCTACCAACTATAGCCCTCTCTGCAAGAATGCGAATCCTGTCAAGGTTATAATCTCCATCTATATCAAGCCTGTTAATTTCTTGTCTTGCCTTATAAGTCTTCAAAAGTCTTTTGTTTCTAGCTCTCCGCCCACGAAGGTTTGAGTTTGTAAACCCTCCTCCATCAGCACGACCAGAGCTATCCCCCAGCTCGAAATTGGTAGTCGGCAGAATAGGGTTTCGAAAAAGACAGGACTCCCCCATTATGGGCTCAAGCCCTGAACATGAGATGAGAACCACAGCTGTCGGTAAGCAGCAGAATGAACACGACAGCTGCCAGCGAATAGAGAAAAAGGCAAAAAAAACCCCAAAGTGGCACAAAAGCCCTCCAAATTGACCAAAAAGTGAAAGAAAGCCAAGAGTGGAGAGGGCCTAAAGAGCACAAAAAACCAACACCCGCGTTTGCAGAAAAAACCGATAAATTCAGCAAAAATGAAGAATGAAAACCTCCAACTAGAAAGAAAATTCCCACTTTTTTTTATCCTTGGTTGGTACTAGGCTGATTCATCGAATCAGCTTGACTCCAAGTCGTCGAAGGCTACACACTTCAGATCAACCTTCAGAATCGGAAATTCCTGCAAAATCGCAAAAAACCCTAGAAAAAACCTCTCGAGCCATTTCTCACCCGCTTACTCAAAAAACTCGATGAGCTGATATATCACTATTCATGCATAAGTTATGAGTTATTTATGTATAAGTGATGTGATGAGTTATCCATACATAGTTATCAGTGTTTTTTTCTTTTCTTTTTTAAGCAATCTAGAAAAAGCATAGACCCTAGTTGACCCCAAATTCTAAGATATAAATACCTATACCATGTAATAATATAACGAACAAAGTTAAGGTTTATTTATTTGTTGGTATGAATTAGTGAAAATCTAGTTTATAACAAATGAGATGAAAAATAAAATAAATTAGTGTAAATCTATTTTGTAACCAATGAGATGAAAAATAAAATAAATTAGTGTAAATCTATTTTGTAATAAAAGATATAAAAAACAATTGAGATGCAAATCAATTAATGTTTAAATATTTCATTAAAATGAAATTACTTTAATATTTCAATTATTAAAATGAAATTATGTTGGTATTTCAGTTTTTAAAAAGATATGTAAAGGTTCTATTAAAATTTGTATTTATGATTTTTTTTTGACAAATTGTATTGACATTCTATTGGATGAGAGGCTTCAAATTCACCATGTTTACCATTAATGAGATTAATAAATAAATAAATAAATAAACTTACCTTTAACTTTAACTTTGCTTAATAGCGATCTGTTATTGCTTAGCGTGCAAGTAATCAGCCTGTTCGTTGTTATGTTCTCTTGCTATCGATTTGCTATTGCTTAGCGTGCAAGTAATCAGCCTGTCCGTTGTTATGTTCTCCTGCTATTGATTTGCTATTGCTTGGCGTGCAAATAAAATCAAGTTGTTTATTGTTTTGTTCTTTTTAATCCATGTCTTCGATTGCTTGTTGCCCTGAAGGGGCCATAAGTTGCCCTCAAAGTTGAGATTGTGGACGAGAGAGGAGATCTAGAAATGGGTTTACATCTTACCCGGAGTCGAGCTACATGCACCATGATTCTTCCATGGCATTGGGTTATGAGGGGTTCGATACATTTATTTTCATGTTATTGGACCTAGAGATTCTAGATGCATCAAATATGCACATTGCATTGGCATGAAAGCATAAATGTTAAAGACAATGTGATGATGTTGTTGCGGGAGGGAAAGTTTTATTACACTCTGGGCCTTCTTTGATGCTTCAGCGGAAGAAAGTGCAAAACTTACATTGAATAATATTGAACCTTCCCTAACTAGGATGAGGACGAACTCTTTGTCCAATGATGGTCCCAATTTGTGCCTGTGTCCCCATGATTCTCACAAGGTCTCCATTTCTTCAACTAGTGGAGCAATGCATGCTTGGCATGTTTGCTCAATCTCTAATTTTCTCATGTGACACTGTATAGGTGAGATTGGTTTTGCCGGTATTTATTTGACAATTGTGGTTTTTGAATATGTATGTGCTTGCAGCATGATCCCAATTTCAAAAACTTTTATTTGGTACCAATTTCATGGTGTAATTTTGTTTTGCAAGTGTTTGTGGTCGATGTTGAAGCATACTCCTATGATGATGAGGTCATCAAGAATGTTGAGGCAATGGGAAAGCTAGGACTTGTGAGCATTAATGCTTAGGATGATGGTTTTATATCAATTATTGAATCTGGAGGAGCGTTGAAAGCTTTTTAGATGCTTCATAATGTGCAATTCATTGATTGCGCCGAGAGGCGCTCCACAACCCAGTATGAGGGAGATCTTGTAACGTTTGTCCATGTTTGTCCATATTATTGTGGGCCATTAATAAAATGTAATAATAAAAAGTAAAAAGTAATAATATGGGGGAGATCTTGTAACGTTTGTCCAAGTTTGTCCATATTATTGTCGGCCATTAATAAAATGAAATAATAAAAAGTAAAAAGTAATAATATGAGGAAGATCTTGTAACGTGTCCATGTTTGTCCATATTATTGTTGGCCATTAATAAAATATAATAATAAAAAGTAAAAAGTAATAATATGAGGGAGATCTTGTAACGTTTGTCCATGTTTGTCCATATTAATCAATAATCAATTGAAAAAATAGTATTTCCAATAGTTATAGTTTCCTCCTCAAAAATTGTTGATGTATATGTAACTTCGGAATGTATTTCACCTATGTATATTGTACTCCTATAGAGATGTATTATTCCTCTATACAGAAGTGTCGTCATTTGTATTGACAAGTGTTACAAGTTTCGTTACTTGCCGATGGGTTATTAGACCACCATGTGTGGGGTGGACCCTGATTAAGTTAACCAAGGGTTATTAGGCTAAGCTAGACAAGTCGACCCCACTGGTTTATTGGGCAGGACAGGACAAGTATAAATAGAGATCGAGAGATCTCTATTTGATCACTCATTACTCACTTCTATCTCTCTCAGAAAGTGGCGCACTAGTGAGGAGGAGGAACATCTGCTAGGAGAAGACTATCTCTTATACTTTGGTTGTATCATTGCTCTCTCTATCTCTGAGGAAGTTGCGGGGTTTTTCACCTTCTTGGTTTTCCCCGGTGAAACTCTGTGTCTCTTGTGTGCTTGCATTATTGTGTCCATGATTGATATGTTGTAGATATGCTGTACATGTTATTCTCTTAGTTAAGATCTTATATCAGATTGAAAATTCTGAAAAACTAACATGGTATCAGAGCTAGCCTGAAAGAAGGCATGGTATGGCATTTATGACACTTGTTGCACTTGCGAAGCTAGGGCTTGATATAGCAAAAACCAGTCATCGTAGCACTTTCGCTATAAATCCATTTCGACGAGGTTTCGGGATCTGAAACTCTTACAAGTCGAAGATAAGATTCCCATGTACCTTGTGTCCGAAGCACAACTTCTAATTCGTTGTACTTTGTGTTTTATGATCTGTACAATCTAGGGTTTCTGCCTCTTCCAGATTTGAGTCATAAACAGGTGACCTAGGAAAAAAGGTCATAACTTGGGCTAGGAAAAAAGGTCATAACTTGGGCTAGGAAGCTCCAAATGAAATTTCGTAAAAAGTGACAGGTAGGACACGGACTGTACTTTCACAAGCCGAAGGTTCAGAGGCCGAAAGTGAACTAGTGACACATGGCACTTCGTACAAGTTCACTCTCCTGTTTTATCCCATAAACAGGTCATGTTACGACACTTGGCATAACTCTCTCTCAGAGAATCCAATTGAGGTCAGACTTGTGGGGTTGGAAAGATGTCAGGTCGGGCTACCATAGGTAGAAGTTTCAGAACCTGTGGATTCGTAATTTCGGAGTTACACCATAAACAATCAGGTGCATATTTCTGTCAAAACAAAATTGGATTTTGAGCACCTTCATTCATGGCTCCGGGAATTAGGGTTTCGGAGAAAGTTGGAATTTTTGTAATCGGATACCACGGCTGAATTCTACTCATCAAAATCGAAATTTAGAGACCAAGTGCAATTTTTTTGGTTGGGCAGAAGGCCGGGCTTGATCAAACCCTAGTTTGGGACTTTGATCGGAAAAGTGGAAAATTAGGGCTTCTGCAAAAGTTGGAATTTTTTAAGTCTGTGACCACGGCTGGAAGATCCTCAGAAAAATCAAAGTTTAGAGCTTTGGATCAAACCTTTTGGTTGGGCAGAAGGGTGGGCTTTATCAAACCCTAGTTCGGGATCCTGTCTAGAAGATCTGGAAGTTTCAAAGGCAATTTTGAGGAGTGAAAACTTTGCAGTTTTCAAATTTTGAGTATACCAGCTTGATCAGTTTATCAAGGTGCATCTTTCTATCCTTTCAGAAGTTTGAAATTCAAAGTTTGAATTTTTAGGGTTTCTCTGACAAACCCTAATCCAGCTCTAGATCCAGTTTCTGCAAATCAAGTGGATTGGGTTAATCCTAGAAGAGAATGGATTGGTCACCTACATACGTGAAGAAGTTCCAGTTTCAGAGGGAGATAAGGCTAAGGCCTCAAATAAGAAGATTACAAGCAATCTCGATAGGTATGACTTATTCAGGTATGTTTCAAGATCTGTTCATGATTAAGTTTATGGTATGTTTGTCTTCATTAAGGTTAGTACAATCTTGATTAACTTTAGACTTGTCGTATCACCTTAATAAAATTATGAATGCACGATAAAAGATATTCATTGATTAGGGTTTTGACGCTTATGATTGTACTAATGCATTGTGGTGTTGTATGAGGTTGATGTTGTCCGCTAACATGAAAGGTACATCAAGAAAGACAAATCATGTTCTAGTTCAAGAACATATGACCATGGTGACATGAAGACAAAGGTTCATCCATTACCATGGATCACATAGAAGATCTACTTACGAGGTATGTATAACTTGGTTCTATAATGGTTAACCTATGAGATATGCAGGTTACTAGCACAAGTCATTGAAGAGAACAAGAAGACATTATGTAGGTATGTTAGACATAACTAGCTAGCATGCTAATCCAGGTATGTTTTTCCTATATCAAGTTAGAATCCTACCTTGTGTTAGGATCTTATACTGTTGTATGGTTGATAATGATTATTGATGAAGTTAGAAATGTAAGTAATTAAGGGTTTATGCATATTATGTCTCTTACCTTGATTAATGATATGACTAACCAGAAAAGTCCTTTGGTCAAATAAGAATATTCATGAGTAAAAGAAGTATTCCCTGAAACCTTGAACACTAATGTTTATAATCTGTGTTTGAAATGATCATGACTATACATGTTTAAGATTATTGTGTTTTGATTATACTAATGAATGTATGATTATGTATGAAATCTCGAGGGTAACACAATGATGATACTAGTAAACATGCATAGTGATCAAGGATGGATATAAGTTAAGGACAGGTAATCCAGGAAGCAAAGATCAAGAGGGAGCACACTCCAGTAGTTTCTGCAAGGATGCAGACATTCAGAGGGATTTGACCACTTCTCACAATCCACATCAGAATGGAGTTACAGAAAGGAAGCAAAGACTGAGAGGAAGTCCACCCTACAACCAAACAAAGATAAGTATTTGAATTGTCATTTCTTGCATATTTGTTTAAATAATATTGCTCAAATGATGTATATGCTTATGTTCCTAGACTTAGGGTGTGTGTTATGCATATTAGAATAACTGCATTAATGAACAGTATACTACTAATATGAATCTAATGGGTAAGTGGCCTATGGCACTGTACAACATTCCATTGCTACTTATCTAGAATGAAACCTCTTTACTAACATGTTGGGAGTTGTGCACACTCTTAACAATGTTCTGGTACAGATTGGAAGGCATCTAGAAAGTTACGGGATATGGATAAATGTTGTATTGAAGCATTGGCTAAGATAATGGCATGACTGTATGACATATTTATTATGTGTAAGAATTTGTTCTGAAAACTATGAGATGTTTTCTAATCATGCGATTTAACTTGTTTTGTAGGAAAGATCATATACCATCACCTACAAAAGAAGGACTACAACATTTGTTCTAGTAACAAATCTATCTATTGAAGATATTGAAGTTCCCAGGATCCAGGATGAAGTAATGGAAGAATGCCATGATCCGTCGATCATGAAGAATGATGGTTGGGATGTGGTCCCAGACCAGAAGGGAAGTCTGTTGTGACTTCCAAGTGGATCTATAAGATCAAGCATGCTGCAGATGGTAGCATAGAGAAATACAAAGCGAGGTTGTAGCTCGTGGCTTCTCCCAGAAAGAGGAATTGATTATGAAGAGACTTTTGCTCCTATAGCCAAATGCACTTCCATTAGATCAGTACTTGCTCTGGCTGCAGTGATGAAATAGAAGATACACCATATGGTTGTCAAGACAGCTTTCTTAAATGGTGTAGTCGAGGAGGAAGTGTATGTGGAGCAGCCACTTGGTTTTGAGACACATGACAGGGAGTCATATGTGTGCAGACTGAAGAAAGCCTTGTATGGCTTGAAGCAAGCTCCTAGGACTTGGTATGGTAGGATAGACAACTTTCTATCCAGTTTGGGCTTTATCAAGAGTAAAGCAGATTCCAACCTTTACTACAAGGTTGAGGAAGGCAATCCTGTGATACTACTCTTGTATGTGGATGACCTATTTGTAACAGGAGAGGATGGATTGATTGCCGATACTAAGAGGAAGCTTGCTGCCGAGTTCGAGACGAAGGACTTGGGTATGATGCACTACTTTCTAGGCATGGAGGTGTGGCAAAGTGCAGATGGAATATTCCTTGGACAAGGGAAGTATGCAGTAGAGATCCTGAAGAGGTTAGGGATGATGGACTGCAAGGCCATGGCCACACCTATGGCATCGAACTTGAAGCTTCTGTGTGATGCTTCATCTGATCCGGTTGATGTCACGATGTATCGTCAGATGATTGGGTCCTTGATGTTCCTGACGAATATAAGACCAGATATTTGCTTTGCGGTGAACACATTGAGCCAGTTCCTGACAGATCCCAGAGGTGTTCACCTGGTTGTTGTAAAGCATATTCTGAGGTACCTGAAGGGTACAATTTATTATGGGCTCAAGCATGATGCGAATAAAAAATTTAACCTGTAGGGTTATGTTGATTCAGATTGGGCAGGCAGTGCTGTAGATAGGAAGAGCACATCTGGGTGTTGCTTCAGCATGGGATCAGGTGTGATCTCTTGGTTTAGCAAGAAGCAGTCCTGTGTAGCATTGAGTACAGCCGAAGCAGAGTATGTTGCAACTTGTTAGGCTAGTTGTGAGGCAGTATGGCTCCGAAAGCTACTGTCTGAGTTATTTGATCTCCCGCTGGAGGCTACTGGTATCTTTTGTGACAACCAGAGTTGTGTGAAGTTGTCTGAGAAACCGGTGTTCCACGACAGGTCGAAACACATTGAGATCAAATATCACTATATGAAGGATATGGTGCAGAGAGGAGCAGTGAAGCTCCTGTATGTTGCGACGGATGAGCAGATTGCAGATGTGTTGACGAAACCATTAGCCAGAGTGAAGTTTGAGTAATTCAGAGAGAGGCTTGGTGTTCTTCATATTGATGACACTTCGAGGAAGAAGTGATGGACACATTTGAAGGAACCATTCCAAGCATGGTGAGAGGAGGATTCTTCCCATGGCTGTGGATGTAAGCGCTGGATGATGAGCATCAGGATGATGCTCCAATTACTGCTCTGTATATGCATCAGTTGGATCACGTATATGTATATGCATCATGTTGGATGCTTGGACCATGTATCTGTATATGTATCAGGTGGATACGTTATATGATCAGGTAGATCATGTATGTTGATATATATCAGGTGGATCATGTATCTGTGTATGTATCAGGTGGATACATTGTATGATCAGGTGGATACATTGTATGATCAGGTGGATCATGTATGATGATATGTATCAGGTAGATACTTGGTATGCATCAGGTGGATGCATTATATGATCAGGTTGATCATGGATGATGAGCTTCAGGATGTTGCTCCAGATGACATGCATCAGGATGATGCAGTGATGATGATCAGGTTGATCATGTGATGATGTACATCAGGATGATGTATGGTGAGTATCAGGTTGATACTCTGTGGCCATGGATAAGTTGTGCAGATGAGCATATAAGTAGACCTGGGAGATCCGACAGGTAGAGCTGTGTGTTCGTAACAGCCTGGGATGCTCTTTCGAGGCATTGCTCTGGGAGGACATATAAGTAGACCTGGGAGATCCGACAGGTAGAGTTGTGTGCTCGTAACAAACTGGGATGCTCTTTCGAGGCATTGTCCTATGGCATGTAAGTAGACCTGGGAGATCCGATAGGTTGGGCTGTGTGCCCGTAATAAGTCCTGGGATTCTCTTTCGAGGCATTGCCATGAACACATGTAAGTAAACCTAGGAGATCCGATAGGTTGGGCTATGTGCCCGTAATAAGTCCTGGGATGCTCTTTCGAGGCATTGTGGTAGGGGTCACATGTAATAAGTCTTGGAGATCTGGACAGGATGAAAAAGGCCTCAGATGCTCTTTAGAGATCTTGCTTGGCAAGACACTCTTTTAAGGTTTTGTGACAGTCACATGTAAGTGGACCTGGGAGATCTTGTCGGTCGTGCTTCGGCACATAAATGGTCCTGGGATACTCTTTTGAGGTATTGTGACGTACGTAATAAGTCCCGAGGATTCCACAGTATGGCCAGTGATGATGAAGACCTGCAGGTGGTGGGCCTACATCCAGTATGAAAAAGGACTGGCTTTGTAGAACTTCCTATGACGAGTAGATTGGAGATTGATTGAGATAGCAGCAGCAGTGACGATGACGATGATTCGTTGATGATGATCCAGAGAAGAAGACTTGTACTAGCAGATCTATGTCGAGAAATACCTTCCTAGTTAAGAGGGAGTGTTGATGTATATGTAACTTCGGAATGTATTTCACCTATGTATATTGTACTCCTATAGAGATGTATTATTCCTCTATACGGAAGTGTCGTCATTTGTATTGACAAGTGTCACAAGTGTCGTAACTTGTCGATGGGTTATTAGACCACCATTTGTGGGGTCGGCCCTGATTAAGTTAACCAAGGGTTATTAGGCTAAGCTAGACAAGTCGGCCCCACTGGTTTATTGGGTAGGATAGGACAAGTATAAATAGAGATCGGGAGGTCTCTATTTGATCACTCATTACTCACTTCTATCTCTCTCAGAAAGTGGCGCACTTGTGAGGAGGAGGATCATCTGCTAGGTGAAGACTATCACTTGTACTTTGGTTGTACTTTGGCTGTATCATTGCTCTCTCTATCTCTGAGGAAGTTGCGGGGTTTCTCACCTTCTTGGTTTTCCCCGGTGAAACTCTATGTCTCTTGTGTGCTTGCATTATTGTGTCCATGATTGATATGCTGTAGATATGCTGCAGATATGCTGTACATGTTATTCTCTCAGTTAAGATCTTAGATTAGATTGAAAATTCTAAAAAACTAACAAAAATCTCCTTGAGTGCAATACCTGAGAAGAGGTTGAGATTTGATCCAACTCGGCGCTTGATAGGGCCTAGGATTTGGATCTAGGCTGGTCTATTGTAGCACATGGGAGGTGGAGGTGGAAGATGATATTGTGATGCATGTTGCCACCTCTTACGTACTTGGGGTTAACACAGCAGAAATCTTCAAGCTGCTAGATGCGTCCTTGGGGGCAAGTCTGAGTCAAGTACTGTTACTTGATCTTGACTCCTCCGTTTAGGCTTAACTCCTAATGAAGACAAGGGGGGTAGACCTTATTAACGTTACTAAGGATTTAGGTACTTAGTTCTTTTGGATGAAAAATGTTATTTTAGGAGTTTTTTTGGAATTAAAACATTGATCAAGATTATTGCAAGATGAAATCAACTGTGCAACATATATGAATATAAATGTCACGACAAAATATAACTTAATGTAAATAACTGATATCAAAGACCAATGTCGTGGAGTCAAAATAAATGTTGATGTAAAGTAAATGTTTTGCAATTGTGTTCTTGGTCAATTTTATGAATTATTAAAGGATGAATTGATGAAAGGGAGAATGGGAGCTCTCGAAATACAGTGAGGTACAAGGAGTAATGTCCGAAAATTAGGAAAAGGTGGCTCCTCACAAAGATGTGTGGGCTAGAGCGGAATCTCGAGAGTTTGTTCAACACTACACCAACAAGGATGTAGTCTAACTATGCCCTGAGGTCACTCTCCAAGGGTTCCCGCTTCTTTTGAGAAATTTCCCCACGTGTTACTTAATATTCGAGTGTCGGATTTTCACTATGTTGAGGGTTCTTTATTTTATTAATGTGAGTTATTATTAGATGTTTGAGAATTAATGAGTTGTTGTGCTCTTTTCTGATTTCCCCAGGACCAGGCCAATGCCTGCAAAGGGAAAGAGCATACTTCGAGAAACAAAAAAATATTCGTTCAAATTTGAGTGCTTGAGGTATATGAAATTAAATAACAATAACTTGAAAAAAGAAATAGATAAACTTGTTGAACCTATGTGTCACTTTCTGATCAACCTCCACTAATCGACAATGCCTTTGTGTGGAGGTGAGAGCATACTTTGTGGCAACAAGATTGGCTTTATTTAATTACTTGCAAAATGAAAAGAAAACAAAATTTAACTACTTAATCAAAGTATACACCATGCACACATTGTTAGAAAAAATCATGCCACGAAAAAAGAAAAACGTGAATCCCCCAAGGGGGAATGGGATGTGGGCGTTGTGTAGCCCACTTGCTCTCGTTTAATCAATTTTATAATGCTTGTTGGAAGAAGTGCCTCTTAGTCCTTTTAAACTTGGATCTAAGGGCTTACAATTTTAGAAAATGAGATATTGATGAAAGAGGGTCCTTGGAATGTATTTTTGGTACTTTCTGGCGAAAAACAACCAAAGATTCCTTCTCTTTTTTCTTGGACCTGCTAAAAACCAACAAGCTTAAGCATAGAAATTAGTGGGTTAATCAAATAAAATACAAGAAATTTTATAGATTTTATACTTGGAAAATTTTCAGTAAAAATGACTACTTCAAGTATAAAGAATTATGGATCTAGATCTAGTTAAAAAGTAGACTTTGAAAGCAATTTAGATCCAGTATATGTGTACTTAATAAAAGAAAGCTACTGATATGATACTGTAAGTCTAACTTTCACTAAGCCAGGGTAGCCAAGTGACCAAGATTTTTTATTTTATTTAACAGTGTAGAAGAAGCAAAGAACCAGCTTCGGTTTTGAAAGATTAAGGAACCAAAGATGCCTGCAGCTCAACGATAATCAAACCAAGACAACCAATACCGAAAGTGGATGAGGACGCAACTAAGCTCAACCTCCCACCTCATATTCTTATCCTGCATTGTCACAAACACTTTCAAAAAAGAAGATTAAATCTAGAATACGTAATTAATAGAGATTAGAAGGGCATTAGTACAACTGAATACACTTGTTGCTTCACTATCTTAATTAATCAAGAATTTATAAGCAAATCAAATACAATGAATGCTTATACTATGGGCACAAAGGCCATCTAAGCTAGATAATAATAAAAAATTGCAAAATGACAAGTGATTAGCGAGATATCACCTCAGAACATCAACCAAACATACATCCAATGGGACAGCTGCACAGCGTATGGCCTCCAAAACCTTTCAACTTTATTCCGAAGAGAATCATAAACAAATTACAAGAGAAAAGGTTCAATGACATCCTTCATGTGTAAATGAGGAGCAAAGAGCTTGCTTAGATAGAAAAAATAGAGAGCCAGAAGGGGGGGCGCACTTGCCAAGAGAGGGGCACACTTGGTGAGGTGTAATGAGTTGGAAAAGGCTGAAAATCAGCTTCCTTCCACTTCCAACCTTTCTTTCTGTGCTTTATCTTACAATTGCCCACTTTTTCTTGGAAGTCGCGCCCTCTCCATGAGGAAATGTGCCCTCTCTATAGAGAAACATATTCTTGCCTCTATTTGTCGAGAAAAACACTCACATGTGTTTTAGAAACCTTAGGAATATTTCCATTTTGCTTTGCCAACTCAGAAATTTCACTTTCGGCATGTTTTTTGAGTTTTGGAAATTTCCGGTTTCTTTATTTTCTCCATTTTTTTGGTCTTTTTTACTATTTTCAAGTAATATTCAATTTTGGAGATAAATAATTACTTGAAAACTTAGGAAAGTGGGTTTAGGGGTTAAGTGGGTGCTCTTAGTTAGAAAACGAGCATCCCCATGTCTAATTCTTCCTCCTAACCACACATTTTTAATAATTTTAATTTTTCCAATTAAACTATTAAAAAATAGCCTAAGTTTACAGAATTTTTTTTTTGTCATAACTGACTCAAACTCCTAGGGGACCTATTACATGTCCATACGACTCATTATTGATGGCTACCATGTAAAAAATACATAGACACATATGATTTAATAATTTCTTGAGGTTCGACCACCATGGTAAATACTCCAGCTTTGGAGGTGTGAGTGAAAAACTCATGAATTATACGTCACTAAAGCGTAACTCATAATTCCTAAGGAAAAAACACTCTAGAGTATTCCCTTGATAGATAAACCTAAGGTAAGCCAAGCCTGTTACAAAAATTTCATGCGTAGACCAACGTATTATAATTTCCCCCATGGGGTCTGGACATGTAAATTTACAAAAGGGCCTAAAAATGGTGTGGTGAACTTCTGAACATATGTGATGAACAATTGAATTGTTCAAGTCTCTGACCGCTCACTGGAAATCCACCTAAGTGCAACTTAGTGGATAACAATGCATATTTGATTTCCACTTGTACCAGTGTTCACTTTATTTTGCATTAAAGTGCTTACCACTTTATTCTACAAAGCATCACCATGCAACAGTGCTTCAATCTTTGCAACCATTTCTGTTGTGGCCATTTTTTGTGTAAGAAATCCTTAAAAAGGCTTGAATTTTGAGCAAGTTCAAAATATATGTTGAACATGCTAATTACTACAATATTATTCCTATAATGCATAGACACACAATCAGTGGACTTGAATTATATTTCACAAGTGGGAGTATTAGTAAAAAAAATATTGTTGGTTTTATAAATACGGGATTCAGTGTACTTATCTTAAACTCTTACTTAGTAAATCAACAAAAAATAAAATGCCTCATTGTCCATACCTATGTAGATCTATGTTCAAATGGACCCGTGGTAGTTTTGCATCATTACCCACCTATAAATATATATGGTTCATTGGCCTCTGTCTTTATTAGGGTTGAACAATGCCTTGTTTTTTTTCTATGAAACTAGTTGTAGGAAAGTAGTGCAACTCCATCTAAATCTTGACTATTGCATACTAAATGTGAGTTTTTATAGGTCTTACTAGTCTTCAAAATATATGAACTTTTGTTAGTACCTATAAGGTACCTACCATATTTTGATTGATTTCCATCCCTATCTTGACTATAGGGTACCTTGCTTTTCTTTCCTTTTGGTGCAACCAGTTATAACTAAATTGGTGCAAACCTATCTAAATCTATTATTTGTAAGTCGTCCTTTTTTATTTAGTTTACTTGTAAGTAAATATGAGCATATAATGCATTGGCCATTCATATAGCTAGAGTGGAGATTAGCCTAAGAAGCAATGAAGAAGCATTGTGATTGCTATGATTGAAAGATGCACATCTTGACTAGTTGACACAATCAATATGAGATGTATATCGCTTTGTTTAATGTATGTAATGCATTGTTAGAAATCACAAATATATAAGTTTTGATGGATTACTGCACTTCTATATGCCATATCAATTCTTCACTTTGTGCAAGTCATTTTAATTTGGATCCGTGAAGGTTGTTAATCTATAAATCCAGATAGGATTATCCAGCTCAATGACCATTTGTATATTGATTCCAGATTTATACATGTTTGAAATCCATATTTGTATATATCACATTTAGATGGGTTTGTGTTGTTGTCCTTATTCAATACACCAAGTTCATTGTTTTGAATTAATTTTTTAAATACAAATTTACATGGATTCATCCTGTTTGATCATATACATTGTACATTTTAATAAATTTCACACAAATACATTATATATTTTAATCATTTTCATGTGACACTATATAAGTGAGATTGGTTTTATGGGTCTTTATTTTATAGTTATGTTTTATGAATATGTATGTGCTTGCAGCTTGATCCCAATTTCAAGAACATTTATTTGGTACCAATTTCATGGTGTAATATTTCTTTTGCAGGTGTTTGTGGTCGATGTTGAAGCAGACTCCTTGATGGTAAGGCCATCGAGAAAGTTGGGGTAACGAGAAAGCTAGGACTTGTGAGCATTGTGCTCAATTTTTTATATTTCACCTCACTACACATTTTTCAGTAGGTATTTGTTATGCAACAAATTCCACAAAAGATCAAATTTGAAGAGTAATTCACGCCCACATGAAGAAAATAGATGAATATCAAGATGAGATGAGATGATTAGAAACTAGATCTCCTTGTGTATATATAGGATATAAAGGATACAATTACAATTCAAGAGCCTGCATAATTACAATTAGGGTCCTAGTCGACCAATAAATATAATACTGATATGGTGCAATGTCACAACATATAGGGCTTAGCATGCCCCTCCCCTTTAAACAAGTGTTTTCCTTAACACTTGATTAACTATGGATGTTTTTGCATGAAGAACTCGTCTTCCCTTGTTGCCTCTTCTATTGAAAAGTTCTTCCACTTGATGAGGTAAAAAGTAATTGCTTGATTTCATAGTTTCTTGATCTTTTTCTCAATGGTTGTTTCAGGTTCTCGTATTAATTTCCCTTCTTCATCAATCTTTGTTAAAATAGTTTGGATTGGGATCTTGTCACCAATTACCTTTTTTAGGCAAGAAACATGGAAGACTAGATGTACATGTAAAGTTGGCGGTAAATCCAATTTATAAGCCATACTTCCAATCCTTTGAAACACCTTATAGGGACCATAGTACTTTGGTACTAATTTGTTGTCATTCTTTTGTTGCTCGAGGGACATATATTTGTATGGCTGTAGCCTCATAAATACCCAATCTCCCACTTCAAATTCCCTTTCACTACGATGATGATATGCTTTTTGTTTCATCCTATTTGTGTTATAACCAAGTTATCCTTCAATAATTGGAGAACATCTTGTTGGTGCTCTATGTGATCCTCCACTACTTTAACCTTAGCTTTCTCTTTCAAGGATGATGTGATGGAAGGAGGATGGTAGCCATAAAGTGCCATAAATGGTGTCATTTTTTATGAAGCATGGAAAGATGTGTTGTACCACTATTCTACTAAGGGAAACCACTTGACCCATTGTGTTTGTTTATCAAATGCAAATAAACAAAGATATCCTTATAAGCATTTATTCACAATCTCAGTTTTCCCATTAGATTGAGCATGGTAAGAGGGCTTATGAGCCAACTGAGTGCCCAAACAAGAAAATAATTCCTTAAAAAAATTACTAGTAAAAATTGGATCTCTATCACTTACAATAATATTGGGGGTTCATGTAGCTTCTGAATTGTTTTCGTGAATGCCACAACTATTGTACTTGCTTTAAAAGGATGAGAAAGAGAGTAGAAATGGGCATACTTTGTGAGTCAATCCACCACTACCATGATGGCAGTATTTCCTTTTGACTTTGGTAGACCTGTGATAAACTCTGCTAGGACCTCTTCCCAACACTAACTTGGTATGGCTAATGGATGTAAAAGACTCGTGATGGACCTTGGATTTGACATCTTTCTATCATCATTTTACCTTACTTATAAACCTTTTGCTTATTCATAACCTTGTATTAATCCCTTCTAATGCTCATATGAGGGTTTTATGCTCAATATATTTTTCCATTACATGTCTTAGTATTTCATTTGATTTTTTACTAACATTAGGGGGATTAGTGTACTATGTATTTGCTTTGGATATTACCATGATTGTTATAAAGCATCTGCAAAATATTTGAGGGAGTTATGTAGCAACTACAGATCCTCTACAGGTATATAATGAAGGTTGTAGAACCTTTGTAGGAAGTTGTGGAAACTATATAGGCAGTTGCGGAACCTTTGTATGCAGCTACAAAAACTCTACATGAAGCTACATAACCTTTACAGGTAGTTGTGGAACCTTCTGCAAGCTACAAAACCTACGAGCTACAGAACCTCTACATAACCTATGAGTTGCGGATCCTCTACAAAACCTGCAAGCTATGGAACCTCTAAGGAACGTGCGAGCTGCAGAACCTACTACAAAACCTGCGAGTTACGGAACCTCCTACTGAACCTGCCAAAGCTGCAAAACCTCCTACATAACCTACGAGTTGTAGAACCTCCTACAGAACCTGCCAAAGTTGCAGAACCTCCTATAGAATCTATGAGCCGCAAAATCTCCTACAGAACCTACATAAATTACAGAATAGTCAATAATTCGAATTTCCCCTCAACCACTTGTCATTCCATTAATCAAGGAGCATCATTAACCTCTTGGATATGAAAAGAAACTTGGATAAAGATTATATTTGATTTTTTGGCAAAGATCTTGGGATTAGTTTTGAAATCCAATTTTTTAGGAATTTGTTGAGGATATATTTTGGGTCCTCATTTATTATTTGTTATGGATAAATTATGTATAAATAATAGCTCCTTCTCCATTCTATGGGAGGACTCTTAGAGCAATAGTCCAAATATTGATGGAATAAACTCCAAGTTCATATTGATTCAATATAGATCCTAGTTTTATAATTTATTTTGCAACATGATTTATTTATTTTATGTTGATGTAGTTTTACTTCATTGCTTAGTTTTCATTTCTTATTTGTGTGATTTCTACAATTTGATTTCAATTCATAGATTAGTGTTTTAAATGTCTATTTTACAATCCGTGTGCTTAATGCAATGACCATATTTACTTCATTGGATTATAAACAGTAACTTGTATTTGGAAAGGATAGCTTTTATATTTCAATTATGCAATTTACCTTTATGTTAAGTGTGGTGTGAACTTAGTTTTATAATTTACTTTTCCCACATAACGTGATTTAGTTTTAAAATTTACTTTTTCCTCGCAATGTGATTTAGTTTTAGAATTTACTTTTCGTACACAGTGTGATTTAGTTTTAGAATTTACTTTTTCCGCACAGCATGAATTTAGTTTTAGCATTTACTTTCTAGCATGGTGTGAATTTCAATATCTGCAAATGTGATTTAGGACTTCAATTTTGTAATTAGTCTTAGTGCACATCAATGGGGTTGTTTTAGGAGACAACTGAGTCATACTCCTAATTCCTACAGCTGGTGTGAATTTACTTTCCTTGAAATTTAGTTTCAATAGTTGTTTAGTATGCTATTTCCTTGCCAAGATTATGTAATTGTTCATACCATTGTTTGAAAGTAAGGTTATTGAACTACAACTTGACAATAGATAAGCCAATGTAAGAGGAGATTGTGGTATGCACATATAGTGCACAATAACTCGCAAGTTCTCAACAAACCGTGGGTTGACAATTAATGTACATACTTCTTAGTTGTCCACTGAGAAATTATAAGGTAATTAAAAACCCTGTAATTTTGGCACCATTGCCGGGGAATTACCAAAGATGCAATTGAACCTTGCATTGGTTCTAGGAAGCAATCATATGTTAAAATTGATAGTTTTGCTCATTAGTTTTAAGAGTTTGTTTTTATGAAATAATTTCATTCATTTCATCAAATTAGGTTTATGATGCATTTTTTCCATAAATAAAAAATAAATAGCCGAGGGGATGATCTCGTGGTGCAGTAAGAGCCACCCACAGTACTAATGTCTTTGCAAGAAATTTGGTAAGAGGAATAAGGCATTGCTCAACAAGGATTCCACTGGACGAAGAGAAAAGAGGGAATTCATTCCAATCAATTTCAAAAGAGGTGTGTTATGCATTGTTAAATTCATACAATTTGAAATAATTTCCATAACTTTGCATTCTTGTGGCATATTCGCTTTATGAATTTACTAAAAAAAATAGTCGGGCCAGTCCTGTTTTGAGAGATCATACAATTATATTTTTAAAACATGTTTCTATCCAAAATAGCCCTTGAAATCTAGTTTCCAACAATTTGAATTACTCAATTTGGATATGAAATGAAAAATATATGGTCAAGACACTTACTAGGTGTCCAACACGAAATTCAGGAACATAGTTGGGACAAGATTCGAGGGGTTAAATGAATCTATTTTAAAAACTTGTTTCTAAGAGAGTTATCCCTCAAAATCTACTTTACACACCAATTTGGATCACTTAATTTGGATATCATACGAGAAAGGTATGCCCAAAATACGACCTATATGTCTTAATTCTGCACCACTGAAATTATTTTTCCGAGGTTGTTCATAGGTACATTTGACCCATCAATTATTTAAGTTTGAAAAACATTTTTCTATTGGAGATACCCACATAAATATACTTTCATCTCCAAGTGGAATCATGTCGATCTGTCATCAAATGAAAATGGTGTGCCCAAAATTGTAATTGTTGATCTAGTTTGGAAATAAAAAACAACTCTATCATGTAGGTTGTTCCTTAACATGTTTGACATGTCATTTTAGTGCACTTTGAAAACCTATTTCTACTGGATATAGAACTATGAATCCACTTTAAAATGGATTTGGAATCACTCTACATGGACCTCAAATGAAGAATTTATCATCCAAATACTGTCGGGTAGTTTAGGATGACCACCACTCCCTAGCGGGTAAAAAGATGAAAAATGTCTTCGTTATCTTTCTTTGGATCTATTTTATATGCATTATTTGTGATTATTTTTCATATTTATTGGAAGGAGAAAGTCCGTACATATATCTTCTTCCATGATTTCATATTGTATTGCAAAAAACAAGTGCTAGTTTTGTAGGCCAAGGAAAGGATTATGAAAGTCAATCTACGAACAAGTGATCTTTGACGACCAATTTCTACAGAAGGGCATGTCATCAAGACATCCAAACAAAGAAAAGTGCAACAACAAGTGGTGATGATTCATTTCATGAGTCGTGTTTGAGGTCCAAGCTTTTAGGAATTTTTTTACAGAAGTGTTCCAGTTGCTGACCAACAACACCAAGACCTTTCATATGGAAAAAAAATGAAGAATTGTTGTGAATATTAACTAGAGACCAATGCTAGAGAAGTCAAGAGAATCCATGATCCATCATTCCTTAGCACTATCCATTATTCTCATTCATAAATTATTCCATTGTTTCTCAGGAGTAGACCTTAAGAAACACGATATGCCCACGTATTTTCTTCTTCCTAGTTCAGAAATAATTGTCTGTTGAAGTTCATTTTATTAAAACTCCATTAGAACATCATTCATTTAACCATTACTAGCAATCATAACTTCAACTTATTTCTTTTTCCCACACAAAGGACTCCATTACTTCCTGCTCCACCCACTCCTAACCCACCCAATAAAGTAACTTGGCCCATTTACATGGCTTAGATACCTTTCTAGTTTTAGTATTGAATAAAGATCTCTAAGAACTTGCTACTACCAGTCCATCCAAGACTTAATTTTTACTATTGTGCTCCTAATTTTTAGCACAGTTCCTTCATGATCAACATTTAAACAATACGCTACAAATCTTGCAGTATGCTTTTAGTTTTAGTAGCTCTTCACATATCCATCATTTATACAAGGAAAATATTGGTGTTGTTGCCCAAGAATCGATATCAATAGTCCCTATAGTTGCCACACAAGAACCAACTACATAGGGGAGCTCATAAAGGATATAGGTGTTGTCACACAAGAACCAACACCTCACAACCCCGGAGTTTCCACACAAGAGCCAACCTCAGAAAGCCCTATTGTTGCCACACATTAACCAATAATAGAAAAATCAAGAAATTGCCCAAGAGGAAAAGACTGCTGCCCCACAAGAACCCATAGTAGAATAAGCTATTGCAGAAAGTAGTCTTTCTTCAAAGCCTTATAGAAGAGATCTAAAAATCAGGTGGAAATTTTGTCGACGGTCCTTTACATCAATGTTTGCTCTTACCATGGGAAATTGTGAAGAATCTGCTAAAGAAGGTCATTTACTTGCTGCAAATTTCATGGACATTTCAAGTAGGTACATGTACGCTTATTCTTTCTAATTATTTGTCATATTCATTTAATGCTATAGACTTGTATTTGGAAATTCCCTTAAGACTCCTTTGTTTTTTTGTCCTACTTCCTTCACATGTGTCATTTTTACAAGGGTAAGAAAAACTTTCAATTTGGGGGAAGGGGAACACTATTACCTACCATGAACACACCATTGCTCATCATTATCCTTACATTACTCATCATCTTTCTTGCCCATCTTTTATCATCCTTGCTCAACCCAAACCTTCATCATTCCGTTGAAATATTATCTCATCTCTACTCCCCTAGCTGAGCCCATCCCGACATCTCCTAACATCCAAGCATGAAGATAATGTTGCTACATAATCCCCATTATTGTCACACAATAACCAATAATGGGAGGTCTTGTTTCTATCACACAAGAACTAGCTGTAAGAGGAGATGTGTGCTACTGCCACAATAGATCCAAGAGTAAGAAGAAAGGGAGCAATTGATATACATGCCAAGATGGCCACTACTAGGAAAGAGGAATAGGTTGGACAAAAGAACCTACAATAGAGTAAACTATTGTAGAATCCATTCCAATAAATTTTATACAAAGGTGGAAAGTGAGAGGTACAAATTATTTGAATCATGATCACTCATGGCCTACATTTAATAATGAGAATTGATGACAATTTGTTGTGTTCGTGAACATATTACAATGGGGTTTGCCATAGCTTTTACGACTTTCAGATCTAATGCAAAAATGGTTTCAAACTCTTTTATTTTCAATGAATGAAAGTAATATTCATAAAGGGTTTATAACAATTCAAAATAAGGTCATAATAACAGCAAAAAGGGAACATTTTCATTGGCACAAAGGGAAAAATAAGTCCATAAGCACAAAGTATGATCGTATAAAGATTTCACTTTGTCACAATGATAAGACTACACCATTCCAAACGATTATCAACAACATAATGTTTTTCTTTTTTCTAACAGTATGCTTCAACCATTGTACTGAGCTATTATGGCTAAAAATTTATGTTGTGGGTATTGAAAAAATGCCGAGATTATGTTGTTGCTTGAGGATTGCATATTTGAGATCATTAGCTTAATAAGCATTTATGATGGATTATTTTCTGGGATCCTTGTGAAAGTATTGAAGGACTGTAATTTTTTATGGCGGATCTTACTTTCAAAAATCATTTTCTCCCAAAATTGCAATTCGAGCTAACAAAATCAAGTAATAGAAAGCAATTAAATGATCATTGTGACATCGGTAGAAATTTGTTGTCCCAGCAAAGCACATAAAGTGAATATTGTGCACATGCTCTTCGCAGAGTCATTTTCAACCAAATTTGTGTTTCTGGCTAGCATGCATACCAAAGTCCAGATGTTGGGAGTGGTAATGTTGATATTAGTTCTTGGAAATATGTTTTGGATGTGTTTTCATGTCATCTCCTAAAATATTTATGGCTTGTAGTTATTGAAATTCCAAGGATACTCAAGCTTTGAAGTAGCAAATACTTAGTTCTTATGGGAAGGATGTTTTCTTCATTTGGCATATCAACCTTATTCTTCATTGTTTTTCAAGAGTATCTAGAAATCTTTAGAGTCTTTTGCCAAGGTTTCATATTTAATATAGCATGTCATACCAGATTTGCGTCTTGTCCTCTTGTCCTACTATTTATTTTTCTGAGGACGAAAAAAAAATTCTCAGTTTGGGGGAGCTAGAGGACATTGGCTAACTCAATGATGCCCTTTTGTTGTCACACAAGAACAAGCGGTAGGGGAAATCAAGTGGAACAATGGCAATGGGGCATTATTTTTATGACAACTTAAAAAATGGAAAATTGTAGAAATTAAAGTGGTCATATCTTCCAAATGCAAAACTAGGTCTCCATGAAAATTTGTGAGAAGAAGCATTATGTTAAGAAGAATAAATCCAACAGGTGCAACTCAATCCAATGCACGGTTTTCGATAAATCAAGCATAGTGACCTACAACCATTTTCTTGGAAACTGTGATGTGTGTTTCTCCATTTTTTGGGCAGGAGAAGCATAATTGCATTCCTAACACCCCCGCAAAGTTTTCCCAAAGCACAGTTTGTAATTTTGGAGAAATAACCATTTTTGGAAGCTGCATATCACCAATCCATTAGATACAGATCGCTAGTCCATTGGTTGCATAACCTAGTTTTCTTGCATTTTTGCCTTAAAGAAATATTTTTTGAAGGTATGTTGGCATGGGAAATTGTTCAGGATGAGATTTCACACCTCTTGATGATCAAATATAGTGGTGGTGGCTTGTTGACAATGGATTTTGAGGCATGCATTAAGAAGGAACATCATTTAGCTTGGTGCAGCAAAGACACCTGCATATCTATCCAAGGAAGTAGTGGAGGCCGTTGGTGGGTGCATCTGAATGGAATGGAGCTGAGCGATGACACCATGTGAATTCCTCTTAAGGATCTTTTCCAAGCGATGTGAACTGATGATGCGGAGAGCCCTTGGTTGTAAGCCTGTAAATTTTTGTTGTGTCCCATTGACGAAAAACTGCATCCAAAGTTCAGCAAAATCCCATAAGATGGGGCCAAGTGTGCGTAACCATTGAACGCCCAAAACCACATCACATCCGCCTAAGGACAAGGCAAACATGTCAGAGCGCAAGTTATAATCTTCCAGAGCGATACGCACATTGTGACACTTTCCCTTGCAAGGTAAGGTGCCCCCATTGGCAACCATGACTTCAAAGTTGGAGCAAGGATGGATAAAACAATCAGCCTGTTTGGTGATCCGAGGGTCAATGAAGTTATGTGTGCTGCTAGAATCAATGAGTATTGCAAGAGGAAGCTTCTTGAAGTAACCCCTGACCCGCATTGTTTGGGGGGTGGTGACGCCGGATAAAGCATTGCGAGATATCTTTGGTTGGTCGTCTTGAGAGGGGGGGTCAATAGGTGGCTCTTGAATGTCGACCTGATCATCTTCTTCACCAATTTTAGAGGCAAGCGGAGAATCCATATCCAAGAGATAGAGCTTTTGCTGAACACATTTATGTCCCCGAGTGAATTTCTCATCACAATTATAACAGAGCCCTTTTTCTCTGTGTGCCTGCATCTCTGTTTCAGACAATTACGTGATAGGAGTTGGTCGAGGAGTTGGCGAAACGAGAGGTCGTTGAGAACCCATATTTTGGAAGGGAACAAAAGTGGGTTTGGAGCACTGTTGGGATGCAATCTTGTCTGCTGCCAACTTAGCCGACCCCAGAGCTTCCATCATTGTGTTGGGACAAAACATTTTAACCTCTGAGCGGATTTCATCCTTAAGACCACTGATAAAACAACTCCTGTAGAATTCCTCAGACAATCCTTCTGTGTGGTTGGCTAGTTTCTCAAATTCTGTCTGATACTCTCTCACAGTGCCAATTTGGCGAAGTTTAGTGAGGGCTTCGGTGAAGTCATCAAAAGCACTAGGACCAAATCGTTGCAAAAGGAGATGACAAAAATCTGGCCATTTTGGCTCTTCATGAGCCTTGATGTACCAACGGTACCATTGAAGAGCTTCTTGTTCCAAATGAGAGGATGCAAGTGGAAATTTGGTGACATCAAAAGTATTATGCAGACTGAAATACTGTTATGCATGATAGATCCATCCAGTCGGATCAATACCATTGAAGCGAGGAAAATCAAGCTTCGGACCACGAAAATTGCTAGAAGAAGAGAACCCATTGTCTGATGAAGACGCGGACTGTCGTTTGTTGTTCATGGCTGAATGCTCAAGATGGAGGCCAAGAAATTTTTCATCCAAATCCTGGAGTTTGGTTTGGATGGCTGCAAGTGCTTCCTCCATGGTGTGTGCTCCTGCGCGGGTGACAACCATAAACAGGTTTTTTTTTTTTTTTAGGGAATGGGTAGAAAAACACAAACATAAGCTTATTTAGTAAAGGGAAATTTGGATTTGGGAAAAACTCAGATGGGTAATTGAGGTTTGACTAGGTTTTGGAGACTGTCGAAAGGACAGGGAAGCAGACAAGGAGGATTTTAGAAGCGGGGTGAAAGAATGAGAAAATTTGGCAGAGAGGGACAAAGAAGCAGAATATTAAAGGAACTCTGTGGTAAAATTTGAAGGCGATTAGGTGAAAATCGAAGAAGTTATGGCAAACCCTAAAAATAAACAAATGTGAGATCTCGTGTGTTGGGAAGTGGAATTTGGGATAGGGTCCTTGAGAATGAAATATGCAGAATGGGATTGTAGGGGTATTAAAGAAGTTTCAAGGGAAACGAAGTTAAAACAAGGGAGATATGGCAGAAAAAACAAAAATTTATACTTTTTTTTTGTGGAATGGATCGGCTACGGTGCGAAAGGGATCTGAAACAAATAGATCTGCAACGTCATGGAAGTGATCAGAAACAGAGGGATATGAAACGGTGCTGAATAGATCACAAACAGCTGGATCTAAAATAGATCTAAAACGGCTGGATCTGGAACGGTTTTCAGAATGGATCTGAACGGCTGGATCTGAAACGACGCAACAGTGATCGGCAACAGTTCAGCTGAAAATAGATATGGACCCCACGTATGTGCGGCTTCCTAACAGTTCAGGGGTTTCACTCGGGCACCAATGCTGTCTGATGGCTTGCGTATTGGGGCAGTACCCCTTACTCCACGGATTAGGTAAAACTGATAACCGCTTTGCCACAAACGACAGCTCTTGGTTTACCTCACGGGTGGGAACTAGTCAATCAGGTAGGGGTCGTTGCCCTTTTCGCTGGCAGGTCCTCTCAACGGGCCAGCTACTTTGGGGTTCCTGTGGTACTCCTTGCAATGAGTTTTAGGGCTTATGCCCAAGTACTTCCCACAATTAAGCGGATAGGGATTATTCCCAGATCCGAACTTGCAACAGATGCGATTTTTTTTTGTTGTTGGCAAAAGTCCACCCAACGTGCCCAAGAAAGTGCTCTGATACTAGATGTGGAGAACCTGCAATATTAAATTAATGAAAACACACGAGATAGCAGAAATAACAGAATTCATAATCACTTTTATATTGATTGCAGACCACTTCGAGGGGGAAAACTCCTTTGAGCAAGCTCAATACAAATAACTTCACGATGCTTTTATAGGCCTCAACACACACTTATATACTAAGTCTAGGCGCCAATACTATGGGTCAAAACCATGGGCAATACAAACTATGGATCAACAATACTACGAGCAACTTACAAAGCATATGCGCCAAACAACAATAACACAAACTGTGGATCAACAAATACTACGGGACGACTTACAAAGCATATGCGTCCAACAACAATATACTAATAAAGTAAAGACATGGGTTCCTAACATTGCATAACCTAGTTTTCTTGCATTTTTGCCTTAAAAAAATATTTTTTGAAGGTATGTTGGCATGGAAAATTGTTCAGGATGAGATTTCACACCTCTTGATGATCAAATATAGTGGTGGTGGCTTGTTGACAATGAATTTTGAGGCATGCATTAAGAAGGAACATCACTTAGCTTGGTTGACACAGGGTTGCATGATGACATGCAACATTTTTAGTTTGGGGGAGATGACAGGCCTTGGACTTGGCATATTTCTATCATCATCATTTTACCTTACTTATAAAACTTTTGCTTATCCTTAACCTTGTATTAATCCCTTCAAATGCTCATATGTGGGTTTTTATGCTCAAGGTGTTTTTCTGTTACATGTCTTAGTATTTCATTTGATTTTTAACTAACATTAGTGTTGCGTCCCCATCCATCAATCCCACTCAAGGAAGGGAACATGACACGAAAATATGGGCTTTTCAAAAACTCTAGCCCCATTCATCATTATCAAATTCATGCAAACAAAATACATATGTGCAGATGCATAATCAAAATAGACACAATGGAAATGAACATTATCCACACATCTAACATGCATTTATCAACATACCATAATAGTCATCATTTACATACAACCAATGTAAGTATTCATTCGATTAAACATTTGAATAAATAATGAATTGAAAACAACAAATCTTTCATTGAATACTTATCTTGAAATGAAGTTGTCCTGAGCAACTGGTTATGCAACTGCAATGTTCCACCCAGCCATAGGCTAGTTGTGCTCATCAATCTCTCAACATAGTTGCCACCCTTGAGTTGGGCATGATTTACACAAGGAAAGGGAACCTACAACTTATGCACAACCAAATGAACACCACACCTCAGCCAAGCCAGTCCACAGCTGGGTTTATCAGGCTATCAAGGCAGTAGAAAGAAGGAATGGCTAAGCTAGTGAGCTCAACCACAAATCCATTGAAACCTCTCCAAGATTTATCTAGCTTCCCCCCACAATACCTACACACCCAACACAAGGAAGTATCCCCTTCATTGCTCCACAGTCCCTCAGGCCATACCTTCCCTTCTAGTTCTCTTCAGGGTGTGCATAGAAAGGTAGCCAAAGCCCTATCATCTTTGGTAGGTTACACTCTTCACTAGGTTTATCAAGCCAATTTTAAATCCTCTTCTACTCTTGGTTGCTTACACACACAAGTCCAATCCAAAACAAGGGATCCATATAACAGCAAGGCACAAATGTTGGGCATGGAAAAAGTTTTAGCTATGGGATTTACAAAACATGATTCCCATGGTTTTTTTTTTCAAATCGCGACACACCAAAAATGACCTTTGAGATGGGAAAACAACAGCTAGGAGCTACCAATCGAATCCCCAACAGGTACATGGGCATTCAAATGGAAAAAACGGTCTCTATGGACCCTCAAATCGAATTTCTCTTCCTCACAGTCGTTCTACAACACCAAAAATGTGTTTCCCAGCTAGAAAATGAAGGAATACTCAGCAAAAGTGTGGAGGAAAAATCCCAGCAAGCCCAGAACTCGTGAGAGAGAAAAATTGATGAATGAATGATGGGTTGGGGAGCAAATTCGTGGCTCTTTTATTGCCCAAGAAGACAAACACAATTTTCCCAAAATGGTGACTTTCCCATACACAAAATTGGATAGCCATACCTTCCATTTCCCAAAACAATAACTACCTCAACCACCTCTTGGAAGAAATAAATGATTGGGTGCAAAAGTCAATGTGGGTAGTGGATGGTTCATGGGTTCTCTCATTGACATTTGGATTAACGCTATTGGCTTCAAGGGTTTTAATATTTTCCTCCCTATTCCTTGTAAAAATCATGCCCCCGTACTATTGTTGCATTGCATAGCTAGTTGTAGGTATTTTTATTAAAATACATATTTGTCATTTCTATTGTGCCATCCTAGCACGTGATCCACGCACATAGATTTTTAATTGCCGATACGAGAACAATAAATCGATGGTGGGGCCTTGGCCTTGAGCTCCTCACCATGATTTTATAACGATATTACATCATTTACATGTTAAGTGCGACGGGGTCGAAATCGGGGTGTTACATTCCCCCCCTTAAATTAGTAATGTTCTCAATGCTCTTCAAAATTGAACAAAAATGGATATGCCACTGTCATGGCAGCCTCCAGCTCCCATGTAGCCTCATCGGTACCTAGTGCTTCCATTGCACCTTCACTTGTCTCATGGCTCTGTTCTGGAGCAATGTTACCTTCCTATCTAGGATGCACAATGGCTCGGTTTGGAGGTCTCCCTCGGGTTCCACCTGGATCACATCCCAATTAATCACATGGTTAGGATCATGTACATATTTCCTTAGCAAAGAAACATGAAAAACATTATGAGCTCTTGTGTTAGCAGGCAATGCAAGTCTATATGCAACTGGCCCTATTATTTCAAGCACTTCAAATGGACCACAATATATGGGTGATAGCTTGGCACAAATCCCCAACATTCAATTCCCTATGCACTATGTGCTTATCTGCATAGCTTTTATGTCTATCTTGGGTTGCTTTTAAGTTTTGTCTTATCTTTGCAACCTCTTGTTCCATTTCCTTAAGCAATTCTATCCCAAGTACAATTTTATTCACTGGATTATCCCAAGTCACTGGTGTCCTGCACTTCCGATCATACAAAGCCTCAAATGGACTCATTCTCAATGATGCTTGATGCCTGTTATTATATGCAAAATCTACCAAGTGTAGATAATCCTCCCACTTGGATGGTTTGTCCATTACATACATGCAAAGCATGTCTTCAATCACCTGATTTACTCTTTTTCTTTGCCCATCCGTTTGAGGATGGTATGTTGTGCTAAAGTTCATTTGCGTGCCCAAATCCGCAAAAAGACCTTTCCAAAAATTTGAAGTGAACTCGGTATCCCTGTCAAAAATTATTGCCTTAGGAAATCCATGCAACTTGCAAATTTCCTTCATGGAAATCCTTGAAATGGCATCGACTATATATGTGGACTTAACCGGTATAAAATGTATTGCCTTTGTTAACTTGTCCACCACAACCATGATGGAATCATGTTGTCTCATAGTCATTGGAAAACTTGTAATGAAATCCATGGAAATTCTTTCCCATTTCCATTCTGGAATTGACAATGGATGCAATAAACCTGTTGGGTGTTGGTGTTCAACTTTCACCTACTGACATTTCATGCATTTAGAAATGTATTCAGCGATGTCCTTCTTCATCCCTGGCCAAAAATATTGTTTTCTAGTTGTAGCAATTGTTTTTTCAATATCTTGGGTGACTGGAATATGGATTTTTATGGATTTCATCCATAATAATCCTCCTCCAGTCTTCCACATTTGGAATATAAATTCTATTCTTATAAGTAAGAAGTCTATCACCTTCCAAATGATACCCTTCATACCTCTTTTCAAAGTTTTGTTGTTGCAATTTTTCCTTTATCTGCACATACATTTCATCTTCAACAATACAGTTAACAATCTGCTGCCTCGAATCCAATTGGAAAGTACTAAGGGATGCCACATGCATTTCATATACTTTTATGCTAAGTGCATCAACCACCTTATTTTCTTCCCCCTTTATGTGTTTGGTCTCAAAATCAAATTCACATAGAAATTCTAGCCATCTAGCTTGCCTAGCATTTAATGTTGGCTACTCAAACAAATACTTCAGACCACCATGGTCTATCCTTATCTCAATTTTTCTGCCCATTAAGTAATGCCTCCACATATTTAAAGCATGCACTATGGCTGTAAGTTCTAAATCATTAGTAGCATAATTTTTCTCATGCTCCTTCAACTTTCTTGACTCATAGCATCCCACACGGTTGTCTTGCATAAGAACTCCTCCAAGTCCTTGATTGCATGCATCGGTACATGCCACAAAGTCTTTTCATGGATATGCAATTTTCAAAATTGGTGCACTCGTGAGAAGATTCTTCAACTGCTGGAAACTTTCTTCATATTTTGGTGTCCATTCAAATTCCATGCCCTTCTTCTGCAAAGAAGTGATTGGGTGTGCAACCTTGGAGAATCCTTCAATGAACCTCATGTAATAACCAACAAGTCCTATAAAGAACCTCACATCTGTCATGTTCCTTGGAGTTAGCCAATTCATGATGGCTTCAATCTTCTCAAGGTCCACAAATATTCCTTCCTCTGGGATAATGTGACCCAAATTATGCATTTTATCTTTATAGAAGTCACACTTGCTCAACTTTGCATACAGCTTATGCTCCCTTAGCAATTGCAAAGCCATTCTCAAATGTACTTCATGCTCTTCTTCATTCTTATAATAGATAAGAATGTCATCTAGAAAAACAAGAACAAACTTGTCCAAATACTTGCTAAAAACACTATTCATGAGACGCATGAATGTAGCTGGTGCATTAGTGAGACCAAATGGTACCACCACAAACTCATAGTGCCCACACCTTATTCTAAAGGTTGTCTTATGAATATCTTCCTCTTTGATTCTTACCTGATGGTAACCAGACCTCAAGTCAATCTTTGAAAAAACCTTTGCCCCTCTCATTTGATAAAAAAGATCATCAATTCGAGGTAATGGGTATTTGTTCTTCATAGTGACTTTGTTAAACGTCCTGTAGTCAATACATAACCTGAGTGTTCCATCTTTCTTTTTCACAAATAACAGAGGTGCTCCCCATGGAGACACACTTGGCCTGATATATTTATTTTCCAACAATTCTTGCAATTGCTACACAGTATGAGGCATAACAGGACACACATGTTTACCAAGCCATAAATATACTGCTATCTTGAGTATATTGATGTAATGGGGACCTAGTCAGACTTTGTTCTTAACTAAACAAGTCTACTTCTTTAAACCCTTTTTTCTCTCTTGAATAATAAGCTTTTTTTTTGCTGCAGGGAAATTCTAGTAATTCTGGTGTACTCATCCTGTAGGGTGTCTTGGACACTGGTGCAACTATCGGCACAAGGTTAATTGTGAAATCAATGTCTCTCTTTAGAGGAAGTCCTGGAATCTCATCAGGAAATACACCCTTGAATTCTTGCAACACATGATAGTCCTCCAACTTAGGAGTTCCATTTTCTATTGCCTCCAAAACATGGGCAATTGACAACCCTTCCTACATAATTTCTTTAGCTGCATGGCTGAAAATTTCCTAACAGAAATCACCTTCGTAATGCCTTTTACAACCCTTAGGTTTCCTTCTTCATCCATGCATTCAAAAGTCTTGTTCTAGCAATCAAGTTTAACTCTGTGTGCTTCTAACCAATCCATTCCAATGAGAATATCATAGGAACCAAGTGGTAGAATATTCAGATTTGCACAAGTGAATAACCCATCCATCTCTAATGGACATTTTTCTACCATTTCACTAACTTTTCTCGTGGTTCCAGTGGCTAGTTGAACTAACCATGATTTACTATGCTTTAATTTCTTAAAACACAAATCTCAACAATTTTAGGAGTGATATAACTATGAGTAGATCTAGGGTCAATCAAAATAGAAACAAATTGCTTAGTAATCTTACGATCAACTTCAACCATGGTTGATTGATGGTCTGTCTGGAGATCCTCTAATGCTGCATAGATTATAGGGATGGTCCTTACCACTTGACCCATAATTTTAGCTCATTGGATGTTGTGAACCTGCTTTGCACTCCCATTCCGATGTGGACAGTTCCTAAGCATATGGTCCTCTCCACATCCCCAACATTTAAGTGGCTCTCATGGCTCCTTTGGATCTCTTGGTTTGTCTCTCATAATTCTAGTTGGATTAGTCACATCATGCAGTGGTTGGTTTTGCTGATTTCTGAGATGGGGGGGTTTGAAACCCTTCCTCCTTTGGTCAAGCTTCTCATTTTTCTTGTCTTTCCATTCGTTATGGAAATCAAATTTGCTTTTGTTCCAGACATAAGAATACTTGGCCTTTCTCATTGTCTCCTCTAAAGTTCGAGGTTCATCAAACCCAATTATGTCTTTATATGATTGAGGTAGTACGTTTGGAAAACGTTGAATTTTCACCTTATCATTTCTGATATACTTGACATATCTCAGTAGCTCCAAGAATTTGTTGGCATATTCATCCATGGTCATTTGTTCCAATTTCAACTCATGGAATTCTTGACCATACTTTACCTCACCATCAAATGTAGGTAGATGCTCTTCCATTTAGATTGAATATGGCCACCTTTTCCTTCATATTTCCAAAGTAGTCTTGGACTTGGAAATACTTCCTCTTCCCAAGAAGCCAAGCTTTAGCTTCTTGACCAGAATTTACCTCACCATCAAATGTAGGAGGTTTGGCCTTCTTAAATTCCCCATGTGAATTGTTTTGTAATGCCTCTTCCTCTTATTCTTGTGAGATGAAGAGACCAAACCTCCAATGGATTCTTCAGAGTTAGATGATCCAATATAAGAGATTTATGGAGTATATGTCCTATCTCTAAAAACACTTCTTGAGCTATTGGACCTCTTGCGGGAATTTCTCTTTGAACTACTCCCACTCCTTTATGGATATTTTGAGTGATGCCCATAGTTAATCTTCCTTTGAATGTCTGTCAAACTTTGCAACATGGCTACATTCAACTGATTCTGTTCTTCTTGAGCTTTAATCATCCTCTCATTGTCTTCTCTACAACTCTGTAGCTCCACCCTTAGGCTCCTCATGGTGGCTGCAATATATGGGTAGTCTCTTGATTTCTTCTACCATTGGATTTAGTCTCAACATTCTCAATCTGTATGTTTTCTCCCATAGCATTTGTATCACGCTCATAGGGATCCTGTGCATCATCCATGATGATGATCTTCTTAGCCCAACCAAGACCAAAATTTTTCCAACTGCACTAGACTGAAATGTTGATCCTTAACTGTCACTGATATGATTTCGAGTCTGCAAAATGTGTTCATAAACACAATTGTTAGTTGCATTATATTCTTAGAAATTTATAAAAAAATTCATGCATTATGGAAACAATCCATATTGACATTTTTTTCAAATCACATAATTTTCTCACAATCAACGATGTCTCAGGGGGACGACGGGGGCCAAGGGGGCTTGCCCCCTTGTGGCTTTTTTTTTCCCCCGATTTCACACAATCTGGTGCATAAGTTCAATGCCATTTTTCAATTTCTAGCGCCTAAAAATATCCCTGGAAAAACTGCTTAATTTCTTTGTTTTGCCGGACTTTTCCAAAATTCACTAAAATGCTAGTCGACAGACTTTTCCATTTTTCTCTGAAATGCCTTTCGGCGATTTTTCCAAATCTCGCTGAACTATTTTGACAAACTTTTCTATTTCGCGTCAAAACGCCTTTTCGGTAACTTTTCACATTTCCCTCAAAATCTTCATCGACGACTTTCTTCATCATTCACCTAATGCATTTTCGACGACTTTTTCCATTTTTTTGCCGATGATTTCAGTGAATTTTCCATTTTTTCGCCGAAATGTTTCGATAGACCTCTTCATTTTGCATCCAAACGCCTTTTCGACAACTTTTCAATTTTTCGCTGACTGTTTCAGTGTAGTTTTTCATTTTTCACCGACTCTTTCGGCGAACTTATGCATTTTTCACCGAAATGCTTTCGGGGAATTTTTCGAGAATTCATTGATATGTGCCAGCGCAACTTGCTCAAGTCCACCAACACACACTAAGGAAAAAACTTAGAAAAAAATTCCTTTCTTTTTCTAAAGATCAGTGCTGAGTAGGAGGCAATCTTACCATTGCAAGTTGCATGACATAGCCCATATAGGCCCAATGTTGCAACCCATAGCTCTGATACCACATAGTCACATCCCCATCCATCAATCCCACTCAAGGAAGGGAACATGCCATGAAAATATGGGCTTTTCAAAAACTCTAGCCCCATTCATCATTATCAAATTCATACAAACAAAATACATATGTGCATATGCATAAATCAAAATAGACACAACGAAAAATGAACACTATCCACACAGCAAACATGCATTTATCAGCATACCATAATACCTACACAGCCATTGGAAACTCAACCAAGATTTATCTAGCTTGGCCCCGACAATACCTACACACCCAACACAAGGAAGTATCCCCTTCATTGATCCACGGTCCCTTATGCCATACCTTCCCTTCTAGTTCTCTTCAGGGTGTGCATAGAAAGGTAGCCAAAGCCCTATCATCTTTGGGAGGTTACACTCTTCACTAGGTTTATCAAGCCAATTATAAATCCTCTTATAATCTTGTTTGCTTACACACACAAGTCCAATCCAAAATAAGGGATCCATATAACAAAAAGGCACAAATGTTGTGCATGGCAAATGTTTTAGTTATGGGATTTACAAAACCTGATTCCCATGGTTTCTTTTTTCAAATCGTGGCACACCAAAAATGACTATTGAGATGCGAAAACAACAGCTAGGAGCTACCAATCGAATCCCCAACAGGTATATGGGCATTCAAATGGAAAAAACGGCCTCTATGGACCCCCAAATCAAATTTCTCTTCCTCCCAGTCGTTCCGCAACACCAAAAACATGTTTCCCAGCTAGAAAATGAAGGAATACTCAGCAAAAACGTGGAGGAAAACAACTAGCAAGCCCAGAACTTGTGAGAGAGAAAAACTGATGAATGAATGATGGGTTGGGGAGCAAATTCGTGGCTATTTTCTTTCCCATGAAGAAAAACACGATTTTCCAAAAATGGTGATTTGCCCATACATGAAATTGGACATCCATACCTTCCATTTCCCAAAAAAATAACTACTTCAACCAGCTTGGAAGAAATAAATGATTGGGTGCAAAAGTCAATGTGGGTAGTTGATGGTTCATGGGTTCTCTCCTTGTAAAAATCATGCCCCGATACTCTTGTTGCATTGCATAGCTAGTTGTGGGTATTTTTATTAAAATACATATTTACATCATATTTGTTGTTTCTATTGTGCCATCCTAGCACGCAATCCACACGCATAGATTTTTAATTGCCGATACGAAAACAATAAATCGATTGTGGGACCTTGGCCTTGAGCTCCTCACCATGATTTTATAATGACAGTACATCATTTACATGTTCAGTGCAATGAGGTCAAAATCAGGGTGTTACAATTAAGGGGATTAGTGTACTATGTATTTACATTGGATATTGTCTCAGTTGTTAGAAAGCAAATACAAAATATTTGAGGGAGTTTTGTAGCAGCTACAGATCCTCTACAGATATATTCTGAAGGCTGCAAAACTTTTGTAGGGAGCTGCATAAACTCTATAGGCAGTTGCAGAACCTTTGTATGCAGCTACAAAAACTCTGCAGGAAGCTACAAAACCTTTGTAGGTGGTTGCAGAACCTTCTGCAGGCTACAAAACCTATGAGTTGTGGAACCTCTACATAACCTGCGAGCAGTGGATCCTCTACCAAACCTACAAGTTGCAGAACCTACTATGGAACTTGCGAGTGGCAGAACCTACTAAATAACCTGCAAGCTGTGGAAGCTCCTACAGAACCTGCCAAAGCTGCAGAACCTCCTACATAACCTATGAGCTACAGAACCTACCAAAGCCGCAAAACCTTCTACTAAACCTGCCAAAGCTGCAGAACCTCCTACAAAACCTACAAGCTGCGAAACATCCTACAGAACCTGCATACATTACAGAACAATCAATAATTTGAATTTCCCCTCAACCACTTGTCATTCCATGGATCAAGGAGCATCATTTACCTCTTGGATATGAAAAGAATCTTGGATAAAGCTTATATTTGATTTTTTGGCAAAGATCTTGGGATTAGTTTTGAGATCCAAATTTTTAGGAATTTGTTGAGGATATTTTGGGTCCTCATTTATTATTTGTAATGGAGAAATCATGTATAAATAAGAGCTCCTTCTCCATTCTATGGGGAGGACTCTTAGAGCAATAGTCCAAATAATGATGGAATAAACTCCAAGTTCATCTTGATTCAATATAGATCCTAGTTTTATAATTTCTTTTGCAATAATATTTATTTATTTTATGTTGATGTAGTTTTACTTCATTGTTTAATTTTCATTTCTTATTATGTGTGATTTTTGCAATTTGATTTCAATCCATAGATTATTGTTTTAAATGTCTATTTTACAATCCTTGTGCTTAATGTAATGACCATATTTACTTCTTTGGATTATAAACAGTAACTTGTATTTGGAAAGGATAACTTTTAGATTTTGAATTATGCAATTTACCTTTCTGTTAAGTGTGGTGTGAACTTAATTTTAGAATTTACTTTTCCCGCACAGTGTGATTTAGTTTTCTAGTATGGTGTGAATTTCAATTTTTGCAAGAGTGATTTAGGACTTCAATTTTGCAGTTAGGCTTAGTGCACATCAATGGGGTTGTTTCAAGGTACGGTTGAGTCATACTCCCGATACCTACAGATGGTGTGAATTTAATTTCCTATTGTGTGATTTACTTTCCTTGAAATTTAGTTTCTATAGTTGTTTAGACTGTTATTTCCTTGTCAAGTCCATGTAACTGTTTATACCATTGTTTGAAAGTAAGGTTATTGAACAACTTGACAGTAGATAAACCAATGTAAGAGGATATTTTGGTCTGCACACACAATGCATGGTAACTTGTAAGTTCTCAATGAACACCGGCTTGACAATTAATGTACAAACTTCTTAGTTGCCCACTAAGAGATTAGAAGGTAATTAAAAATCTCGTCAACTCGGTATCTTGATTGTCTCTCCTTTGTTTTGTTGACAAACCAAACATTCTACCACAAAATTTTGGACAACAGTTTTAAGATCTTCCTATAAGAAATCCTTCTTGATCCCATGGTATGTTTTCAAGAACCCTAAATGTCCTCTTATAGGAGAAGTGTGTAATTCCAAAAGGATCTTCTTTTTGAGTTGGGAATTTTTACTTAAATATAGGTGATCATGGCACCATAGTGAATCATTCGTCCACACAAATTTATCTAGTGAATTGGGCTCCTCTTGTAGTTGTTGAATAATCTTGCGTGCTTTTTTATCTTGTTTCCATTGTGTCCTTGCTTCTTTTACCCAATTAGATTGCATAATGGAAATAACACAAAGTAAGCCCTCAGTGTCATCTTCTATTCTTGAAAGTGCATCAACCACCCAATTATGTTTTCCTTTTGTAGATAATTTCAAAGTCATAACCTAACATCTTTGTAACCCATTTTTGTTGATCTTATGACGATAACCAATTTTCCAGGAAGTACTTAAGGCTACTGTGATCTGTTAAGGTCACCATTTCTTAATTGCATGTAATATGGCCAACATTTCCTTTTCATAAATTGGTTTGAGTAAGTTTGTTTGTTTGTTTTTTTAAGTTGGCAACATTCAAAGGCAAGGGCCTTCCTTCTTGCATTAAAATTGCACCAATTCCATTCCTTAAGGCATCGCATTCCACAATAAAGGTTTTTGTGAAGTAGGGTGTGGCTAATACAAGAGTTGTACATGTACCCACTTTAATTTTTTCAAAATCTTTGGTTTCTTCTTGAGTCCAAGAGATTGCATCGTTTTCTTCAATAACCTTGTTAGAGGTCCTACTATTTGACCATAATTTTTAACGAGCTTGCGGTAGTATCCTGTCAATCCTAAGAATCCTCTAAGACTCTTCAATGTCTTAGGAATTGGCCATTCCATGGTAGCCTTAATTTTTTAGGATCCACTTTGACACCTTCGTGAGATACAATATGACCCAAATATTCCACTTCTTGAACCCTTAAGGCACACTTAGAAGGGTTGGCATATAGTTGGTGATCCTCCAATAGTTTTAAGATCCTGTCAACATGTTGTGCATGCTCTTCCCAGTATTTTCTATAGATAAGTATATCATAAAAAATACTAACATAAATTTTATGAGGAATGGTTTAAATATAGAATTCATCAAGCTTTGAAATGTGAAAGGTAGATTGGTAAGGCCAAATGGCATCACCAAAAATCCATAATGAACTTGATTTGTTATGAAGGTTGTTTTTGAAATGTCTTATTTCCCCATTATAATATGATGATATCCAAAACAAAGATCTGATTTGGTAAAGAATTTTGCTCCTTGTGATTCATCTAATAATTTATCAATGATAGGAATATGAAACTTGTCTTTAATGGTAGTCTCATTGAGCTCTCTATAATCTAGACACATACGCCATGAACCTTCCTTTTTGTGAACCATCGTCACCGGTGCTAAGTAAGAAATTTGGCTAGGTTGAATGATGCTTGCATCTAACATTCCTTGACCCAATTTTTCATTCTCACCTTTTGTGCATATGGGTATCTGTAGTGTTTGATTTTAGGTGGTACACTTCCTGGTTGCAAGCATGGTAATGATCTAGAATAGGTGGGATACCTTTAGGCATATCTCCCAATACCTTGGGATGATTGTCAATAACTTGTTGGAGACCCACTTGAATATAAGGTATATATGCTTGAACATCTAGTGAGCACAATTATACAATTACTCCATGGTGTCTGTTTTTCAACAATTTCGTCATGCTATTAGAACTTGTCACTTTAGAGAGTTTCCTTGGAATACCTCCGAGTTCAATTTCCTTTCCTTCTAAAGAGGATCTTACGAACAGTTCCTGAAAATTAAGAGCCATTGTTCCCAATGATTGTAGCCAACCCCTAGTACAACATCAACACCACACATTTGGATTGCAATAATTGGGCTATCCAATTAATACTGTTAGTTTTTCTACTTTTAATCAATATTATCTAGGATCTTAACTTAAAGAATAACATGCACAACATAACACAAGAGACACGAAGATTTTCCTCAAGGAAACCATAAAGGAGAAAACCCGCAACTTCCTCATAGATAGAATCATCACCAATACAATATCACAAAAGTAAAACCCCAAAACAAAGGTGGTCTTTTGCAGCTCCTCTCTCTTTATCCTATGTGAACTTGTCCTCTCTCTCTCACTAATGTGAACTTGAGTGAGAGAGTGTGTGTTCAAATGAGAGAGTCCAACTCTCTATTTATACTTTACTTTCACTTGACCTTTTTCACTTGCTAGGTCGGCCCCAACTAAACCTGACTGGGCCGACTTCTCTAGGGGACTCAATAACCCTAATACAACTAACTCTAGGGGGAACTATTACCTCGACTTACAATGGAGGATTTACCTCAATGAATTTACATGACCAAATTTAATAATGACATCTTCGACCAGAGGAATAAACATCTTCGTCAGAGGTACACATAAAATGAAATAATAATAAGAATATAAAATACAAGTGAATATCTTCCGAAGTTACAATTACATCAAAAAGTGCTCACCCATGGTAAGCTTAATACTATGGCACTTCCTTGAACAATTTATGGTACCTCCATCTGCAATCATTACTTGATATTATGGTGCGAGATATATAAAGCAATTGAGAAGTTTAGCTAATACGCAACCAATGAAGTTATGGGTACTACCAGAATCAATCAACACCATTACCTTTCTCTTCTTGATATATCCTTCTATCCTAAGAGTTTGAGGAGTGCTAGTGCTGACTAATGCACGACAATATCTTGTTGGAGAAGTATATGCTATATCTACCTCTTGAGGTTGTTCCAAATTTGGATAATCTTCCTCTTCACATTCTATATAAAATAATTTCTTATCACTTGATTTATGCCCCTTACTGTACTTGTTGTCACAATTAAAACATAGTCCCTTTGCTCTTCTTTCCTCCACTTGTTGATGTGTCAAATTTGTATCCTTAGGCTAGATGGATTTGGGAGGGGAAACATTTCCCTCTCTATATGGTTAGTGGAATCTCTTCTAGTATAGCCATAATTTTACTTTCATTCCCTCCTTCTAGTGCCATATTTGTACTTTCATTTTTCCTCGCCAAACTAAAAGCAATCTCTAATGATCTAGGTTCAAAGAATGTACCTCATGCCAAATATTATCCTTTAAAGTTCCCATAAAGAGATCCAACAAATTATCTTTTGGAATGTTCTTCACTCTAAGACTTAACTTGTGAATATGCATGATGTGCTTTGTAACTAGACCTTTTTGCTTAAGATTTATCATTTGGATAAAGAATGTGTTGCTCTTAATATCCCAATGATGTCATAAAGGATTTTAAAGTTGTAGAACATTTAGGGGGCGTTTTGCTGGGCTGCGTGCACCAGCAACGATTGGCTGCGTGCACTTGTAGTGATTGGTTGCGTGCTTCTGCAGCTTTCCCTTCGGAGACCATTCCCGAGTTGCTGATTCTTCTCGGCTCTTATGGCCGCTGGCCACTAGCCCTCTTGGCCTCTCCCTCTTCTCCCGATCGCCAACTCTTCTGGCTAAACTTTCCTCCTTCCTGCATGCAAGGAATCCCTCCTGGATTTTCTCCTCTCACTCCCTCCCCGTTAGCCTCATTGTCCCCCACCTAGAGCTCGATCCCTCTACCTCCAATGGCTTCGAGAGCAGAAAGCCCCTCCTGACCTTGCCATCTTCCTCAAACTTCTAGCTACACATGGAAAGAAGCCTCTCTCTTCCACTCAACAAAAGTTTGTGAAGAAACTCGACGTGATCCCGACCATAGCTCTGCTGGTGGATTACCCTGCAAGACTTCCCTCAACCTCTTGGAGCGTGCTTTGATCGACCAGTTCACAGGATTATGGCCTTCCCCGAAGTCTATTGAAAACTGGGTCCAGAAAAATTGGAGACCCCTGATCACAGATGATGTTAAATCCTTCTTCCTGGGCAAATGATACTTCGCATTTGTTTTCAAATGCAAACAATACTGCAGACTCATCTTCAGGAACAAACCCTACTTCATGGGACCATAAGGACTCTACATGAACATATGGAATCTGAACTTTGATCCATCCCTCAACATCCCCTCTGCTGTCCCTGTTTGGGTGAGACTCCCTCATCTACCCATCCACTGTTGGAATACAAAATCTCTAGAAGAGATCGGGAATGCCCTGGGTAAATACATTGACAAAGCTGACCGAAAAGATCAATACTCATGCGCGAGAATCTGCATTGAAGTAGATCTGGAGCACGACCTCCTGGAAGCAATAAATATTACAGTAGCAGATTGGTCCCATATTCAAGAACTCGACTATGAACAAATCCCCTTCAGATGCAAGTTCTACTACGAATACGACCACTTCGCTCATTCATGCAAAAAGAAGCCCGCGGATCCAGAATCAGATGGGAAAAAAGAACAATGGACAACCATCTAAAAAAATATCAAATCAGGTATGAAATCTTACTCAAAAAGTCTAAATATACAGAAATCAGATAAAAAACACCACGATCTGACGGCCTTGAACAACAAAAACAGATTCAAAGCCCTAGAAACATCTGAAATCCATGACATCCCTGAGGCTGAAGAAGAAGGAGAAATACACGAACAACAAGATTCTCAAGCTACTCCCCTCGCCAATGAAAATATGAAGATCCCCTCGTCTCAGAACATCCCCGGCTCCATCAGATTTGACCTGATCAAAGAACCTCCCTCCTATGATGAAATCACTAAAGTGAGACCCCCCAACTCCCCATCCTCCTTAGAAGAACTCATTGATAAATATTCCAAAAATCCTGGACGAAAATCTACCAAAGACCTGAGGGAAGAAGAAGCTAAGCGTGAGAAAGTCCAAGGATCCCAAGCCACGATAGATATGGCTTTCAACATAAATACAAGAGCTAGGATAGCAGGAAAGAAATATGGAGACCCAACAGGAGGAACACTCTCCTCCATCTACAATCCTAAATGATGAAGCTAGTCTCTTAGAACTGCAGAGGTTTAGGAAACCCCTGCAAGATTGAAGCAGTAAAAGATCTTCAAAGAATCGATATGCCCGATCTTCTATTACTCCAAGAGACCAAACTCAATGAAAACACAGTCTTAGCTACTGGAAAAGAAAAATGGAAGAAAGATGTTGGTTACGCAGTCAGTGCTAGAGGAGCTTTTGGCGGTCTGGCAACCTTATGGTCCTCCAAAAAATTCCATCTCCACAACTCCTTTACTACCCAACATTGGATTTACACTGAGCTCACCCACTTACAGAGCAACAAGCATATCGCTCTCTTCAATATGTACGTACCCAATCTTCACTCTGAGAAAAAATATTGTTGGAGTTTGCTTGAAGGTTTTTTGGAAGCTTATGATCCTTAGAACATCATACTAGACAGTGATATGAATATTACCCTCTCCAATTCTGAAAAGAAAGGTGGTATCGCTAGAAAAGATTTCTTCAAACCTCAGGTTGAAGCCCTTCTCCAAACATGGGACCTCATCGACATCAAACCGAAAAAAGGGAAATACACATGGTCCAATAAGCGTCTGGGCAAGGGAAAATCATGGCCAGATTGGATAGATTCCTCGTCCATAGCATCCTTTTGTCTTATACCCAAACCATATCCTCTAACATTCTTGACAATTTATCCTCAGATCATAAACCTATCCAACTCCACTTTCATGACAACGAGGACCTCATCCCAATCCCCTTTAGGTTCAACCCCCAATGGCTCGATCATGCCAGCTTCTGGAACACTCTGGAAATTGCATGGAGAATCCCCATATCTGGTTCCCCCTGCTACATTTGGGAACATAAATTAAAAAATTCCAAATACACACTTAAGAATTGGGTCAAATCCAACTGCCCAGCCCCCACAAATCCCAGAAAGACTGCTGTGGGTGCTCTTGAGGACATCCAATTCGCAATGGAAAATCATCCTGTTGAAGCAACCACACTACATGCAGAAGTTACACAATAATCACCAAAAGACCTTAATACACCCATTTTTCCACTCAAAATGAATATTTTTCCTCAAAAAGCATAAAAAACCCTAAAAAAGGGTCTAGAATTCCCAAAAATATTAAAAAGGGAATAAAAATATTCAAAATATTCAAAAAAGAAAAAAGAGGGAAAAGGTACCTAAACCATGTTGGTCAACACCATTGGTTTCCTCAAAACCATAATGGTATTCCCCACCACCAAAAACTATAAAAAGGTGGTAGGGGCTCATCACTTTCCATCCATCCATCATCCTATCCTCATGCTGTCAAAATCTCTCATGAGCTTTTGACCATTGTAGCTATCTTGGAGAAGAGACCTTTGGAGCTTGGAGTTGCTCACCCTTGGAGCTACTCAACAATCTTCACCACTTGGAGGTATCACCATTGCAAGCACTTGCTTGCCCATATTCTTAATACAAAATCATTTTTTACATATTGTCAATTGTTTTGCTTTCGATAATATTACCATTGTTTGCTTATCTATTTCACATAGATCCATGATTAATATAGTTTAAAGTAGTTTGTTATTTATTTCTATTGAAACTGCTATCACTTGTTGATAGGTGTCCATTGCACTAAGCTTGGTTGCAAAACCAAGCCAACAGTTTTTGGCAACTCCACTGGTTTCGAATACTTAGATCTCAGTTTTTTGCTTTAGATCTTAGTTTTTGTTAGTTTTAGTCAGTTTAATTCATAGATCTGCCATCCTAGACAGTAGATCCATTGCTGTTCTAGATCTTGGCCCATTCTATTGCCATTAACAGCCCGAAATTTCCATTTTCGGGTTCATTTTTCGACATCCGTTTTCGACTTTCGCCTCGTGGTTTTTTGCCTGACAGTCGCGCAGCTAATCGTGACTTTGCGGCTTTTTTCCGCGCTGCTCGCTGTGGCTTCGCGGTCAATTTACGCGCTGCCTATCGTGGCTGAAACCCACGCTGCCCATCGCGACTGTGTGACAGGAATCCGCGCTACACATCGTGGCTTTGCGACCGAAACCCGCGCGGCCCATCGCGGCTGTTTTCCCGAAACCCGCGATGCAAGTTTTTTCAATTCAGCCAATTTTTTTAAAAATATTTTTTGTTGTATTTTCTGCCCACTTAGCATATTTTACAGTATGAAAATTTCTGCATTTTTACAGCCATAGAAATCTTTTACTATTTAGAATGTTCCTTTAAAAAGTCTTTTTACAAAATTTTCAGAAATTGAAAGAGAGATTTTTCAGCATTTTAGCTAGATCAAGGTTTTACTGTTTATTTGCTTGATACTTTGCCCTGCAATTTTTAAGAGATCCATTTATTTCTTGAAGTATTCTTGTTATTTGCTTTCCTTTGAATTATTTCAAATATCCATTATTTTTTACTAGTTTTTTCAAACATTTACATTTCAAAAACGCCTTTATTTTTTGCAAAACTGGAAGCGTCTTTTCTTTCATTTGTAAAATCGCCCAAGTGAGGCAAATCAATTTCAGTTTAAATACCACACTTGCACCCACTCTGCCACATAATTTAAACTGAGCCTTAAAATTTACCTTAAACTCAACCAACTTTTAACCCCACTTGGGGAGCACTTAAAAGAATTTTGTAGTTAGGTAGAATTGAGGGGATAGGTGTTCCAATAACACCCCTCAGTTATTACATTTGAGACATAGCTGTTGTCCATTAGGGAACCAAAATCCCCTAGTATTTTTTGGCACGGTCACAACCAGTTTATCAGAGGGCCTCTCCCCTAGGAGGGTTGAAGTCGCCAGAATGGTTCCGGAGGCCTGAGTGGAATACCGAAATCCATTCAGTAACCGAAGGCTACCTTTCGCAGTTCTCGGGGTATCCCTGTATGGGGGTACTGCGGTAAAAGGACCAAACGGCAGATTCACCTTTTCTGAACGTGTCATGAACGGGGTATCCTAGTTGCCATTCTTTAGGATTGTCTACCTGGTGTCCCTCCCGGTAGGGGAATATCTAGCCGTTGATTCAACACTCTATATTATCTGACTTGGATTTCATCACCTTGCAGAGGATATCGTTTGTTGACTCACAATACTTCTAGTTAGGTGTTTGCATGATACATTACCCACCTTTGGTCTAGTAGCACCTCTTTTTTCTAGAAACTGTTTGACTGTTGGTATTCTGACCAATTTTGTTGCATCCCTCCACTTGTCATAGCACAGCTGCTATAATAAGTGCTTTTTGAGGTTGATTTTTGGCTCGAGAGCCTTTATTTTCACTCCCCTTTTTTACACTCTTGGTTGCATTAGGGTTTCGAGTTTTTTACATCACCACCTTACACTGAAATTTTTTTATTTCTCACCATTGAGAATTTTAGACGATCTCGTCGTCTTCAGGGTGAACCCCCTCAGTTCAGTCTACTTGGATCTCCACGTCACCGACGTCGAGCCTTATCCCTTGACTCCACACGTCATCGGCCAAACATACAGTCATCCGATTCTGACACGCCTCACTTCACATCTGATTCTGAGGCTGAATTCGAAAACCCTACTGAATTATTACCAACCAACCTCATGGCTGGAACACAATACAACCCACTTTTTACCAATACTATTGGAGATACGTCGACAAACCCTTCTACTACTGTGCCATCCATGGTAACAACGACCCCCCTAGGCATGCCTAATATGGGGAATACTCCACCTTTAGGTATGCCCAACACAGGACTACCTCCTATTATGGGTATGCCAAACATAGGAATCACACCACCTGTCATTACCACAACCCAGATCCCAGGAATTCCTGGCACTATTCCTAACCTCGGTGTAACCCATGTTGCACTTGGAAACGCTGGTCCATACCAAACCACAGCAGTTGGAGGACACATACCTTCAATACCTAGCATACCCTTAGGGGCTACTGGAGCACTACATAATGCTGCCATGAATAGTTATGTCCTAGTCACTATGCCACACCCATCTGCTAGTTTACCTTACATGGCTAGTCTAAACTTACTAGACTTAGCCAGGCTAACCAACGATCCTATCAGGCACAACCCTACATGGCCACCCATGCCTACGAAGCTCCCCTCGGACAGACCCAAGTTTGAAGGAAAACCTGGGGAGGACCCTCAAAACCACATAATGTCTTTTCACCTATGGTGTTCATCTAACTCCATAGTGGATGACTCCATTCGTTTAAGACTATTGCAACGAACGTTCACTGGCTATGCAGCCAAGTGGTACATCGAATAACCACATGGGACCCACCAGACTTTTACGTCTCTCGCCTCCACTTTCCTTCAGTTTTTTCAGCTACCTGTACGTTACGATGCAAGAGTTGAAATACTGTTGTCTTGCAGACAAAACACAGCTACCCACATCCATGAGTGGCGCAAGCGTCGTAGCCTCTGTAAATTAAACTGGATGACCGTATATTTTTGGACTGGTTCCTTAAATCACTCCTACCCCTCATAGCAAAAGACGTCGCTTCCGAACGACCCCAGTCAGAGGAAGAAGCTATCCTAAAAGCTTAGTAATTCGACCTAATCTATGCCCAATCAGGCTATCTCTACACTATCATACCAGACGCCCCACGAGGCAATTCTTCACGCGGTGATGCGCCGAGGGCATCACATGCCGCTGATGGTATTATTGGCCAAGTCACACCGCAAATTAAACCTTTTAGCATGGTGAGCACCATAAATGCCCCAGACCTCTCTAGGGCTACATCTAATTCTGGAGCGACAACTTCCTACGCTCCAACGAATCAGACTCATCACACTCATGGACCCTCTTGTCCACAACATTGCTATGGGCAAGCGCCATCGGCATATGTACCTCCCACATACTATAACCAACCTGCCACCCAGAACCTAATTCATTTCCCGCCACAACCAGTGTATTACCCACAGCAAGCAACAACAGCTAACCCAACACCTCCAATAGCTCAGGGTTACCAACAACCCCAGCAGGTAGCTGGACCAACTCCAACCCCACCAGCTTATTATCCACCACAACTTGCTCAAGGGCAAGTGTACACACAACACAATCAGCCCCAACATCAAAACAACCAACCCAACCAGGGTGGACAACAAAACCATGGAAGAGGACGTAACCGCGGCAACAACCAACAACATAATCAAGGTCCACCACCTCCCAATCCACCAAATAATAACAATGCTGCTCCTCCCAACCAGAATCCGGATCGTCATCCCAAGCAGCCCAAAAACAATAACCTAAGAACAAACCACACATGTTCTATATGCGGGGTCTATGGTCACTACACACATGCTTGCCCACATTTGGAGCGAGCTTGACAACTCTGGATTGATGATGCCCATCGCCAAGGGCACGCAGCTCCTTAGGCGCCATCCAACCCCCCACCCCCTAAGCAGCAACCTTTGGTGCTGCAAAACCCCCTACCAACCCAAGGCGTAGTGAACACTCAGCCGTTGGCTCCCCCTCAAGGCAACGCACCACCACAACAACAGATCACTTATGCCGCTCCTGATCAACCCATGTTCGATTCAGGTACCCACCACTTGTTAATGATGTCATCCACTGATGTCAACCTCCAAACCCGTCAGAACCAATATGGATCCACCCCTGAAGACCCTCCCACCGACAAAAACACTAACGCTCATCCCACTGATCAGACATTACGTATACCTCTGGATCCACTCGATGGCGCCCCTAAAGCACCTCGCTTCCCACTTCGTCGCATCAACAATAACCCCAATGCTCGTGCTGCTTCGAATTACAGCATTGTAGATGACTTAGCCCAGTCTCCCGCAGCCATGTCTGCTTTAGAAGTCTTAAAAAACTGTCCTTTACAGCGTAAGACTTTGCTCTCTGCCATTGGTGCTATTGACCCCAATGATTCACAACTGATGGCATTCGATTCGGACCAGTCCGAACCACGCCTGCCTTCCACTTTAGCATTCCAAGTTTCTGTTTCCGTTCGGAATCTTGTCATCCATCGGTGCATTATCGATGAAGGTGCCTCTACATGCGTTATGTCCACATTCGTTTGGCATAAGTTGGGATCCCCTACTCTCCAGCAGTCCACCACTGCGTTGCAAGCCTACGATGGTCGTTCGGCTCAACCCCAAGGTCTGTTAGCTAATGTCCCCGTCCAGCTGGCTGGTAAAACTGTGCTCATTGACATAGAGGTCATCAATGCCCAACTTGATTATAACCTCTTACTTGGTCGCAGCTACATGTATGCCATGCGGGCGGTTGCCTCATCCGTTTTTCGTACCATGATGTTCCCCCATGACGGACGCATGGTCAAGGTCGACCAACTCACCTATTACGATCCCAAGGCCCCCGCTGCACCAGAAAATGTTCTCCCTATGGTTGAACAACCTGTTTGTGGTGCAACTACCTCGTTTGTATCCTCCGTGGGACCCGGACTTTACTTCGACACGCCGATGACTTCTACATTCCAATCCATTCCACCCCCGTCACCCACGACCCACGTCTCTGACCTCTGTATTCTTTCCCACAATACACAAACACCCAACAATCAACCGCCATTGTTACCCAAAACACCATTGGTACCTAGTCACATTGGTGTTACACCCACCCACACAATCCCCTTCCTATTCCCTCCCTCGGGAGTAGTAAGCGCCCCAATTATGGCTACCCTCAGCCTCCCCGGGATAACCTTAGGCTTACCCGTGTGGTATATTTCGCCTCCCATTCCCCCGCCGACACCAAATGTCATCCTACAACCGGTGCAACCCATTGTCACTACTAGTCAACCACCTCCTGGTGTCACTACCCCTTCGTCAACTACGAATCCCCTTCCTCTTGTCAAGCCCACTGGGAGCAGAGGCCCACAACCATACACTGCTGTACCCCCTCCCAAGACATTTAAACCCCCCCTGTGTTTCGTGCTCCCCCCAAGTGCTCTTTGTGCGACGACATAAGCCATGCCACCCATCAATGTCCACAGTTACCAGCATTTCAAGAACACATGAATATGTTGGATGATGACACCAATGTTCCAGTAGTCAAACTAGAACTCCCCCATCAACCTCGTGATAAATCATTGCGCACAAACCATCCTTGCGCAATATGCAGCATTTATGGCCATTATTCACACCATTGACCCTGATCTCCTAGATTATAGAGCAGCCTTATATGAATTGAATAATGCCGACCTAGAGATATCCCCTCCTAAAATTGAGGAAATTCATCCCCCACAATATTCCTCCTTGGAAGAAATTAACACCATTTACACGGTTTCCACTGGATACCCCTCTGTCCGGTCGGCCCCTTCCATTGATCCCTTTGACACACATGTTCAACCCTTTCAAATCGACGAGGAAACCACATGTCCACAACATGGGGGCAGGCCCAAAACCTTGCCTACTCATCATCATCGTGATTCTCGTCGGAGATACTGGGGGCATCCACCCCACAAAGGGAATCCCCCATCATCATATCATCACTTCAGTATGCCACCACAGCCCACAGCCTCATGGTATAACACCCCACCAGCAGTTGCTCGATGCCCTATTGATCTCTCTCTGAGACAACATCTGCACCACATTGACACCTCTGAGTTAGGGGGCATAATAGATTACCTCGACCTCGGGATAGGGGGCATGATCAATCATTTTGAACCTTCCCCATCATCTCTATCTCAACACCTCAATGAGCCCATCGTTCAAACCAACACATATGTGATCCACAATCACAAACCCCATGCACATAGCATGGGGGCAGGTCATTAACCCTGCTAACTTCTTCACATGCATGATCTCAACCATTTTGAGGTCACATATCACTTGTATATTCGATTTGATTTGATACACCTAGTATTCTCCCCCCGCGGGTCATCATTTCTCCCCACCACTGCATCCTTGGCTTGGTGGGCTCACCTTTATTTGTAGCCATTTTTTAACCTAGTTATTTGCTTTGACCATTTCGGAGTCCTTATGACCTCTGTTTTTAGCACCATTTGCACCGCCGGATTCATATTTCCGTGCTCATGAGGATGCTTGAGATCATTTCTCGCTCTCACCTCCATATTTTTCGCGCATTTTTCCCATGCCCCCTCGTCGCCTCAGTTTGCGCACCACATCAGCCATCGTCCGTTTTTGACAAGTCTTATATCGCCGGATTCAGTTTTTCGTGCTCGTGATGGTGCTTGAGATCATTTCTTGCTCTCACGCCCAGATTTTTTGGGCATTTTTCCCATGCCCCCTTGTCGCCTCGGTTTGTGTGCCACATCGGCCGTCGTCCATTTTTGACAAGTCTTATATCACCGGATTCAGTTTTCCGTGCTCGTGATGATGCTTGAGGTCATTTCTCAATCTCACCCCATAATTTTTTGAGCACTTTTTCAAAATGCCACTCATCACCTCGGTTTACATGCCACATTGGCTGTTGCCCCTTTTTTGACAATCTTTATGTCACCGGATTCAGTATTCCGCACACATGATGATTATTAAGACCTTTTTCTCACTCTCATCAACCCCTTTTTTGTTCGGTATAATTTTACCCCCTTTTCGGGCCGAGCAATCCCTTTTACGAAAAAGGCACTTAGGGAGTTTCTGTTAAGCTCTTTTCTGACTCCTAAAACAATGAAAAGATCGCCGAGCAACCTTGCTTCCTTTCATGCTCGCTAAACGTATCTGAAAGGGCGTCTACCTGGTATAAGTTTACCCCTTTTTCGGACCTTGTAGACTAATTACGAAAAAGGAATACTCTAGTCACATCGACTAGAAGAGTTCTCCATTTGCATCATTTTATGCTTTTTCGGGCCTTGGAGACTAACTTATGAAAAAGAACACCAATGGAGTCCACTTACCGCTTTCAGACTTTCTAAACATGAAAGCGACCACAAGCAATCACCATCCTGGGCTCGTAAAACCAACAGGACAGCACTCACAACCACTGCAGAGTCTTCTTATCATTTTCAGACTCCTTAAAAATGAAAGCACCCATGAGCACGAACAATCCTGGGCTCACAAAATCCACAGGACGGTACCATTTCAGAGCACACTTTTATCCCTTCTTGGAGCTCATTAAAACTACAAAGAAGGACCCAATGGTGCTTCTTGGCGCCACAACAGATCACGTCTACTCATATGGTAGCTTCCCCATTTTGGTCGCCTTTGTTCAGAGTATTCTGCAGTATGTCACCCTGAGAATCCCTCGACAGCACCCATCAGCTCGTCCCCTCAGTAAACATACCCTTCAGTCCTTAAAAGCTATGATCCCCGCACCTACAAGTCAGTTCCCTACGTTGCCAGGTCAACCATGTCATCATGCTCTGAACAAAGGAAGTTTGAGTCTACCCACTATATGACCCTAGTTACTTCCCATCCCCAAAAGTATGTTAGTCCTACCATCAGTACTACCACACTTCATTTCTACACCTCGCACTCCTATCAATGAAACATCATTGCCTTGTTAGTTGTTGGTCTCCCTCTGTCGACGACAACCAAATTTATTCCAGAGGATAGACCTATAGGTCCCTGTGTCTTGGACTCATCACCATTTATGTTGAGTGCCTACGAATCATTTCGAGAAGAGTCCTCAGTGCCTCTCCAAATGGTTGTTTCTCACATGCTCGACTTCAACACCTTGATCGCATCGTTGAGACTCGCACAGGATATTGGTCCATTCAGTTATTTGTTCAAGACCCCGGATACCACCTGACTCTTCCACATTTGAGAGTCTACCTATGGAAACAACCAGTTAAATTTTTCCTATAGATATCCAGGTTGCACATGGCGACAGTATTTAGATATACCCCAGTTTTATACTCCCTCGAGTATACAGTTACATGTACTTCTCAGAGATGATTCACAGTCATTGAGTCCCTACAAATGTTGGACATCTTCAGTTTCAGTAGTTCATCAACCCTTCTAAGACCTTATTCCAGTGTATCAGTTATCGAGATCAGTCATGTCATGATCATGAGTACATCCCAAAATAATGTCCCCTCTGGACCATTATGATGTACCTGCAGATGTTTTATGTATTTTTCAGGTCCCCCTTCTTGGGACTAATTGTTATGTATATGTCTTGATACGAGCATGGGTATGCCCGCCTCGTCCATTATCAGAGATTATTCCTCATTCATATTGAGGCCATGTAATATTGTATATTTTGCAGCTTCCAAGGGCCGTGGATCCAGTCTCCAATCGGTCTCTTCTCTTCCCTAAACCCTAGAAAAATGACAAAAGAACTATGATGTCTATCAGCCATACGATGAGCTCTTGCCCTCACACATCAGGGGGCAATCTGTTAACACCCAAAAAGTGCTCACTAGCTCATTTCCTTATTCACATGACCCATTTGTCCACCTTTTCACCATTTGAGCCTCTAAAGCCACCAAAAGGTCACCAAAAGACCTTAATACACCCCTTTTTCCACTCAAAATGAATATTTTTCCTCAAAAAGCATAAAAAACCCTAAAAAAGGGTCCAGAATTCCCAAAAATATTAAAAAGGGAATAAAAATATTCAAAATATTCAGAAAAGGAAAAAAGAGGGAAAAGGTACCTAAACCATGTTGGTCAATACCATTGGTTTCCTCAAAACCATAATGGTATTCCCCACCACCAAAAACTATAAAAAGGTGGTAGGGGCTCCTCACTTTCCATCCATCCATCATCCTATCCTCATGCTGTCAAAATCTCTCATGAGCTTTTGACCATTGTAGCTATCTTGGAGAAGAGACCTTTGGAGCTTGGAGCTGCTCACCCTTGGAGCTACTCAACAATCTTCACCACTTGGAGGTATCACCATTGCAAGCACTTGCTTGCCCCTATTCTTAATACAAAATCATTTTTTACATATTGTCAATTGTTTTGCTTTCGATAATATTTCCATTGTTTGCTTATCTATTTCACATAGATCCACGATTAATATAGTTTAAAGTAGTTTGTTATTTATTTCTATTGAAACTGCTATCACTTATTGATAGGTGCCCATTGCACTAAGCTTGGTTGCAAAACCAAGCCAACAACATCATAGACAAAATCAGCAGAATCCTTGGCATCAAAGTCCACAACCACTGGGACAAATTCATATATCTGGGCCTTCCCATCACATATGGTAACTCAAATTCTAGAAACTGGGATGACACGATCAACAAAATAAAAAGCAGAATCAGAAGATGGGGAGGGCATTGGCTTAGCAAGGTTGGAAAACTGATCTTAGTGAACTCTGTCCTCTCCGCTCTACCTATCTATAAGTTCTCAATCCTCCTAGCTCCAAAAGGAGCAGCAAATCAGATAAGTAAATTAATGAGAGATTTTCTATGGTATGGTGGGAAAAACAACGAAAACAAAATCCACTTAATGAATTGGGAGACCATAAAGTAGCCAAAATCCCAGGGAGGCCTTCAAATTCGCGATCCACTCCATGCAAACTTGGAACTGGGCGACAAGCTTCTATTGAAAATCCTACACAATAAACACCATCGAGTTAGTCAAGTACTCAGAAAGAACTATTTACATGGGACCAATTTAAGATGTCTTGACCAAAAGCCAACTTCCAACGGCTCCAGCACTTGGACACTTTGCAAGGCAGCTTGGGAGTTTTTCTAAAAAGGCCTATACTGGGTACCTGGCAATGGCAGGAAAATAGATATCTTCACGGACAAGATCATGGAAAAAGAAGTACTTCAAAGCATCGATGAGTTACATAATATTGCAACCTGGCTCAATCAACACGGGATCACAACTCTAAAAGATTTCAGTTCTTGGGACATTCATGGCAACTGGCAAAGCTGGAAAAACACAGCCATCCCTCTCCATCTTGAGTCTTCCAAAACCCTACTCATCAGAAACCTGAAGAGATGTGCTCCTATACATCTAATGGCCAAAGACGAACGGGGTTGGGGCCCCACAGGTTCTTATACCTCTATTCTCGGTTACAAATCTCTTCAAACCCATGATGAAGCAAGAAATGAATTATGGAAACTTGTTTGGGATCCATTTGGGCTCCCAAAAATCAACTTCTTTAATTGGACCTTAATCCATTGCAAAGTCCTCACCGACTACAATCTCAACAAGAGAGGATTCCATGGGCCCTTTTGGTGTCCTCTCTGTCACAACAATCTTGAAATGCTCAACCATATCTTTCTAGATTGTCATTATACCAAGCTTGTTTGGAAACATATGCTCCTTGATCTAAATATTACCATGCCTTCCTTCACCTCCACTACCCAGCTCTTTAAAGATTAGAAATTCACTTATTCTTCTCCCCACTCCTCAAAGAATCTCTAGTATCATATTTGGATATCCATTCCCAAATACGCATGCTGGAAAATATGGAACGCTAGAAACAATGTCATCTTCCAAGAAAAGCACTACACTCCCTTACAAACCGTAGTCCAAGCCAAAGGTTTGCTGATTGAATGCCTTAACATCTCCAAGTACAAGACCAATGCAACCCTCAGCATGAAAGAAATGAGCTGGATAGGAACCACCCTCCCTCATTCAAGTAAAGAACCCCGAGCGCGACACCATCCAGCATGGCAAATCAAACTTACTAACCCTGATTTTCAAGAATGAAGAAATAAATAGGATATTGACAGCTTACAATTTGACGATGCTTCCAAGAATAATCCCGACGTGGCAGGAGCTGGAGGATTCTTGTGGACAAGTGAAGGAACAATGAGACTGGAGTTCAAATGGGGCTTGGGCATCTGCTCAAATAGTATAGCAAAAGCCTTAGCCCTAATGAAAGGATGCCAGATCGCCAAAGAACATAAGATAGACAATTTACAAGTGTTTGGAGACTCTATGATCATCATCAGAGCTCTCAATACAAATAATAACATCAACAATCTTGCACTCAATCCAATCATCCAATGTATACGGAAAATATCAAGCACTTTCACCCAATTCAGGGCTTTCCACATCTTAAGAATTCTAAACAATGAGGCTGATATTGAGGCAAATGCAGCCACCAGACTCAACCAAGGGATCCTTAATCTCTCCAGTAATGAGTCTGTATCTCATCAAATTCCATGAGATTGACTCATACATTCAGAACTGGGTGCTCGGTTTTCCAATGTCTCAACTATTAAGATTCCCCTCTGTCACACACTCAATCCAACAATTTGAAATTGAACGCTACTCTGGAATCAAGACTCCGTCCTGAATCATCGATCATGGTAGCTCGTCTTTCAACCTTTGTAGATCAACAGTTGCAGAATACTTCAGTGTTGATCGCCAACCATCCAACTTTGCAGATTGAACGCCACCATTCAACATCGAGCTATGCAGATGAAACCATTCAACAACTCATGGACTATCTCTAGCTTGCCAGATAACGACCCTGATCTATAGTTACTCATTCATTTCAACATTTTTTATGATCATTCAGCTTTTCCTCATTCATAATGCAGCATGTGACTCTCTAGTTGATGAAAGCCAAACTGGCCATCAAATGTAATCTCTATAAATAATGACATCTACAGTCACTCAACTCAATGCTACTGGAACTTGTCTAATGCCAATTTGGCAATCAATTGCTCACTGTCGATTTGGTTCATAGCCACAACTTTTTATTTTCATTTTTAATACAATACACATTTTAGTTTAAAAAAAATATCCCCATGATGTGCAGTCAATTCATCCGTAAATATAGACCACAAGACAATATAGTACTTTTTACAGTCACAAAGCCATTGGTACCATACAAATTGATTAGGCTCTAAATACAAGGATGCAATAGTTACCTTTTGTAAAGTTGGCACTTGGTGTAGATCAAAGAATTGTTCCATCTGGAATATCCATGTTATTGGTTAATTGCCATCAAACTTTCTCATACCAATATTGGGAATCCATTGGTTCCTTTGCCCCAGGTTGAACCCATGACGATGTGGATTATGGAGTGATGAATGATCAAGTGTCAGAGAATCATATCTCTTATTCTCCAACTGTTTTTCAATTTTCTCAATATGTGATTGGGACATTTCCTTCTTATTATCCTTCTCCTCTACTTCAAGATATAAAATTATGAGGAAGGTCATGCCTTATCACATTCAAAATTTTATTTTTCATAACTTTGAGATCCTATTTGTTGTCCATCTCCTTGATATACTCTTCTTTAGCCATCTTGTTGGACATCTTCTTGAGATCCTCTTTTCTAGACATCTCGTTGGCCATCTCCAAGTGATAATATTTTCTGGCCATCCCCCCTAAGATCATTTTTGTTGGCCATCCCCCTGATATCCTCTTTAGTGGCCGCCCCCCTAAGATCCTCTTTACTAGTAATATATTCAAAATTAATTTCCAACTCCTTTTCTATATCACTTTTTTTTTGGTTTAGCAATTGAACACGTGTCACTGAACTTTCATTCAATTCCTTCATTTTTCCATTCAATTTGGACATCTCATGCTTCATTTCGTCATTTTCTTCATGATTCATGTTTGAGCTTTCAGGAGTTTTAATGGGTGTATATTTTTACTATTTATCACACCTTTTGAATCACTCAAAATAGATAAAGTTATCAAAGTTTCAAGTTAGCATACCTTTATAAACCCTAGTTTGGAGACTATCTTGCCGGCCAACCTTCCAACTAAGATAACTCTGCAATTTTGGCCCCTCCAAGTTTGATTTTTTTTTTTTGCTTTTTTCTGTAGTATCCTGATATGTCTTCTCTACAGTGCCATAGGTTTGACCTAATTCTAATGTGCCAAGAAAAAGTTATGCTAACCCTACCAAAACTTGTTATTTTTGTCCTTTTCAGGATAACGAAAGCATACAAACTACCACATGTCCAATTTACTTGATCTGATTATGAAATTACCACCAAAAATACTATATTCCTCTTCTTTGTGATGAAATAGGTCTCACTCAATTTGGATCTCGCATGATCAAGGTGTAACATTTTTTCCCATAAAACTTGTTTGAGACTAGTTTTTGGACTAGTCAGAAACCCAACTTCCATAGGGTATAACTCCGACCCTGTAATCAATCGGGATCTAAAACTCATACCACAAATAGTTAGATATGTCCTCTATGTCTCCTTTGATTTTTGTTTTCTGGAATGTCCCCAAAAAAAATTATAGCGAAAATGCCAAGATGACTCGTTTTGGAAGCATCCAAGCTCTGATACCAAATGTTATGCAACAAATTCCACAAAAGATCATGAAATAACCAAGAAAGAGTAATTCACACCTTAATAATGAAGAAAATAGATGAATATAAAGCCTCTTTGAGAGGGCAACCTCCTTTTACAATGTAATAAATACAAAAGACAATAAGAGATGAGACGATTACAAAGTAGATATCCTTGGTATATATATAAGAGATAAATGGTACAATTACAATTCTAGAGCCTATGCAATTACAATTAGAGTCCTAGACGACCAAGAAATATAATACTAATGTGATGTAATGTCACAATATATAGGGCTTTCTCATAGTATATGGTGTAACCTTTGTTTTGCAGGTGTTTGTAGTTGATGTTAGAGTAGAATCCTATGATGATAAGGCCATCAAGATAGATGGGGTAATGAGAAAGCTAGGACTTGTGAGCATTAATGCTCAATTTATTATATTTCACCTCACTGCACATTTTCAGTAGGTGTTAAGGGGAGGAAATGATGTATAAATCCTTATTTTTCCAAGAACCTAAACTTTGATTGTTATCTAAACCCTTACAACCTCTTTTAAGCCCAAACCTTAAACCCTAACTGCTATATAGTCCCTTATTTAGAAAAATTATAAGCCTATTCCCTAAACACTAATTGCTATAATGGTGCAATGTTGGTCCTATGTCTTCGTCCAGGACGAGATGATAGAAATCTCTATCGAGAGTGGACTTGATGACCTCATGTTTTCGTTGTACCATATGGATTTGTATCATGCATTGTTTTTGTTGAGGTCCTACTTGTGAATTCTTCTTCACAAGGTTTGACATTGTTCTACATGCAAGTTTATGTTTATGCTTTTCTTTTTTGGTAGTCAATGCCATTGCACCACTAGTTGAACTAATAATAGAAATTTATTGTTTTATACTCATGGAAAATGGTACACAGGATGTAAACTTTGTTTGAGAATAATTAATAAAATAAAATTAGGGTAGATTTGAAAGCTATCTCTGCAATTTATTATGGAAATAAGTGGGTTTAAATTTTCCATGTTTAAAAGTTTTGGGTTGACAGTGTTCAATGTTAGTGAATTTTTTATATGTATGTACATGAAATTATTTTCCACTTTGGGTTGTAAGGGTACTTCATGTTCTTGAGCGCGATTACCCCATCTTTAGTGGCATTTAGCATAGGTATGGATTCTATTGGAAATTGCTTTCAAAGGTGAAACATACTTCTCCTTATGATATGAACCTTGTTGTAAGTATGGAACACCTTACCAACTAACCAACACCTGATTATGTCTCTAATTTTCTTGTACCACATTGCACTCAACAATCAATATCCCTCCATCCTCATGGATTGTTGGGCATTAACATGTTGCACCTGTCTCGATGATCCCAACCACATCAAATGCTCCATAAGGGGTGGCCCCAACTATGTGACATGGTCTACAAGGGGTCAAATGTGTCTCTATGCGATTTAAACCTTGGTGGTATATGGAATATCTATTTTTTGTGCACCTAATATTAAAAATCCTATCTTCTAGAATGGTTGGTTGGATAGATTAATAGGTTGCACCTGACCCCTAGCCCTAACCACGTGAAATTTCATGAGAGGTGAAATTTGTTTGAGTATGGTTTGAATCTTGGTGGGTTATACCTATGCTTTACCAACTAACCAAAACCCGTTGACATATTTAATTGTTTTTTATTGCATTACTACCAATAATCAAAATTCATGCTCCCTTATGGTTTGTTGGATCCATAAATAGCTGGGAAGTCTTCAATTCTTCTAGAAGTGAACCCATGAGATGATGAAATGAATATGCAAATGCTGGAGGAAATATTACGCGACCTAAAGATGGAGGAATTGTTGTGGAGAGCCTCAAAACTCATTCCAGTGGGATATGGAATTAAGAAGTTGCAGATAATGATGACCATCGAGGATGACCTTGTATGTGTTGAAAATATTATTGAGTATTATCTTACAGATGAACCGACCAATGAGTACATTTAGAGCTGTGATATTGTTGCATTCAATAAGATCTATAAGTTCTGATTTTAGTGCATTAGCCATTTTTCTTGTTCTACTACATGTGCTTCCTCTTTGTTCTAATTTTAGGTTCTTTTCTTATGATGTGGTTTGTGTGATTCAGAATTGGGGAAGCATGATATTCACAACAAATTTGAATTGGTTGCTTGGAACAATTAATAGCCTAAAGAGATTGTCATTAGTGGAAGCTAGGAAATAACCAGTCACTAGATTTTTTTTAACAACTAGATCAATTTTTATGTAAGTCTAGCATGAGAACGAGTTTCTAAAAACCCGTTAAAGATTTGTTAATATAATTGTGGCTTGAGATTGCAGTCTTATGCTAAATGCTTTCAATATTTATGTAGAGTGGAAATTTTAATGTTCTTTTCATTTCTATTTGATGCAAACTTGCTCCCACTATGCTTATCCTACCTACTATCTTAGGGACTAATACCCAATATTTACTTTTTTTCAAGTTTCAACTCTACAAATATTGTAGTACCATATAGTGGTTTAAGTAGCTTAATAGTAGGCAATATAAGGAAGCATGACACTATATTCTATGTGCAATTTACTTGATTTTGTTTCTCTTCTCATAGTGATTTATTGATAGCTTAATAGTAGGAAAGTAGGACGTTATACTATGTATGTGATATAAGGAAGTTGGACATGACATTATATTATGTATGTAATCTACTTGATTTAATTTCTCTTCACGGATGCCTTTCCAACAAGGCCAAAATATATAGAATGGAATTGCTTAGTGAGAGAATGGTGCTACATTATTTTTCATTCAAGACAACTTCTATGAACAAACTAAGGGCACATCCATGGGATCATGTTTATCACTGGTTGTGGTTAACATTTTCAAGGAAAATTTTGAAACCCTAGTCCTAAATAGTTTTTCCATGAAACCAAAATGTTGGTTTTGTTTCGTAGATGACACACTCATCACTTGGCCCCATGGTATTCCGAACCTTAATGCCTTTCATTCCCATCTCAATAGTGTTTCCCCACACATTCAATTCACCATGGAGATCCAACAAGACAATTCTCCCCCATTTCTTGATGTTTTGGTATCCCGCCAATTGGACGACTCCTTGTCTCATCAAGTTTTCTAAAAAAAGACTATATATATATATATATATATATGCATGTCTTCTCCCACCACCATCCTACTAAAAAATCAGCAGTCCTTAAAACCCTAATCACTAGAGCGATTCACATATATAACCCCTAAGATTTAAATGAAGAGATAACCCACCTCACTAAGGCCTTTTTAAATAATGGTTACTCTATTATCCATATTAATAAAGCTTTTCTGTTATGTCCTTCATTCCAAACCTAATCCCCCCGCTTGAGCTTTAATCTCTCTTCCCTACACTTGCGACATCATAGATCGCATCTTTAAGCTCTTAATTAAGAAAAACATCAAAACTGTCTTCAAGCCTCATAAAACTCTCAAGCAACTTTTTTGTAGTGTCAAAGATAAATCCAACCCCCTCCTCTCCCAAGGAGTTTATCAAATTCCATGTTCTTGCAACAAATCTTATATTGGCGAGATAGGAAAATCCATTCAAACCCACCTTAAAGAGCACATCACTAACACTAATCACAATCATCTCTCTAAATTTGCCATTGTTGAGCACTCTTTTAATTCTGACCACCTTATTTGATTTGATCAAACCAAAATCCTAGCTCATTCTTCTCACTGTTCCTCTCTCCTTATAAGGGAATCCCTCTAAATTGAAAATAATGCTAACAATTTTATTCGAGAAGACAACTACAAATTAAGTCAATCCTGGAAGCCTTTAATTCATTATCTAACCTTAGAGCCGTAATTTGTCCTCTCTTCTAGCTCCTCCATCCTTTTGTTATATCCTTATTTTCGATTCCATGTCTTTTTATCTGACCACTTTCATCAAGCACCCCCCCTTTCAGTTTATTCTATCATTTGAACTCCTGTGGCTTAAATTCTTCCTCTTTATATTTCTTTGGCGTCCTTTTCTCAACATCTCTTTGGTATTCTTTTTTATTAAAATCACAGGCTCCTTCTAAACCTCAACGACTTTCATCTTGATTTTCGACCTTATTATTCTAATCACATTTCCCCACTCTCCCTTAAATTTTGTTTTAAACTTTATTTATTATATAGTTAATTATTTTTAATCTCCATTTTAAATATATTACTAACCCCCTTTTTGACAAGATCAAATCATTAATTAATACTTTTAATTTCCATCTCATTTTTTCTTCATTAAGTTCTTCATTTTCTAACCTTAGTAAAGGTTCTAATTTAATTTTTTCTCCTTTATTATGTTTGTAACATCTTGCGATCGTTTTGGCACCTATTAGTTCATGCCTACGATCACAAGATGCCACTGTTTCGGGATTTTGCAAGGTTGTTCTATAGTTAAGCTTTGATAAAGGCACCTTGAAAGTTGGAGCAGGGGTTTGGATTGACGTGTGTCCACGTTGGAGTCTGTAAGGTGTCAACCCCTCTGTAAGTTGTACAGTTGGTGTAGGTTTGTAGCATGAATTGCAGACTGTATTGTCCTTATCTTCCATTCTCTCAATTAAATACCATTTCATGGCCTATCGAAGACGTAGACTTCTACTCTCAGCCGTGCATGCACAATCCCAACCAAAATTAATACTACTAAATTCAAACTAGATCCTGCCTATTCAACGATACAGAAACTCAGGCTAGGCCTTGATTGCACAGTTCCAAGACATCCTTACCAAAGGAAACCCCATCTATGTTTTAGAATTATGCCAACAGAGAGCACTATGTAGTATTTGAGATGAACTACAATAACACTCCCAACCATGACGAAGATCGTAAATAATTGATTGTCCATTAATACTAGGCCAGAGAATCCTTCCTAAAGGACACTCAACAAAATGTTTGAAAATTCTACAAATGGAGAGTGCTCGATAAGCACTCGATGACGCCCTAATAAAGAATGACTTCATCAAGTACTTCTTTCAAGAGTTATGTATAATATCAGTTACAATTATGACCAGTTGGCAGTTATGTATCATATCAATTCAAGAGTTAATAAATAAAATACGAGTGGGACTTTACAAATAGCGGCTAGTATCATGCGTCTTACTCTATAGTATTTAACTTGACATGAAATTGATCTTGTCCACATTTATTAGCTCTTCAATAATTTAAACAATTATTCCACTAATCGAATTACATCATCAACAAAGCGGTAAGGCGGTCACACTACATGGCAGACAATTGACCAATGGTATTTCACAAAAGAACAAAAGATAATTGAGTTGGATAATCACGTGGACAAGCGAGGAACATAGACACATCAAAAAAATTACAACTCATTAACTTTAATTCCATATCATAATTTGAAAATTGACATGTAGTAATTCTTCAACCGAACATAAGTTTTTGCTAGTGATCATAGATCAAAGGACTCAACAATGAAACCAGATGAATCAACTTTACATTATGCATCTTCCATGGTGTATATATAAGGTCAGTATGAACCGATTGATTTTTTGTAAAACCCTTAATTCACTAACCAATGCACGTGATGGTGGCGTAGTGATCACACACACACACACACACACACACACACACAAGATCCAATCTTTGAAATAACGAGCCATTGTTTTTAATTCAAGCTTTGATATGAAATATTTAACACAGAGTTCAAGAAGAGTCACAATACACATGTAGAAAAGAATAAACAAACATCCAACCAAACCTTGCATTATAATTTTCAATTAATAACAAATGTATGTTACATGTAGCATATAATGCATTCCCTTACACTTTAAAAACAATATAGTCACATCCACAAACTTTAGTCAACACAACTTTGTGCTAAGGTGAAAAAAACCTTATTTAAAAAATCATCCTTGTATCTCCAATATAAGTAGGCCCCCCTTTTTGCCAAGTAGATCTTTCAACAAACCGAGTTGGAGTATATATTACATCTTTCAACAAACAATGACTTGGAGGATATATTAAAAACTCTAAAGGGTTTATGGCCAACTTATAATTAATGATATTATTGTGTAAAAATTTGCATTTTTTTGGGAATGTGACCATAGGAATCAACAATTGGGTATGGACATGGCACTAGCTAATTGACTTGTTTAATTTATCCCAAGGCACACAGACATTGCCACTAATTCATCTACCTTATGCTTCTTCATTATTGTGTTGTCTATATCATAAATACCTTCCCTCCAAGACCAAAAACATGTTGAAGTAATGGAGCAATCAACTGAGCTTCTAGATACAATGCATGACTTTGGCAAGCAAACCCACAACACTTAACAATCCCTTGGCTTCATGTTGTCTCTTTTGCTTGATATCATGCTATATTGGCTTCTCTTCTGCTTTCTAGACTTTTTTTTATGCTTGATGCTTTCTATGTTTCCTAGCATCAAGTGTCAGGGACATTGCCACCTAGTGGCTCCCTGGCTACAGATCCCTCTCATAGCATTTGCATTCAAGCTAATGCATTTTCCACCTTGTCACATACATTGCTGCTTGCGGCTCTTGTTTATTATTCCACTCATTATTTCATTCCTTGTCTTCTTATTTATTATTTTATAATTATTTTAGACATTTACCCCTAAAATGTTATTCATTTCCTCCCACTTATTTATTTTTTAATTAATTCCCCCCCTTTAATTTTCTTTGTTTATAATAAAAAACTTATAATAATACTCTTTCTTTAATTTTTAATTAAATTTTATATTTTAACTTTATTAATTCTTTTCATTTTAATTTTCATTTTTTTTAAAAATATTTTTTAATAATTTTAACCTTATTAATTATTTTCATATTAATTGTATCTTTTACGCCTGATTAATTTAATTTATTTGCCTTCCATTATTATTTATTTTCCCATTTTTCTTGGATCCATTTCCTCCTTTTTTGTTTTTCTTTGTTCTTATCTCTAACACTCATATCACAATACCTTATATATTCAGCCCTACTCTTTTCTTACCTCAAAAGCTTCATTATGATTCCATGAAGATGTGTGGAGTGTCCACTCGAAACATCGGTTTCTTAAACTTTGACACAGAGAAAATCCAGAAGCAACAATGATATATAATATTTGTTGAAATGACCTACGAGGTTATATTTGGTCAGCTTGATTATGTAAGATTTGTGAGGTGCTAGCACAATTTGCAAAAAAGTCTGCATTGGGCCATTTCACTGGTCAAATTGAATGTAATTGATTTTCATTGACTATGCATGTTTTATAATAGAATGCTAGAGGTGCATGATGTTAGAGCTAGGTCCATGAATATGCAATTCATTAAATAGTGATTGAGACCAATTTGAATGTTTTTTGCAAAGGATTATAGCTTAACATATAGTATTAGTTTCTTCCTTTTTTAGAAACCCCCGTGCTCTTTTAATGTAGAAAAATTATTCATTGTGTTCCTTTGTGTTTTCCAAAAACTTCCTTAGGTTACTTTGTGCAGCGATTTGATTGCTAAAGTCTACAGAGGTGTACATAACCTACCTCTCCGGATTTGAATTTTTGACCTCTTAAGAGGAAACATAGGTTCTTCATTGTTATATATTTGAATGAATTTAAAACAAACTAAAAATTAGGACACGTGTATCATACCACATCTTTACATAGTTTGGGAAATATAGCATTGAAAAGCTATATCAAATCCAACCTCAAGATCTAGGAGTAGATCTAAATGTTGAAAGAGAGTGAGGTCTAAACTTGACTAAGATCAAGTGTGGAAGACAAAATGACAGGAACTCTCTTAATGTGACCCTATCTTTCCAATCTTATATATGGGCTCCAAGTCTCACATAGCCAATGAAAATAAGATATCACTAAGTTACAAAATAGAGAAATGATAGCCCAATATACCTTCACTACTGGTTGAAAATAATTATCTTTCATTTTTTTCTATTGTTGTTTATCCTTTAGGTTTTTTCCTGCTATTGGATCTGGTCTTAAAAAATATCCCAATAATATCAACATTGTGTAAGTGCAAGGCACTAACACTTCCACTAGTTTTTGAAGGTGTGAATAATATTCAATGTTTCATTTTTGGATGTGTTAACTACCATCATCTATCCTTCCAAAGTTGAGGTGTAGGTAACAATCATCCCATAATGAACTAACAATATCAAGTTGCTTTTGAAGATCCATGATTACGAAAGATAGCTAAAACATTGTCATTTAAAAAACATATGATTACATGAACTTGGCCATAATCTCATAAAGGTTCATCACCAAGAAGATCACCATGGAAAATAGTACTAAAACCTTGAACTTATTGAAATACTATCTTGGATCCATATCAAAGGCTTTGCTATAGTCTTTGTTAGCATATTCTTCCTAATTTGTTGTTTTAAGAGTAATTATATTGTTGCAAGTGTGTTGGTTTATTTTAAACATGCCTAAACTTTGGCCCATAGATTTTCCTTAGCTAAAAACATAATTTCAAAGATATGGTGAGGAGATTCATTGATGTGTCTATAATTATTAGTCCCAACACACAACTTAGGTTTTGAAAGTTAAATTATTGAATAATCGAGGGATATATACATGTATACTATAACTCAAAATATCAATACCAACCATTGTAGAGGATTATGAATAATGTCGCTTAAGTAGATACAATAGATTAATAAAAAATAAAAAAAATAAAAAAATAAAGATCTCTAACATTGATTGAGTGACGTTCAGTCGATGTAAAACCTATGGTATCGATGGTAAGTCAATGTTATTATACATCGAGTAGGTGTCAAAACCATAGATTTTACATCGACCCAACATTGCTTAATCGATGTTGGGGATCTTTATTTTTAATTTTTAATTTTTATAGGTAGCTTGTAGAGGTTATATGGATTATGGACTATGTTATTATAAGTTTAGATTAGGAGTAAAAGGGTTAGGCATCATATAAATTTAGAACTTCAATAGTTAGGGGTTAGAATAATAATTATAAAGGGAATACCATTTAAGATTTATAGAAGTTAAGCATTATACAAATGATGGGTTATAAGCATTTCGGAAAGGGGTCAACAACTCGAGGTTATAAGGGTTATAATAGCTAGGGTTTATGGTTTATATGTGTAAGGGGTTAAAGGTTTCAGATTAATAACTATAGGAACTAGGGTCTATAGGTTATGCAATGTTTAGAGTGGTCTCAAGTTTGATTTATAGGGGTTATGAATAAGATATTATAAAGGTTAAGTGTTATAGGGGTACATTGTTATATGTCCCAAGAGTTAGATATTACAAGGGTTAGTATAATTAATATGTGTTAGTGTAATTAATTATGGGTTTAGGACTTAATGTTATGGGAGTTGGGCATTATAGATGTTTGGGATACAAATGTATAATATTTAAGGTTAAAGGGTTTAGGTTATGAGTTAAACTTAGTAATGGTGATTGTGATCATAGTGGTTATAAGAGTTAGGGGTTAGGAGAAAGGTGTTAGTGGAGATAACTAGGGTTATAGGTGATGTAAGGATTAGGGTTTGAAGTTCCACAGTTCTAATGTTATGTGTTTCCAAAGCTATTTATTGGTCATTATAGCACTTAAGGTTTAAGGGTTGCATGGATTAAGAGCTATAGGTTAAATTCACTGGTATAAGTTTTAAGAATTAGGGTTTAGGGACAATAGGGGTCATACAAGATGATGACGACGAGGATCATGATGATTATTAAGATTATGTTGTTGATGATAATGAGGACGATGTTGATGAAATGGTTCATGTATTATTATGCTTAAATGTTTAGATGGGTTATTTGATTGAGGATAATAGGGTTAGGTCTAAGGGGGTTGGTTGTAAGGGTTTCTTATTTAGTGTTGTATGCATTAGTATTAGGGTTCAAGGGTTATGAGAGATACAAGTTAGGGGTTATATGGAGTAGGGTTTATAAGGGTTATGTGTAATGGGTTAGGATTTCACGAAGTTATAAAGGTTAGGATTAAGGGTTATTAAAGTTTGTTGGGTTGGTGTATATAAGTGTTGGGGGTTACACATTTTAGGGGCTACAGGGGATGATGACAATGACTATAACAATGACGATGATGAGAATGATGATGATGATGATGACGATGATGGCAATGACGTTGATGATGATGATGATGATGATGATGATGCTGACTATGATGACTATGATGATGACTATGATGATGACGATGATGATGACGATGGTGACGATGAACATGAGGATGATGATGATTATGACGATGATGATGATGATGATGATGATGATGATGATGATGATGATGATGATGATGACGACGACGACGACGATGATGATGATGATGACGACGACAATGATGATGATGGTCATGATGACGACGACGACGATGATGAGATGATGAGGATGACAATGATGATGATGTTAAGGATGAATATGATGATGATGATGATTACCACGATGACAATGACTACAACAACAACGATGATGATGATGATAATGAAGATGCTGATGGTGGTGATGACAATGATAATGATGAGGATGACGACGATGATGATGAGTAGGATGAGGAAGATGATTATGGGCATGACAAAGATGATGACGATGATGATGGGGATGTCGAAGATAATGATGAAATTGATGACGATGACGATGCTAAAGATGATGATGATGATAGAAAACCCATTTTTTATTCTTTAAGAAAATCAATAGAAATCTAACACATCCTGTAGCCCCTAGCACCCTAACCCTTAAATCCCCTATCTAACCCCTAAATCCCTTAGCCACACAATATAATACGAACGCTATAAAATTATTATATAATATATATTATAAAACGTATATAATATATACCATATATGAAATACATGGTATATATTATATAAATATAAATTATATAAATATAAATTATATAATATATATCATATATACATAACATATATATTAGAGAGATCCCAACACATGCCTATGGAATATTACATACTAGTATACCTTGTAACACCCTGCAACAGATACACAGTTGGTCGAGCCTGCGCCATTGGAGGCCATGATACAGTAGATAAAATGCGCCCTTGAAGACCAGTCAATCTCAAGGGACCACTCAAGCCCATGGGACCAGTAAAGCTAGAGGAGAAGGAAACAAATCAATCCTAGTCAAGCCCATGGGACTGATCAAGGTAGAGAATAAGGTGAAAAATCATCCTAGAGGAGATAGTGATGACCCTAAGGAGACAGACTGACCCCACAATGTTTGGAAAATCAATAAGTGCCTCATTTTTTTATAAACACAATAGAGTTTATTGAACCCTTGTTTTGATTGGGCTATAAATGGAGGTTTGTTTATGATCGGTTGACGAATTTACTGAGTAATAATATTCTTTGGGTTGGCTAAGAGAATGATCCAAAATCATCCTGAAATTCAGGCAAAGTTTTTGTACTCATGAAAAAAAACTAAAAAGTATTATTGCCTTTATCTTGCGCTTCTAGTTTGGGTTTGGGTAGGATTTAACCCCTATCTATCATTCATTAATTCATTTTTCATGCATGTATGGGTGCCTTCTTGTGTTTATGGGGTCGCTAGTAGGAATTTGTGATTTTGCTCACAAAATTCTTACAAAAAAGTGAGTAACCATTACCGGATGTGACTCTGACTGAAGGGAGGCTCATGGTCATGTCCCTTGAAGAATATATTGTGCTTGCTTTGGTGAGGAGGCAAGTATCTAAGAATGTAGGGTGGGTAATGTAGTGTAGGGTGCAGTTTTGGGGGGCTAGTAGTCTCTCCTATCCCCTAGAAATGGGTCAAAAATAGATTGGATTCATTACTTGATTCAGATCCTAGGCGAAGACAATGATTCAAACCCTAGGTAAATAATGTGGTAAGTTGTAGTACTCGTTACTGAAAAATCTATGTGAATAGGTAAGTAGTTGTGTGGACCATGAGACCCAAAAACAATGTTATTTGTTGCTCCTAGACCATAAACTTATCCTTAAGAACTATCCCTAGTGTGAAAAACCTTGAAATAACCACAATAGTAAAGTCACAAGACAAGCATTCTCTATTCAATGCATGTGTGATGGCCTAAGGGTCTACATATGGATAATAAGATGCAAAAAATAATAATATTATGGCATAAGATTATAAGTTTTGGCCCCACACCATGGTCATATACTTGATGACCATCCCTAGTATATAAAACCTTGAAATCACCATGATATTGAACCTGCGTGCCAAATATTAACTATTTAGACATCATTGAGCATTTGGAGGGCCACATGTGACCTTAAAATCCCCAAAATAGATCATATGGACTAACATGTTAGTTTTTGACCTTATATCATTCACATATCCTCAATAATCATCCCTTGTGTGCTAAACCTTGAAATGGTCACCATATTGATCTTGCATGCGAAAGATTCTATGTTCAATTCATATTTGATGGCTTAGTGTCCCATACATGCATGGTCCACGAGGTTTAAAGGAAAATTTATGCTCAAGGATTATGAATTTTAGGTTCTAGTGCACCAAAATTTTAAGGGGAAAGGACTATAAATAATTACACAATTTTAAGGGGATCAGACTATTAATACATTATCCCCTAGTTGGTTGAGAAGTTAAAAATATGAAAGTAATGCCAAATTTCATTTCATGTAGAGGTGTATCAAAATTAATATTTCCTAGCCTTAGACAGAGACTCTATTCTAGCTTGACCTATGGGTATGCCAAATATTCCCTACTTAAGGTATGGGTGATGTCATGTGGGACCAAACATAACCTATGGTATGCAAGGGGAAATTTTATTTCCTAAGATGTTGGGTTTTGACCCTAAAACACCATATCTATGAGAACCATTTCTAAAGAAAAATCCTTGAAATGGGCACCATATTTAACTTGCATACCAAATATTCCTTATTCTCAGCATCTACAATTTCTCAAGGGCCCACACATGGCCCATGAGATGAAAAGAAAAAATTTATGGCCTAATATGATGAATCTTTCCCTACACCATAATCCATATCCTAATGAACCATTACAAGTGTGCCAAATATTGAAATTGACACATTATTGAAGTCACATGTCAAAGAATCCTATTTATAGCCTGTGTGATGGATTTAGAGCCTACACATGGACTAAAAGTCCATGTGTGGACCATGAGACCCAAAAATAATGTTGTGGCCTATAATATTATTTTTGTTCCTATACCATGAACCTATCCTTACGAACCATCCCTACTGTGAAAAACCTTGGAATGGACACAATATTAAAGTCACAAGACAAATATTCTCAAGAGAAATGTAAACCATAGTTTGTATGGTTATTCCCACCTAAATTTATTGAATCCATAAAGGTGAAACCTAGCTCTAAGGACATTTTAGGTGTCTTTCTCCTCGAAAGGAACTTAGAAGGGAATCATGCACTCATTATCCTCATATGTATTAGTGATATTAAAATCCCCACAAACCTATTGGTATACTTCTAATAGTTTGTATATTATCCATTTCCAAAGAATAATTTTGTCTTTAATATCATTTTCCTAGAATATTCAAAAACCAATTGTCTAGATTCAATAAAATCCAACCTAGTCTATGAGAGGGGTCAAACCCCCTAGCCTATAACTAATAATAAAATTTTTGGGGACCAAAGTTTCTACTCTTGAGTTTGGAAATCCATCATTGGTTGATTGTTTATTTTGCACGCACATTTGGGATTGATGTTTGCTTATTGATAGTGGTACTTTGCATTCTAGAGAAATTGTAGATTTTATTTCAAGAAATAAATGCCATTAGTTTTTAGTATTGAAAGTTATCTTGTTTTTCTCTTCATTACTTTACAAGCATTTACTTTCATTGCAATTTCATTTACTAGTTGTACACACCACTTTTGCACACACTTTTCACACCTTAATCTCAACATCACTTGTATCATGACCCCTAGTGGAGCCTAAAATCAACCCTAACTTAACACATTAATCTTCCTCACTTGAGGACCAAAAGGATTGTGTAGTTATGCTAGGAATTTGGGGATAGGCATCCAAGCAATTTCCCTTAGTCATTATACATTTGAGACATAGTGGTTGACCTTTAGGGAACCAAAACTTGTATTAGACACAGTCGAGAGTAGTTTATTAGCAGACCCATCCCTTTAGGGTAGTACGTGTTGATATTGGAACCGAAAGGATGATTGGGGCACCTTTCCTTATAGTTATGAAGATCATCTAGATTGTGGCTTTTATTCTAAGGTGCAAGAATCCTATTGGACATGTCTAAGAATGAGGTAGCTTAATTGCCATTATATTAGGCATCTTACCTAGAGGTGGCTCTCGTAGGTGGGAGGGTACTTGAGGAATATAGTAGCGAGTCAATTGGAGTTTCCCCTGGTGACCTTATCTATAACTATTCCATTCGTACCTTCACTCACTGACTTGGTGGAAATGGGAACCCATTCAGGTTTATCATTTGGAAGGACCTTGATTGGATTTCTACTTATTTCTCAACAGTGGAATTGGAAACCCTCCCTTTGAGAATTTTTTTGAGAAACATTTAGTTGTTCACATAATTTGTTGTTTGTAGTTCACCTCCTAGGGATAGCGAGCTTTTTTTATTTTTCTAGGGTGTTAGTTTCCTATTTACTTTACAGCTAGATTAGATCACTAGTTGCACCCACATGACACTCGTTGTTCAATTTAGCATTATCTATTGAGTAGATATCGTTGATCCGGGTACCTTTTTCATTAGTGTTATTGTACAACTATTTAGTTGGATTGGTAGTCCTAGACCATGTCACCATTGCTCCTCCAAGGTACTCTTGTAGACTTCGAGGGCGTTCCCCCTTTTTACGAGATTTACATTCGGACCATTATTCCACCTCAGTGTGTGAGAATCGATCATTCATTGTCTCTCCCTAATTCCCCTTGTTAAAACCTAATTTGTGTCCACCTACCTTGTTGTTACCCCCATGCACATATGCATCATTAACACATTTCGTTTCCACCCCTTGGACCTTCATTAAAACAAAAATCAAAGTCACACACCAAAAAGGGCTATTTTACAAATTAAATTGCTCAATTATCTAAAAATAAATGAGTAACCTTTGCCCTGACTTGATTTTTCAATGTTTCTCTCTTTTTACCCTCAACGAAAAGAATAAACTTGGCACAATTTCCATGATATCCCAAATTGGATAAAAGGATAAAGTAAAAGGAAAAAATTAAAAAACAAAAGCAAAAAATAAAAAAATCAAAGCTCTATCCTTATCCTAGAGCTATCCATTGTGCCTATAAATGAACCGTCAATGTCCTTCACTCAACATAAATTCTCCATTCATTGCTCAAGCCGTTACTTTTTTAAAATCTCCTCGGGATCTGAACTCCCTCTTGTGTTCCTTTCTCACCTTGTTAGGGATCGTATACGTGACGCGTGGCCAGAGAACCGTGGACTGCTAGGAAACAAAGAGGACCCTCCCCTGAGCAGCTGCTGGGGCCTCTTCTACTGCAAATTAGAGGTGACACTTTCTCCTATGTACTTTCATTATTAATAAAATACATTCTTTGATTATTTGAAATGTTGCTTGTCAGAGAATGTGGAAAAATGATTAGATTAAATGTGTTTTAATTCTAATTTAGTTTAGCTTTGCTTGCATAATTGTTATTTAATTTTTTTTGTTTTTATCTTTGATCTTGAAACTCTACTAGGATTAGCACAACTCCTAGTAGGTGCACTTTTTAATGTGCTGGTGTAAAAACACCAGCAACAATTTTTGGTGACTATACTGGGGACCCTTCTCTAGTTGTGCTCGTCCAACCTTTGTCACGTCCCCATTTTGACCCCTTTCGCATTAAATCGTAAAATGATGTAAATATTGTTACTTAATCATGGTGAGGAGCTCAAGGCCAAGGCCCCACCATTGATTTACGTTTTATGTATCGGCAATTAAAGAAATAGATGCCTATGGTTCTTGTGCTAGATGGGCACGATGTAAATAAGACATCATGTAAATACGAATTTTAATGAAAAATACCCACAACTAGCTATGCAATGCAACAAAGAGATGGGGCATGATTCTACAAGGAATAGGGTGGGAAATTATTCAAACCCTTGAGCCAATGGTGTTAATCCATGTGTCAATGAGAAAACCCATAAACCACCAACTACCCATTTTGGGTTATGGACTCAATCATTTAATTCTTCCAAGAGTTGGTTGAGGCAGTTAATGCCTTGGGAATGAAGAAGTATGGCAGTCAGATTTTCGTGCATGGGCAAGCCATCCACCTGAAAATCATATTTTTGGCTTGCTGGGCAAGAAAACCCCCACGAAATGCTGCCTAAGGCAATTCCTCATCCATTACGTTCTTCCTCTCACGCAGACAGAGCTCACTGGAATTTATCCTCAGGTTTTTCACCATAACCCTGCGTTTTTCCATGCCCAGGAACTCGTTTTGGTATTGTGTAGTAGCTGGGGAAGAAGGGACGTGATTTGGGACTGAGGGAGAGGTCGTTTTTGCCCCTGGGGCATTTTTCTGAAATGGGTTTTGCTCTCCTAGTCGAATTTTCCTAGTTTCCAATACGTTTTGGGTCTTCCCACGTTTTTCTGAAGCTTAGGAAACCCCATCTCATGCATTCCACCGTTGAAACGTTTTATCATGCCCAATAAGAGTGGCTCTGCTATTATGTACATCCCTATTTTGATTTGAACCTGTGAGCAAGAACTTGGACTGGTAGGGGACAAAATTGGCTTGATAAACCTGGTGGAGGGAGTAACCTCTAAAAAAGATCAAGAGGGCTTTGGCTACTTTTCTATGCACACCCTGAGATCACTAGAAAGGAAGGTATGGCTTGAGGGACTGTGTGGCAGTGAAGAGAATACTTCCTTGTGTTGGGTGTGTAGGCAATGTGAGTGCCAAGCTGAATAGATCTGGGAGGGGTACCCTTAGCTCTGTGGTTGAGCTCACTAGCTTAGAAATTCCTCCTTTCCATTTCCTAGCAGCCTGATAAACCCAATTGTAGATTGGCTTGGCTCATCTTGGTGTATGCTTGGCTATGTGTGAGTCTGCTGTTCCCGATTCCTTGTAGAGATCATGCCCAGCTTGGGGGTGGCAGTTGCATCAAGAGGTTGATAAGCACAACTGGCCTATGGTTGGGTGGAACGTTGCATTTGCATAGCCAGTTGCTTGGGGCTACTGTTATAAGATAAGTATTCTCTTGTGTTAACTCTGCAATTGTTTATCTTATGAATATTTGAATGAATGATGGATGTGTTAATGAATTTAATTCCGCTGTGTTTATCTTATAATCATACATCCCATATGTTTTTTTTTATATTAGGAAATGAATGCTATTTAGCAAAGTCATGGGGCTAGATGCCCGGTTTAACATCACGATCCTCTCCATCTAGCTGGTATGATGGGAGGGGATGTGACAACCTTTCTGGCCTTTGTTTGAGTTTTATTTCTCTCTATTTGACTTGTTATTTAATTGTTTGTTGCCATCTGAGTGATTAGATTTAAAAAACTAGTCGAAATCTACCCCTTTTGACCAAGCCAAGTCTTTTAGCACTCCCTCCCTCTCCTAGGATTTCGACAGTAAAGTCAAGGGTAAGGAGGGTAAGGTTTTATCTATCCATCTGGTGCTGGTTCTTAATCGACAGGAACTAGACGAGGTGATGGCTTTCTAACTGCATATGCATTTACAAGTGGCTATGCTCTTACCTTTGATCCTACTGTCTATGCCTCTGCAGGTGCTGCTTCCATAGCTTTCTGCACTCTTGGCTCGCCTTTATGGATTGCTCCCTTTCCAATCACAACCTTGTTAACAGCCATACTCTGTATCCATGCTATAATTGATACACTGACCACCACTAATATTTATAATTGATATTGTCTTACTATTTTTGAGCATTTTTTTGTCGGGTTGCGCCTATTTGCAGTTTCACATGACCTGGCCAGTCACACCTTTTTGCCCGATAAGTGCGATGTATTGCTGAAAGTGAGTTTTTCACCGAGATCGCACTTATTTCCCTATTTTGAGCGACCTCGATCGCACTCCCCCCCAAATAAGAGTGACATGCGCTCTATGTACATTTTTTTAGCAGTTTTCAGCCTTTAGACTATTTGTTTTCCTTCTGCCCCTTGCAGATAGTTTCGGTTTTTAAGGTTAGGATTTTTTTCAGCTCCCTTTCAGTCCTATTTGCAATCTATTACTTATTGTAGCAGTCTTCGCATTTTTCCTTTTAAGTTCTTGTGGTGAAGAAAAAGCCTTGCATTTGAGTATTTGTTGCTTTTAAAGTTTTGTTAAAGATTCCTTTTGACTGCATATTTATTGTTTCAGTGAGTACTTCTTGAAAAATCGATCTTTGCTTAGGTGAACAATCTTTTTATGCTTTGAATGATAAATGCTTACTCGTAGCCTTTCTATTTTGAAATGATGTTTTCAAGAAAAGTTTAGACTTTGTATTGAAATTTGTTCAATTCTATTGAGCATTTACTTTCTTAGTTAGGAGTTGTACCCACCACAGATGCACACAAACACTCCCTTAATCAAAATATCGCTTGGTTCCTGGTACCAGCGAAGCCTTAAAATAAACCATAACTTAACACACATTAACCTTACTTGAGGACAAAATTAATTTTGTAGTTAAGTTAGGACACTGGGGATAGGCATCCAAATAATTCCCCTTTGTCACTATACATTTGAAACGTAGTGGTTGTCTTTTTAGGGAGCCAAAATTGTCTAGTACTTGGGACATGATTTGAGGCCAATTTTTTAGGCGAGCATCTCCCTTAGGAGGGAAAATGGCAATATTGGAACCGAATGGCTGGGTGGTGCACCATCCCCACTCAGTATTGAAGATAATATAGCTCGATGTCTTCATAATGAAGCCGTGGAATACTCATCTTGACATGACCCAAACGAGGTAGCCTAGAGACCATTTTTATTAGGTATCTTACCCATAGGCCATCCCATTTAGTGGGCGCATACCTAGGATAGACAAGGTCGGCTACAACCCCAACACTGTAATTGTCCTTTTGATCTTCACTTGTTGGGTTCAGATAGGATTGATGACCCTATCGCTGTCCAGTAATTGGAAGACTCGACTTGGCTTCCTGCTTATTTTTTTCTGATGGGGAGGTGATGACTACACAAAGGAAAAGATTCAAGGGAGATTATATTTGGTGTTTTTTTTTTACTATGTATATATCCGTTAGGTTAGCGGGTCTTTTCCCTTTTCAAGGATTGTTGCTTGTTGGCTTGTTTGCCATTTTGTTGTGATCACTTGCTGCACACTCAGTTGCATTAGTTTTTTTTATCTTCTTTTGGATTGTTTTCTATTTTGTTGAGCTCACCTGCTACACACTTGACTGCATTATTTTTTTTTAGCTTTCTTTGATCTTGAGCTACACCCTTTTAGCCTTACACTGCTGAACTGTTTTAGATGAGACTCTTTCATTCAACCCCCTTAGTATGGTATTTTAGATTCTATGGTTGGCTCCTCACAGTAGACCTCAGTTTAGCACACTGCACCATCAATGGAGCACCTCTTTGAGTCTCTTGATTCTGACTTCTTATAATCAAGATAATCAACACACCCACATACTAGCAGCCCCATGGATACAAGCATCCCACCTCGAGTGAACCCTCCACCAGGGAACCCTCCCCCTGGAAACCCTACACTAGGGAACCATCCTCCTAGAAATACTCCACCAAGGAATCCTCCTCTGGGGAACCTCGCTCCAGGGAACCCATCCGCTAGGAGGCCCCACGACTATGATCTTGCCATTTATGGCTAGCCTCAAGCTCCTTAATTTGGCGAGGCTGACCAATTATTTGATCTACCATGATCCTAATTGTCCCCCTATGCCGACCAAAATTCCGTCAGGCATTCCAAAGTTTGAAGGAAATTATAGGGAAGAATCCCCAAACCACGTCATGTTGTTTCACCTATGGTGCTCTTCAAACAACATCGCATATGATTCTATCATACTCCACCTCTTTCAAAGAACCCTTACTAGTGCTGCCGCTAAGTGGTATATTCACCAACCTCACGGGATAGATCCCAATTTCATGTCCTTAGCTCCCACTTTCATGCAGTTCTTCTAGTTTCCCATCTGGTATGATGATGGAGTAGAAATTCTTTTCTCATGTTGGTAGAAATCCGCTACCCACATCACCAACCATATCCATGAGTGGCGTAGGCATCAAAGTTTGTGTAAGATCAAACTTGACGATAGGATCCTCTTAGAATGGTTTCTAAAGTTATTGCTCCCAACTATTTCCAAGGACGTGGCCTCTAAATGACCCTAAATTGAGGAAGAGGATATCCTCAAATTCCAATAGTTCGATTTGATAAATGCGCAGTCTAGTTATCTATATACCATCATCCCCGATGCCCCTCGCGGAGACTCTTCCTGGAGAGAGCTGTTGGGGGCATCCCATGTTGTGGATGGTGTCCTTGGCACTGTCACATTTCGACCCAATCCATATGTACCTTACCCTCCCCAATGAGTGGTTATGCGTATGGACCTATCCCCAATGTTGTGCTTCTCGATCAGGGTTCCGTTCCCACCCCTAGCTATGGCCACGATTTTTTACATGCTTCATCCCATTCAAGAACGAGTAACTTGTATTCGTCTCCTGCTTTGGATCCCCATGTTCATTGTCCCTCCTACAGTGGAACCATGTGTGGCAGTGCTTCTACTAGCTTCGTGGCTCCTCCGACGATGAACTTGTGCTATCCCTTTCCTAGCCCTCCGCTAACTTCTCTACTACAGCCACAATCCACTCCTTCTCATTTCCCTCATGGGAAAGTGTTCACCCAACATAGCATGCTTTCCCAACCTACCCCCAATAACCAACAAGCATAACCTAAGAAATGAACAAGGGAAAAAATAAAGGAAACAACCAATGGAAGGGAGGTGGAAACCAACCCACTAAGCCTCTTGATAACACTAGAGAAAATACTGTAGATCAGGACCCTAACAAGTTTCCTAAAAAACCTAAAAATGCTCAACTATGGACCAATCATTCATGTTCTTTCTGTGGTGTGTATGGGAATTATACCCATCACTGCCCTCATTTGGCTAAGGCATGCCAAATATGGAATGAGGTGAACCAATTCGAAGAAGTTACTACCCCACCTTTGCCTCAACCCACTTAAACCCAACCTGTGGTCCTACATAACTCCTTCCCAACACAAGGAGTAGTAACAGGACAACCATTGGCGCCTTATCCACCCCAACCAACTTTTCTGAATCAACTATCTGAGTCTGGGGTCCAACACCTCCTCATGTTTTCCATTGACATGAACCTTAAAACACGATGAAACTAGTATGGTTCATCCATTGAATCCTCCACTACTGATAAGGGAAAAGATACCACTCTAGTTGACAAAACCTTGCACTTTCCCAAACCACTTGCTAATTTTATCCCTAAAGTTCCCAAATTCCCTTTGCGTCACATTACCAACAATCCCAACGCTCAAGCTACTCCTAATCATAACATTTTAGACTACTTATCACAATCCCCCGTTGCGATGTCAACTCTGGAAGTTCTTAGAAATGGCCTCGCGTAATGCAAATCCTTACTATCAGCACTAGGTGCAACTGATCCTTCTGAATCATGTTTAATGACATTTTATTTGGATCAAGCAGAGCCACGAATGCCCTCTTCAATAGCTTTCCAAGTTTCAATGATTGTGACTGTCTAAAACCTGGTGATTCATTGGTGCATTATTGATGACGGTTCATCTGCCCGCATCTTGTTAAGTCATGTTTGGAAAAAATTTGGATCCCCCTAACTGGCACTGCCTCTCATGACATTATGCGCTTACAATGGCCGTGTAATTCAAACTCAAGGTCTTCCCCCAAATGTCCTTATAGAGTTAGTTGGTAAAATAGTGTTAATCGATATCGAGGTTGTCAATGACTAGTTAGGTTACAACCTCCTCCTTGGGCGTAGCTATATGTACGTGATGAAAGTAGTTGCATAATTCGTCTTCCGACTTAGGATGTCCCCACACGAAGGGAAGATTGTTAAGCTGGATGAATTGACATATTATGATCCTAAGCGGCTATCTTGTGCCAAGAACATCCTACCCATGGTAAATAGTAGTATCAACTGCACGTCTATCCCAACTTTCACAAGTTTTGGGTCCTATATTTTTCACGATTCCCACATGATTAGAACCTTTCGGGTTCTACCTCCTCTGCCCCCAAAGGTGGTAATATCTGAGCTTTGTACAGTTTCCTCAAGTAAAGCAACAACCCATCCCAAACCTCAACCGCAACCCCAACCTGCCCCCTCCCCATCTAGTTACTTGGGAACCAATGGGGAGGCACACCTATTTAGCAAATCCCATTCTTGTTTCCACTTTTGGAATCATGAGCACACTAGTAATGCTAACTCTTAATCTCCCGGGTTTAATGTTAGGCCTCTCTGTTTGGTATCTCACCCCTTTGAACCCACCTCCCACGCCACAGGTTGTTTTGAGACATGTGCAGCCTATTGGTATTGCCAATCATCCTCCTCCCAAATCTTCGAAGGTATCACCTACTGCCACACCCGCTCCCCCAAGAATAAAAATGGAGGCAAAGTGACGAGTGCGACACCACCAACAAATTCGAATAAAGTAATGAATCCTCCCCATATCGCCTCAGCTCAAGCACCCTCGCCTTCTTCTTTGTACAATGTTTTGGGTCACTCTACCCAGAACTGTCTAGGATTTCCTAACTTGTGCACTCGTATCCAAAAATTGGACGATGAACCTAACGGAAACATTCCATTGGTTCATCTTCCTAGTGACTCCAAGACACATAACAAGTCATTGCACACCAATCATCCTTGTGTAGTATGTGGTCTCCGTGGCCATTACTCGCACCATTGCCCTGATTTGCGTGAGGATCAATTAGTACTCATTGAATTGCACCGAATCTCCATCGAGTCCCAAGTCACTGTGACTGAAGACACTTATCCTACATCGACTTCTTTTAGGGGAACAATCACCATTTGTTTCATATATCTCTCTAGTGAGTCCTCAATTTCTCATACCACTATGATTGTGTTGATAGACACGAGTCCCTCCAACCTATCTATTCGACACATCCAAACCGATGTGGAAATACCATGTCCACAGCATGGGCACCGACTTCCAAACCTTCCTACTCATCCTCATCATCCTTGTTGGCGATACTAGGGCCATCGAACCAGTAGGGGGCATCCCTCATGATCATATCACCAATTCAATGTACCACCATGGCTAATAGTCTCATGGTACACCCCCCTTCTAGCAGTTGATCAATGGCTTGTCGATACCTCTCCAAGAGAGCATCCACACCGCATTGACACCTCTAGGATGGGGGACATAATAGATTACCTCAAACCTGGGATAGGGAGAATGCTCAATCATTTTGACCCTGTCCCGTCACATCTATCTCGACATTTCGATGAGCCCGTAACTCAATCCAACACATATGTGATCCATAATCACAAAACCCATGCCCATAACATAGGGGCAAGACCTTAACCCTGCTCACTTTTTCACACGCGTGATCTCAACCATTTCCCAAGGTCACATGTCACTTGTATATTCGGTTTGATTTCCAGACACACCTTTTACGCTTGGGCATCATTTCCATGTTCATAGGTCTAGGTTGCGATAAAAAAATAATAAATGACTAATACCCTAACCCTAACCCTAAACCAGGTGAGCTGACCTTAACAATAAATCCATAATAACGATTAAGCATGCTGGAATGAGTATTTATCCCTCACATCCGAGTGCAAATAAGAGAGTGAGATTCTTGTTCTCCTGAGGATGAACTTGCTTAATAGGTTCGAAACTTGTTGAATTGAAAAATTCTCACCGCAAATTTCCTCTCACCTTTAGAAATTCACCTGCTTCAGTTGACGACCAGTCCCTATAGATATAAAATTTCAAACTGACATATAGGTAATCACACCTATAGAATATAATATGCATTAACCTTATTCATTCCCTTTTACTCCTGTGGGACCCCCCTTCCTGTTCGTCTAAGTGTCTAAGCCCATCCATTCTTGAATTTTCCCTTACTCGACAGTAGAACCTACCTTCCATGGGTGATCATTTAGTTCCCTTTTTCATTTGGCACCCATTCCGTTTCAATTTCCATATGATTCGGAGTCCATGTAGTATGTGATCTTGCACAAAACCTCATACTTCCCTATCATCATCACTCATCGGCCTACCCTACAGACTCCCAAGTTTATGTTCTTTCAGGCATTCCAATGGTATACATCACACACTCACGATCCCACCTCTCCATCCATACTGCAAAAATTGACATTATTATGCTGACATTCATCAACCTGTAAGGAGGTTACCACCAGTGTCCTAGCCCCCCATCAAAGCTCTCATTTGCTATCATTTTTCCATTTCAACCATTCGATCAATTCATTGGACACTTATCTCCTTGCTTGTCTTTTTATCTCGCAGAGGTGGCCTTACACCTCAACAACCATGATACAATTATGCTTTAAATCACCCCCTTTTTTTAGATGTCCATGCATCTGGGAAGATACGATTGTAAGTACAACTTCACAACCCCTTTTCGGTTCCCAATGCATCGAAGAAAACATTTAAAAATGGTGCTCCTCAACACCGTTGCATATCGCATATAGTCCATATTTATGGAAACATCCCCAGTTGCCTTTGTTCAAAGTATTATACGATGAGTCACCATTGGAGTCATTTTGATAGCATGATTTTCCAAAATCATATATCAGAACCCCCCCTTGAGTTCTCCCCATTGCAATCATTATTACTGGTATCATAGTTGTGCCCCTCTCCAAGATCAATTTCACATATGCTTCTAGGTCAACCATGCCATCATACTCTAAACAAAGGAAGTTTGAGTCCATATTACTCATTTTCCCTTGTATCCCCCAATAGTGTCTCAGTCCCATGTCCATTTCTATTCATTCCCTGGTTGTATCCCTCGCACTTCCATCAATGAAACATCATTTCCTTGTCAGTAGCAAGTTTCCCTCTGTCGACCTCAACAAATTTATTCCAAAGGATAGACCCAGAGGTACCCTGTACCTTGGACTCGTAACCACCATTGATGATACCTTTGGACCACCTAAGGGGGAGACCTTAGTGCCCCTTGGAATGGTTGTTTCTCATATGCTCAACATTGGCTAAATTATTGCACCGATGAGATTCATATAGGTTGATGGTTCTCTCACTATTTGGTCGAAGACCTCAGATGTCTGTTGACTCTAGCACATTGGTGAGTCTATATGGAAACCCCATGACCGGCGATATCCGGGCTGCATTGGGGATAATGTTTGGAAGCCATCCAATTACATGCTTCTTATTGTATCCAATTCATATGTAGTTCATTGTACCTATTAGACTCAGACTCTTAGTCATTTGAGTCATTACAGATGTTGGAGCCCTTTAGATCCAATAGTGCATCGGTTATTATGATTCAACATTCCATGAGAATTCCATTGTTCTAGTATCGGTTCTTCAGATCAACCATGTTTGGACCATGATTACATTACATATTTGAGTCCATCTTGGACACTTATGATGTACACAAAATATATCCATCTCTTGATCAGGTCCCCTTTGGGCCTTGATTTACTTTTAGTTTGAGATGTTGATACGAGCATAGGAATGCTCGTCTTATCCATATATTTGAGATGATATGCACCTTAGTCATGTTGAGTATTGTATCTACAGGTAAGGCTCCTTGTAGTCCCATCGAAGGGTGAGCTACCTCTGATGCAATCTCCATTCTCTACACCACCATCACACTTATCTCCTGGAAAATAAGATCCTATGATGTATGTCGACCATACAATGAGCTCTTGAACTCACACATCATGGAGCAATCTATTAACACCTATTTTTTGTCCACCTAGCTTGTCGTTAGCCCCATCACACATATGCATCATTACCACAATTCATTTCCACCTGCTGGACCTTCATTAAAAAAAAAGAAATATTCGCACACCAAAAAGGGCTATTTTACAAATTAAATTGCTCAATTGTCTTGAAATAAATGAGCAACCTTTGCCTTGACTTGATTTTTAGATGTTTGTCTTTTTTTACCCTCAGGGAAAAAGAAGAAACTTGGCATGATTTTCATGATAGCCGAAATTGGATAAAGGATAACAAAAGTAAATGGCGAAAATCAAAAGGAAAAAACTCAAAAACAAAAATAAAAAATAAAAAATAAAAAATCAAAGCTTTATCCTTATCCTAGAGCTATCCATTGTGCCTATAAATGAACCCTCAAGAACCTTCACTCAACACCAATTCTCCGTTCATTGTTGAAGCCATTACTTTACTAAAACCTCCCCAAGATCTGAACTCCCTCTTGTGTTCCTTTCTCACCTTGTCGGAGATCGTATACATGATGTGTGGCTAGAGAACTGTGGACTACTAGGAGACCAAGCAGACCCTTCCTCAGACAACTACAAGGGCCTATTCCATTACAACTCAAAGGTGACACTTTATCCTATGTACTTTCATTATTAATAAAAGACATTATTTGATTCTTTGAAATGTTTCTTGTCAGAGAATGTAGAAAATGATTAGATAATATGTGTTTTAATTCTGTTTCATTTTAGCTTTGCTTGCATATCGGTTATTTAATTTCTGCTTCTTTTTATCTTTTATCCTGAAACTCTACTAGGATTAACACAAATCCTAGTAGGTGCACTTTTGCACGTGCTATTGTAAAAACACCAACAACGCCCCTTTGGGATACTTAGATTTATTCTTCTCACAGCCTGGATCACCATACTATCCATGTACCTTTAGCCCCTTGTTTTAATCTAAGGGATTACATGGAGTTACCAGTAATGCATCAATCATACGGCATAAATATACATTGCACACATAATCATACATACATGAGAGAGTAGATAATAGAGTAATGGGGACCCAAGGAACAAGTATATTGTATTAACGGACATACAAGATATGTACAAAACGCATCTCTTTTCCTTGGCTCACTAGGCTATTGTATATTTGATACATGCAATTATTCTGTTATAACTACAGAACTATTTAGTTAGTTATCATAACCAACACGACTAACTAAACCGACTATGTTCTTAGTGAGTTGGGAGGACCTAGTCGGTTGGTCGACTAGGATCCTCCAACCTCTCCCCCAACCTAAAACAACTCTTTGTCTTGAAGAGACTTAGGGGGGATGTAAATTTTACAAAAATTACAAAATTAATTGCTACTAGTTTGTCTACGACATGGATGCTTGTCCCAGAGGAGTGCAATCAACACAAGCTTTGGCAATTGCTAGAGCAGTTAGAGCTAGTCGATCTTGGAATTCGTCCCATTTTGATAGGACAGTCTTAATGTTTGCGGCCAGGCTAGTTAGTTCTGAAAGTTGAATGAGCTTGCTATGCATTGGTTCTCTCATAAGTTTCTACATGTAGGCCCGCAAGCATGGGTTTGAAGTTCGACATAACTCATTAGGCGATAAATCCTTGGGGTGATATGACTGACTTATTCTTTAGCTCGTTTTGCTTGCTGAATCCATTGATACTCATTTTGTCAGAGCTATTCTTTCCATTGTTTTTCCATGTGTATTTGTATGTCTAGTGCTTGAGCTTCGTCGAGAGTGGATGACTGCTTCTGTCTATATAATTCCAATATAGTATCTTGCTGCTTTTGTATGTCTAGACAAACTTTTCCTTTGATGTCACATTAGTACTTGAAGATCTTACGAGCTGTTTTCTCGACTTGTGCTTTAATTTGTGTTTCTTCAAAATTGTTGCATTCTGCTACTTTGATGTGGGGTTCTTATTCATCTGTTTTAGTCGCATCGCTTGGGGATTCAATGACTGGATCCTTACTTGCAATGGTGACTGGAAAGAGTGCAAATGGGATAATTGGCTCGTCTTCTAAACAAAATGCTGCGAGATATAAGGTAGCTTCTCTCTGCTCTTCAATCTCTACATTCGTTAGAGGCTTTATGAGGCTTGTATGATGTGTTGTGGCCAAACTTGGTATATGGTATACTATATTCGACTGCTTTTCTAGATCAATGAATAACTCTGGTATATTTGGGTAAAAGTCCAACTCTTGAGCTTCTCTTCCTGCACCTTGGTTATACCAGACTTTTGTGTAGTCAATACAAAGTTCAATGTGTGCTTTTGGGGGTAGGTAACGAAGGACATGTTGCGGTACTCTCCATCTGGTACATATATATTTTTATATCTTGGAACCAAATTTCCAAATATGTCTTCACTTTATTGATCTTAAATGATGGTCCCTTTCCTGCAAATATCTGAAAGTTTGCCATACGTGGTTTGGAAGTGCTGGAAAATTCTTTTTCACCGACTAGGGTAATCTTTGCCATTACTATCCAAATTAGTAATGATAGAAATCTAATGGTGTATGTAGAATCCTGTTATTTTGCGCAGTTTTCCTTTACTAACTGAACTAGATGGTTGGCCCAATTAAAAATTCTCGCGTTGCTTGCAACCTATTTGACAACTTCCAACATGTCTAGTCGTAATTCAGATGGACAACCTGGACTTGTTAGACATAAGGAAATAATAATGGTGACCCATTTGTAGTCTTCATACTGTACCTTGCTGATTATCAATCCTTTTGAATTCTTACCAGCATGTGACCCTATAAATTATTCCACAAGGGCTTGTGCATTGCTTGTCATGGGAACCGCTATTCCTTTGCTTGAAAGAGCTATAATTACAACAATGAGGGAATCTGTGATAGATATGGCCTAGCCTATCCAAAATTTCACGTCGTGGTATCGACTTACCATAAATTTTGCAATAATTTATTTTAGGCCATCAAATGATGCAACGAGGGGTGCATTAAAATATCATTGGAATGTGGTCGTGCTGAGCTTCTGGGCGGGTTCTATCCATTTGGTGTCTCTAAGTACCTGATTCTTAAAATATGCATTGTATTTTCCCTTATTAGGCTCGTCGAGTTTGGATTTATTAATTCTATGTATTATTGCTTCTAGGGTTGTCATGGTGGCTTCTGCCAACATCATTTTGGCTTTCTGCTCAACGGCTTTGGGATTGGTTGTTGCAGGGGATTTATTTGGTGCCATGGCTGGTCCAGAAACATAGAGGGTTAGCATAGCGTCTTGGTAACTTTATTTCTAAGGATCACACTGTGATATGAAGTATGAATAGGAGTCTTCCTGTGAATTTATAGGTGCGACCAGTTGTAGTGCTTCAAAGTGGGTAGGTGAGTGCTTTAAATTCAAATCTTGTGGATTACAACTCCCTTGTGCATGTTGGGTAACTTCTTCAGAAATTTTTATGTGCCTTTGATAGCGTGTCTAGCATTCGTTGCATTTCTTGGTGTTCCGATTGGCACTTCACCTTGTATCTCTTGTCGTTTGACTTTGGTTGTCTAGGCAATGTTTTAGTTGATCATTTGCACAAGTATTTCCTTGTATCTTTGTGCTTCAAGTCGTCGCTATAGGCAGATTATCTACTTTGAATATGATGTCCTTTTGTGTTCCCATGCTCAACCTCTTCTGTCTAGTTTACTACATATTTCCAGTGTGGCATGCGTTCTGCCAAAGCAATCCATGTCTTAGTGCTTTATATATATATATATATATTTCTGGGTTAGTTAGTGTAACTACTTGTTAATTATGACAGAATTTAGTTAGTTTATCCCAACTCTAACAAACCCGTGACACGATGCTGGACTAGTGATGATACAATCACTAGTCAGTGTCGTGCCTTGTTTATAGTCAGTAACATTTTAGTTGTACACCATTCACAACTTTTTTGAACACTTGACCTTGTAGTATTTTTAACCGTACTGATCCATTGTTGTTGAGTTCTTCAACTATGTATGGTCCCAACCATCCGATCTCAAGATTCTTTGGTTTTCCTTTTATCCGATTATTGTATAGTAGTACTAAATCACCAATAGAGATGTCTTTGATTTTGATGTTCCAATTATGCCAAGATTTTTGCTGTGACTTTTGAACTTCTTGGTGATTTATAACAATCATTTTATCCTCTTCCAGCTTCTATAGGCCAAATATTCTATCCCGGGTTGCTTTAATCATGTTAAGATGCAATACTTGAGCAATATATGGTGCTAGATGTTTAAAGTGCAACGGGATGACTACTTCCTGCCCATATACTAGCTTAAAGGGTGTTTGTCCCGTCATTCGTTTGTATGTTGTTCTACATGCGCACAATATAGCAGGGATTTTGTCGTACCAGTTGTCCTTATTGATGTTGCAAATATTTGTTAAACATTTAGTTAATGTTTTTTTAAATGATTCATCAGCTCCGTTCGACTGAGGGTGGTAGGCCGAACTTTTATGATGATCTATCATAAATTCTATGGTTAACACATTGATGGTTTTATTAATAATGTGTGTGCCTTGAGTGTTAACGAACATCTAAATATTGTAATTATATTTTCATAGATGAATTGAGCTGCAACTTCACTAGCGCAGGCTTCAACTGGATCTGCCTCATCCCATTTTGTTACATCTTCCACTGCAGTGATAATATACCGTGCTCTTGTCCGATAACCAGGTTTTGGGAAGGGTCCGACGAAATCTATTTCCCATATTTCAAATGCGAGGCTAGGATTAACATATATTAGTGGCATTTAATATCGTTTGAGTGGACGACCCATTCTTTGTATTTTTTGCATTTATTTACATGAGCTTTGCAATCCCTATGCATCGATGGCCACTAGAGTCCTGATTGTAAGATTTTTTGGGAAGTAGTGTCAGCGTGGAAATGTCCTCCTATAGGACCTAAATGTGCTTCCTCTATAATGTCTTGTCATTCATGCTCAAGTACGCATCAACAGAGTATGTCGTCATGACCAAGTTTATATAGGTACCCATTGATTATTGTGTATGGTGCTGCTTTCATTGCTAAAATATTTTTCTCCTTTGATGTTCCTTGAGGTGCCTGGCCTTCCTGTAAAAATTCTGCAATATCTGCTAATTCTCTTGGTACCGCTTCTATACTGAAAAGGTGCACATTGGGTAGCTCATCGTCAATGCTGACTAGTTCTTCTCTAGTTTCAATGCATGACAAATGGTTGGGGATGACATCTGACTTTCTAGGTCAGACTATAATTTCAAATTCAAATTCTTGAAATAACAGGAGCCATCGATATATACGACCGTGGTGTAGAGGCTTATTCACTAAGTATTTTAGAGCTGGGTGGTCTGTATAGAATACAAAAGGATTGAACAACAGGTAATGTCGGTATTTTTGTAGTGCAAATATCATTCCCAATCCCTCATGTTCAGTTTTTGATTAGTTTCTTTCAACTTTATTAAGCTTGCGACTAGTGTATGCATTAGGGTAGTCCAGTCCATCGTCTCTAGGCTGTGTTAATATTGTTTCGACTGCATCGCATGATGCGTCAATATGGACATGGAATATTTTTGACCAGTCGGGGAACTTAAGTATTGGGGCTTCCACTAGTTTTATTTCAAGTAGTTAAAAATATTCTTTACATTCTACCATACATGAGAATTCCACTTGTACTCTAAGTAATTCTTCCATTGGAAATGTAATATCGTAATAATTTCATATGAATTTTCTATAATAGCCAGCGTATCCTAGCAGGATTCTCACTTGTTTAGGGTTTACTGGAGGTTTTAAGTCTAGGATGACTTTTATTTTATCTAATTCCACATTTATTCCATCCTTGCACACGACATGACCCAATAGTATTCCTATTAGTGTGGCAAATATGCATTTCTTTATATTTAAGGATAATTGTATATGTCTGCACCTTTATAGCATTAGGCGAATCCATTGTACATGATCTTTGAGCATTGAGTATATAATCCAGTTGTTGAAGTAGACAACCATTGTTTTATATAAAAATTATTGAAAGGATTTTGTAACTATTCTAGAGAAGACAACTGGAGCATTCTTTAGGCCAAATGGCATGACTATGTAAGCAAACAAGCCAAATTGATAGACAAATGTAGTCTTATGTTGATCTTCTTTTGCAATTGGAACTTGGTTGTATTCCGAAAATTTGTCAGTGAACGAGTAGCATTCATGTCTGACGACTTCATTAATGATATCGTCGGGGAAGGGAGTCGAGAATGGGTCTGTAAGGGTTACTTTATTAAGGCCTCTGAAGTCATCGCAGACACAAAGTATTTTTGGGTCATGCTTCTTTCACCGGACGATCATGGGGATAGACCACTCGGATTGGTCCACTGGATACATTATTCCTACATTTAACATGTTTTCAATTTCTTTCTTGACTATGTCTTTATACTTGTGGGATAACTTGTATGGTCATTTCTTAATGGGTTTGGCATCAGGAATTATATCAATTTTAATCTCTCCCATTTATTGTACTAGTCCTTTCATATCTTTGTAATCTTGAGCAAAAACATCTTGATATTCTTTGAGCAGATTATCTATTTTGACGGTCTGTTGCTCCGACTGGTAGTCTCCTATATTTTCCATTTTTGGTCACACATCGGTAGATATGTCTACTTCCTTTGTATTGATTTCAAGATCCATTCACTATGGTGATTTTGATTCATTGATCGGACAGTCACCTTCTTTAAATTCTATAAAATACGGGGGAAATTGCTTTTCATTGTCCTCATTCTCCTTTTCTTTGCCGAGGATTTTAAAAGTTGTTTTTACTTTTTGCCTTACTCGTGGGTTATCTTTTCACCATTGAATTGTTTTCCCTTAAGTATGCTCGTTCTCCATTTCTACTAGGGTCGTTACTTGATCCAACTGTTTCTTTTTAACATAAATTGTTTTACAGTTCAAGACTGGCCAACTGCTCAATTCACTTTCTTTTTTGCTCGGTTTGATGAATTGGTGCAATTATTGTACTGCGTCGTGGAGACATTCTTCTGTGGGAGAAAAAATGAAATATTTAATAAAGTTTTCCTTAAGAGTTTTCCAATTAAATGTTTCTCCTCTTGCTTCTTCCATTTTGTACCATTTGTTAGGTAAGTCATATAGGGTATTTCGGAACAAATGTGGCTAGATTCTTTCATCTCTATATCCTTCTCATTTCCATTCTTTTTCACAATTCTCTATATGCACAACGGGGTCTAGACCTTGTTTAAAATTTTGAATTCCGGTTGCGGCATTAGTTTGTTTTCTCCATATATTTCAATGAAATATGTCAAAGCGGTTGTCCAGGTCTATAGTCATGTTTGAAGGGTATCCCACCATCGATTTTCTTGTTCCGTGAATGTTTCGACTAGGCTTTTCATTTGTCCTTGTTCGCCGATGGTTTTCGATACTTCTTCATCATGGAGTATTGGCTGTTCTTTGAACCTCAAAGGAGGCAGAGTTGTTTATTCGTTTTTAGTTGGTATAAGGGTTGTATATTTTCTTGTTCTTCTTTCAAATATTTTTGGAATGATAGTTATGGAAAAGCATTGTCGTGTTGGTCGTCGAGGGATGATTTCAATTGTCCAACATTCTCTTACACATTTTTCATAATTTTTGATCTGCTAGTCGTATAGATTTGACTCGAAATTTTATCCGACAGGCATCGGAGAACCCAAACAAATTTCACTGAATTCATTTGGTTTTATTGAGTCTTCATTATCTTGCATGACTTGATATTGTTGTCTTATATCTCCATCATTATCATCTTGTTTTTCCCAAGGCTTTCCTTGGGATGGGTTGATGGGTACTATGAAATTTTTCCCTTCTCCTTTTAGTTTTATTCTATCTTTTTCTAAAGAAATAGAAGCTTCGATTTTCCTACCCCATGGCCGATTGACTAATGTTGGGAAGGATTTGGATCCTTCTCTTGGATCGATAATTTCAAATTCGATACATCAACTGATCCCATAATTGTAGTATTAACATTTTTCCATACGCCAATGGGTTCAATTAGTCCTTGGTTGGTGAGTTTGAGATAGATGCCTGAATCTAATAGTCTTGGTCGACCTAATCGTTCCCACGCCAATCTTGTCATTATGTTGGCTTGAGATCTGAAGTCAAGGAATACTTGTGAAATGGAAAATCCTTCGACTTCAGGGTCAATGAGGGGATCAATATCAATTTTGTCTTGTTGGTTCAAATTGCAAGGACTTGTGGTGATTCTTTCCTTCTCTGGGTTATTTATGATAAGATACATTAGATCAATTAATCATATGATGGGTCCTTCTTTTGTTAGGAGTTGTAATAACTCATTGAGTGTTTTATTCCTATGCTCTGCTATGTTTTCTTCAGAAGCAATTTCTGTAAATATTTGTACAACATTGTTAAATATTTCTTTTTTCTAAAATGGGTTAGGATAGGCATCTTCTTTTCTTTGTATCCTTGTGACGTGGTGATTATCCCCTCCAATATTTGTTCATTGTTTGGTGATTACATGAAAATTTTTAGTATTCAATGCATCATGCTTAGAGACACTAGACATGATATTAACGTTTCTTTTATTATTGAGAGATTCTAACATGATGGGGCACTCTTCTAAATTATGCTCCCCGATGCCACATTTTGTACAAAATATGAAGTACGTTCTGTCCTTCGATGGGTAGTTTAGAATCAAATGTTATCCACTGTAGCACACGAAGTAGCGTGGATTTCCACGACCTAGTGGGCGGTATCTGTGATTATTGTATCTTCCACAATCGTTGAATCTACCTTGTCGATTATTGTCGTTGTTGCGACCATCTCAGTTTTTGTGCTTGAAGGTCTATGTCTGGTACATTGTATGGTGATTTACTTTGGTATTTAAGTTCTTGATACATTCAACAGTTGAATGTTGTGTAATTTGGAAAATTCTGCACAATTTTGGTTTTACATTGTTGGCATTATAGGGGCAGTCTAGTGTTGAGTGAGGCTCGAATATTTCGCAAATATTGAAAAATAGATTGTTTGCATCCTGTGGAAATTTTCTGATTTGCGTTCTTATGGAAATACTCTCATATTTTCTTCAAATTGTTTGATTTCTCTCTGGTATGCATTTCAATTATCAAGATATCTTCTTTGCTCATCATAGGGGCAATTGTCTCTCATATGGACTTCTTTTAAGAATGTGGTACACCATATACCATTATTCCTCATGGTAAGATGCTGCAATGACTTCTCTATTGTTTCAATATTTTCTTCCAGTTGTCGCTCAACAGGTACAGTTGAATAGTCTGTGTTTGATTAAACTCTTAAGACCTTTTTTAAGACATCATCATATGTCATGTATTCGTGTAATAGCAACGACGTCTTGATTCTTGGCTGGTGTCCTGTGATGAAGAACTTGATCACCATGACTTGGTCCATCTTGGATGGCATCTAGCTAAGGATATCTTTGAATCTTCTGTCGTATTCTCGTACAATTTCTTCTAGTCTTTGCTTTATTTCTTTCAGTTTGTGTCCCACCAGGTGCTTGGTATTGTCAACTTTAAAGAAATCCAGGAAGATGTCTTTTATTTGTTGTTTTTTCTTGGGGCCTTATTCCATTAGATTCATGTACCAGGTGAGAGATCTGTTTTTAAGGCCTCCTATAAACTAGGCAATTTGTTGGTTCTCATCATCGATGAGATTAGCTTGCCAGAGAGCTTCGAATATAAACCAATGTTTCTTGGGGTCACCATCCCCATTAAAAATAGGGGTATTTACTAGAATATAGTAGGCCATGTTAATAGATTTAGTGTTTTTAATACTTACTAGAGAAGACTCACTGACTGACTTACTTACTTCTTGACGCTTATTGCTAACTTCTTGTGGTTGTGACTAGTACCACGGCATACATACTTCTTCTGAAGACTCTTCATCACTAGGTCAATTGCCTGACGGCTTGGTCGTTTTAATCAGTAATGTTGCTGGAAGGGGGAGTACCTCCATATGATTTGAATAAAGTAGATTAAAAGAGTGCCTTCTAAATTCAGGTGTGAAGGTAATCCAGTTACCATGTGTTGACTGTTGTATCATCAATCTATTTGTAATTCGTCCACTTTGATCTCGTTAATTCCATATGCTACTCTTTCCTGGTCTCAGTCTCATGTCATGATTGAAAATTTGTCTAATGGTTAGACCAGTCATCATTATCATTGGTACATACTTGTTGGGAGTCAAAGCATCCAAAATTGAAATATGTAATGTCTACAGAGTCATCACCATCATGTGTGACCTATCTACTGATTTCAGTGGCTCACCTTTTCTCTCATCTGAACGAATTTCCCTCGACTCAGGAAGGTCTTTTGGCCATTTGATAATCTCACCTAGTTTCTTCATACTTCTTTTTCCTTGTAGTGGAATTGCAATATCCTTTAACTGCTCCCGTCACTTGTACCTCTTTTCTCTTTCTACTTTTTGTATGCCTGTTGCCTGTTTGTGAGCAACTGGGCACTTATTTTGTCGGAGCAGACTCAACTTATTATAGGGATTCATTCCTTTCTTCTCCTATCGACTGACATCATTCTTTTATTTAGAACATATGGTTGGTGAACAACCCCATTGCCGAACCGACTCTTAATGTTCGACAGAAGTGGGTTCAACAATGGTTTTCATTTGTTCAAAAAGTATTCCCACTCGTGCTCTTTAACGAAGCACTCCCAGTCTTTTTACGTCTTCTCCCAATTTGATGAAGTAGGCACGTCCAATGGAGGTCATGTTTTGACTATATGACCAACTTCGTTTTCAATTAAAAATTTATATAGCATACATTGTATGGAACCGAAAAATCCTTCGTGAAGGTTGGCATAAAATTTATGTCGGACTTGGTCAACTTATGATATTTCTTTTTTCGCTTGTTCTTCACAAAAATCATCGCATACCTTTTTAAACCATTCACATAAATTTGTTCTCCCTCCATTATAGATCTTGTGCATCAAGAGCCTTTCATTATGGGCATTCAACTTGTTCATGAACAACGTCGAGAAATTTCTTTATTTCATAAGGAATGACTTCTATGAATTTTTTGTGGGACTTAGTGAAAAAAATTTCTCGTGCATGTGCGACTGTCAACTTGTTCCTTCTGGCATAATTTTGTATATAGTTTGCAACTTTCTGGTTCCAATAGACTATAATTTCCCTCTCTCTCACCATATGTATGCTTGCTTCATGTCCCGGGTCAATACCACCGACAATAGAACCAATGTTGTAATATGAGGGATTACATGGAGTTGCCAGTAGTGTATCGATCATACACATAAATATACATTGCATAAATAATCATACATACATGAGAGAGTATAGAATAGAGTAATGGGGACCCAAGGAACAAGTATATTGTATTAATAGATAGACTAGATATGTACAAAAAGCATCTCTTTTCCTTGGCTCACTAGCCTATTATATATTTCATACATATAGTTATTATGTTATAGCTACATAATTGTTCAGTCGGTTATCATAACCAACACGACTAACTAAACTGACTATGTTCTTAGTCAGTCGGGAGAACCTAGTCGGATGGCCGACTAGGCTCCTACAACACCCCTTGCATAGCCCATCACCCATACAATTTTGAAATCCTTACTCGTAGAGGCGGATGGAAGTAGGCCAAATGTTCACAAGGTTGTTAGAATTTTACTTAAAGAGCAATTATGTTGGAATTTCATTCAATTTTTATCATATTGCATGCATAAGGATCACTGAAAGAAACACATTTGACAATAGACACAAATATTTATCCTAGGAAAACCATTTCACGAGAAAACCCAACAAAAATTCTTAGTATAGATTCGTCAACAAAGTACAATGTCAATACAACAAATATCTAAAGATCTCTCATAGAGAAATACATAAGAAGCAAAGATAAAATAACCCCATGAATGTGTCTTCCTCCAGCTACTGCTACTCTCTCCCTCTTGCACACATGTCTCTCTCTTTCTTGAGCAAACTTGTGTGATGTCTACAAATGAGGAATTCGACCTCCTTATTTATGCACTTTTATGGCTGACTTTTTCACTATAGGGTCAACTTCACCAGGGAAGTTTTGCCCATTGTTTGGGGCAGTTTTTCCCATTGTTTGGGGAAGTTTTACCCATTGATTTCTATGGGGCCAACTTGTCTATTTTCACTTGATTTCTTGAGAATATGTATTTAGCATTATTCTTTAGGGTTTTACATTAGGGTTTATGCAATAAAATAATATCTTTCATATTTGCATATTATTTCAACACTCCCTCTTAGCAAGGAAGGTATTGTTTTGATATAATCTTTAACACTGCTTTTGTTGACTTATACTTGACCATTTACTTGTTGGCCTTTCATGAATCTCTCTCTCACTAGAAGTTATATACTAGCAAGCCCTTTGATTAGATCATGCATTCAAGATCTCACCATAGCATCTCACTAGTGGGTGCAACCTCATCCTCCTTTCAGACCTTATGGGTCTTGGCGTCCCGTTGGACCTTATGTAATTACGCAACTTTTCTTAGCTCACACAGAATCTAGGAAACTAGTCCGTGAATGACTACCCTGAAATTGCATATGTAACTCATCACTCCCTCTCACTAGGGAAGTCCATTTGGACCACCCCAAGCTTGTCACCGAAGTATTAAAACTTTACCCTTGACATAGGCTTAGTCAACACATCGGATATCTGCTCATCTGTCACAACATACTGGAGCTTCACAACTCTCTTTTGTACCATGTCATGAATGTAATGGTACCTGATCTTGACGTGCTTGGACTTGTCATGAAACACAAGGTTCTCTAACAACTTTATACAACTTTGGTTGTCACAAAAGATAAAGTCACCTCTAACTCGAGATCAAACAACCTTGCAAGCAACTTTTGAAGCCACACAAAGTTGCAATTGGCTGAACATGCTACAATATACTCTGCCTCGGCCGTACTGAGTGCCACACTATTTTGATTCTTGCTGAGCCACGAAATCATAGCTGACCCCAGACTGAAGCAACATCCTGATGTACTCTTCTGGTCTGCAACACTACCAACCATATTTGAATCAACATAGCCATGTAGTCTTATCTCACGATCTGAAACACATTGGAGTCCATAATCCAATGTACCTTTCAGGAACCTCATCACATGCTTTGATGCAATCACTTGAACACGTCTCGACTCAACCATATACTGACTCAATGTGTTCACCGCAAAGCATATATCTAGCATCGTGTTCGTCAAGTACATCAACAAGCCAATCATCTGTCTATACATGGTGGCATCCACTGTCTCTGATGAAGTATCACTCAATAACTTCGTGTTTGTCACCATCGGTGTAGGCATGGATTTACAATCCATTATTCCAAACCTCTTTAGGATCTCTACAACATATTTGCGTGGTTAAGGAAAATCTCTCCCGATTTCTGCCACACCTATAGACCCAAGAAATAATGCATCGTACCCAGGTCTTTCGTCTCAACTCTGTATCAATATCCCTCTTACACTCAACGATGAGCTTCTTTTCCCTTGTTAGAAACAGGTCATCCACATATAACAAAAATATCATTGGTCCACCATTCACAACCTTATAGTAAAGGTTGGAATCTGCTTTACTCCTAGTAAAGCCCAAGCCCATCAGAAAAATGTCAATTCTACCATACCACGTCCTGGGTGCTTGCTTTAATCCATATAAGGCCTTCTTTAATATGCACACATGTGTTTTCCTGTCATGTGTCTTGAATCCTTGTGGTTGTTCCACATACACTTCCTCTTCCCCTACACCATTCAGAAAAGTTGTCTTCACGTCCATCTGGTGTACCTTCCATTTCATTTTTGCAGCTATAGCAAGTATAGCTCTAATCAAAGTGTATCTTGCTATTGGAGCAAAAGTCTCCACGTAATCTATTCCTTCTTTTTGGGAGAAACCACGTGCCATGAATCTTGCCTTATACTTATCGATACTGCCATCTGTTGAATGCTTCACCTTTAAGATACACTTTGAATATACCATTGACTTACCTTTCGGTCTAGGCATCACATCCCAAACATCATTATTTATAATGGACTGATATTCTTCAATCATGGCATCCTTCCATACTTTCTTATCAGTTGCTTCCTCATAACTTGAAGGCTTTGCATCAATTATGTCACATAGTAATGCAATGTAGCTGGAATATGGTCTAGGTCTCTTCCTCTCTATGAGACAATGAATATCAACGGAATCTGTATCATGGCCAAATTCACATCCATCACTTGTTCTTCAGAACAAGTCTCATCATCCTTCTCTTGTAGGCCATGGCATATGGTCTTTCCTACAAGTCAAATTTAGTCAGATAGTTAGCAACATTGCATACTAATCAATCAATTCAATGCAATGACAACTTCTTATGCATAATGTACACAATTATGTAACAAATGCATCTTAGCCAATTCTTTAATACAACACCCATCCATTTCCAAAACACACATGGTAACTTTACTGCTCTCAATATATTAGCAAATATGTTTCATCCTAGACTAGCTCCATCAAGGACTCATAGCATGTTGTGCAACACTATAGGATACTTACTCAACATGTACATGATATGCACTACATGAGCCTACTTCTAGTCAATCTTAGTCATATATAAATGCATAAAAGAAAACTGTATCACAGATCTACATATAACCAAATAACTCAAATAATAGTAAATACTTATCTTTCATGTGTTTTGTATGATCCCTATTGATTTTTGCCTCCTTGAAGAAGTCATTGGAGTTTTTGGAAGCATACTCCACTCCATCGTCTAGTCCGAAACTTGCTGAAGTATTCATCCTTGGTCCTCATGCATTGGATCCAAGATCTCCTTTGGATTTGCTGTCATTGCTTGGAACAAACTCTTCACATTCTTTCCTTGTGCACATCCTTTGCATACACCATCATGATCTACCTAGATCTTAGGAAAACCTGTTACCACCTTGCTCACGATCGAAAATGATTTGCAGTTTAAGAGAGCAAGTCTTCTAAGACATAGCTCACTTGGGTTCATAGTACTATGTGCTAGAGATGAAACTAAGTGTCCCTTCAACTTGTATAGTCCTCCTTCTTCAATACCAATCACAACTGCATAATCACTGGTCTTTCCTTTTAGACACATGAGAACTTCTCCATCCATGAAGGCAACTTTGAATCCTTTCTTATCCAATGCTGAAATGGATAGAAGATTCTTCTTCAAACCATGCTGAGCTCAAGTACAAAATTATGGAAAAGAAATCCTATGCCATGATCAAAACTCTAAAGGATTTCAGGGTTTATGTCCTACATTTCCATGTTGTATCTTATGTTCCCAATGTTGTTTTGAAAGATATATTGACACAACCTAATCCAGAAGGTAGAAGAGCAAAGTGGATAGCTACACTACTGGAATATGAACTGGAGATCAAACCTACTAAGCACATTAAGGGGCAAGGCCTGACCAGTCTCATGGCTTAGTCAAATTGGGATTCGATGAGTATGAACCTGATGTCACACATATAGGGAGAAACTTCCCAAGATCCACTACCTCAGGTATCAGACAAATTCATGTCCTCTCCTTGGTATTCTGATGTTGTATATGTTTTGCAGAACTTGCAAGCACCCCCTGAGATGGGAAAAAGCAAAGCTAGATCCACCAAGATGAAGGTTGCGAAGTATTGCATACTGAATGGTTGTCTTTATTGGAAATACCCTGGGAGTGTCCTCTTGAATTGCATTGTGGAAGATGAGGCCAAAGCAACATTGAAATAGTTTCACAAAGGAGTCTGTGGAGGGCATCACTACTGGAAGGCCACTGTTAACAAAATTCTCAGGGCATGGTTTTGTTGGCCTACTATGTTCAAGTATGCTTATAAGGAAATAGCTAGCTGCCATGAATTCCAGGTCTTTGAAGGAAAGAGGAAGCTCTTGTCATTGCCTCTAGAACACATATTTGTGGAAGCCACTTTCCAATAGTGGGGACTTGACTTCATTGGTGAAATTTTCCCCAACTCCTCTAGGCAGCACAGGTGGATACTGACTGCCACTGATTCTTTCACCAAATGGATCGAAGCTGTTCCTACAAGACAAGCCATAGATACAGTCATCATCAAGTTTTTGGAGGAAAATATCATGTCCAGGTTTGGGTGTCCTGTTAATATAATCACTGATAATGCACAGGCCTTCAAATCCAAGAAGATGGTCAAATTCCGTGACAAGTTCTACATCAAATTGGGCTACCCTGAGGGATGTTACACCTAAAATCTACCCATCATTAGATTCAGTGTATACATCCCTGAAGTCACCTGGACTAAGTATTTTCATCTGGGAGGATTTGCACTCATTTCTGCAATCTTTTGAGAGGTCGTCGCAGGCTTCATACTAGAAACATGTGACGTTGCAGCTTGCTCCACTGCAGGGTGCGACGAGGTCTATTAATGGGAAAAAATAGTCTATTCGAGATCCTTCTCAAAACTTTCCCATTTAGGGGCTTATCCCTGACCTCTAGGGGAGCTGGTACTCGACCCCTAACTCTTTGGGAGGATCCCCTATCTCTCTCCTACCATCTCTCAACCTATCCTATCCATACCCTATCCACTTAGTCCTATATAAGTGAGGCTCACTCCCATCCCAAAGGGAGGAAGACTATGGTATCTACATGCTGGTGAAATCTCTCTTAGAACATCTCCATTCACCTATTGGAGAACTCATACTTCCTTGGAAGGTTATGGCAATTGGCTTGGTCGTATAAGGGCTACTGTGTTAAGTCTTGGTTGTAGTTCTATATCTCTATCATGTACTCCTCTATTTGCAGTAATACAAATGCTTTCCACCAATATTGTTCTTTTGTGCAATGATATTGTGTAGTTTACCTGCCTAACTGTTTACTTAGATTGCTTATTGTATAAATGTCTTTTACTGGTTTCTCTTGTTTCTTTGTCTTGATAGGTCTTGCAGCTTGGATCTGACGACCGTGGGATGTGGATATACTTCGGGAGAAAGGATTGCATAGTAAAAAGGTAAGACATCTAGTACTTGGTCCTTAAGTAGATCTAGGAAATGCACTTGTAGTATATTCTATTTGTTCTAGACTCACATTGAGCTATGGAGATCCGGCTTGCGTCCGCTCGAGTGGATTGTCCGATAACAAATCTGGCGACCATACTAGGGAATAGTATTTGTCTTGTTTAGTGGTCATTAATCTGAGAGTCATTTTCAGTTGATTACTTGACACAAGCCTCTTTTATCATTTTTTGCTATTTACCTCTTAGGATTGATTTCACTATCAGATCTTCACGTTGAAGATTCTGATTTGCTTCCTCTGAGTTTATACAACTCATTTTCAAGCCTGTTTATGGTTCATTGTTGAGAGATCTGATTCATGTTTGAATCTAGACCTTGCCTGTCGCACCTGGGTAGTGGAAACAGAGCGACACTGTGTCATTCTGAGTCTATGTTCTTCACTTGTTAGTCACTCGTCGCATCCTTTGCATTGGTACACTGCGACATCGTCGCACCTCCCATGAAGGTAAACTGAGACGTCACACTGTGTGTAAAGATAGTGTGCGCCGATCTGTCAAAAGTTGGCATACTGGCATCCCTTCCCTCATCTGACAGTTTGAACCTTGGTTTGATGTATGAACTCCCTCTATGCTGCAAGATCCAGCCGGAGACTTCATTTATGATTTGTGTGTTGAGAGTTTGGTTTCATTTGGATTGATTTCCGTCTTGGACAAATTTGAGACAGGTAGTGGTGGATACTCTACTCTCCTCCACCTTCATCCGTTCACTCTTGCATTCCCTTCTTTCATCCTGATCTGATCATTGCATTGGATCAACTTCCAGACCTCATTTACATTTGTTTTGAGCTTTGCTTGCTTAGTTTTCTTGCTGCTGCTTGATTCTGAGTTAAGTGTGTTTTTCAGCTTGGTTGAGTGCTTGTCTTTTCTTGAGTTTTCTGAATGTATGAGTGCTACAAGTAGTGTTTTCTTTTCAGTCATCTAGATCTGAAAGTAGAGTTGTTATCAAGTCTATTCTTTGATGCATCCATCGAAAAGTTTAAAAATACTTCTTTCCCATTGTTTCTCAAAAAATTATTGAAGAAAGATTGTTGTGTATTGGAAAATTCTCGTTTATATTTTGGAAAAATTGAATGAATGTATGATCTATTGTGTTTTTCTCGAATTATGAATTGCTCATTTTCCAGAAAGGCTCAAAGCACGCTTCGATTTTTGCAAAATCAATTCCATGCTAAGGAAAGATAGATGCATTTTTAACTCTTGTTGCTTTTAGATCATTGAAATTGAAATTGAAAAGCTTGCATATTTCATTTCAGAATCCTCTCTTTTCATCACTTAGTGTCATTTTACTTTGAAAAGAAGAAGAAAAGGAAAAAGTTATTTTGATTTGCTTTAGTAGTGTTGTGTACTTTTGTGTTTCGCTGAAAAGGAAAAGAATACTTTCATTGTCAAATTTGTTTGCATTGGGAATTGTGTTGCATTGAGTTTGTTTTGGCAATACCATTGGAAAAAAAGCTTTTTCCTTCCCATAGCTAGAATTCATTGAACGAAAATAATATTTCGTGCATGTAGCTAGGAATTGCATTATGCTTCCGATTATGTACTGACCTCATGCATTCACCTAACTATCCAAGATAAAATTAACAGTAGAACTAGGTAAAATTTTTAGCAACTTGTGTAAGTTAGAGATGTGTTCTGGCATCGTTAAGCGTGGCAGCTGTCATTATTTTCCAGGACTGTATCTTGAGGGTATTGTAGTCTTCCACGTACATCGGTATATCGAGCTCCTTCACATACCCACCAAGTACCATAATCCGTACTTGGCGTATATCGAAGGGTGTATCACGTACTCGACACGTATATCGGAAGGTATCTTGCCGAACGGTTGTGCATTAGAAAGCACCACTACGGATTTGAGCTCCCATGTACCTTGCGTATATTGGGAGACACCATTAGGATTCCTGAAACCAACCAATTTAACCATTTGGTCGTCTTGGAAAAGCAATACACCGAGAACAGCACTCGGGGAGATTAGCACGCACGTATTGTCCAGGTAATCGAGTATGCAGGCAAGGGTACAGTCCCAATCCTCCTTGTTGCGTCATATTGTTGGACCCTGTAGTATATCACGGTTTGCAATGCCTTGATAATCCCGTGAGGTTCCAGACTGTTGAATCCACTCTGTCACATAAGTTTGCTTGTTGCCTTAGTTTGAGTAGGTTTTTCTGGATTGATTTTCTTTTAGCATACCCTTAGGAGAAACGCTGTTTCGGCCTTTCTGGCTGATTTTCCTGATACTCGGGTGGATTTTCCCTGGAGAAGGTCCCGTCAGATCTTAAACTTATCACCCGAATATCCCCTTAATCCGGAGGTTATTTCGAGAGTAAGAATGGATCAGCGTAACGCGGTTGTAGTTACTGAAGTGGAGAACCCCACTTTGAATGTTGGTGGACTTTTGTTTCCACCAGATTCACCTGCCTCTCATCCCCCGCAGGATGAATAAGCACACACCCCCACTTCACAAGGCCTTTCTCCCGTCATCGCAGGAGAACCTGGATCGTTGGAATGGATAAACCAACCCCAGGACGACCCTACAATAGCTGTTGGTCCTTCAACAGCTTATTGGACATCTTCTACAGACCACCCAGTGGCTCATTTTTCCATCTCATCCTCACCTAGTGAGACTACTCCGGAAGACACTTTAGCCTACTTTCATGGCCAATTGGCTCACTTTTGTTCCATGGATGAAGAGTGTCGGAAGTCAAGTCTCCAACGACAGGTTCAGGACCCATCGTTACCCCCTTACCAACCCATCCCAGTTCATCCGATATCTTTCGAATCAACTGAAGTACCCTACCACGTGACCACTAACAAGACTGGTCAACCCTCACAAGAGTCTAGTCCTGCACCTCAAGTGAACCAACTGGTGGAAGGACAATAGTCCAACACACCTATCACTACCACAGTTACTTTACCAATTCCTCCCCCACCTTAGAATTCGAGGGGAGGGTATTCCATTCCCACGGATTATCTTATTGGTAATGTTATTACCACGGTAGCTAGTCAACAACCTACGTTGGTTCAACCTCTGAATAGTGGTTAACCTGTTGTGGATGGGGGGAAACCCCCATTTCCTAACCAGAACATAGGCAGTGGAATCCCCAATGGACCTTCCATTGGACCTTCTCAACCCGCTAGATCGTCCACCATGGGATTATCTCATGTTGGAGGGACGTCAAATGTAACTCAATCCTCATGGAGTCAAGCGTATCCAGGTTTTGTTAACCCTCTGCCAGGAAACCTAATCTCAGAAACGCACCATACGGGATACCTTATCACGGGAATCCATACACTCTATGGGGGAAACAACCTGTGTTGCATCATGAACCCCAACCAACTATCCCTCAAGTACCACCATCCCCGATCGGTCCTCCCCCACCTCTTGCTGGCCTCCTGCTGGAGGCGGCAGACCCCCACCTAACATTGGTGGAGGCCCACCTCATTTTCCTACAAAATCCCTCACCCCTCCGGCGGTGGTGGGAATGGTCAACCACCCCCTCCCGGTGGAGGCGGCGGGGGACCACCCTATCATGGTGGAGGAGGACATTTCCCTTCGGGTGGCGGCAGTGGTCCACCACCCCCTCTAGGCGGAGGCGGTGGAGGACCTAATTACTATGGTGGTGGAGACCCTCATCCTTCTGACGATGAAGGTGGTGGGGGCCCCCATCCTTCTGGCGGTGGAAGTGGTCCACCACCTCCTCCAGGTGGAGGCGGTGGTGGGCCACTTCCACCGCCAGAAGGATGGGGGCCCCCACCTCCCCCCGGTGGCAGCGACGGACCTCCACCCCCTCCCGGAGGTGGAGGTGGACCCCCACCTTATTGGAATGGACCACCTTATGGTGGCGGACCTCCTTATGGTCCGGGTGGCACACCCCCCTATGGTCAGTTTCATCCTGGTACACCTTACGATTAGTCTGGTCCTTACACGCCTTATCCATATTATCAATACGCGCAGCCTAACCCACATATGCCCTTCCTGGCTACTTTGCACCTACCTGACCTCTCCCATTTAACCAATGATCCTATTTACCACAGATCTAACTAGCCACCGTTTCCGATGAAACTTCCGTCTAATATCCCCAAGTTTGATGGCAAGCTGGGTGAAGACCCTAAAAACCACGTGATGACATACCACTTATGGTGTTCATCTAATTCCTTAATGGACGATTCAATTCATCTTAGATTGTTTCAAAGGACTCTCACCGGTTTAGCTGCCAAGTGGTACATCGACTTGCCACCCCACTCTTTTCCTGATTTCGGCTCTCTTGCTATGAACTTTTTGACGCATTTCCAACTGCCCATACGGTATGAGACTGGTACTGAGCTTTTAACCTCGCTCCGTCAGAATATCGCCACCCATATTTCCGATCATATCCATGAGTGGCGAAGGAGACGACGTCTTATTAAATCTCTTATTCCAGATCAGCTCCTAGTAGACTGGTTTACAAAATCACTCCTTCCCACCATAGCAAAAGATGTCGCCATGAGAGGTGCTGTCACCGAAGAACAAGCCATCGCGATTGCCCATCTGCTAGACCTGGTCTACACTCAATCTGGCACTCTGTTTAATATTCTACCTGACACACCCCGTGATGTTAATGACCCCGCAAAACCACATAAGGAACTCCAAACCGATGGAATCATTGGATCCCTTAACACCCATCCTTCCTCTAGTATTGTTGGATCATCCAACCTTCAAGGGTCTTCCCCCTTACCGGCTCAGGCTGGCCACAACACCACCAAGTCGACCGCTCCTCCTGTAACTGAAGAGGTGAATTCTTTTCAATCAGCTCCATCTCAGAAGTTTAACGGGAAAAAGAAGAACAAAGGGAAACCCAAAAAGTATTCTTCCTAGCAGGAACCCAAGAGCACTCCTGATGATACCAAGCAGAAAAGGAAACTGAAGTATCCTTGCTTACTGTGTGGAGATGACCATTTCTCCAAAGAGTGTCCCCATAGAGACGAAGTGCAAAAGTTTCTTAGGGGTAAACTGATTCCCGCAGTCCTCAACGATCCGTTTCCTACTTAGAACCAGCAGATGATTTCTCAACCCCTCCCAACCCAGGGGGAACCATCCAATACCGCACATGTTCTCATGCTGCGTAATGAGACGATCAATTTAAATACTCACTCGCGATCTTACGAACCGGTCCCTTTGAAGGAATCCACTGGAAGTAATACTGAAAAAACTTCCGACCCTTTGACCGATGTCACCGTACCATCAACTTCTCTCACCATTGAGAAGCCATCCTTAGACTCGATATTACAACCGCCCAAGAGTACGATTCGAAAAGCTGTTTTCAATCCTAATGCTCGAGTGGCACAAAATTACAATATCGTGGAGGACTTGGCACAAGCTCTTTGTGCCATGTCTACCGTGGAAGTTTTTCTAGAATTATCCTAATCAACGCAAAACTCTCCTTGCATCCATCGGTGCAGTCGACCCGGATTCCTCGAACATCATCATGTTCCGACTTGACAACTTTAAGTCTAGGCTCTTGCACCAGCTCGCATTCCAAGTTTCTACGAACATTGCTGGGAAGATTGTCCATCGTACCCTTTTGGATGAAGGAGCCTCCACTTCTGTCATGTCCATCGCCTATTGGAGAGCCATTGGCTCCCCCGAATTGAATCGTTCTCCTACCACGTTGAAAGCATTCGACGGGCGTGGCTTTCAACCTCATGGGCTCTTACAAGCTCTTGCAATTGAGTTGGGCGGAAAGATCGTAACCATTAACATGGAAGTGGTCTCAGCCCCGTTAGATTATAATATCTTGCTTGGTCGCAATTGGTTTTGCACCATGCAGGCGGTAGCCTCTTCAGTCTTCCGCATAGTACAATTCCCCCACCAAGGACGAATTGTTACTATCGACCAATTAGATTTTTGTACACCGAACACCACTACTCATCCTGGTGACCATGTTCCTTCCATTGGACAGATGTCAAAACAGTATGAGAGTGTAGGGGTTGGCCTTTTGAAAGATTCATCTCTCATGGGCGTTTTTCCAGCCGCGGACCCCCCTAATCATGTTGCTACGGTGAACATGATTTCCATAGATATTTTATCTCACTCTAACGATGCTTGGCTTGTACCGGATGAAGCCACAACACACCTGTTTGGAGATATGATGCCTCTTTCACCCATCGAACATAGTTATGAGGCTATCCAATCAGCATCGGAGGACCATTTAACCATGGCCTCTCCATCTTGTTCTCTACGACGGACGTCATCTCTACCTGATCTCTTACTTCGGACTTTTCATTCAGACGAGTCCATCATGGAAGTAATGAATATTGACAACAGTCTGTGGGATGATCTCCACCATAGGTCATCTTTTCTTCCTCCTTTGGAGTACATAGAGAACAACATCCATACCCTCTTTTCACTAGATATCTACCCATCCCCTCATTCCCCCATCCTTACATGTCTTACGGACACAGAGGGAAACTTGGCCAACATTGAGCCAACCAACTCGGTAGACATCTCGGTGAAACCTGGTATAGTGGAACACATTCGCATAGGCTAGAAGTGTTCCCCTGAAGAAATTGCTATTAGCATGGCCTTGTTCAAGCAATTTCGAGACGTATTTGCTTGGTCCTATGACGAGATTCCTGGGATAGACCCTGCAATTGTTTCTCACGAAATAAAAACCAATCCCGACATCAAACCTGTACGCCAAAAGTTGCAACCGGTACACCCCCGGAAGACTGCGGCAATAAAGGAAGAAATTGAAAAGCTCTTAAAGGCTGGTTTTATTTATCCTGTCCCATTGACGGATTGGGTCTCAAACGTCGTTCCTGTGAACAAAAAGCAGGGCACCATCCACGTCTGTGTTGATTATCGAGACCTTAATCGGGCTTGTCCAAAATACAACTACCCAACCCCCTTGATCGACTAGATCATCGACAACTATGCCAGAAGCGTCATCTTCTCATTCATGGATGGATTTTCTGGTTACAACCAAATTGAGATCAACCTAGCCGACCAACATAAGACGACTTTCATCTGCCCGTGGGGAACATTTGCATACCGCAAACTCCCGTTTGGCCTTAAAAATGCTGGCGCCACGTTTCAGCGGGCTATGTCGTATGCCTTCCACGATATTAAGGACTTTGTGGAACCTTACTTGGACGATCTCCTTGCTCACTCAAAGCAGTGGGAGTTCCACATTGATCATTAGACGGCCATTGTCCTCAGATGCAGATGGTACAATATCTGTCTGAATCCTCATAAGTGTATCTTTTGCGTTGAGTCCAGATGCCTCTTAGGATTTATCGTTTCGAAGGATGGGATCCGCATTGATCCCTTAAAGGTGGAGGCCATCATCAACCTACCACCCCCGATTGATGTGACGGAACTTCAAAGTCTCCAAGGGAAGGCAACTTATTTAAGACATTTTGTTTGCAATTTCGCGGAGAAGACTCAGGGGTACATGAGATTGCTCACGAAGGACGTCCCGTTCATTTGGGACGACCAAGCTCAAAAATCCTTCGACAATATCAAACATGCCATCACGCATGCCCCCGTGCTCCAACCACCTAATTATTATCGAGATTACATCCTATATCTCGCCACTTCTGCTACCACTATCGCCATGGTTTTGGTACAGGAGGATCAAAACGCCCAGGAACATGTAATATTCTATGCAAGTAAGGGTCTAGCCGACGTTGAAACTAGATATTCACATGTTGAAAAACTTGATTCGCGGCGGTCATCACCGTCCAGAAGTTTCGGCACTACATCTTTCTCCGCACCACCACCATCATCGCCGACTCGAACCCCATGTACCACGTACTGACACGTCAGGTGCTTGGGGGCAAGTATTCACGCTGGATTGTGATACTGCAAGAATTTGATCTTCTTTTCGAGAAAGCTAAGTCTAAGAAGTCTTTGGTGTTTGTCGAGCTCATTTGCGACCTTCCCCGTCCTGATGTAGAAGTTGAGCACAATTACTCCTTTCCAGATGAATCATTGTTTCTTATCAGTATGTTTGACCCCTGGTATGGAGATATCTCATTGTATCTTCAAACCCAACGCTTCAACCCTCAATTCTCTTGTGACGACCGTCGTAAGATACGTCACCATGCAAAGTATTATTTAATCATTAATGATACTTTGTATCGCCATGGCATTGATTCAATTCTTCGACGTTGTCTCACTCATGATGAGGCTGAACGCGTTCTGAATGACTGTCATGCTGGGGCATGTGGCGGTCACCTCTCTGGGATGGCTACAGCCCAGAATATTTTGCGCACAGGATATTTCTAGCCTACTATCTTCAAAGATTATATTGAGGCCGTAAAAAAATTTCCTCCTTGCCAACACTTCCATACGAAGAAGCGCACTCATCCTGCCTCGTTACATCGGGTTATTGCCGTTGGTCCATTCGCAAAATGGGGCATTGATTTTATGCATTGTAAGCCTACCTCGACCGGGGGGCATAGTTACATAATTGTAGCTGTGGATTACTTCACAAAGTGGGTTGAAGCTATCCCTACATACCAGAACGACGACAAAACCGCTGCACTCTTCATGTTCAATCATGTAATAGCGCGGTTCGGAGTTCCTCAGGCAATTATTACCGATCATGGTTCTCATTTTCAAAACCATATGGTTGATGAATTGAGCGACAAGTTGGGTTTTCACCATGAAAATTCAACACCCTACTACCCGCAATCCAATGGACAGGTCGAGGACATTAACAAGGTCTTGAAAACTATGGTCCAAAGGATGGTAGGGACACATAAGTCCAATTGGCACAACATGCTCTTTTCAGCATTATGGGCCTACCGAACTTCCGCCAAAACCACCACAGGATTCACTCCTTTCCAATTGGTATATGGATTGGAGGCTGTCCTACCAATAGAGTGCGAAATTCCATCTCTACAACTCACTGTCGAACTTCTTCCTAACACTACTGTTGAGGAAGAACGTCTCTTGCACTTAGCAAAACTTGATGAGTCTCGCCGAGATGCTGCTCTTGCTAATGAAGTGCACAAGAAACACATCAAAGCCCAATACGATAAGTCAGTTGAACCTCGTATATTTAATGAGGGTGACCTAGTCCTCACTTATGACCAGAAGCACGACAAACTAGGAGCAGGGAAGTTCGAATCCATCTGGCATGGACCTTACGTTGTAAAACATGTTTTGGATAAAGGAGCTTATGAGCTTGAAGATTATGATGGAATCTCTTTGTGTGAACCCGCAATGGGATTTACCTGAAGAGATACTATGCTTGATCCCTCATGCATAGACTTACTTGTATATACTGTACATGGCGTGTTTTTGTGTGGTGTGACGCATTTCTTTTTGAGTGTCTTTTGATCTTGCTTCCGCTTCTTATACCATGTTTTGTCTACGTGTGCAGGTGGCAACGTGCTATGGATTCATGGACGGTGCCAACCGGAATACCCGTAACCTTGCTTCGGTAGCCTGGGTACTATATTCCCCAACAGGTGAGCTCATTAGCTCAAGAGGAAGTTTCCTAGGGTTTGCAACCAACAATGCTGCAGAGTATCAGGCAGTAATTGGAACCCTAGCTAACGCTATTTCCTTGGGTATGAACCACATCGTCATCCACATGGATTCTCAATTAGTGGTTTCCCATCTGAATCGGGTGTACACCATCCATGATCCCACCTTACTGCGTCCCTTCAGACGAGTATGTCTCCTGGAAAGGTCATTTGAATCCGTTCAATACCTGCACATTCCACGGGAGTTAAACATAGTTGCTGACTCGATGGCCAACTTCATTTTGGATTGGTACATCACACACACATAATATCCATAATATGTAAAAGCATTCACGACATGTAAATACAATGTATAAAAGCAAACATGTAAACAAGATCACATCACTAATCATTTTAAAAACACATAATGTATAAATTGCCGGTAATGTCTATATATATATATCGCTCAAAAAGTAGTGCTGGTACAAAATCTGAAGCACGATGGCTTTCAGTGAGTCTCTACAAAAATCTGAAGCATCATAGTTTTCAGTAGTACAAAATTTGAAGCCTCTAAGCTCTTAGTACAAGTAGAGTAGTGTCATCAGGCCTGACGCCTGACCCGTACACCACCCCTAGCTCGAACGACACACTGCCGCTGGGTGAGAAAGCAATCTATGGTTCGAGCCACCTTGCGGAGTAAGGCGTTGAAGCGCACAGACGCTCAAACCCCAAATCTCTGCATGGGCCTCGGTAAGCCATCAATAGCTGGCTTTGGTACCTCCATAGTCAGCTGGGATAGGTTCCTGTACACCTCCTCCATCTCCTCGATGGCAGCCTGAGCACCTACAGGAACGACTGCCTCCTTGCCTTTGTCTCTCCTCGCCAGAAGGGAGAGATCCACCGACTGTACGGGGCCCACATATGCACACACATATTATGTACTTGTCAGCACTGCATCAAAAAAATGATATAATATACAAAACTAAAAATACAATGGTTTTTGTTCTCACTTAGGTCACCCCATGCTGCACCCTCCGGCAGCAGCAAGTCGTGATCCTCTCGGAAGTCCGTGCCACTGTATGGAAAGTCCTCGACCATAAGTAACTGGCCCTCTAGCTAGTTGAAAAACTCGGGACCAAAGCTAATGATGGGCCCGCCACCATGATGGGTCATGACCTCAGCCCATCTGAGCATATGGGGATCCCTGGGATCCATGTCATCAAGTACCAGTTGCGGACGTAGAAGAGGAATCCGCTCCAAGAGGAACGATACTATGATCAATCCATACCCAAACTGCTTGAGCTCCCCTCATCGACACTTGGTTAGCTGAGCTCAGATTTTTGCGAGGATACCCTCGCACCAGTTGAAAACCATGGGGGACATACAGCCCTCCGCATACAGCATTTGGGTCCGAGTAGTCGTGTGTGGGGCTTGGCTACCCGCCACCCTAGTAATGGTAAGCAATCTGGTCCGCAGTGGACGGCTCACCACATCCCTGATGAGAATCTTCCCATTGGAAGGACGAGAAGTAGCAACACAGTGCTGTGACACCATGCCCTCAACTGTACGATCACTGGCCCATGTCCCAGTAAGTTGTACAATGTCCCCTCTTTGGGACAAACTAGTAAGAAAGAAGATATCCTCAATGTCTATCGTGAGGATATGCTCACCTATCACAAAGTACTGTTGGGCCACATCCCAACTCTAGAGCATTTGTGTCAGTAGTGGGATCTGGGATCTCATCCCCTGGATCTCAAAGAACTTGAATAACCCACAGTTTCTCAAAGCATCCATGCATTGTGGATCATTTGCAGCTTGTTCATCATCGAGTTCGTGTTCTCTCTCTCACCACTCCAATATTATATTGGCTAGCTGGTAACCTGCCAAGAAGGACATTTAAACACCATTAGTTCCTGCTTCAACCCTCAGTAGTCCATTTTTTGAATTATTTTTGATGTTTGGTTTGTGGTTTTCCGCCATCGCACCTATCATTTTCGAGACTTGCGACAACTTGGTCTTGTCGCAGGTCCTGAAAGGGCAACCTGCGATGAGATGAGGGCACATAAAGCCCTCCATAACACCATCAAAAACCCAAAAAATGGACATAAAAGCAAAAACTAAACCATTGGAAAGTTGCTGGATGAAGATTATGCCTACCTGATCCAGACAGTTGGTGAAATGGCGGATCGTAGCTCTCGGAATCGGCAAAGGAAGTTTTGGCTCCAAATTGGTACTTCTCCACCCAAATTGACAATTTAAACAATGAAATCTAGTTTTGGCCCATATTTCTATTTATAAATAGAATGGAATATTTCTTTTCAAATATTTTGATGCTTTTGGGCCATTTACTATAGTTTCGACCGTTTGTCATTATATTTGGGACTATTTGACACTTTCTCTAGTGTACAGGAGTCATAAAGTGGTCTTTTGTGCCGTTTCTCGCATCACCAACGGTAACTACAGGTATGAACATCCCTTTGAATGTTTTGTCATTATTATTTTTGGTTAGTCGTAATTATTGCATGAGGACGAGTTTACTCTCCGTTTGTTCTCGTACTCACGAAACCATGAGAGCAAGTACCGAGTTATGGTTTATCCCTTTTCCGGGCTCGTTAAACTTCCATGGAAAAGGACACCCCCCGGAGTCTACCGTTAAGCTCTTTTCAGGCTCTCGAAAAATGAAAATATTGCCAAGCGAACTTGTCGCGTTCACGCTTGTTAAAGTATTTGAATGGTTGTCTTCCTAGTGATAATTTACCCCTTTTTTGGACCAGGAAGCACTAATTACGAAAAAGGAATACTCCAGCCAATCATGTCTGGAAGAGTCCTCTCCCGCGTTGTTTTACCCTTTTTCAGGTGATGAGGCTAACTTTACGAAAAAGGACCGTTGGAGTCTTCTTTAGTTCTTTTCAGACTCTCTAAACATGAAATTACGATCGAGTTTACCTTTTATGGACTCGTTAAATTTTCACATTGAAGGGCCCGTCATGGGACGAACCCCTCCTATCCCAGGTTCGGAAAACATTTGGGATTGGACTCATCAATGAGATGAGCTATACCGAGCATCTGGTTACCCTCATCAAGCTCGTACAAAACATATGAGGCACTCATCATTCATGATGGGGAAAAAGGAAAGTGTTTGTGTTACATACCTTAGTGGCAGTATATAGTCGTTCTTGAACATGGCACTCATCTGCATTTGCATACAGTACTTGGGTCATCTGTTTGTCTATGAGCCCTCGCTTACTTTCTGAGTCTTGTTACTCCTCTGGGTCATTTAGAGAAAGCTTCCATCATCACTTGCATTAGAAGTTTGCGTCATTCTCATTGTGTCAATACTGCCAAGTCATGCCATGCCCATGTTCAAGAACATGTCTATCATCTATCATCTATAGTCAGTACACACGTCGTCATGTCATTGTTACTTTGAGTCAGTCTTACATGTTACTGTACCATCTGATCCACTCTACACATCTTTTGTCGTGTTTCGTGTCGATTGATGGGGGATTCATCATGGCCCTCCTTCGACGGATTCATCCTTGTCGACTTCAACTCATCATCTGAGGATCGAATCTAGAAACCAACCAAGTACCTTGGCCCTGCATGCCTCAATGGCAGGTTACCTTGCTTTTAGCATGAGTTTACATCATTGACTCTTGATTGAAATATTTCATCTTGTGTTCGACTTCAAATCTTTTATTCATGCTTGATGATATAACTGTGATACCTTGGGAATCATTGACATCAATGGTGATCTCCCTTGCACTTGTTAACGGTTTACATCAATGGCCGGTAATCAAGTGGTTTCTACCATGTTCGACGTCAAGACATTTGTAATCGCATCGATAGATTCATATCATTGCGGGTTCAGCTTGAAGACCCTGGGGAGTCATGTTTTACCCAGGTTGCGATGGAGTTTGTATTGAGTCATATTACACGGATCCACTTTTGTATTAGTCGTGGCCGTGTTATCATCTCATCATGGATCTATGCTTATGTCTAGTAGCCATGATTGTGTTCAGTCGGTCATTACTACCATGGATCTGCAATGTATTGGTCGGCAGCCATGTTGTACTTCATATGAGATTGTCTGTTCAAAGTCAGTTGTGCTGCAGCAGTGTCCTTTGTCTATCGAGCCTATTGCCATTATTTCTTTCAAAGCACTTCACCTGTACATCCTTGACAGCTTCATGCTTTGGGGGGGAATTTTGTTACACCTAAAATCTACCCATCATTAGATTCAGTGTGTACATCCCTGAAGTCACCTAGACTAAGTATTTTCATCTGGGAGGATTTGCACTCATTTCTGCAATCTTTTGAGAGGTTGTCGCAGGTTGCATACTAGCAACATGCGACGTCGCAGGTTGCTCCACTGCAGGGTGCGACGAGGCCTGTTAATGGGCAAAAATAGTCTATTCGAGATCCTTCTCGAAACTTTCCCATTTAGGGGCTTATCCCTGACCTCTAGGGGAGCTGGTACTCGACCCCTAACTCTTTGGGAGGATCCCCTATCTCTCTCCTACCATCTCTCAACCTATCCTATCCATACCCTATCCACTTAGTCCTATATAAGTGAGGCTCACTCCCATCCCAAAGGGAGGAAGACTATGGTATCTACATGCTGGTGAAATATCTCTTAGAACATCTCCATTCACCTATTGGAGAACTCATACTTCCTTGGAAGTTTATGGCAATTGGCTTGGTCGGAGAAGGGCTACTGCGTTAAGTCTTGGTTGTAGTTCTATATCTCTATCATGTACTCCTCTATTTGCAGTAATACAAATGCTTTCCACCAATATTGTTCTTATGTGCAATGATATTGTGTAGTTTACCTGCTTAACTGTTAACTTAGATCGCTTATTGTATAGATGTCTTTTACTGTTTTCTCTTGTTTCTTTGTCTTGACAAGTCTTGCAGCTTGGATCTTACGACCGTGGGACGTGGATCAACATTCGGGAGAAAGGATTGCGTAGTAAAAAGGTAAGACATCTAGTACTTGGTCCTTAAGTAGATCTAGGAAATGCACTTGTAGTCTATTCTATTTGTTCTAGACTCACATTGAGCTAGGGAGATCCAGCTCGCGTCCGCTTGAGTGGATTGTCCGATAACAAGGGAAATGGATTGGCTGAATCCTCCAACAAAATCCTAGTGAGGATAATCAAGAAACTACTACAGGAAAATAAAAGGGCTTGGCACACCAAGTTGACCCTTGCCCTGTGGGTTGATAGGATTAGCTCTAAAAGGTCCATTGGAACTTCTCCTTTCAAATTAGTATATCGAACATAGGTGATATTCCCTGATTCCCTCAAAGGACCCGCAATGAGACTACTACATGAGCAAGAAGAAGAGCCAAACGCCGAGCTGAGGAGAGCTAATCAGCTGGTGGAAGTGCAAGAAATTAGAGAAGGGGTGCAAGCTGAAGCCTCGAAAGCTCGAGACCGGATCAAGAAAACGTTTGACAGAAATACCAAGGCGGATGATTTCCAAGTAGGAGATCTGGTATTAAAATGGGATGCTAGAAGAGAAGACCACGCCAAAAGTTTTATAACCTTTGGCGAGAGCCCTATAGAATCACCGCCTACCATGGGAACAATGCTTCCTTCCCGCAGGACAAAGATAATGAACCAGTTGGAAAGAGATCCGCCAATGGCCAGTTGTTGAGGCATTGTTTCACATGAAGAACAAGTCCGCCGACCCAGCCCCATTGTACATTGCCGTTTTTATTTTCAATTAGTCGTGTTCCATTTTTGTGATACGAAGGAGGAAAAAGAGGAAGGGAATAACGGCCACTAATGTACATGTTCTTGCTACCTCACATGGAGGATAACATCCCCGATTGGAGCCATTGTTAACACTTATTATGGTTTCCACCATGGAAGGGGAAGGAAAGCTCCCACTCAAAGCCCCAAGGTCATCCACTGGCCGGTTGCATCAAGTAAAGAATCAGGAAACCCAAAAATGGCTAAGCATCAAGCAAATCTAAGCCAAATGACCGAGCCACAGTGAGAAAATGAGAAAATACAAGGCAACAAGAGCTTATTCCACAACCAAAGAAGATTGGACGGATAGGATCAGATCTGCGGTCAAAATGGTGTTCCGTAGAGCCGTTTTCCCACTGCGGACTGTGGAAAAACGATCTACCGGAGGGGGAGAAAAATATAGTTTCCGCATGCGGATTGCGGAAAAGAAATTACCCAAAGAAATCAAAGAGAACTTTCTACATTCCGCAGCCCACGTTGTGGATTGCGGAATGACAGTTTTTTAAATGACAAAAAAGTAAATTTCCGCATTCCGCATTCCGCATTGCGGATTGCGAAAAGGTAGTTCTCCAGAAAAGCATGAGGCCAAAATTCCAATCCCTGCATTCCATGTGGAGAATTGCGGGTTGCAGAAAGATTGCTGCAGAAGGGTGATGCAGATCGAGAAAAGTTTCGCAGAGAAAATTGTTGTCGTGGGAAATGGAGATTTTTACAGGGAAATGGCACGTCCGAGAGTGGTGAAGGGGCATGTTTCTGTTACCTGTCTTGATCAAACCTGAACGACCGAATCCAATGGATGAGTAGGTGGCTTCCATGGCCCAACGGTGCACTTCCAACACAAGTGATTCTTCTCCTCTGCGCATGACAGCATCAGAGGCTGTTGATTTGGGTGGCTCAGCTCGAACGACCTCATCATTACCAGTCCGATTTTTTTTTGAATCTGTTAAGATATTTTGTTGTTTTGTAAGCCTATAAAGGCCAGGTCTAAATTAGACCAAAAGGTTGGACCTTTTTGTTACAAAGAGATTACTTCTTTGCGCTGTATTAAACTCGACCTCTTAATTCAATGAGCAGACCCAATTTTGGAGCTTGAGATTCCTGTGATGTGTGTTCTGATGTCTGTTATTTCATGTGTATGTGTTCTTGCTTCATATTTCCATTAATTGTTTACTTCTGTAGTACCTAAAGATCAAGATTACATGGTATGGAATTCATGCGCACATGCTCCAAATGCATATGACTAGGTATTCCACCCCTCCCCTCTTGAATTTGCAGGTTAGACTTCATTCTTAAATGCCCTAGCCTTGTGGCCGAATTTGTCTCCTTCCTCTACACTCACCTACCGATTACTTTGACATGAAAGAGACATGTCTACTTTGCCTCTTGCTCCTGCAATCACGGCCCAAGCCTGCCATTGATGACAGTAACCCACCGAAGTTGACTCCATGCCCACCTCTCCTCATGTTCTTAACTCCAACCAACCTAAAACCCCTTTTAATTCATTGTTTGAAGGTCTAGCCACCACTTCAACCGATACCCCAACTCATTTTTAAGATGCATCCCATTGCTGGAATCCTCCAAAGGTAGATCCCTCCCTGTGGCTGGAAAAGCTAGTTTCCATCCACTAAAGATTGGTTTGCAATAGATACCCCATGGTCTTTCCTGCCACAACCCATGAAAATATTGGGTGATAACATAGATGATGGTTGAAAATAATAATGAAAAGTTTAGATTCTTATGCATACACAATAAATGATAAAATGGTAAAAAATTTAAATTTATATTATAATTTATTTATTTTTTTAATAAATGTACCACTACTTTTTATATATTTAATAAAATCTAAAACTTAAAAAAAAAATAAAGTTACAGTGAAAAAATATAATTACAATAGTACTAAAAATAAACAATCATTATTTTTATTTTTATTTTATATTTACTACTTCCATGTCCTTTAAAATACAAATATCACATTAATTAAAATTATAGTGGAGTAATTTTGAAATAATTAAAACATTTATAGAATTAATCTCTTATAAATAAAAATTAAAAAATTAAAAAAGTATCTTATTTTTGTGATAACTTTCTCCTCCAAGTTCGGAATTTGACGCTTTTGGTACCACTGGAAAGGTCTTGTCAAGACCTTTCAAACAGTACCAAAAGCGTCAAATTCTGATATCGGAGGAGAATGTTATCACAAAAATAGAGAAATCGTATTTCATCTCTCTCATATTTTTTTATTTATGATAATTTTTTAAATTTATTTATTTATATTTATAAGAGTTTAATTATATAAATGTTTTTATTATTTCAAAATTACTTCACTATCATCTTAATTAATGTGAGATTTATATTTTAAAGAACTTAGAAGTAGTGATAATATAAAATACTCTATATTTATTATTTCAAAATTACTCCACTACCATCTTAAATAATGTAAGATTTATATTTTAAAGAACTTAGAAGTAATGATAATATAAAATACTCTATATTTCAAGTATATTTATCATATTTCGAGATAAAATTTTCAAAATCTTAACCAAGGTGAGGTTTATATGAACTTAGCTATTGTCAAATAAATTTATGGCACATAAGCATCTTTGACTTCTATATGTCCAACTCAACCATAATGGTTGACCAAAATTATTGAAATTCTATTGGTTTGAGAAATAAAAACTCATACATGGCATGTTTTTTTATAAGGCCCATTTTAGACCCCAAATTTCTCGACATGGTGTTGACATCATTTTTTGACGATGCCTCACTCACAAATAGGCCGAACAGATCCTAAACGGCTGCTATAGTGAAACTTGTTACAGTCATCTCTCAGGGATGGCCACCACTCAGAAAGTTACATGTGTCGATTATTTATGGCAAACCCTTTTCCTTGATTACATTACTGTGGTCAAACATTGTCATAATTTCCAACTCTTTTCTCCAAAAGCAAGAACCCTCCCTATGTTAATCCATTTGGTGGTCACCATTGATCCCTTCTGCAAGTGATCCATCGACTATATGTTATGAAATACTGTGTCGGCCATCAACCATAAATCCATAAATGTGGCTATCGATTATTTCACCAACTGGGTCGAGGCCATGCCAACCTTCAATTGCACCGGTTGAATTGTGGCATGTTTTATCTTTTTCAACCATGTTATCGCTCAATTTGGCATCCATCGCCAATTGGTCTCTTGTCATGGTTCTCACTTCGAGGAGACCGTTTGAAAGGATCTCCCACACTTGTTGAAATTTGAGCATCAATTCTCCTCCTCCTATTACCCTTAGAGCAATTTCCAAGTTGAGGTTGTTAATAAGATCCTCAAAACCATGCTCCAATAATGGTGGACAAGCACAAGTACAATTGACACCATATTATTTTTCTTTCCCTATGGACGTATCACACATAAACCAAAACTACAATGGGTTTCACCCCTTTCCATCTCATGCATGGAGTGGAATCATTTCTCCGATCAAGTGTCAAATCCCATCCCTACACATCTATAATATCCAGCCAAGAATTGACCAGAATACTATCTCCAACTTCCAAATTGATTGGGATTTTAACTAGTAATTTTTTAACAATTATCTTATGCTGTGCAGGGTGTAAGTGAGGAGTATTGTTTCACTGGTCAAGGATGGTAGGGATGCATTTTGGGTTTGGAATTTATATGAGGAATGTGCAGCAACAAGTTAAGTTAGGGCCAATTAATAAGTCCTATGCACAAGGTATTGGAGCCTTTTACTTTTGAACAACAGACAAGTATTTTGCCTACTTCGAAGCTTCCTGGGCCTTCCAGCATATCCATACAAGACTGGGAAGGAATAAAGGTGAATCGGGATGATGTATTTGTAACTTCGGAAGATATTCTCCTATGTATTACATTTGTACTTTATTGTATTCCTGATGGAGATGTATTATTCCTCCAATCAGAAGTGTCGTCATTTGTATTTGCAACTGTTGCAAGTATTATTGTAAGTGTCGTAACTTATATTTGATGGGTTATTAGAACACCATAGAGGGGTCGGCCCAGTATGGGTTAAAGGGTTATTAGACCACCCTAGTGGGGTCGACCCATGTTGAAATATTGTAACTTCAAAGAATATTATATTTGTATATTATTTATTCCGGAGATGTTCCATACCTCCGATGTGATTATACTATAAATCCGGAGATGTTTATTCCTCCGAGTTGGGTGTGGTAACTAGGGTTATTAGACCCACCATGTGGGGTCGGCCCAGTCAGTTATAATGGGGTATTTAACCTAATGGTTAAATACGAGCCTACATGTACTTGTGTAAAATACATATCAGAGTAGTGTATAAATAGAGGAGGTGTGTTCCTCATTTGATACACTCACACACTTGAGGATAGCGCACTTGTGGAGGAGAGGTCTGCTATTGTGGAGGAGGAGATCATGTCTCAGGGTTTCATCTTTGTATATTGCTGGTCATCTATATTGAGGAAGCTTTGCTGGGTTTTCTACCCCATGAGGGTTTCCCAGGATAAATCTCTGTCTCTTGTGTTTATGCTGTGCTTGTTGTTTCTTCAGTGATCCTGTATATGCTATTAGTGTGAAATGGAATGTAATGCTGCTATTTTCTGTCTTAGCATATTGAATTTTAACATGGTATCAGAGCCAACCTGAAGGAAGACAAGGTATGGCACTAAAGACACTTGCTTTACTTACGACAATTTGAAGGTTAGGGTTTTACATAGCAAAAACCAGTCATCGTAGAAATTTCGCTATAAATCCGTTTTGGCGAAGGTTTCGGATCTGAAATTGTTACAGGACGAAGCTAAAATCTCCAGGTACCTTGTGTCCAAAGGACAATCTCTAATTCATTGTACTTTGTGATTTATGATCTGTACAATATAGGGTTTCTGCCTCTTCCAGATCTGAGTCAAAATAAGGTGACCTTGGGAAAAAGGTCATAAATTGGGCTAGGAAGCTCCAAATGAAATTTCGTGAAAAGTGACAGGTAGTACACAGACTGTACTATCTCAGAAAACGTTTTCAGAGGCCGAAGTTGAACCAGTGACATGTGGCACGCCGTACAAGTTAGCTCTTCTGTATTATCCCATAAACAGGTCACGTTGCGACACTTGGAATAACTCTCTCTCAGAGAATCCAATTGAGTTAAGACCTATCAGGATGGAAAGATAACAGGCCGAGCTATCTCAGAAAACTTTTTCAGAGGCTGAAGGTCAAACAGTGACACATGGCACGCCGTACAAGTTCGCTCTCCTGTATTTTCCCAAAACAGGTCACGTTGCGACATTTGGCATAACTCTCTCTCAGAACATCCAATTGAGGTCAGACCTATCAGGATGGAAATATAACAGATCAGGCTATCTCAAAAAACTTTTTTAGACCCTGTGGATCAAAAATTTCGGAATTACACCAGAAACAATCAGGTACATATTTCTGTCAAAACAGAATTATTTTTTGGTACCTTCATTCATGGCTTCCGGAATTTAGGGCTTTGAAGAAAGTTGGAATTTTTGTAATCGGAGACCACGGCTGGATGCTACTCATCAAAATAGAAATTTAGAGACCAAGATCAGAATTTTTGGTTGGGCAGAAGGCCGGTCTTGATTAGACCCTAGTTTGGGACTTTGATCAGAAAAGTGGAAAATTAGGGCTTCTGTAAAAATGGGAATTTTTGAAATCTGTGACCACGGCTGGAAGCTCCTCAGAAAAATAGAAGCTTAGAGCTTTGGATCAAACCTTTTGATGGGGCAAAAGAGTGGGCTTCATCAAAACCCAGTTCAGGGTCATGTCCAGTGAATTCGAAAGTTTCAAAGGCAAAATTGAGGAGTAAAACTTTGCAGTTTTCAAATTCTGAATATACCAGTTTGATCAGCTCATCAAGGCGCATATTTCTATCCTTTCGGAAGTTTGAAATTCAAAGTTTGAATTTTTGGGTTTCTCTGACAAACCCATATCCAGCTCCAGGTCCAGTTCTTGCAAATCAAGTGGATTGGGTTAATCCTAGAAGAAGATGGATTGGTCACCTGCATAAGTGAAGAAGTTCCTAAGGCCTTACATAAGAAGAATACAAGCGATCTCGACAGGTATGACTCATCGAGGTATGTTTCGATACTTGTCCATGATTAAGTTTATGGTATGTTTGTCTTCAGGTTATTACAGTTAGTACAATTTTGATTTTAGATTTGTCGTATAACCTTAACAAGATTATGAATGCATGATAGAAGATATTCATTGGTTAGGGTGTTGACACTTATGATTGTACTAAGGCATTATGATGTTGTGTGAGGTTGATGTTGTCTGCTAACAAGATACAGGTACATCACAAAAGACAAATCAGGTTCCATGACCATGAAAACATGAAGACAAAGACTCATCCATAATCTTTGTTCTACTTACGAGGTATGTATGACTTTGTTATATTATGCTTAACCTATGAGACATGCAGGTTCTAGCTCAGGATCTCTAAATCATTGAAGAGATTGTTTAGGTATGTTGTACATAACCAAGTAGGTATACTAATCCAGGTATGTTTCCCATGAATCTTACCTTGTGTTAAGATCCCTTATATAAGTATACTTGGAATGATTGGTTATGCTTATTCATAAATTTAGTAATCAAGGGACTATGCATATTATATCTTTTATCTTGATTGATGATATGCATGAGTAAAAGAAGACTTCCCTGAAATCTTGAATACTAATGTTTATTAACTATAATCATGACTATACATTTTCAAGATTATTTAGTACTCGAATGTTTTGATAGAATTTAGAATATACTAATGAGTGTATGTTTGTGTATGAGATCATGAGGATGACTCTTGAGCATGCACAGTGGTACAGAATGAATAGAAGTTCAAAAGACATACAGAAGATCAAGCGGGAGGCAGCCACACAAACATAAAAGATAAGTATTTGAGTTGTTATTTGAAATAGTAATTATATTGCCTGTAATAGGTTGTATGCATATTTGTATTCCTATAATATATCATGCTGAGTGTAAATATTCATAGAACATTGAACAGTATACTACTAATATGCATATGATTGGTAAGTTGGACAAACATTCCATTGTTGCTTGTCTAGAATGAAACCTCTTTGCTAACATGCTGAGAGTTGTGCACACTCTCGATAGTATGTTCTGGTAGAGATGGAAGGCATCTAGATAGCCACTGTATGCATACATGATATGGGAAAGTGTTGTGCCAAAGTATTGGTCAAAATAGTTGCATCACTATGTAAATGATATCTGTATGCATAATAGGTTATCATGTCAATATGATTTGATGATTATGAAGTATTACTAATCATGTACTTAATTTTGATTTGTAGGAAAGGTCATGAAGAATGATGGACACCGTACAAGTGGTAGATGTTCAAACAAGAAGATTTACAAATCAAACAAAATATAGAAGGCTCATGGCTAGAAGATTCTCTTAGAAAGGGGAAGAGAATCACGACAAGATGTTTGCTCCAAGTATGGTGTAATTAAAGAAGAAGTGTGAATCAGGTTCTGTATAGGTACCTAGGATCGATAATAAATTGATAAGCTTAATGATCACCATGGGTGATGTGGATCTCAACCTTTGCTACAAGGTTGAATATGATTTCTATACACAAATGACATGGATGCAAGAAGGAACTCACCACAGAGTTCGAATGATATTAAGGCTCATATTAGTAGACCCATCTAACGAGAGATGGCACAGATAGATATGCAGAAATGAAAATGAAAGATCTCAAATTGACGCTTTACTTCCTAGGTCTGGAAGTATGGCAAGGCTCAGAAGGAATATTTCTCAACCAGGGAAAGTATGATGAGAAATATGACTTGAGGTGTTGGAATGGCCACCCTTATGGATTCCAACTTGAAGCTGTTAGGGGATAACTCATCAGAGTTAGTGGATATAACTCTGTACAGTCAAATTATTGGGTCATTGATGTTTCTAACATATACTAGATTAGAGATATGCTTTGTTGTGAATACCTTGAGTCAGTATCTAGTGGAAACTGTTTTCACCTGATAGTTGCAAAGCATGTGATGAGGCACCTAAAGGATACGATAGACTTTGATCTGTGCTATCTTGGAGATCATGACTTCAGATGGCTACTCAGATGCTGATTGGGCAGAAAGTGTATCAGACAAGAAGAACACATCAAGAGGATGTTATTGTCTAGGATTAGCCATGATCTCGTGGTTTAGCTGGAAGCAGTCTAGTGTGGCTCTCAGCACAAGCAGAATATATGGCTGTTTGCTCTGCTAGTTGTGAAGAAGTTTGGCTTCAGGATTGTTTGACTTAGAGATAGAACCAACTGTGATCCTATGTGACAAATAGAGTTGTATCAAGATGACATAGAATCCAGTGTTCCATGATAAGTCAAAGATCATAGGGATCTAACAAGATATGACACAGAAAGGAACTATAAAGTTTGAATTCGTAACAGGTTACCGATGTACTAACCAAACCTCTACCTCGAGTGAAGAAGTTACCAACATACTAACCAAGCCTCTGTCTCGAGTGAAATTTGAATACTTTCGAGACAAGATTGGTGTAGCTCAAAAGGACCCTCCTCGAAATGGGGAGTAGTATAGTCACTGATGATGAGATTGTCTCATCGAACAACAAGGTCGATGATGAGGTAAACTGTTCTCTACACCTAGATACTTAGAAATATTTATATTTAGGACTCGTATACTTAGAATACTTAGTTTTACTTATACATGCTTTTGATGTTATATGTATTAGTAAGAATACATGCTTTTGATGATAGATGTATTGGTGAGAATACATGCTTTTGATGATAAGATGTATTGGTAAGAATACATACTTTTGATGACACATGTATTGATTAATGTACGTGTATGGTTGAGGATACTTGTACTTGTATTGATGAGAATACATGTGGGGATTGTATCATCCTTGAACACATGTTCTAAAGTGAGCCGTAGACGTATGGTCTCCGAAAATGAAGTCCTTAGTGGACAGGTAGGGATTGTATCATCCCTGGACTTCGGTCCCTGAATAGATCCGTAGACGTATGGTCTCCGAAAATGAAGTCCTTAGTGGACAGGTAGGGATTGTATCATCCCTGGACTTCGGTCCCTAAATAGATCCGTAGACGTATGGTCTCCGAAAATGAATTCCTTAGTGGACAGGTAGGGATTGTATCATCCCTGGACTTCGGTCCCTGAATAGATCCGTAGACGTGAGGTCTCCGAGAATGAAGTCCTTAGTGGACAGTTGAGGGGATTGGATCATCCCTGGACTTTCAGTCCTAAAGTGAGCTGTAGACGTATGGTCTCCGAAAATGAAGTCCTTAGTGGACAGGTAGGGATTGTATCATCCCTGGACTTCGGTCCCTGAATAGATCCGTAGACGTATGGTCTCCGAAAATGAAGTCCTTAGTGGACAGGTAGGGATTGTATCATCCCTGGACTTCGGTCCTTGAATAGATCCGTAGACGTGAGGTCTCCGAGAATGAAGTCCTTAGTGGACAGTTGAGGGGATTGGATCATCCCTGGACTTTCAGTCCTAAAGAGAGCCGTAGACGTGAGGTCTCCGAGAATGAAGTCCTTAGTGGACAGTTGAGGGGATTGGATCATCCCTGGACTTTCAGTCCTAAAGAGAGCCGTAGACGTGAGGTCTCCGAGAATGAAGTCCTTAGTGGACAGTTGAGGGGATTGGATCATCCCTGGACTTTCAGTCCTAAAGAGAGCCGTAGACGTGAGGTCTCCGAGAATGAAGTCCTTAGTGGACAGTTGAGGGGATTGTATCATCCACGGACTTAGGTCCCTGAATTGATCCGTAGATGTGAGGTCTCCGAGAAGTGGGGATTGTATCATCCCCGGACTTAGGTCCCTGAATTGATCCGTAGACGTGAGGTCTCCGAGAAGTGGGGATTGTATCATCCCCGGACTTAGGTCCCTGAATTGATCCGTAGACGTGAGGTCTCCGAGAAGTGGGGATTGTATCATCCCCGGTGTAGCTAGGGTTTTACCCCTAGCTTGTGCCAATGAGCACCTACTAAGGAGAATGGACTCCTTAGTAGCAGTTCAATAATGATTAAATGATTAAGCTAAAACAACAATTAACAAACTACTTTAAACATTGCATGAGACATAAATAAAAGATGTAAAAAATGGTTTTATATTAATGTTACCTTGAGTGTCAAGGTTGATGAAGCCCTTTGCAGTGTCCAAGAGGATGCTCCAAGCTTCAGAACGCTCCTTTCTCCTTCTCCAATGTTGGGGATGGGCCAAAGGTGGCTCTCAAGGTGAAAATAGTTCAAAGGTGAACTAGGGTTTCGAGAGAGATTTTGGCAGAGTAAGGGTGCTTGTGATTGTGGATATGGAATAAGGGATCTCCATCACCTATTTATAGTTTTTTGGTGGTGGAGTGCTGACCCATGGTTTTAGGAAACACATGGTTTTGGGCAGCTGTATAGGGTTTTTTCCTCCTTTTCCTCATTATTTTATATTTTTTATTCCCTTTTTAGGGGATTTTTGCTATTTTTGGAGGAAAAGGGGGTTTTTTAGCCTTTTTTAGGCTATTTTGATGGTTTTGTGGCCTTTTGGAGGCATTTTAGGCCTTTTGGAGGCTTTTTAATGGGATTTTTTGGGATTTTAATGGAAATATGGTAGGAAAATGGACAAATGAGCCATATAATGTGGTAAATGAGCTAGTGAGCACTTTTTGGGTGTTAACAGATTGCCCCCTGATGTGCGAGGTCAGGAGCTCATCGTATGGCCGATGGACATCATAAGTCATAAATGGTTTTCCTGGGATGTGGAGAGAAGAGAAGAAACAAACTGGAGCCCGGAACAACGATCCCGAACAACTGCAAGAACTAAAAGTACAAAACCTCAATAATGGATGAGGAATCATCTGATCATATGGACGAGGCGGGCATACCCATGCTCGTATCAGAATATAACAATAACAATGGGGTCCAAAAATGGGGACCTGAAATATACATGACCTCAAATACTGACTGAGGAGTAATCTCAATATATGGACGAGGCGGGCATACCCATGCTCGTATCAAGATACATAAAAAACTGTAAGGCCCGAAAAAAGGGGGACCTGTAAGATACATGACCACTGTGTACATCATAAGAGTCCAGAGGGGACACAAATCTGGGACATACTGCTGAGCGGATCATGTGTGAACTGCAGAGCTGGTGTACTGGAACAATCAACAGTGCTACTGAGTGTGGTACCAAAGGAACTGATGAGCTGCTGGATCATAATGACTGGGGTCAAACTCTCCATGGTACACGGAACTGGAACGGATCTGGAACTGAAACTGGGTACTCAAGGAAGCATGGAACTGGATGGCTTCCGAATACAAACGCCAACGCAGCCCGGACATCCATGGGAACATATAACTGGGCGTTCCAAAGTGACTCACCAATGTGCTAGAGTCGGGGGAAATCCGGGGTCTTCGACGAAAGACTGATGGGATATAATCCTACGCGATCCTCAACGATGCGATCAAGGTGCTGAAGTCGAGCATGTGAGGAACAACCACTCGGAGAGGCAATGATGTCTCCTCTCAGAATGATCCGTAGGCACTTACCACAGATGGTGATAAGTCCAAGGCGTAGGGACCTCTGGGCCTATCCTCTGGAATAGAGGAGCTGTCGTCGACAGAGGGAGACCTGCAACTATCAAGGCAATGATGTTTCCTTGACAGGAGCGCGAGGTACAAGACCGAAATGTGATAGTGCTGATGGCAGAACTGATAAACTGTGGGGGGACAACTGGGCAAGTAGAGCGGGTGGACTCAAACTTCCTTTGTTCAGAGTATGATAATTGGAATGATCTGGCAGCATATGAAACTGGCTAAGGGGAGATGGATCATAGCTGTATTGGATCTGGGAAGGTTACTGGGCTGAGGGAGACTCAAGCTGTGGTATAATGGCAGGAGACCGCAGAATACTCTGAACAAAGGCGACCTGATTGGGGGTGCTGCCGAGATGATAGATCAAAGTGCCAAGAGGCACGGGGGAAAACTTCTTCATGGGTTAGAAGAAGTGTGTGTAAAATGGTACTGTCGTGTGGATTTTACGAGCCCAGGACAGTTCGTGCTCGTGGTTGCTTTCAATTTTAAGGAGTCTGAAAGAAAATAAGAAGACTCTGAAATGATGGAATGGTACTGTCGTGTGGATTTTCCGAGCCCAGGACAGTGCATGCTCGTGGTTGCTTTCAATTTTAGAGAGTCTGAAAGCAAGTAAGAAGACTCCAGGGGGTTGCTTTTTCGTAGATTTAGTCTCCAAGGCCCAAAGAAGCATAAAAGGATGCAATGAAGAACTCTTCTAGCCGGTGTGACTAGAGTATTCCTTTTTCGTAATTAGTCTACCAGGTCCGGAAAAGGGTTAAACTTATACCAGATAGACGCCCTTTCAGGTACTTTAACGAGCATGAAAGGAAGCAAGATTGCTCGGCGATCTTTTCATTCTTTTAGGAGTCAGAAAAGAGCTTAACGGAAACTCCCTAAGTGTCTTTTTCGTAAAGGACTTGTCCGGCCCGAAAAAGGGATAAAAGTATACCGAACAAAGGAAATGGCCAGGCAAGGAGGAAGTGTTCAATCAAGGATCAATAATGGTGACCAAGAACGAGGGTAGGTAGGAACACTGATGGGCCTCCTTGCGGGGTAGATGAAATGGTGGAAAAATAATGAAACATTTGCAGTATGACAGGAGTGAATGGCTCATGTAAACATGTGGAACAATCCGATAGCGGCCGATGTGGCACGCGAACCGAGGTAGCAAGGTGTTGGGACACGATGTTGAAATTGTACCAAGTGAGAGCGAGAAATGATCTCAAGCATCATCACGAGCTCGGAAAAATGAATCCGGCGATATAAAGGATGTCAAAAAAAAAAAACGGGTGACGGCCGATGTGGCACGCAAACCGAGGTGACGGGGGCATTTTGAAAAATGCCCGGAAAAACTGAAGGTGAGAGCGAGAAATGATCTCCAGCATCATCACCAGCTCGGAAAAATGAATCCGATGATATAAAACATGTGAAAAACGGAGAACGGCCGATGTGGCACGCAAACCGAGGCGACTAGTGGCGTCTGAAAAAATGGGCAAAAAATGACAGGACAAAAATAATGCAACGAGGTGACCATAATGACGGTCACGTCGCGCTGATTCCAGTGGTGGAAACGGTTCGGAAAAACAAAAACAAAAAAGAAAGTACTGTACAATGCGGACCAAAATGGGGCCGCTAGTTATTCTATGGATAGAGGTTCCGTAGGATGCAACCCGTCATGGGGGTTGCGTAAAGGGAGGCCTTTAGAGTTGGTTTCAGTAAGAACATGGAGTTCCTCTGGCCGTGTGTCTATGTGATGTTTAAGAATGGCGGGGTTGAACCCAGGCATTCTGTTAGAGGGCCAAGCAAAGACATCACGAAACTCTTGGAAGAGTTGTGTATAATCCTCAATCTCCCGCTCGCTGCAGGAGGCTCCTAAAGTGATGAGTTCGGGGGCATATCCGGGGAGCTTGGAGGGAGGAAGAGGATGTTGTTTCTGACGAACGGGGGGTACATCAGGCCATGTGTCAATGTGGTGCTCTATAATTGCGGGGTCAAGACCAGGCATTTCGGTATAAGACCAGGCAAAGACATCACGGAATTCTCTGAAAAGGTTTATGTAGTCCTCAATCTCTTGTTTACTGCAGAATGCTCCTAAAGTGATGAGTTCAGGGGCACGTCCTGGGGCAGCGATATCAACTTGGATGACAGGTGAGATGTTGGCCATGTTTCCCTCCTCGAAGGCATCAGGAGCAGGAATAGGGTCCTTGAACCAGTCAACCTTGGTGGGGAGGAAGTCTTTGGATTCGACCGCGTATTGGGTAGCGGTGCTAGAGGAAGACGCTTCTGGGATGAAATAGGAACGGTGGTGCATGTCATCCCAGGGATAATCTGGGGCAGTAAGGGCCTCAAGAATCTCCTCATCAGTACGGAACGTTTGCGTCGTCAAATCGGTTGACGAGGGAGTAGTGGTGGAAGAGATCATATAGATGGTATTAACCTCTCCGGAAGGTGAAGAGTCTGGGGGGTAGATCTCCTCAATGGTAGGTGGTGCCGTCTCAAGATCCAGATTGTTCATCTCATAGAGAGCCGCCTTGTAATCCGGGAGATCGGGACAATGATGTGAATAGTGCCCGTAAATACCGCATATGGCGCAGGAGTGGTTGGTACGTAGGGACTTATCTTTAGGCTTAGGAGTGGGGTTTAGTTCGACAGTTGGGATGTTAGGGTCATCGTCGAGCATCTGCATGTGCTTCTGTAATGCGGGTAACTGTGGGCATTGGTGGGTCGCATGGCCCAACTCGTCACACAGCGAGCATTTGGGAGGAGCACGAAACACTGGAGGGTTCTTGATTGTCTTGGGAGGTGGGACAGCAGTGTAAGGTTGTGGACCTCTGCCCCTAGTGGGTTGAGGAGGAGGAGGAGGTGTCGTGGAGGACGAAGCGGTAGAGACACCGGGAGGTGGCTGAGTGGTAGTAGCCATGGGTTGCACCGGCTGGAGGACGACATCTGGTGTCGGCGGGCGAACGGGAGGCGAAAGATACCATACGGGTAAGCCCAAGGTTAACCCAGGGAGGCTAAGGGTAGCCATGACCGGGGCGCTTACTACTCCCGATGGAGGGACTAGGAAGGGGATCGTATGGATCGGTGTAACACCAATGTGGCTAGGTACCAATGGTGGTTTAGGCAACAAGGATGGTTGACTGTTAGGTGGTAGGATGTCGTGGGACAAGGTACATAAGTCAGACATTTCGGGCGTAGATGACGGCGGAGGAATGGATTGAAAGGTGGAGGTCATCGGCGCGTCTGAGTAGACTCCAGGCCCCGTAGAGGAAACAAACGAGGTGATGGCAGGAGAAACAGGTTGTTCAACCATGGGGAGAACATTTTCCGGTGCCGCCGGAGCACTGGGGTCATAGTAGGTGAGCTGGTCAATCTTAACCACGCGTCCTTCATGGGGGAACATCATGGTGCGAAAGACAGAAGAGGCAACCGCCCGCATGGCATACATGTAGCTGCGGCCAAGTAGAAGGTTGTAATCCAATTGGGCATTGATTACCTCTATGTCAATAAGAACTGTTTTACCACCTAACTGGACAGGTACGTTGGGTAGAAGGCCTTGGGGCTGGGCCGAACGACCGTCGTAGGCACGTAACGCAGTGGTGGACTGCTGGAGAGGAGGGGATCCTAGCTTCTGCCATACAAATGTAGACATAACGCATGTGGAGGCACCCTCATCGATGATGCACCGATGGATAACAAGGTTCCTAACGGAGACAGTAACTTGGAAGGCTAAGCTGGAAGGTAGGCGTGGTTCAGACTGGTCTAAATCAAACGTCATCAAATGCGAATCAGTTGGGTCAATCCCCCCAATGGCGGAGAGTAACGTCTTGCGCTGGGAAGGGCGGTTCTTCAAGACTTCTAACGCAGACATGGCTGCGGGAGACTGGGCTAGGTCGTCTACGATGTTGTAGTTTGACGCAGCGCGCGCAGTAGGGTTATTGTTGATTCGGCGAAGTGGGAAACGAGGTGCTTTCGCGGCGCCGTCTATGGGAGGCGGAGGTATACGTAACGCCTGATCGGTGGGATGGGCATTAGTAGGTTTATCCGTGGGAGTGGCTTCAGAAGGGGAGCCATATTGGTTCCGACGGGTCTGGAGGTTGACGTCAGCGGATGACATCATCAATAAGTGGTGGGTACCTGAGTCAAACATGGGTTGATCAGGAGCAGCGTAAGTGATCTGTTGTTGTTGGGGTGCATTGGCTTGCTGGGGAGCCAACGGCTGAGTGTTCACTACGCCTTGGGTCGGTAATGGGTTTTGCAGCACCAAAGGGGGTTGTTGAGGTTGGGGGGGGTTGGGTGGCGCTTGGGGAGCCGCGTGCCCTTGGCGATGGGCCTCGTCAACCCAGAGCTGCCGAGCTCGCTCCAAGTGTGGGCAAGCATGTGTATAATGTCCATAGACCCCGCAAATAGAACAAGGGTGATTTGTTCGGAGATTGGGGTTTTTAGCCTGCTTGGGCGGGCGATCAGGGTTTTGATTAGCAGGGGCTGCATTATTGTTGTCAGGGGGATTAGCCGGTTGACCAGCTTGGTCTGCAGGTTGGTTGTTTCCCCTATTACGGCACTTGCCGCGGTTCTGTTGGCCCTGGTTGCGTTGGTTATTCTGGTTTTGCTGCGGATTCTGTTGGGCGTAAACTTGCCCTTGGGCAGTAGGTGGATTCTGAGGTTGCGCAGGTGCAGGAGCAGGCTGCGGGGGATGATATGCAGGTTGAGGCTGAGCAGGTGCAGCAACTTGAGGGGGTTGCTGATAGGACTGCGGAGTAGGTTGAGGATGTGCCGCAGGGGCTGCCTGGGGCGGATAATAAGCTGGTGGGGCTTGTGAAGGCGCAGGAGCTGGGGCAGTCTGCTGATGGTAGTAAGGCTGAGGGGCGACTGGAGGAGCATAAGCAGGAGTTGCATACCCGAAGCACTGAGGTGGACATGAAGGTCCATGGGAATGGTGGTGTGTCATGGGAGCATATGAGTTGGTTGCTCCAGACTGGGAGGTGGCCCTTGACAGGTCGGGGCCAGGGGTAGGTCGTGCTATAGAAAACGGTTGGGGATGCGAAGAAACACGGCCAATGATACCATCTGCAGCGTGGGATGCCCCCGGCGCATCATGATGGGAGGACTCGCCGCGAGGGGCGTCAGGTATAATGGTATAAAGGTAACCCGATTGGGCGTAAATGAGGTCGAACTGTTGTGCCTTAAGGATGGCTTCTTCTTCAGACTGGGGTCTTTCTGAGGCCACATCCTTAGCAATAACAGGGAGAAGGGATTTGAGGAACCAATCTAGGAAGATACGGTCGTCGAGTTTGATCTTGCATAAGCTACGGCGTCGACGCCACTCATGGATGTGGTCCGTGATATGGGTAGCCGTGTTTTGTCTACAAGATAGAAGGATCTCAACGCCCGCGTCATAGCGGACAGGCAACTGGAAGAACTGCAGGAAGGTCGAGGCCAGGGAAGAAAAGGTGGCGTGGGTCCCATGAGGCTGCTCAATATACCACTTGGCTGCAGAGCCAGTGAAGGTGCGCTGTAAGAGACGGAGGCGAACAGAGTCGTCTACTATGGAGTTAGAGGAACACCATAGGTGGAAAGACATGATGTGGTTTTGTGGGTCCTCACCGGCCTTGCCCTCGAACTTAGGGATGTCCGAGGGTAGTTTGGTAGGCATATGAGGCCATGTAGGGTCGTGTCGAATGGGATCGTTGGTCAATCTGGCCAAGTCAGGTAGGTTAAGGCTAGCCATGAATGGCAGACTGGAAGAAGGCTGTGACACAGTAGTGCTATGGACCAAGTTGGGGCCAGTGCCCCCAAGTGGAGGGACAAAATTAAGGGTGGTGCCCCCAAGTGGGGGAACTGAGGTAGTGAAGGATGGTCCAGCACCACCATTGGTAGTGTGAGCCACTGATGTAGTGGGGATAGGTATTCCCGCTGTGGGAATAGGTACCGTGAGGGGTACAGTAGATGGGTTCCCCATGGAGGGCATACCCAACACAGGTGTAGTAACTGGTGTAGTGGTGGATGTGCCACCAATGGTCCCTATGACAAACGGAGTGGAAGTCGTGCCAGCCATGGGGCTAGTAGGGGCAGTGTAAATAGGGTTCTCAGACTCTTCGTCAGAATCAGAGGTAAAGTAAGGTGCGTCACTATCTGGTGACGGAGACCTACGTCGCTTACGAGTGGAGTCAAGTGACAAGGCTCTAGATCTGTGATGAGTGGTATCAACGGACAATGATCGGAATCTATGACGAGTGGTGTCAAGAGAACCGTGCTGTGGGGGCTCGCCCCTGAGGCGCCGAGAATGTCTCGGGGACTCAATGGTGACGGAGGGTGTCAAATCTCTGTGGGTTGAGGTGAGTATAAAAACAGCTCAAAAATCCTAATGCAACCGAGTGTGCAGGAGGAGAGCTAAAAAACAAGGCACTCAGGCCAACAACCAACTCAAAACACCCACTGCAACAGCTGTGCTACAATGGGTGGAGTAACAACAAAGATGGTCAGAATACCAACAAGCAGCAGGTTTCCTAAAAAAAAAAAAAATAAAAAAAAATGGTGGACTCACTAGACCAAAGGGAGGTAAAGGAGCATGCAAACACCTAACTAAAAGTATTCTGACTTAACTAAACATATCCTCTGCAAGGTGATGAAATCCAAGTCAGACAATATGAGTAGGAAAGCCAAGTGGCTATGATATCCCCCTACCGGGAGGGACACCGGGTAGTCAATCCTAGAAGAATGGCAACTAAGATACCCCGTTCATGACACGTCCAGAAAGGTGAATCTGCCGTTTAGTTCGTTGACCGCAATACCCCTATACAGGGATATCCCGCGAACCGCGAAAGGTAGCCCTTCGGTTACTGAATGGAGTGCGGTATTCCACTCAGGCCTCCGGAACCAGTCTCCCGACTTCAACCCTCCTAAGGGAGAGGCCCTCTGATAAACTGGTCGTGACCGTGCCAAAAAGTACTAGGGGATTTTGGTTCCCTAGTTGGACAACAACTATGTCTCAAGTGAAAGTGACCGAGGGGTGTTATTGGAAGCCTATCCCCCCGACCCTACCTAACTACAATGATTCTTTTGTGTTCCCCAAGTGGGGTTAGAATGTTGGTTTAGTTAGGTACTTTTTAAGGCTCACTTGATTTTATGTGACAGAGTGTGTGCTCGTGAGGTGTTGAACCCAAAAAGAGAAGTGCCACAAGGGAGGCAACTTCCAATCTATCAATAATGCTGAAATTGATTCTTTGAACTTGCAAAATTTTCTGAAATAAAAATACTGAAATTTTAAAAAGATTCTGTAAAAGGAACATAAATTATGTTGCAGAAAGGCTGTAAGGAAGTGGGTTGCAGGTGGGACAGAGGGCTGTTCAAATGCAGAAAATATTGCAGCAAGAGGGGCTGGGCTCAAAACAGGAAAAGAGCAGAAATCAGACCGCGGGTCTGTGGCGGATCAGAACAGGCCGACCGCGGGTTTGAGGGAAACAGCGGCGGTCAGGTCGCGGCTATAGGGCCAACAGAGGCAGTTGGGACGCAGGAAACGGTCGAAAAGACACAGTCGGGTCGCGGCAAAAAAGGCTAACAGGCGCAGTCGGGACGCCCGAAAGAGGCAAAAAGCCGCAGTCGGGACGCGTGAAAAAGGACCACAGACGCAGTCAGATCGCGGCAAACAGGCTGATTAGCCACGGTCGGATCGCAGGTAACAGACTTGAATCCGCCGGCGGAGCGTCGGAAGCAGTCTGAGAGCCACGGTCGGAGCACGGGTAAAGGCCTGAAAGGCGCGGTCGGGACGCGACTGCAGAGGGAAAAAACGCGGTATGCGGCGGCCGAAAGGGACAGCCGAAAAGAAAAAATTTAAAAAACGGAAACCAGAAATTCGAAAACTAGGGGAGTCGCCAAAACTGTAGCTAGGGTTTTACCCCTAGCTTGTGCCAATGAGCACCTACTAAGGAGAATGGACTCCTTAGTAGCAGTTCAATAATGATTAAATGATTAAGCTAAAACAACAATTAACAAACTACTTTAAACATTACATGAGACATAAATAAAAGATGTAAAAAATGGTTTTATATTAATGTTACCTTGAGTGTCAAGGTTGATGAAGCCCTTTGCAGTGTCCAAGAGGATGCTCCAAGCTTCAGAACGCTCCTTTCTCCTTCTCCAATGTTGGGGATGGGCCAAAGGTGGCTCTCAAGGTGAAAATAGTTCAAAGGTGAACTAGGGTTTCGAGAGAGATTTTGGCAGAGTAAGGGTGCTTGTGATTGTGGATATGGAATAAGGGATCTCCATCACCTATTTATAGTTTTTTGGTGGTGGAGTGCTGACCCATGGTTTTAGGAAACACATGGTTTTGGGCAGCTGTATAGGGTTTTTTCCTCCTTTTCCTCATTATTTTATATTTTTTATTCCCTTTTTAGGGGATTTTTGCTATTTTTGGAGGAAAAGGGGGTTTTTTAGCCTTTTTTAGGCTATTTTGATGGTTTTGTGGCCTTTTGGAGGCATTTTAGGCCTTTTGGAGGCTTTTTAATGGGATTTTTTGGGATTTTAATGGAAATATGGTAGGAAAATGGACAAATGAGCCATATAATGTGGTAAATGAGCTAGTGAGCACTTTTTGGGTGTTAACACCCGGACTTAGGTCCCTGAATTGATCCGTAGACGTGAGGTCTCCGAGAAGTGGGGATTGTATCATCCCCGGACTTAGGTCCCTGAATTGATCCGTAGACGTATGGTCTCCGAGAAGTGGGGATTGTATCATCCCCGGACTTCGGTCCCTGAATTGATCCGTAGACGTATGGTATCCGAGAAAGTGATTTTTGATGTGGTTACTTGTATCGGTAGGATACTTGTATTGATGATGTGGTTACTTGTATCGGTAGGATACTTGTATTGATGATGTGGTTACTTGTATCGGTAGGATACTTGTATTGATGATGTGGTTACTTGTATCGGTAGGATAGTTGTATTGATGATGTGGTTACTTGTATCGGTAGGATACTTGTATTGATGACATGATTACTTGTATCGGTAGGATACTAGTATTGATGACATGATTACTTGTATCAGTATGGATACTTGTATTGATGATATGTATACTTGTATTGGCATGAATACTTGTACTAATGATGTGGATACTTGTATTGTTATGGATACCTGTGTTGATGACGATGCTGACGATCGTGTGATGACAATACTGATGATCGTGTGATGACGATGCTGATGATCGTGTGATGACGATGCTGATGATCGTGAGATGACGATGCTGATGATCGTGTGATGACGATGCTGATGATCGTGAGATGACGATGCTGATGATCGTGTGATGACGATGCTGATGACCGTGTGATGACGATGCTAATGATCGTGAGATGACGATGCTGATGATCGTGTGATGACGATGCTGATGATCGTGAGATGACGATGCTGATGATCGTGTGATGACGATGCTGATGATCGTGTGATGATGATGCTAATGATCGTGAGATGACGATACTGATGATTGTGAGGATCCAGATGTTGATGTTGTTGTAGTTGTTCGAGTGCTGCAGAAGATAAAGATTCAGTACTGAAGATGTTGATGTTCCAGTATTGAAGATGTTCCAGTAACTGCTTGAGTTACTGATGATGTTGAGAAAGCTTCCAATGATTTATAGATGTATCATGTATGATGTTTATGACTCCTTGCTCGTGCAGATACTGTTATAATATCCTTCTCGTTAAGGGGGAGTGTTGAAATATTGTAACTTCAAAGAATATTATATTTGTATATTATTTATTCCGGAGATGTTCCATACCTCCGATGTGATTATACTATAAATCCGGAGATGTTTATTCCTCCTAGTTGGGTGTGGTAACTGTCACGTCCCCATTTTGACCCCCTTTTTCATTAGATCGTAAATGATGTAAATATTGTAACTTAATCATGGTGAGGAGCTCAAGGCCAAGGCCCCGCCATTGATTTGTCGCTTTATGTATCGGCAATTAGAATAGATGCATATGGTTCTTGTGCTAGCTGTGCACAATGTAAAAATCAGACATCATGTAAATATGCCATTTCAATAAAAACCCACAACCAGCTACGCAATGCAACAAAGAGATGGGGCATGATCTTTACAAGGAATAGGGAGGGAAAAATAGCCAAACCCTTGAGCCATGGTGTTAAGCCATTTCATTGAGGAAACCCATGAACTCTCAACTACCCATTTGGTCTCATGCACCCAATCATTTAATTTTCCCAATAAATTGGTTAAAGCAGTAAATGCCTTGGAAATGATGAAGTATGGGCAAGCCATTTTCGTACATGGGCAAGCCATCAACCTGGAAATTTGTGTTTTTGCTTGTTGGGCAAGAAAACACCCAGGAAATGGTGCCCAAAGCCATGGGGAAAAAAAAGTCTTGACGGACTCACGCAGTTGGAGTTAGCTGGGCCTTTCCCTGCACGTTTTTCGTCCAAATCCTGCATTTCTCCATGCCTGGGAGTTCGTTTTTTTGCATATGCAGTAGCCTGGGAGAGGAGAGCCACGATTTGGGGACTGTATGGAGGTCGTTTTTGCCCCCGAATGTCCAAGGACGTTTTTCTAAAAACGGATTGGCTTCCCAGGGTCGTTTCCCATCTTCCCATTTCGTTTTTGTGTGTTCCCACGTTTTTCTGAGTGAGTTGAAACCCCATCTCATGCATCCCACTGTGGAAATCGTTTTCCTCATGCCCAGTAATTGTGGTTTTGTTGTTCAGTGCATCCCGTTTTAGATTAGAACCTGTGAGCAGGAGCTTCAAGAGTGGAAGAGGACAGATTTGGCTTGATGATCCCAATGGTGTACCCATAGCTCCATGGTTGAGCCACTAGCCTAGTAACTCACCTCTGCCCACCTCTTAGCAGCCTGAGAAACCCAACTGCTAGTTGGCTTGGCTGATTCTGGCATATCTTTGGCTATGTGAGAGCCTGTTTCCCCTTTTCCTTGTGGAGATCGTGCCCAGCTCGGGGGTGGCAGTGGTGCTGAGAGATTAAGGAGCACACTGGCCTACGGTTGGGTGGAACGTTGCAGAAGCGTAGCTGGTTGCTTGGGATTACTTCTGTATAAGATAAGTATTCTCTTGTGTGTGTGTAAATTTGCAATTGTTCCTTTGATAAATATTGGAATGTGTGTGGATGTGTTAAATGATTTTAATTCCGCTGTGTTTTCAAGTGTTTATGAAATCGCATGTGTTCATCTCCTTCTTAAATTGAATGATAAATTTCTAAGTGTGGGGCTAGATGCCCGGTTTAACCTCACGATCCTCTCCATCTAGCTGGTTGGATGGGAGGGGACGTGACAGAATGGTATCAGAGCTGCGTTGCAGCATTGGGCCTCTATGGGCCAAACCTGATAGCAGTTAGAAGGCAAGATTTTAAATTTTTCCTTAACAGTTTTGAAAAATTTTGGTTTAAGCCTATTTCTGGAAATTTTGATTTTAGTCTGTTTTCGGGGAGTCCTCCCGAAACTGCGGAAAGGTTCCGCGAACCTTCCCGCAATTGCGGAAGAGTTCCGCGAACCTTCCCGCAATTGCGGAAGTGTTCGGCGAACCTTCCCGCAATTGCGGAAGAATTCATCCAACTGCTCCGAAACAGCGGAGAAAAATGTTTTTTTAAGTGAAAAATTTTCTAAGTATCGGAAATTTCGGAAAGAATTCTCTTCCGAAATTGCGGGAGGAATTCTCTTCCGAAATTTCGGAGGGATTCCGCGAATCGTTCCGCAACGCGGAAGAATTCGGCGAGTCGTTCCGAAATTGCGGAAGACTTCGGCGAATCGTTCCGCAACTGCGGAAGACTTCGCCGAATCGTTCCGCAACTGCGGAAGACTTCGCCGAATCGTTCCGCAACTGCGGAAGACTTCGCTGAATCGTTCCGCAACTGCGGAAGACTTCGCCGAATCGTTCCGCAACACGGAAGAGTTCGGCGAGTCGTTCCGCAATTGCAGAAGACTTCGCCGAATCGTTCCGCAACTGCGGAAGACTTCGCCGAATCGTTCCGCAACTGCGAAAGACTTCGGCGAATCATTCCGCCATTGCGGAAGCACTCCGCAAGTCGCTCCGCAAATCTTTTCGCGAAAAATCGCCCGAAACCGCGGGAGCCTTCAGCCGAGCGCCCCGCAATTGCGGAAGGCTTCGGCCAAGCGCCCCGCAATTGCGGAAGGCTTGGGCCAAGCTCCCCGCAATTGCGGAAGGCTTCAGCCAACCGCCCCGCAGTTGCGGGAGCATGCTGTGAACCGCCAATTGCGGAAACCTCCCACCTATCGCTCCGCTAGTTGCGGAAGCTTTCAGGCTATCGCCCCGCCCATTGCGGCAGGATTCAATGAACCGCCCCGCGACAGGGGCATTATTTGTAAAAAAAAAAAACAAAAAACAAAAAAAAAACGAGGGCGCTGCCCTCGACCCGCCCTGCTGTGGCGCAGGGAAGCCACAAGGGGGCAAGCCCCCTTGACCCCCTTTTCTTTTTCCCCCTCATGTGTCTTTGTTTGTGGTTTGACAAATTGTCAGTATGGCATTCTTCCCACGTGCATGAAGAAATTTGTGAATTTTTGAGAATATAATGCAACTGTGTAAAATGTGCAGAATGGGAGTGAAAGTTGTCATTTTTGAAAGGATGCAGTTCCCGCACCTGATGTCAGAATGGAGCATGAAGACAGGCATTGGAAAGCTTGTCCAGCAGGGAACAATGATGCATGACCAGAGTTTGAAGGAGGTCTACATATATCATAGATATTTAGTGCAGAAGAGTGCCAGCGGCTGTTTTGACAAACAAATTTTGTTGTCAATATGGGCAATTTATACAATTGCAGGATATGGAAGAGGAATTCCATGTCACGATGAGGGATCGAAAAGGGAAGAATTTCTTAAACCTCTGTTTGTTATCATACTTATAATTATGAAATTGTCATATGGCATAAAAATGTTAAAAAGTAAAGGATTACATAGATGTATATGCACTAGATGGCATCTTAACAAACAGTGCATAATGCATATGGAAATGCTTGTGCATAAATAGGATATTGTATATTGGTAGAATAATGAAGTCTGCATATGCAATGAACCATTAATGGGGAATATTGTGGTTGATAATCACTATTGATGTTGGTCTTGGTCGTAGGACCAAAGATAACAGAGAGCATGGTTAAATGTGCTGAGGATGTTGTTGCATGAAGCCAACAACCTTATGCAGAAGGAATGGTGCAACAAATATATGATCATAAAGTTGGCAAAAGGACTAAACAGCCTTGGTAAGAGGCCAATTGATTAGGTAACATCAGGCGATGTTAATGGTAACCATGCAGGTAATGATCATTGGTGCCAAATTGCATGAATGTTGAAAAGGAATTGGTAAGATCTCTTCAACTATGTTTGAGTTATGTTGAGATAGTTTGCACATGATATTAAAGACCGCTTGGGACTGTTAACCTGCCAAGCTTGGTGAGGTGTGGGTAAGTAAAGGAAATGATCCTTACACCCTATGACTGTTTAGAAATCTCAATGCATTCATATGAATTGATATCATGCCATGTGTATGATGGTTATGTGCTCGATAACCAAAGCAAGTGAGGACTGGTGGTCCTGATTATGGTAATGCAAGTTATATGAGATAGTCATGTTTCGATCATAATATGCTTGAATGCATAGTACTCATGAAACAATGCAAAGTAGCATTGAGTAGATGTGCATTAAGAGATTTTATAAATCTTGTGATGCATTGTATGAATGCATAGGGATGATACATATGTCATTGCAAAATAAATAATGAATGAAAGGATGAATTGATGATCATTCGAGGATCATTTCATAAGCTGTTATGAATGATATGACTGTGAAATTTGATCCTGAGCTCATGAGAAGGAATCTCATGGTTAAGAGCTTTAAGTTCCGTTAGTAAGAACAGTTGTAAATATCAGATTGGTAAATATTTTGGATTTGAAATTTTGCTAATAATTGCTAATGACTGTTTGGCCTACATAGAAATGTGTCAGGAGGACATGCTGTAAGGGGATGCTCCCGTATGGCAGCGGGCATAAGGCCATAACGGGCAGAGTGGTGTCACTTACAGGAGCCAAACAATATGAGGATAGCCTCATGGATAAGAAAACCAATTTCTGTAGTAGACAGAATTGTAAATTCATATTGAATTTAATTATTAATGCTATTGATTGGTTATGGAACAATCATATTTGAAGCTTATTGCTAAATGTTGCTGACTGTTTGGCTATTTGATAAAGTGTGCCAGGATGACACATTGCAGGAAGATCATGTGTGATGGCCTGCAGAAGCCAAACTAGATAGGAAGGATTCCATGCTCTGGAAATGGGTTTCGGGTGAAACGCCATTGTCTCAACCAAACAGCATGTCGGTAAACCATGAAAGTGAGATGGTAAAGCTATGCCCAGAAGGCATGTGAGACACATATGCAAAATGAATGAGTATTCTGTGACCCTAGACAAGAACATGCATGTCTAAATTATTAGATTTAATATGTAGAGCATGTTTTATTATTTCATTATTGTTCCAGACTGCTTGAGTATGATTAGGGCCTACATGGCGCACATCAGAAAGGGGGTGCACACCTTTTCTGGTGCTGGGTCATGGTAGGGTTTTCAATATTGACTACACCCTAAGGGAACGGACGCATTCCTGGTGTTTCAATACTTGATAGTGAATGATATGAAATATGATTACAATTTTTGGGCAGTAATACTAATGAGCCTGCTTATCCTTCTTGTGCTAACAGCTTACACAAATGCAACTTAGTGTTGCACGTAAGGGGCAAGGTGAAGAAGGGTGCTCAAAGAGGACTGTATGGGCAGTGGTAACCTTTCTACGCTCACACAAAAGGACACTAGAAGGGATGGATAGGCCCGAGGAGCTGTGTTGCAGAAAAGGGGTATCATCCTTGTGTAGTGTGAGTGGGTATTGTGGGGCCATGCTAGCCTGCAGTCAAGTGAGTCACCTATGGAGTTCCTGGAGGGAACCGCTGGTTGCACAAGAGAAGGAGCCACGTAATCATATTATGTTGTTCATATTGCCTGATAAACCCAGTCGGCGTGCTGGCTTGGCATTGGTTATTTGGGAGTTGTGACGAATGGTTGTTGTATGCCTGATAAACCCAGTCGGTGTACTGGCTTGGCATTGGTTATTTGGGAGTTGTGGCGAAAGGTTGCTGGATGCCTGATAAACCCAGTCGGTGTACTGGCTTGGCATTTGTTACTTGTATGATGTGGAGGTATTGGTGAAGGGTGTTATTTCCTGACAAACCCAGTCGGAGAACTGGCTTGGAAATGGTTTTTGAAATGCTTGATAAACCCAGTCGGCGTACTGGCTTAGCATACTGATTTTGAAATGCTTGATAAACCCAGTCGGCGTACTGGCTTAGCATACTGATTTTGAAATGCTTGATAAACCCAGTCGGCGTACTGGCTTAGCATACTGATTTTGAAATGCTTGATAAACCCAGTCGGCGTACTGGCTTAGCATACTGATTTTGAAATGCTTGATAAACCCAGTCGGCGTACTGGCTTAGCATACTGATTTTGAAATGCTTGATAAACCCAGTCAGCGTACTGGCTTAGCATACTGATTGGTGGGATGCCTGATAAACCCAGTCGGCGCACTGGCTTGGCATTTCCTATTCGGATGATGTTGTGGAGCACCATGTGTGCTGGCCAAGCATCCACCCCACAGGTGATCCAAGGCTTGTAAAGCAGAGAAGGAAACCTGTGGAGTAGCGAGGAAACACACAATACAGATAAGTATTCATTTCCATTTAATTCTTGTTTGGAATAATGAATATTTCGGGTACGAATCTTATTGTAACCCAGCTAATACACTGTTGTTTCCTTGTTGGAAACCTTGGCCATTACAGGAAACAGGGACCTTGGAAAGAGCTATAAATGCTTGGTAAAGCCAGGGAGTAACTGGTTGGAACTATAAAATTCTCGGTAAATTCAGAGGGTAGTTGGTGGGAACATTAACCACTTGATGTTGTGGAGCAGCCCGCGTGCTGGCCGAACATTCCCTTAAACAATTGATAAAACCAGTCAGCGTACTGGCTTGGCATTGCCTATTCAAATGGTTGTGGAGTAGCCTGCGTGCTCGCCCAACATTCATTGTTGTATCCACGGGAAATCCAATGCTTGGAAAGCAAAAAAGGATCTTGTGGGATAAAGTGAAGACATCCAACGCAGGTATTGTTGGAAGCAAGAACCTTGAAGCATCTTAAGAATGCAGGGGGACATGTAACCACCTTGAAGAGCTCAGCATGAGCAGTAATGAAAGATGGGGCTAGTGGAACGGTATGAGTCCTAGCAGCCAAGAGTTAGACCAACCCAGTGGAGGAACTCCATGGTTGAGAGGTCTGGAATAGACCATGGACACTACGTGTCATAGCGAAGAAGGGCAAGTCGAGCATTCACGTGAAGTGAAAGAGGACAGGAGCATGAAAACCACAGTGGTGGTGTGGGATTCCAGAACGGAACAAAACTAAGAGGAGAAACTCTTACGGCTCTCTCTCTTTCCTTTTATTGATGCATTTATAGAGTTAGAAAATTGCTGAATGCATGCATGACTGAAAGTAAAAGTGTGTTATTTGATTAAAGTGAATTGTGAATGCTAATTAATGAATTTCTTGTGAATGGATGAACATGAAGGAATTCATGGGTATGTTAGGCAAGCATGAAAAGTGTGGAAGTCTCATGAGTAAGGCATGGACTATCCATGTCAACTGGGGAAAAACCATTGACTGATTTTGATGTTTGGTTTATGCTTGGCCTAACGAGAATTGTAATGATGAATTTCACAGGTGGAAATTGAATCAATTGGTTTCAGCCAGTGCAGGCAAGTGTTGCTAGTAAGCAAAGTGTGGTCAATCGTTCCATTGACCATGGCGGCATACCAAGGGCTATTAGAATTGGCTGGAAGTCTTCTTCAAACAATTGCCAAGACCCAAGAAAATCTTGAAGAGATGCTCAAAATGCAAAAGCAGCAGAACAAGATGAACCACAAGGTCTTGCAGGACTCTATTCGTCTGCAGAAAGAGGTAAAAAGTATTATGAAAGCAATCAGCAAGGGAAAGAAAAGTGGATCAGTGAAGAAGCATTCATCCAATCGTCCGATTAAGAAACGCTCCAGGTGGGAAGACTCAAAGGAAGTTGAGCAGATTAAGATGAAGCAACCCGTGAAGTGTTGGAATTGTGAGGGGGATCATTACCTCCGCAACTTCCCAACAAGAGAACCTCAAGAGGGTAGCAGCCATAAAGTTTGCAGACTTATGGGTGAGCTAGAAGATCCGAATCAGCAGGAGCAGCTCGTGAAGATCAAAGGACTTGGTCCTGAAAGTTCAATGTAAAGGACAGAATGCAGGGCAGATCTGCAAAGTTTTTGTGAATTTTGGACACATGTAAAGTGGGTATTTATTTTACAAAGTGTTGGAACACCGAGGACGGTGTTATTCCAAGGGGAGGGGTATGTCACGTCCCCATTTTGACCCCCTTTTTCATTAGATCGTAAATGATGTAAATATTGTAACTTAATCATGGTGAGGAGCTCAAGGCCAAGGCCCCGCCATTGATTTGTCGCTTTATGTATCGGCAATTAGAATAGATGCATATGGTTCTTGTGCTAGCTGTGCACAATGTAAAAATTAGACATCATGTAAATATGCCATTTCAATAAAAACCCACAACCAGCTACGCAATGCAACAAAGAGATGGGGCATGATCTTTACAAGGAATAGGAAGGGAAAAATAGCCAAACCCTTGAGCCATGGTGTTAAGCCATTTCATTGAGGAAACCCATGAACTCTCAACTACCCATTTGGTCTCATGCACCCAATCATTTAATTTTCCCAATAAATTGGTTAAAGCAGTAAATGCCTTGGAAATGATGAAGTATGGGCAAGCCATTTTCGTACATGGGCAAGCCATCAACCTGGAAATTCATGTTTTTGCTTGTTGGGCAAGAAAACACCCAGGAAATGGTGCCCAAAGCCATGGGGAAAAAAAAGTCTTGACGGACTCACGCAGTTGGAGTTAGCTGGGCCTTTCCCTGCACGTTTTTCGTCCAAATCCTGCATTTCTCCATGCCTGGGAGTTCGTTTTTTTGCATATGCAGTAGCCTGGGAGAGGAGAGCCACGATTTGGGGACTGTATGGAGGTCGTTTTTGCCCCCGAATGTCCAAGGACGTTTTTCTAAAAACGGATTGGCTTCCCAGGGTCGTTTCCCATCTTCCCATTTCGTTTTTGTGTGTTCCCACGTTTTTTCTGAGTGAGTTGAAACCCCATCTCATGCATCCCACTGTGGAAATCGTTTTCCTCATGCCCAGTAATTGTGGTTTTGTTGTTCAGTGCATCCCGTTTTAGATTAGAACCTGTGAGTAGGAGCTTCAAGAGTGGAAGAGGACAGATTTGGCTTAATGATCCCAATGGTGTACCCATAGCTCCATGGTTGAGCCACTAGCCTAGTAACTCACCTCTGCCCACCTCTTAGCAGCCTGAGAAACCCAACTGCTAGTTGGCTTGGCTGATTCTGGCATATCTTTGGCTATGTGAGAGCCTGTTTCCCCTTTTCCTTGTGGAGATCGTGCCCAGCTCGGGGGTGGCAGTGGTGCTGAGAGATTAAGGAGCACACTGGCCTACGGTTGGGTGGAACGTTGCAGAAGCGTAGCTGGTTGCTTGGGATTACTTCTGTATAAGATAAGTATTCTCTTGTGTGTGTGTAAATTTGCAATTGTTCCTTTGATAAATATTGGAATGTGTGTGGATGTGTTAAATGATTTTAATTCCGCTGTGTTTTCAAGTGTTTATGAAATCGCATGTGTTCATCTCCTTCTTAAATTGAATGATAAATTTCTAAGTGTGGGGCTAGATGCCCGGTTTAACCTCACGATCCTCTCCATCTAGCTGGTTGGATGGGAGGGGACGTGACAGTAACTAGGGTTATTAGACCCACCATGTGGGGGTCGGCCCAGTCAGTTATAATGGGGTATTTAACCTAATGGTTAAATACGAGCCTACATGTACTTGTGTAAAATACATATCAGAGTAGTGTATAAATAGAGGAGGTGTGTTCCTCATTTGATACACTCACACACTTGAGGATAGCGCACTTGTGGAGGAGAGGTCTGCTATTGTGGAGGAGGAGATCATGTCTCAGGGTTTCATCTTTGTATATTGCTGGTCATCTATATTGAGGAAGCTTTGCTGGGTTTTCTACCCCATGAGGGTTTCCCAGGATAAATCTCTGTCTCTTGTGTTTATGCTGTGCTTGTTGTTTCTTCAGTGATCCTGTATATGCTATTAGTGTGAAATGGAATGTAATGCTGCTATTTTCTGTCTTAGCATATTGAATTTTAACAACCCAGTGACAAGTGGTAATGGGTTATTAGAATCTCCTAAGGGAGGTCGTCCCAGTTAGAGTTAAAGGAAGGTCAAGTCATTGTATAAATAGAGAGTGTGACTCTCTCATTCTATTCATTCACACACTCACTCACTTCACATTAGTGAGAGAGAGGAGGAGTGCACACAAGTGGAGGAGGAGTTGCTTCTAGGATACTATTTCTTGTTTTGGGGTTTGATCTTTGTGATCTTTGTATTGGTGCTCATTCTATCTTTGAGGAAGTTGTGGGGTTTTTCTCCCTCTTGGTTTTCCCTGGTGAAATGCTTTGTGTCTCTTGTCTCTTGTGGTTGATATGCTGTACATGTTGTTCTCTCAATTAAGATCCTAGATCAAATTGAATTAAATTTTGAAAAACTAACATGGATTCAGAGCTAGCCTGAAGGAAGGCATTGTATGGCATTTATGACACTTGTTGCACTCAAGACAAATTGGAAGCTAGGGAATAATATAGTAAAAACTAGTCATCATGGCACTTTCACTATAAATCAGTTTTGGTGAAGGTTAAGGATCTGAAACGTTTACAGGCCAAATATTAAATTTTAATGTACCTTGTGTCCAAAGGAAAGCCTCAAATTTGTTGTACTTTGTGAGATATGATTCGTACAAGTTAGGGTTTCTGCCTCTTCCAGAATGCATCCCTAAACAAGTGACCTAGGAACAAAGGTCATATCTCAGGCTAGGAAGCTCCAAATGGAATTTAGTAAAAATTGGCAGTTAGGGCATGAACTTTAGTTTCACAGGTCCGGGTTTCAGAGGCCGAATTTGAAACAGTGACATGTGGAACTCCGTACAAGTTCGCTATTCCGTTTCATCCCATAAACAGGTCACGTTGCGACACTTGTGATATCTCTCTCTTAGAGAATCCATTGGAGCTTAAAACTGTGGGGTTGGAAAGAAGATAGGTTAGTTTACCATACGCCGAAGTTTCATACCCCGAGGATCCAAAATTTCAGAGATACACGAGAAACAACATGGTATATATTTCTATCCAAACAGAATTTGATTCCGAGCACTTTCATTTTTGGCTCATCACTGGTGCGGGAATTAGGGTTTCTGCAAAAGTTGGAATTTTTGGAATCTGATATCACGGCTGGATGTTACTCATCAAAATCAAAATTTAGATACCAAGATCGAAGTTTTTGGTTGGGTAGAACCCCGGGCTCTATCAAACTCTAGTTCGGGATTTTGACCAGAAAACTAGAATTTGACAGAAGCTGCAGATCCAAAATTTGCAGGTCAATTTTGAGGGGTTAATTTTTGGAGTTTTCAAAATCTGAGCACACTAGCTTGCTCACCTCAGCAATTGCATCTCCTTGTCAAGACAAAATTTTGAAATTCCAAGTTTGGATTTTTAGGGTTTCTCTGACAAACCCTAGCAAGCTCCAGATCCAGATTCTGCAAGTCAAGTGGTAAGATCTAAATATTTTTCTCATTAAGATGTCTCACCACACCAAGCTTGAGGGTAAGCTTGAAGGGGCTGATAAATTCCGAGCATGGAAGTATAGGATTGGGTTAATCCTAGAAGAGAATGAATTCTACACCTACACAAGTGAAGAGGTTCCGGTTCCAGAGGGAGATGAGGCTAAGGCCTTACATAAGAAGAAATTGGTCAAGGCCAAGACAATCATTGTAGATTCTATCAAAGACCATCTCATTCCACATGTATCTTCTCTAAAGACACCCAAGGAGATGTTTGATTCCTTAACCAAGATGATTGAAGGAAAGAACATAAATCATGTATGACTTGAGGAGATACAGGTATGTTTTGAAATATGCTCATGATTAAGTTTGTCTTCATATTATTGAGGTTAATACAATCTTGATTAATTTTAGACTTGTATTATCACCTTAGTAAAAGTATGAATGCATAGAAGACATTCATTGATTAGGGTTATGACACTTATGATTGTACTAATGCATTGTGGTGTTGTATGAGGATGATGTTGTCTGCTAACCTGAAAGGTACATCAAGAAAGACAAATCAAGTTCTAGATCAAGAATAAATGACCATGGTGACATGAAGACAAAGACTCATCCATAGCCATTAAAGCTATACTTACGAGGTATGTATAATTTGGTTCTACAATGCTTAACTTATGATATATGCAGGTTACTAGCACAAGGTCTCTAAATCATTGAAGAGAACAAAGAAGACATTGTTTGGGTATGTTAGACATAACTAGCAAACACGATAATCCAGGTATGTCTTTTCTGTATCAAGTTAGAATCCTACCTTGTGTTAGGATCTTAGATAAGTATACTTTTGTAATATTGATAATGATTATTCATGAAGTTATAAGTTTGAGTAATCATGGGTTTATGCACATTATGCTTCTTAGTTTGATTAATGATATGAAAAACTAGAAGAGTCCTATGGTCAAATAAGAATAAGCATGAGTAAAAGAAGTACTCCCTGAAACCTTGAATACTAACACTTGTGACAAATTACCTGTGTATGAAATGATCATGACCATCCATATTTAGAATCATAATGTTTTGATAGTATTGAGATTATACTAATGCATGTATGATTATGTAAGAGATCTTGAGGATGACATAATGATGACACTAGTGCACACTTAAGCATGCATAGTGGTCCAGGATGGATATAAGTTCAAAGACAGATAATCAAGGAAGCAAACATCAAGAGGGAGCACACTCTAGTAGTTCCTGCAAGGAAGCAAAGATTGAGAGGGAGTCCACCCAACAACCAAAAAAAGATAAGTATTTGAATTGTCATTTCTTGCATATATGATTACTTAAATAATGTTGTTCAATAATTTAGGATGTATATTATGCATATTAGAAAAGTTGCATTAATGAACAAGATACTACTAATATTCAAGTAATGGGTAAGTGGCCTATGGTACTGTACAACATTCCATTGCTACTTATCTAGAATGAAACCTCTTTGCTGACATGTTGGGAGTTGTGCACACTCTTAACAATGTTCTGGTAGAGATGGAAGGCATCTAGAAAGTTACGGGATATGGATAAATGTTGTATTGAAGCATTGGCTAAGATAATTGCATGACTGCATGACATATATCTTTATGTGTAAGAATTTGTTCTAAAAGCTATGAGATGTTTCTAATCATGCAATTGAACTTATCTTGTAGGAACGACCGTGTACCATCACCTACAAGAGAGACTTGTTTCGAAGAACAAGCGACAAAGACTCAACAACATTTGTTCCAGCAACAAAGTTCAAGAAAACTATCTATTGAAGATATTGAAGAATCTTAAGTTCCTAGGATCTGGGATGCAGTAATAGAAGGATGCCATGATCGAGGAATACCAGTCGATCATGAAGAATGATGTTTGGGATATGGTCCCAAGACCAGAAGGGAAGTCTGTTGTGACTTCCAAGTGGATCTACAAGATCACGCATGCTGCAGATGGTAGCATAGAGAAATACAAGGCAAGGTTTGTGGCTTCTCCCTGAAAGAAGGGATAGATTATGAAGAGACTTTTGCACCTGTAGCCAGATACACTTCCATCAGAACAATACTTGCTCTGGCTGCAGTGATGAAATAGAAGATACACCAGATGGATGTCAAGACAACTTTCTTGAATGGTGTAGTCGAAGAGGAAGTGTATGTGGAGCAGCCACTCGGATTTGAGACACATGACAGGGAGTCACATGTGTGCAAATTGAAGAAAGCCTTGTATGGCTTAAAGCAAGCACCCAGGACATGGTACGAAATGATAGACAACTTCTTGTCCAGTTTGGGATTTACCAAGAGTAAAGCAGATTCCAACCTTTACTACAAGGTTGAGGAAGGCAATCTAGTGATACTCTAATGTATGTGGATGACTTGTTTGTGACAGGTGAGGATAGATTGATTGCCGACACGAAGAGGAAGCTTGCTGCCGAGTTTGAGATGAAGGAATTCGGTATGATGCATTGCTTTCTAGGTATGGACATGTGGCAAAGTGCAGATGGAATCTTCCTTTGACAAGGGAAGTATGTAGTAGAGATCCTGAAGCAGTTCGGGATGATGGACTACAGGGCCATGGCCACACCTATGGCATCGAACCTGAAGCTATTGAGTGATGCTTCATCAAAGTCGGTTGATGCCACGATGTATCGTTAGATGATTGGGTGCTTGATGTACTTGACAAACACAAGACCAGATATTTGCTTTGTGGTGAACACCTTGAGCCAGTGCTTGACGAATCCTAGACATGTTCACCTGATTGCTGTAAAGCATTTTTTGATGTACCTGAAGGGTACAATTGATTATGGGCTTAAGTATGATATGAATAAAAAGTTTAACCTGGAGGGTTATGTTGATTTAGATTGGGCAGGTAGTGCTGCAGATAGGAAGAGCACTTCGGGGTGCTTCTTCAGTATGTGATCATGTGTAATCTCTTGGTTTAGTAGGAAGCAATCCTGCATAGCACTGAGTACAACCGAAGTAGAGTATGTCATAGCTTGTTCGGCTAGTTGTGAGGAAGTATGTCTAAGGAATCTACTGTCTGATTTATTTGATCTCCAAGTGGATGCTACTTGTATCTATTATGACAACTAGAGTTGTGTGAAGTTGTCTGAGAACCCAGTGTTCCATGACAAGTCGAAGCACATCGAGATCAAGTATCACTATATCAGGGATATGGTGCAGAGAGGAGCAGTGAAGCTCCAGTATGTTGCGACAGATGAGTAGATTGCAGATGTGTTGACCAAACCACTAGCTAGAGTGAAGTTCGAGTACTTCAGAGAGAGGATTCATGTTCTTCAGATAGAAGATACTTCGAGGAGGAAGTGACGGGACACATTTGTCGGAGCCATTCCAAGCATGGTGGTAGGAGGATCCTTCCCATGGATGTGGATGTAAGTGCTGTGTGATGAGCATCAGGACGATGCTCCTGATTTTTCTATGTATGATAATGATCAGGTTGATCATGTGTGATGAGAATCAAGACGATGCTCTAGATGATATGCATCAGGATGATGCTATATATGATGATGATTAGGATGATCATGTGATGATGATGTGCATCAAGATGATGCACCGTATGATGATGATCAGTATGATCATGAGCATCAGGATGATGCTTCGTGCGAGGATGATCAGGTTGATCATGAGTATCAGGATGATACTCCATGGCCATGGACAGGTTGTGTGATAAGCATATAATAGCACCCTTAGAGATTTGCAGATACTCTTACTAAGTTTTTCCTATGGCATATAATAGCTCCTTGGGAGATCTGGCAAATGCTCTTTCGAGGTTTTTCTTGGAGGGACATATAATAACGCCCTGGGAGATCTGGAAAATGCTCTTTCGAGGTTTTGTCCGTGGCATACAATTTCTCCCTGGGAGATCCGATAGGTTGAGTAGTAAGCTCGTAATCAATCCTAGGATGCTATTTTGAGGTTTTGATAGACCACATGTAATCAGTCTTGGAGATCCGATAGGTTTTGCTAGGCACGTAAAAGTCCTGGGATGCTCTTTAGAGATCTTGCAGGTCGCAAGACACTCTTTTAAGGTTTTGTGGAGGTCACATGTAATAGCTCCCTGGAGATCCGATAGGTTGAGTAGTAAGCTCGTAATCAGTCCTGGGATTCTCTTTCGAGGTTTTGTTGACGCACGTAATCAACCCTGAGGATTCCACAGGATGGAAAACTCACAGAGATGATAGAGACCTATAGGAGGCTAGGCCTACATCCAACATGAAAAAGGGATGGCTCTGTAGAACTTCCTATGATGAGAAGAATTGAGAGATAGCACCAGTGATCAAGATGAAGAGTACAACAACAGTGATGATGATGCTCCGTGATCCAGTAACGATGATCCAACTCCAGAATTGAAGACTTGTGCCTTTATGTATTGATGACCTGTGTCAAGAGAATACCTTCCTAGTTAAGAGGGAGTGTCGATGTATTTGTAACTTCAGAAGATATTCTCCTATGTATTATATTTGTACTTTATTGTATTCCTGTTGGAGATGTATTATTCCTCCAATCAGAAGTGTCATCATTTGTATTTGCAAGTGTTGCAAGTATTATTGTAAGTGTCGTAACTTATATTTGATGGGTTATTAGACCACCTTAGAGGGGTTGGCCCAGTATGGGTCAAAGGGTTATTAGAACACCCTAGTGGGGTCGGCCCAGTGACAAGTGGTAATGGGTTATTAGACTCTCATAAGGGAGGTCGGCCCAGTAAGAGTTAAAGGCAGGTCAAGTCATTGTATAAATAGAGAGTGTGACTCTCTCATTCTATTCATTCACACACTCACTCACTTCGCATTAGTGAGAGAGAGGAGGAGTGCACACAAGTGGAGGAGGAGTTGCTACTAGGAGACTATCTCTTGTTTTGAGGTTTGATATTTGTGATATTTGTATTGGTGCTCATTCTATCTCTGAGGAAGTTGCGGTGTTTTTCACCTTCTTGGTTTTCCCAGGTGAAATGCTTTGTGTCTCTTGTCTCTTGTGGTTGATATGCTATACATGTTGTTCTCTCAGTTAAGATCCTAGATTAGATTGAATTAAATGATGAAAAACTAACATGTGGTTCAATGGGACATATGGACATTATAAAACACCAATTTGGAATTATTTTGAGAGTTGGTAGGAGTTGGACTGCTGTGCTGATTGTTGGGTCTGGATTCCCAAATGGTGTAAGAACCTACCAAATTATACTTATGAAGGTTGGATGTGGTTTAGAGATCTGTTTGTGAACAACATCAACTTACATAAATTAATTCTGACAAACGTAACTCTTTTTATGCACTTTCTTGTAAAACAAGTCAAGGGCGCTACTGGGGATTGCATAGGTAGGAGATCTCCTGGCCTTTCCAAATAGGATGGAATGCACCCAAAAACTCAAGAAAAGAGAATGGGAGTTGTTAAAGATGTTATAAGGACCTTATAGAACTATCATATCATTAATTGGCAGCTTTGGTAAGTCATATAGTAAGATGTGCTAAAACTAGCTAGTTAAAAGTGCCTATTGAACTAGTCTTAGATTCTAGAGGGTAAAAACTCAGTAAAAAAATATAATACTTTGTTTTACAGAAATTAATGGCTCTTATAAGACTTAATAATACTCATATGGTTGAATCAAATTATTTTAGGAATATTTTGCAAGTTTATTACCTCCTTCATCCAATACACCTCCCCCTAAGCTAGTATTAAGCTAAAGTTAACTTCTGAAGGTGCCAAGACCAAAAATTTATACAAATATCAGTCAAAATTGAATGAAAGATCTGATATATTAATTAATTCACTTGCAGGTTGAAAACAGAGAGTTGGAGAGAATATTACAATCATTAGCACTCTCAGTGCACTAGAGGACCTCCAATAGCTAGAATTCCTCCCAATGGGAAGAGATTGAATGGAGATAGAGAAGAATGGTATGGATATCAGTATGGGAATTATATGAAGCTGCTACAGGTCAAAAGAACAGAGACCGGGGGTGCACTGGGCTCTTTGATAATTTATGAGCTCCTCCTTTAGAAATGAGAGCCTCCTTTCGTAGTGATATTCCAATGTCTTATTCACAAACTCTTATGGATGGTGAAATATTCTCTGGAAGTTGGATCAACTTCAATAGTCGCTGATATGGATCTGATAAGAAGCCAAACATTATTCTGGATCTGAAATGTAGATTGGAATCCTATTAAACCTTGGGGAAAATCTCCCAAGAAGTGTTGAGGCACATCATTCAACATATGAGTAGCTCAGATCTCTCAATATACTAGAACTCGAATTCTTCCATGGATTCAGGAGATTGGACCTGCAATAAAAATCTCATAGATTCCATGGAGAAGAATATATTAGAATAGAGAAGAAGAATAAAGAATAATGGGGCTCATCTCCCATTGGATGGCTAGGGCGCATCACCTTGCCTTGAGAAGCTAGAATGCTTCACTCATAAACTCACAATGACAAAAGTTCTGAAATGGAGTTGGAATCCTTCTTTTATAGAATTCATGTTGACTTGTTGAGAAAGTTACTTGGCTTGATGACCTGTGAGAGTGGGTCACCCATGAGTGGATAACCTTCCTTTTCTTTTGCTTGATGTCTTTCCTTCATTTGGAAACTGCCATCCCTTTGTTTCCTGCTTTTCTCTAACATTCCTTTTATTCCTTTTAGCAAAAGCGCCCTCTTTGCCTTTTCTGATTTGTTTCCTCTTTCACAAATTGGAAAGGCCACCCTTGGTCTTCATTTAGTTCTTTCCTTATTTTTATTTAGTTTACATTTCCTCCTCAAGGAAAGAATGCGCCCTACTTGCTTTTTCCATTGTTGCCAATTTCCTGCTCCCTGTTCCATTTTAGTAAGCTTATCTTCACGAGGGCGCCTTCTTGGCCACTTGTACACAAATTATAGAAATAATTAATTTTAAAATAATTAAAATAAATTTAATTATCCTTTCTACTAAACTTAGGATAATTTTAATCCTATGCTAGCAATAATGACATAAACTTTATCTCCTAGGGGTTATTTTGTCCTCTTTTCCCATGGTCACTGAATTAGCCCAAAATTAGGGACATGACAGTCCTCCCTTCCCAAAATTGCTTGTCCTCAAGCAAAATATCCCAGGAGTCCATCATGCTTTTACTGCACTACTCTGATCATAATCATCTCTCCAAAGACAAACAATTCCAGGATCCCATTGCGTGTATGACACTCCCATGGATTTGAATACCATCCAACAAAATCCATTGGGAAAAAGAAGGCCTAGATTCCACTGCTTCAACTGCAAGTTTCCGGGTAGCAGTGTCATGTGTGGAAAACTGTCCTCCCATGGAATTCTAAGATCCCACTGATCATACTGCATCTCACCAAAAATTAGTAACAAGAGAAAATCATCATCATATGAAATGTTAGGAGGGATGAAAACATCATACTGACACATTGGAAAATCATCCTTTCCAATACAACTCTAAAAATTTGAAGGCCCCTCAATCAAGATATGCAACTCTCCAATGTAGGGTTGAATCAAAGGAATACTATCCATCACGAAATATGCTTCCATAAAGTGAGGCCAAAACTCCACTAGTATTTCCATTCCAACTAAAAAGTTCTTATGTGACCAATGCACACAAGGAACAAGTGTGTTATCCATGAAACTCAAGTGACAAGAGTGAGGATCCCATGTCCTAAAATGTTGCTCCAAAATAGAGTAAGTTGTATCAAAATCAGTCATGTTCACGTTTCCCTCAAATAAAGAGGTATCATGGTCTCTATGGAACTCAACAGGTGCTCCCCTCTTCATCCAATTGCTCAACTCTTTGCCATTGATCCAAGGGTGCAAAAATCCATTAATTGACCCACACATTGAAGGTAAGTGTAGATCTGATTCCTCCTTGTCAAAAGTGGCTACACACACATGCATGGGATGCCTCAATTGCTGCGGGTTAAGGACCATGTCATCGGCCTCAATTTTAGGATCCTCCTGCTCATCATGTGACACCAAGAGGAAGAATCCTTTTACCCAATTTTCATTCCCAAAATTTGTGGTTGAATGTGAAGTGGGGAATGAAGGATGGTGAGCCATGCTTCTGAACATTTCATCCACTGAAGTTGTGGATGTATCCTCTCCATTGATGTTTGATCCATCTATGGTGAACTCATCTGCCTATTCCTTGGAAGAGGGACTTTCTTCAATGAACCTCTCAAGTTCATTCTGGACAAAATCATGTGCTTGTTTTTCATCCAATTTTTCTGCACATTCTTCAAGCACATACCGAATAGAATGCTCCTCATGGTCCACCCACTCATGAGGTTCATCCATGGAATTTTTTATGTCATTTACCCAAAAGGGATGACTCTCAGGAAAAATTGAGGATTCAATCAATTCTTGCCACTCTTGTTGGAATTGTTCTATCTTCATTGGTGATTCTAAGAGGGCATTTTGAGTGTATCTCAAAGAATCTCGGGTTGCCAACAACTCACCTTTGATATTTTAGTTCTCTTCTTCATATATGCAAATACTTTCTTCATCATGCGGTGATGATTCCTGCAACAACTCAACAAGCTCAAACATGTCATTTTTATCTAAAAGCAATTGTGAGAAATTACCTTTGATTGTGGACATTGCTTTATGGATATTCTCCATGGCTTAAAAGGAAGATTGGTCTTCCATTAAAGCATCTTCCCAACACAACTTTGACACTGAAGCATGAGTATCATGGAGAATTTTTAGGGCCTCTTGTATCTTATGTTCATCCATCTTCAATGACCCTGCAAGAAGATGAGGTTCTTGCAAATGTTCCTCCTCTTCATTTTCCATTACCATATCAATTTCATTCAATGCACTCAAGGTTTTGAAATCTGATCCATATGTTGTTGCTTCAATATATTCATCTTTTAGGTCCTCAAAAACATAATTTGGGCTGCAACTTAGGTGCTCATTCATCCTTGGTGGACTAGAAAGATCTTCTCTCAAAGTTTCAACCTTCTCCAACTCATGAACCCAAACATCTGAGGGCTCAACCATGCAAATATTTTCATCATACGTGGTTTCCACTTCAGTTGGACACATAGGCATATAAAAATAAGAAATTACTAACTCACCATGTGTCATGTTCTCCTCCTTATGTGGTGGAATTATGATGGCTTGTTCACCCACCCATTTCTCTGCTTCACACCCTACTGAGATGTGCTCAGTTTCTGCTTCCTTGTGAGGCTCAAGGGATGACTATAAATCTGAATTGTGTTCCTCTTTTGGATCAGATCCAAAATATGTCTCACCATCGTCAATCTGCACCATCTCTTCTGCACTTATCTTGAAATCAACCACAGAGAAATTGGGAGTGATTTCACCTTCCACATTACCAACAATCAAATGTTTGACTGTTGGATCTTCCACTGTGCATTGACCTTCTTCATATACTTCTTGGAGTAATGGGGCACCAACAAGGTATTCTTGGTCATTTATTTCCAAGCAACTTAATGTCTCTCCATCTTGTGTGGTGCTCCAATCACAACCTTTGGGCTTCCCTCTTGAAGGAAAAACAAACAGGCTCATAATGCTTGATCCTGCCAATGGCCTCGATGAGTCTTCCTTATTGATTACTTTTCCTCGAGATTGGGATGGATCCACATGCAGGGATGCAACTTCATCTTTAATTTTTCTTCCTTCTTCTCCACCTGAAGAACTAGGTGGATCTTGGTTTCTTTCCTTGATTTTGCATGGCTATGAGGACACATCTTCGTCCTTCTCTTCAAGCTTAGCTCATGGGAACAAAAATATTGTTCCCACTTCTTTGCACATATTCTCAACATTAAGTGCATCCATCCTTTTATTCTTGATCATCCTACCTACCTCAAGTTCACAGTAATCTTGAAAAGATAAGAGATCCTGGATCTCTTCCTTTAAGGCATAGTATTCCATGAGGTACTGGAATGATCCTTTCTTATTCCTTCCACTGATTGTTTTTCCATTAACAAATTCAGAAAAAGGTGGATCATATATCATGTCAACATCATAAATATGGTCGCATAAGTAACCTCAATTTACTCTTGGTAACTGAAAATCTCTGATAGAGACCACCTCTTCTTCATACTGTTCAAATTCTTCTTCCATCACTGGTAGGAGCCTCATACTGCAACATTGAAGATTTGATCTGCAATATTCTTCACCAGAGGGCTTATTTATTTCCACAGGGGTGGAGGAAAGTGCTCTGATGCCACTGTAATATCCCAACCAAGAATTTTCCAGAATACTATCTCCAACTTCCAAATTGATCAGGATTTTAACTAGTAATTTTTTAACAATTTCTTATGGTGTGCAAGGTGTAAGTGAGGAGTACTGGTTCATTGATCAAGGATGGTAGGGATGAATTTTGGTTCTGGAATTTATATGAGGAATGTAAATCAACAAGGTAAGTCAGGGACAATTACTAAGTCCTATGCACAAGGTACTGGAGCCTTTTACTTTTCAACAACAGACAAGTATGTTGCCTACTTCGAAGCTTCCTGGGCCTTCCAACATATGCATACAATACCGGGAAGGAATAAAGGTGAATCAAGATGATGTATGTGGTTCAATGGGACACATGGACATTATAAAAAACCAATTTGGCATTATTTTGAGAGTTGGTGAGGAGTTGGTAGGAGTTGGACTGCTATGCTGATTTTTGGGCCTGGCTTCCCAAATGGTGTACGACCCTACCAAATTCTACTTCTGAAGGTTGGATGTGGTTCAGGGGTCTGTTTTTGAACAAAATAAACTTACAGAACTTAATTCTGACAAATATAACTATTTTTATGCACTTTCTTGTAAAACTAGTCAAGGGAGCTACTAGGGATTGTACAGGTAGGAGATCTCCGGGCCTTTCCAAATAGGTCAGAATGCAACCAAAACCTCAGGAACAGAGAATGGTAGTATTTAAATATGTTATAAGGACCTCATAGAACCATCATATCATTAATTGGTAGCTTAGGTAAGTCATACAATAAGATATGCTAAAACTAGCTAGTTAAAAGTGCCTATTGAGTTAGTCTTGGATTCTGGAGGGTAAAAACTCAGTAAAACAATATAATACTCTGTTTTTCAGATATGAATGGCTCTGATAAGACTTAATAATACTCATATGGTTGAATAAAATTATTTTAGGAGTATTTTTCAAGTTTATTACCTCCTTCATCCAATACACCTCCCCCCAAGCTAGTATTAAGCTAGAGTTAACTTCTGAAGGTGCCAAGACAAAAAAGTTATACAAATATTAGTCAAAATAAAATTGAAATATCTGATATATTAATTAATTCACTTGGAGGTCAAAAACAAAGATTTGGAGAGAATATTACAATCATTAGCACTCTCAGTGCACTAGAGGACCTCCAATAGCTAGAATTCCTCCCAATGGGAAGAGATTGACTGGAGATAGAGAAGAATGGTCCAGTTATCAGTATGGCACTGATATGAAGATGCTACAGGTTAGAAGAACAAAGTATGGGGGCACACTGGGATCTCTGAGAAGTTCTGATCTCCTCCTTCAGAAATGAGAGCCTCCTTCTGTAGTGATCTTCCAATGTCTTCTTCACCAACTCTTCTGGATGGTGAACTCTTCTCTGGAAGTTGGATCAACTTCAATAGTGGCTGATATGAAACTGATAAGCAGCCAAACATTATTCTGGATCTGAAATGTAGATTGGAATCTTGTTAAACCTTAGGGCACATCTCCCAAGAAGTGTTGAGGCACATCACTCAATAGATGAGTAGCTTAGAGCTCTCAATATACTAGAACTTGAATTCTTCCATGCATTAGGGGGCTTGGACCTGAAATAAAACTCTCACAGATGCCATGGAGTAGAATAGATTAGAATAGAGAATAATAATAAATAATAATGGGGCTCATCTCTGTTAGGAACCCATGTCTTTACTTTGTTAGTATATTGTTGTTGGACGCATATGCTTTGTAAGTCGTCCCATAGTATTTGTTGATCAATAGTTTGTGTTATTGTTGTTGGCGCATATGCTTTGTAAGTCGCCCGTAGTATTGTTGATCCATAGTTTGTAGTGGCCCATGGTTTTGACCCATAGTATTGGTGCCTAGACTTAGTATATAAGTGTGTGTTGAGACCTATGAAGGCACCGTGAAGTTATTTGTATTGAGCTTGCTCATAGGAGGTTGCCCCCTCGAAGTGGCCTATGATCAATATAAAAGTGATTCTGAGTTTTGTCATTTCTGCTATTTCGCATATTCTTATTAATTAATTGTTGCAGGTGCTTCACATTTGGTATTAGAGCGCTTTCTTGGGCTCACTGGGTGAAATTTCTGCCAAATTTTTTTTTGCATTTGCTGTAGGTTCGGATTTGGGAATAATCCCTATCCGCTTAACTGTGGGAAGTACTTGGGCATAATCCCTGAAACTCATTGTGAGGAGTACCACAGGAACCCCGAAGTAGATGGCCCATTGAGAGGACCTGCCAGCGAAAAGGGAAACTACCCCTACCTGATTGACTAGTTCCCACCCATGAGGTAAACCAAGAGATGTCGTTTGTGGCAAAGCGGTTATCAGTTTTACCTGAGCCGTGGAGTGAGGGGCACTGCCCCAATACGCAAGCCATCAGACAGCATTGGTGACCGAGTGAAACCCCTGAACTGTTAGGAAGCCGCACATACCTGGGGTCCATATCTATTTTCAGCTGAACTGTTGTCGATCACTGCTGCGCCGTTTCAGATCCAGCCGTTCAAATCCATTTTGAAAGCCGTTCCAGATCCAGCCGTTTTCAATCCATTCAGCGCCATTTCAGATCCCTCTATTTTCGCTCACTTCTGGGCCGTTGCAGATTTATCTGTTTCAGATCCCTTCCGAGCCGTAGCCGCTCCAGTCTGGAAAAAAAAAAAAAACTCCTGGTTATGGTTGTCACCCATGCAGGAGCAAAAACCATGGAAGATGCACTTGCATCCATCCAAGCCAAACTCCAGGATCTGGATGAAAAATTTCTCGGCCTCCATCTTGAACATTCAGCTATGAACAACAAATGACAGTCCGAGTCTTCATCAGACAATAGGTTCTCTTCTTCCAACAATTTCTATGGTCCGAAGCTTGATTTTCCTCGCTTCAATGGTACTGATCCAACTGGATGGATCTATCGTGCAGAATAGTATTTCAGTTTGCATAATACTTTTGATGTCAACAAAGTTCCGCTTGCATCCTTTCATTTGGAACAGGAATCTCTTCAATGGTACCGTTGGTACATCAAGGCTCATGAAGAGCCAAAATGGCCAAACTTTTGCTAGCTCCTTTTGCAACGATTTGGTCCTAGTGCTTTTGATGACTTCACAGGAGCCCTCACTAAACTTCGCCAAATTGGCACTGTGAGAGAGTATCAAACCGAATTTGAGAAACTAGCCAACCACACTGAAGGATTGTCTGATGACTTTTACCGAAGTTGTTTTATCAGTGGTCTAAAGGATGCCATCCGCCCTGAGGTCAAAATGTTCTGTCCCAACACAATGATGGAAGCCCTAGGGTTGGCTAAGTTGGTCAAAGACAAGATTGCATCCCAACAACGCTCCAAGCCCACTTTTTTTTCCTTCTGTTAACACCCAAAAAGTGTTCACTACCTCATCTACCACATTATATGGCTCATTTGTCCATTTTCCTACCATATTTCCCTTAAAATCCCAAAAAATCCAACTAAAAAGCCTCCAAAAGGCCTAAAATGCCTCCAAAAGGCCACAAAACCCTTAAAATAACCTCAAAAAGGTTAAAAAACCCATTTTTCCTCCAAAAATATCCAAAATTCCTCTAAAAATAGCAAAAACCCCCTAAAAAGGGAAGAAAAATATAAAATAATGAGGAAAAGGAGGAAAAAACCCTATACAGCTGCCCAAAACCATGTGTTTCCCAAAACCATGGGTCAGCACTCCACCACCAAAAAACTATAAATAGGTGATGGAGATCCCTTATTCCATATCCACAATCATAAGCACCCTTACTCTGCCAAAATCTCTCTTGAAACCCTAGTTCACCATTGAACTACTTTCACCTTGAGAGCCACTTTTGGCCCATTCCCACCATTGGAGAAGGAGAAGGAGCACATTGGAGCTTGGAGCAACCCTCTTGGGACATTGCAAGGAGCTTCATCAACCTTCACATTGAAGGTAACTTTAATACAAAAAAGCCATTCTTTACATCTTTTGTTTATGTTTAATGCACAATGTTTACAATAGTTTATATCTTTGTTTTAGCTTAATAAGTTACATCTACTGAACTGCTACTAAGGAGTCCATTCTCCTTAGTAGGTGCTCATTTGCACAAGCTAGGGGTAAAACCCTAGCTACAGTTTTGGCGACTCCGCTGGGGATTGGATTTCTGGTTTCCGTTTATAATTTTTTCCCTTTCGGCTGTCCCTTTCGGCCGCCGTACATCGCATTTTTTCCCTCTGCAGTCGCGTCCCGACCGCATCTTTCAGGCCTTTACCTGCGACCCGACCGCGGCTCTCAGACTGATTCCGACGCCCCGCCGGCGGATTCAAGTCTGTTACCTGCGATCCGACCGCGGCTAATCAGCCTGTTTGCTGCGATCTGACTGCGCCTGTCGGCCACTTTCCCGCGTCCCGACCGCGTCTTTCAGCCTCTTTGCCGCGACCCGATTGCGTCTTTTTCCCTGTTTCCTGCGTCCCGACCGCACCTGTTGGTCCGAAAGCCGCGACCTGACCGCGTCTGTTTCCCTCAAACCCGCGGTCCGCCTGTTCCGATTCGCCACCGACCCGTGGTCTGATTTCTGCATTTTTCCCTGTTTTGAGCCCAGCCCCTTTTGCTGCAATATTTTCTGCATATGAACAGCCCTCTGTCCTACCTGCAGCCTCACTCCCTTACAGCCTTTCTACAACACAATTTCTGTTCCCTTTACAGAATCTTTTTAAAATTTCAGTGTTTTTAATTCAGAAAATTTTGCAAGTTAAAGTTTCAATTCCAGCATTATTGATAGTTAGAAGTTGCCCCCCTTGTGGCACTTCTATTTTGGGTTCATCACCTCACGAGCACACACTCTGTCACATAAATCAAGTGAGCCTTAAAAAGTACCTAATTGAACCAACATTCTAACCCCACTTGGGGAACCCAAAAGAATCATTGTAGTTAGGTAGGGTCGGGGGGATAGGCTTCCAATAACACCCCTCGGTCACTTACACTTGAGACATAGTTGTTGTCCAAATAGGGAACCAAAATCCCCTAGTACTTTTTGGCACGGTCATGACCAGTTTATCAGAGGGCCTCTCCCTTAGGAGGGTTGAAGTCGGGAGACTGGTTCCGGAGGCCTGAGTGGAATACCGCACTCCATTCAGTAACCGAAGGGCTACCTTTCGTGGTTCGCGGGATATCCCTGTATAGGGGTATTGCGGTCAACGAACTAAACGACAGATTCACCTTTCTGGACGTGTCATGAACGGGGTATCTTAGTTGCCATTCTTCTAGGATTGACTACCCGGTGTCCCTCCTGGTAGGGGGATATCATAGCCACTTGGCTTTCCTACTCTTATTGTCTGACTTGGATTTCATCACCTTGCAGAGGATATGTTTAGTTGAGTCAGAATACTTTTAGTTAGGTGTTTGCATGCTCCTTTACCTCCCTTTGGTCTAGTGAGTCCACCATTTTTTATTTTTAGGAAACCTGCTGCTTGTTGGTATTCTGACCATCTTTGTTGTTACTCCACCTATTGTAGCACAGCTGTTGCAGTGGGTGTTTTGAGTTGGTTGTTGGCCTGAGTGCCTTGTTTTTAGCTCTCCTTCTGCACACTCGGTTGCATTAGGCTTTTTTGAGCTGTTTTTACTCACCTCAACCCATAGAGATTAGACACCATCTGTCACCATTGAGTCCCCGAGACATTCTTGGTGCCTCAGGGGCGAGCCCCCACAGCACGGTTCACTTGACACCACCCGTCAGAGATTCCGATCATCATCCGTTGATACCACTCATCACAGATCTAGAGCCTTGTCACTTGACTCCACTCGTCAGCGACGTAGGTCTCCGTCACCAGATATTGACGCACCTTACTTTACCTCCGATTCTGAGACAGAGTCTGAGAACCCTATTTACACTGCCCCTACTAGCCGCATGGCTGGCACGACTTCCACTCCTTTTGTTATAAGGACCATTGGTGGCAAATCCACCACTACACCAGTTACTACACCTGTTTTGGGCATGCCCTCCATGGGACCCCCATCTACCGTTCCCCTCACGGTACCTATTCCCGCAGCGGGAATCCCTATCCCCACTACATCAGTGGTTCACACTACACACGGTGGTGCTGGACCATCCTCCACCACCTTAGTTCCCCCACTTGGGGGCACCATCCCAAATCCTGTCCCTCCACTTGGGGGCATTGGCCCCAACTTGGTCCAACCCACTACTGTGTCACATCCTCTTTCCAGTTTTCCATTCATGGCTAGCCTCAACCTACCTGACCTGGCCAGATTGACCAACGATCCTATTCGACACGACCCTACGTGGCCTCATATGCCTACCAAGCTCCCCTCGGACATCCCTAAGTTCAAGGGCAAGGCAGGTGAGGACCCCAGAAACCATATCATGTCTTTTCATCTATGGTGTTCCTCCAACTCTATAGTGGACGACTCTGTTCGCCTCCGTCTCCTACAGCGCACCTTCACTGGCTCTGCAGCCAAGTGGTATATCGAGCAACCCCACGGGACCCATGCCACCTTTGCTTCCCTTGCCTCGACCTTTCTGCAGTTCTTCCAGTTACCTGTCCGCTATGACGCGGGCGTTGAGATCCTCCTATCTTGTAGACAAAACACGGCTACCCATATCACGGACCATATCCATGAGTGGCGTCGACGCCGTAGCTTATGCAAGATCAAACTAGACGACCGTATCTTCCTCGATTGGTTCCTTAAATCCCTTCTCCCTGTTATTGCTAAGGATGTGGCATCAGAAAGACCCCAGTCTGAGGAAGAGGCCATCCTTAAGGCTCAACAGTTTGACCTCATTTACGCCCAGTCGGGTTACCTTTATACCATTATACCTGACGCCCCTCGCGGCGAGTCCTCCCAGCATGATGTGCCGGGGGCATCCCACGCTGCAGACGGCATCATTGGCCGGGTTTCTTCGCATCCTCAACCATTTTCTATAGCACGTCCTACCCCTGGCCCTGACCTTTCACGGGCCACCTCACAGTCTGGAGCAACCAACTCGTATGCTCCCATGACACATCACCACCACCATGGACCCTCATGTCCTCCTCAATGCTTCGGTCATGCGACTCCCGCTTATGCCCCCCCAGTCGCACCTCAGCCTTACTACCATCAGCAGGCTGCCCCAGCTCCTACGCCTTCACAAGCCCAACCCACTTATTATCCACCACAGGCAGCACCTGCAGCAAACCCACAACCTGCTCCGCAGCCATATCAGCAACCCCCTCAAGTTGCTGCACCTGCTCAGCCTCAACCTGCATATCATCCACCGCAGCCTGCTCCCACACCTGCGCAACCTCAGAATCCACCTGCTTCCCAAGGGCAAGTTTACGCCCAACAAAACCCGCAGCAAAACCAAAACAACCAACGTAACCAGGGTCAACAGAACTGCGGCAAGGGCCGTAATCGGGGGAATAACCAACCTGCAGACCAAGCTGGACAACCGGCGAATCCCCCCGACAATAATAATGCAGCCCCTGCTAACCAAAACCCTGATCGCCCGCCCAAGCAATCTAAAAACCCCAATTTGCGAACAAACCACCCTTGTTCTATTTACGGGGTCTATGGCCACTACACCCATGCTTGCCCACACTTGGAGCGAGCTAGGCAACTCTGGGTTGACGATGCCCACCGCCAAGGGCAGGCAGCTCCTCAGGCGCCTCTTAACCCCCCTCAACCTCAGCAGACACCTTTGGTGCTGCAAAACCCATTACCAACCCAAGGCGTCGTGAACACTCAGCCATTGGCTCCCCCTCAAGCCAACATGCAACCCCAACAGCAGATCACGTACGCTTCTCCCGATCAACCCATGTTTGACGCGGGAACTCACCACTTGTTGATGATGTCATCCGCTGATGTCAACCTCCAGACTCGTCGAAACCAGTATGGCTCCACCACTGACGTACCTCCCACTGATAAACCTACTAACGCTCATCCCACCGATCAAGCGTTACGTATTCCCCCACCTCCACTAGATGGCGCTCCCAAAGCCCCTCGTTTCCCACTTCGCCGTATCAACAATAACCCCAATGCGCGCGCTGCGTCAAACTACAACATTGTAGACGACCTAGCCCAATATCCCGCAGCCATGTCTGCGTTAGAAGTCTTGAAGAATTGCCCTTCCCAGCGCAAGACTTTACTCTCCGCCATTAGGGGGATTGACCCAAATGATTCGAATTTGATGGCATTTGATCTAGACCAGTCTGAACCTCGCCTGCCTTCCACCCTAGCATTCCAAGTTTCTGTTTCCATTCAGAATCTTGTCATCCATCGATGCATCATCGATGAAGGTGCCTCCACATGCGTCATGTCTACATTCGTGTGGCAGAAGTTGGGATCCCCCACTCTCCAACAGTCCACCACTGCATTACGCGCCTACGACGGTCGTTCGGCTCAGCCCCAAGGCCTCCTAGCCAATGTCCCCATCCAGTTAGGTGGTAAAACTGTCCTTATCGACATTGAGGTAATCAATGCCCAATTGGATTATAACCTTTTACTTGGCCGCAGCTACATGTATGCCATGCGGGCCGTTGCCTCTTCCGTCTTTCGCACCATGATGTTCCCCCATGAGGGACGCGTGCTTAAGGTTGACCAGCTCACCTACTATGATCCCAGTGCTCCCGCGGCACCTAAAAATGTTCTCCCCATGGTTGAACAACCCGTTTCTCGTGCCACCACCTCGTTTGTTTCCTCTACGGGGCCTGGAGTCTACTCAGATGCGCCGATGACCTCCACCTTTCAATCCATTCCTCCCCCGGCATCTACGCCCAACGTGTCTGACTTATGTACCTTGTCCCATGATAGCCAACCACCTAACAATCAACCACCCTTGTTTCCTAAACCACCATTGGTACCTAGCCACATTGGTGTTACACCGATCCATACCATCCCCTTTCTAGTCCCTCCATCGGGAGTAGTAAGCGCCCCGGTTATGGCTACCCTTAGCCTCCCAGGGTTAACCTTGGGATTACCCGTCTGGTACCTTTCGCCTCCCGTTCGCCCGTCGACACCCGATGTCGTCCTCCAACCGGTGCAACCCATGGCTACTACCACTCAGCCACCCCCCGGTGTCTCTACCCCTTCGTCCTCCACGACTCCCCCTCCTCCTCCCAACTCTATTGGGGGCAGAGGGCCACAACCTTACACTGCTGTCCCACCTCCCAAGACAGTAAAAAACCCTCCAGTATTTCGTGCTCCTCCCAAATGCTCGCTGTGCGACGAGTTGGGCCATGCGACCCACCAGTGCCCACAGTTACCAGCATTACAGAAGCACATGCAGATGCTCAACGATGACCCTAACATCCCAACTGTCGAACTAAATCCCACTCCGAAGCCTAAAGATAAGTCCCTACGTACCAACCCCCCCTGCGCCATATGCGGTATTTACGGGAATTACTCACACCATTGTCCCGATCTCCCGGATTACAGAGCGGCTCTCTATGAGATGAGCAATCTGGATCTCGAGACGGCACCACCTACTATTGAGGAGATATACCCCCCGGTCTCTTCCCCTTCTGGAGAGGTTAATATCATCTATATGATCTCTTCAACCACTACCCCCTCGTCAACCGATTTGACGACGCCAATTTTCCGTACTGATGAGGAAGTTCTTGAGGCCCTTACTGCCCCGGATTACCCCTGGGATGACATGCACCACCGTTCCTATTTTATCCCAGCAGAATCCTCCTCTAGCACAGCTACCCAATTCACAATTGAGTCCAAAGACTTCCTCCCCACCAAGGTCGACTGGTTCAAGCACCCTATTCCTGCTCCTGACGCCTTCGAGGAGGGTAACATGGCCAACATCTCACCCGTTATCCACATAGATATCTCTGACCCCCCTGGCGTCAATGAATGCATTGCCTTAGGAGCCTCCTGCAGTGAACAAGAGATTGAGGAGTACAGAAAACTCTTCCGAGAATTCTGTGATGTCTTTGCCTGGTCCTATACAGAGATGCCTGGTCTTGATCCCGCCATTATCGAACACCACATTGACACATGGCCTGATGTACCCCCCGTCCGTCAGAAGCAGCGACCCATCCATCCCTCAAAACTCCCCGCTGTCAGAACCGAGATTGAGGAGTACCAAAAACTCTTCACAGAGTTCAGTGATGTCTTCGCCTGGTCCTTTACTGAACTGCCTGGTCTCGACCTTGCTTCCCACGAAGGGGACCTTGTCCTCGCCTATGACCAAGCCCACGACAAAACCGGTAAAGGGAAGTTTGAATCCATGTGGCAGGGCCCTTACATTGTGAAGACTTGTCTCGGCAAGGGGGCATATATCTTAGCTGACTCCGAAGGTCACCCTTTGCGCAACCCCCGTAATGGGTTGTATCTTAAGCGTTTTTACCCGTAAATGAAACCGCGGCCTCATTGGTCCGCATTGTACAGTTTGCTCTCTTTTTGTTTTTCACATTTTTTCCCAGCATCTTACATTCATCCTTTTTGCATGACCACAGATGGACCATCTTCCACCTTGTTACACTGGCTTTGCTGATAGCGCAAGCCGCTGGTCTCCCAACCTGGCTTCTGCAGCATGGGTCTTGTACTCCCCTTCCAACGAGATGATTCACCTTGACGGAATATGTATAGGCGCTGCTACCAATAACCAGGAAGAGTATGATGCTGTGACTGGTCTCTTGACTGCCGCCCTCCAAATGGGCATATGTCACCTTCATGTGTTCCTTGACTCCCAGCTACTTGTCTCCCAGCTCAACAACTGCTACCAGGTGCGTGATCCCTGCCTTTTTAGAAAATTCTTGCGCACAAAACAACTCAGCCGACAGTTTGAATCCATCACCTTCACACATGTCCCCAGAGCCCAAAATAGTGTCGCAGACCAAATGGCCAACAACATCCTAGACTGGCATATCAATCACACCATGTAACATCATGCATCACAATCCCATAGCATCTCATAAAAATATATAAAAACCCAAAAAGATTGCATCGCATCAACATTTGCATCCATGTACATAAACCACATGCATATCCATAGGGGCATCCACGTGCCTAAATCATACATACATCATAAAACTCCATAAAATACACAAGGGGCATCCACGTGCCTAACATCCTAACCTACTTGCATCCATGTGCAATGTAAACATATCATAACACATAAAACAACATCATACAAAAAGATGCATCCACGTGCATATATATATATATATATCAAAAAATATACATGTTCAGTGCTATACATGTCCTGAGTACCCCTGTACTCAGCTATACAAAAAATGACTATACATCCCTAAAGCCTCATCAAAATACATGCCGTAGCTACAAAACTCGGGGGGAGTCCCCTGCACTCCCTAATGGGAGTCGTATCCTGCATCACTGCCTGCATCGGCTGCCTCTGAGTCCTCCCCTCGCTCCTCCTCCGGCAAGTCCTCCTCTCCTCCGGCCTCCTGTGCCCGTACCCGGTCCACTAGGACCGCCACCCGGATCGCGATGGATCTGAACTCTCGGGGCGCCATCATGCAATCCTGCACTACAGCGGGATCAATATCCCGCCATCCCTCGTCGGTCACCCCTATCAACAACCGATCTAGTAGTGCCCGCACAGACTCCAGTGTCCCCTCCGCATCACGGCGACGGACCTCACCTCGCCCCGGCAGAGCTGGGACGGCCACAATACCCCTCCGTGCCACATGTCCTGGAGGCGGTCTCGGGCCCACATCTGCAAAATCACCCATATGTCAGTCACAGTATATCCATCTCCTATCATATAAATAAAACTTGACATACATAACATGCAACAAAAACACATACGTACCGTCAGGACCCCATGCCTGTCATGGTGCTCGTGGCGCCTCCGGATCTCCCATGAAGTCCATGTCCCGATACGGGAAGTCATCCAGTGTCAATGGTATCTGGAGCCACTGCAGGTACAACTCCTGCGTAAAGTACCTGCCCACATCGCCGCCGCCACGGCGGCGCATCATCTCACCCCACCGCACCATCCGCGGCTCCCTCATACCTCCTGCCCTGATCGACACCCGTGGCCGCAGTGTGGGTACCCTCTCCATAAAGAAGGCACACAAGAAGGAACCAAAACAAAATCCCTTGCCCTCTTCCTTCGCTGCCATCAGCTGTCGCTGAACGCAGGTCAGGAACATCTGGCCCCACGCGTAGTACACCCCATCCAGTACGACCGCCTATACTGCAGGCTCCTCGACCAACTCCTATCAAGTGTTTGTCTTAAACAGAGATGCAAGCACGTAGAGAAAAGGGGCTTTGCTATAATTATGATGAGAAATTCACTCAGGGACATAGATGTGTTCAACAAAAGCTCTATCTCTTGGATGTGGATTCTTCGCCTGCCTCTGAAATTGGTGACGAAGATCCAGAAACAATGGATGCTCCAGTCGACATTTAGGAACCGCCTATTGACCCTTCGTCTCAGGATGACCAGCCAGAGATATCTCTCCATGCTTTAGCTGGAATCACCACCCCCCAAACAATGCGGGTCAGGGGTTACTTCAAGAAGCTTCCTCTTACAATACTCATTGATTCTGGTAGCACTCATAATTTCATTGACCCTCGGATCGCCAAACAAGCTGATTGTTTTATCCATCCTTGCTCCAACTTTGAAGTCATGGTTGCCAATGGGGGCACCTTACCTTGCAAAGGGAAGTGTCGAAATGTGCGTATCTCTATGGGAGATTATAACTTGCGCTCTGACATGTTTGCCTTGACCTTAGGTGGATGTGATGTGGTTTTGGGCGCTCAATGGCTACGCACACTTGGCCCTATCTTAGGGGATTTTGCTGAACTTTGGATGCAGTTTTCCCTCAATGGACAAAAACACACACTGACAGGATTACAACCAAGTTCTCTCAGCATCATCAGTTCACATCGCATGGAAAAACTCCTCAAGAAGAATTCGCATGGTGTCATTGCTCAGATCCATTCCATTTAGATGCAACCATCAGCGGTCTCCACTACTCCTTTGGATCTACAACAAATTCTGGATCGGTATACAGGTGTCTTTGCTGAACCAGTGGGATTGCCACCTTCCAGGCCAGAAGACCATCGTATTCAGCTCCTTCCTGGCAGCGTTCCTCCCAACATCAGGCTCTATCGCTACCCATTTCACCAAAAAACGGAGATCGAAATGCTCGTTCGGGACTTATTGAAGCAAGGTATTATTCGCCCAAGCACTAGTTCCTTTTCTTCTCCAGTTCTTCTTGTCCGCAAAAAAGATGGGTCATGGCGCCTCTACATTGACTTCCGAGCACTTAATCACCTCACCATCAAGGATAAGTTTCCAATTCCTGTTGTTGATGAGCTTCTTGATGAGCTTCATGGGGCTCACTTTTTCTCCAAGTTGGATCTTCGTTCTGGGTATCATCAAATTCGGGTTCATGAGGATGATATCCCTAAAACAGCTTTCCGCACACATGATGGCCATTATGATTTTTTGGTCATGCCCTTTGGCCTCACTAATGCTCCTTCCACATTCCAGGCCTTAATGAATAAAATATTTCGACCCTACTTGCGGAAATTCATTCTGGTATTATTTGATGATATCCTCATCTACAGTAAAACATGGGATGAACATCTCCAGCATTTGGATCTTGTCATGCAACTTTTCTCTAACCATCATCTCCACGCCAAGCAGTCTAAATGTGTTTTTGGACAGAAGGAAGTTGAGTATCTCGGGCACATTATCTCAGCACAAGGGGTTCGCATGGATCCTGCCAAAATCGATGCCATGAACAATTGGCCGCATCCTCAGACACTCAAGAGCCTTCGTGGTTTTTTGGGGTTGACTGGATACTACCGCAAGTTTGTCAAGGATTATGGGAAGATTGCAGCTCCATTAACTGCTCTATTGAAAAAGGATGCTTTTACATGGACACATGCTGCTCAGTGTTCATTTGACAAACTAAAACAAGCTATGTGTACTACACCTGTTCTAGCTATGCCCAATTTTTCCAATCCCTTCACTATTGAGAGTGATGCTTGCGGCAATGGACTTGGTGCTGTTCTCCTTCAAGATGAACACCCCATTGCGTTCACCAGCAAATCCCTTTCAGGTAAGAATTTAGCTGCCTCTACCTATGAGAAGGAAAAGATGGCTATTTTGCATGCAGTACAGAAGTGGCGACCATACCTATTAGGGAATCATTTCTGCATCAAGACTGATCACCAGAGTTTGAAATATTTCTTGGAACAGCGTGTCTCCTCCCCAGCACAACAGAAATGGGTTAGCAAACTCATGGTTTATGACTATGAGATCACTTACAAGAAGGGTAAAGCCAATATTGTGGCAGATGCTCTTTCTCGCACATTTGATGCCTAAGGTTCTCTTTCAGCTATTTCTATGCTTGTTCCAAATTGGTTGCAATCTGTTCAATAGGGTTATGTCAATGAATCTTCCTTATCTCAAATCATCCAACGCTTGACCAACAACCCTTCTGCTGTACCACATTACTCTTGGGATGGTGCTTCTCTGAGATACAAGGGTCGTCTGGTGCTTCCCCAGAGCACAGATCTTCAACAGGCTGTCTTCTATGAACTCCATGCTTCTCCATCGGCAGGGCACTCTGGGTTCCTCAAAATGTATGAACGGGCACGGCGTAACTTCTTTTGGCAGGGCATGAATAGGACAATTCAACAAATGGTGGCCGAATGTGATACCTGCCAGTGCAATAAGGGTGAAATAACACTCCTTCCAGGATTGCTCGAACCCTTTCCCATACCTACATGGATTTGGACAGATATTTCTATGGATTTCATTGAAGGGCTCCCTAAATCTGGTGGGAAGATAGTGATTCTCGTTGTGGTTGATTACCTCTCCAAATATAGTCATTATTGTGCTCTCAGCCATCCCTATACAGCCTCCTCAGTCGCTCAAATTTTTCTGGACCAGATCTTTCGTCTTCATGGCATCCCTTCTTCCATTGTCTCAGATCGTGATGCAACTTTCACCAATCATTTTTGGACAGAACTATTTCGCCACACTAGCACCAAACTGAAGATGAGTTCAAGGTATCACCCACAAACAGATGGTCAGACTGAAATTGTCAATAAATGCTTGGAAAATTATCTTCGTTGCTTCACCTCTGAACAACATCAATGGGAAAAGTGGCTCCCTCTCGCTGAATGGTGGTACAATACCTCTTACCACACTGCCTGTAAAATGACCCCATATGAAGCAGTTTATGGTCAAGCACCTCCAGTTATTCTTCCATACACCCCCAACAGTTCACCAGTTCAGGAAGTTGACACGGTCCTTCGAAACCATGATCAGATTCTTTGCATTTTGCGGGACAATCTTCACATGGCAAGAAATCGCATGAAGCAACAAGCTGATCAACACCATTCTGAGCACACTTTTCAAGTAGGCGATATTGTTTTTCTTCGTCTCCAGCTATACAAGCAATCCTCCTTGAAACTCAAAGGGTGTCATAAGCTCTCTCCAAAGTTCTATGGGCCATATCGGATTCTTCAGAAGATTGGGTCCGTTGCTTATAAATTGGAACTTCCTCCTTCTTCCTGGATTCATCCAGTCTTTCATGTCTCTTGTCTGAAGAAAGTTCTTGGCACCAACATTAGTGGACAAACGATTTTACCTGAACTGGATAATGAAGGATCCATCCTTTTAGAGCCGGAGGCCATCCTCAATCGGTGCACTTGTCAGCTTCACTCTCGCTCTATCACAGAGGTCTTAATTCAGTGGCATGGCATGCAACCAGAGGATGCTACATGGGAACCACTCCTTCAGATTCAACAACAATTTCCACATCTAAAGCTTTGAGGACAAATCTTTTTTTAAGGGGGAGGGGATGTTAGGAACCCATGTCTTTACTTTGTTAGTATATTGTTGTTGGACGCATATGCTTTGTAAGTCATCCCATAGTATTTGTTGATCAGTAGTTTGTGTTATTGTTGTTGGCGCATATGCTTTGTAAGTCGCCCGTAGTATTTTTGATCCATAGTTTGTAGTGGCCCATGGTTTTGACCCATAGTATTGGCGCCTAGACTTAGTATATAAGTGTGTGTTGAGACCTATGAAGGCACCGTGAAGTTATTTGTATTGAGCTTGCTCATAGGAGGTTTCCCCCTCGAAGTGGCCTGTGATCAATATAAAAGTGATTCTGAGTTCTGTCATTTCTTCTATTTCGCATATTCTTATTAATTAATTGTTGCAGGTGATTCACAATCTCCCAATGGATGGCTAGGGCGCATCACCTTCCTTGATAATCTAGAATGCTTCACTCATAAACTCATAATGACAAAAGTTCTGAAATGGAGTTGGAATCCTTCTTTTATAGAATTCATGTTGAACTGTTGAGCAAGTTACTTGGATTGGTGACCTGTGAGAGTGGGTCACCCATGAGTGGATAACCTTCCTTTTCTTTTGCTTGATGTCTTTCCTTCATTTGGAAATTTCCATCCCTTTGTTTCCTGCCTTTCTCTGACATTCCTTTTATTCCTTTTAGCAAAAGCTCCCTCTTTGCTCTTTCTGATTTGTTTCCTCTTTCACAAATTGGAAAGGGCGCCCTTGGTATTCATTTAGCTCTTTCCTTCTTTTTATTTAGTTTCCATTTCCTCCTCAAGGAAAGAATGCACCCTGCTTGCTTTTTCCATTGTTGCCAATTTCCTGGCCCCCGTTCCATTTTAGTAAGCCTATCTTCATGAGGGCGCCTTCTTGGCCACTTGTACACAAATTATAGCAATAATTAATTTTAAAATACTAAAATTAATTTAATTATCCTTTCTACTAAACTTAGGATAATTTTAATCCTATGCTAGCAATAATGACATAAAATTTATCTCCTAGGGGTTATTTTGTCCCCTTTTTCCCATGGTCACTGAATTATCCCAAACAAAATTGGGGACATGACAACATCGCTATAGAATTGCTACTAGACACCACTACTCTATAACAATGCTTATTCATGCTTGAACAAGTAGACTAGGATCCTCGTGTGGCACTCCAAATGATCAAATTCACAAAGCATCGGTTGAAATCCCATTACGACACGCATGGACGCCCCCACTCTTTCAAAGAGGGAGACCTTGTCCTTGTCTACGACCAAGCTCATGATAAATTGGGCAAGGTAAGTTTTTAGTCCATGTGGTAGGGACCATATGTCATGAGGGCGCCTTCTTGGCCACTTGTACACAAATTATAGCAATAATTAATTTTAAAATACTAAAATTAATTTAATTATCCTTTCTACTAAACTTAGGATAATTTTAATCCTATGCTAGCAATAATGACATAAAATTTATCTCCTAGGGGTTATTTTGTCCCCTTTTTCCCATGGTCACTGAATTAGCCCAAACAAAATTGGGGACATGACAACATCGATATAGAATTGCTACTAGACACCACTGCTCTGTAACAATGCTTATTCATGCTTGAACAAGTAGACTAGGATCCTCGTGTGGCACTCCAAATGATCAAATTCACAAAGCATTGGTTGAAATCCCATTACGACATGCATGGCCGCCCCCACTCTTTCAAAGAGGGAGACCTTTTCCTTGTCTATGACCAAGCTCATGATAAATTGGGCAAGGTAAGTTTTTATTCCATGTGGCAGGGACCATATGTCATCAAACACTACCTTGAAAAGGGGGCATACCTCCTTGCTAACTCAGAAGGTCAACTCTTGAAGAACCCCCGCAATGAGTTGTACCTCCAGATATTTTACACTTATTCCAACCAAACCCTTTGTTCATTATATTATAGTTTTTTCCCTTTTTTTCAAGAAAGAGCCTTATGGTTGGTTTCCTTGATCTTATTATATGGATCTTTATCCTACCATATATGTTGGCTATGTTGATGGCACAAGTAGATACTTCCCAAATCTCCCTCAGCTACATGGGCACTTTATTCTTCGCCACTCATCCTGGTTCACATCAATGGCAGGTGTGTTGGTGTAGCCACCAATAAACAAGTGGAATACGATGTTGTGATTGGTATTTTGAATGATTCCCGACACATGAGCATTCATCACCTTCGTGTTTTCCTCAATTCCCAGTTGCTTGTCGCATAGTTGAATAAATATTATCAGGTATGACAATCATTTCCTCTTTAGAAATTTCCTTAGCACTAAAAAATTGATTAGATTGTTTGAATCCATTACATTCAATCATGTCCCCATGAGTTTCAATAGTGTAGCAGACCAAATAGCTAGCAATATTATAGAGTTGCACATTAATCATCAAAAGTAAAGAAATAAACCTTTCACATGCATTTCATATAATTTTGCATCCATATATAAATAACCATCACATACATAAAATCACATAATAAAGAGGCTCGTAAATATATATAAAAAGTTTGTATCCGTGTGCATATGGATATATATGTCATATGTCCAAAATATAGTTATGTCTACAGTAAGGAACCCCAACAACTCTGTAAAATAGGACATCGGTAAAAAATCCCCATGCTCATAGCATGGGGGGAAGCTCTACATGCTGCCGACTAGTCATCATAATACTGTGAGGCCTCATCCTTAGTCTCATCATTATTTCTAGTAGAACTTATGCAGGGTACATCACCCCATGTTAAATCTCAAATGGCCTCAATAGCCACCACAATCTGATGCATGATCGGTCGCCACTATGTTGGATCCTGGAAACATATAGCGATCAGATTGTCATCGAGGTTTTGCCAACCTTCATCTGCAACCCCCTCTAGTAGTTGATCAATATCCATATGTATCTCATCTAGGACTACCTCAACACTCCTACGTTGTCGTTGCGCATAAAGGGCATGACCAATACCCTCAACCCTGCCACAACGCCTCTGGTAATCCGCCGAAGGAAGTGCCCCCACATATGCGCACACACATGACAAGTCATCAGTACCAATATCATATAAAACCTAGCTATCAACTATGCTAGTACTGTAAGCACAATTTTAAACATCATGCATACATACCATTAGGACCCCAAGCCTAACCAAGAGGGTGAGGTAACTCGGGGTCTCCCCTGTAGTCCATACCCGCGTAAGGATAGTCCTCGATCAAAATGAGAAGTTGTTTCCATTGTACGAAGAAATATTGACCGAAGACTCTATCAATCACACCTCCACCCTCTTGGATCATCATATCCCCCCATATCCTCATCTTGATCTCCATAGACCCACTATCTCTCACAACAAAGTGAGGTCGTAAGATAGGTACCCTCTCAAAAAAGAAGGCATAGACGAAGGATGCGAAGCCAAAGTCTCCGTTGGTCTTGCTAACTTGGTTTAGTTGATGTCGAGCCGAGTTCAAAAACATTTGGTCCCACCTGAAGTAGGTCCTATCTAGTACTCACTTCACTAGGATCATCTTCCCACCTAAGATAATATGGGTCCCAATAGATCCCAAGACTAGAACCACGCCTATTGTAATTCCTTGCATCTCTAAACTCTAAATATAAACTAGCATAATGGAAGTGTTGTGCAATCATGAAAGACCCACACAATGACAATCCAATATATCATGCATGCCCAGATCTTGTGGATGTTTGGGCTGAGTGTCCCCAATCACTCCCAACATAGGGAGACCAGTCATTAAATATACGTTCTGTAGTTTGAGCTCCAATTTCTCACCCTGCACTTTGAACGCCTCGGAATCTCGGTTCTATAACTCAGCAATCTTGTTCAATAGTAACTGTGCACTACACATCAGAGGGTTTTCAAGGAACTTGATAAGCCCATGTCTTTCCAAGTTTTCCCTCACAACCTAGTTCCATTGAATGTCTCTATGGATGTTCATAAAATCCCTCTCTTTCCAGTTGACCCTCGACATCTTGTAAGTCCAACCATTAGTCAGGATCAGTACAAAATGAAAAAATTTATCTTCGGATTTAGGTCACTCATTTCGGGGAGACCCAAGCGACCTAGTTCGCACATGTTTGGCAGAAAAACATGAATTAAGTCACATATTTTTCCAAATAGGTGCGACCAAGGTCAAACTTGTCTTTCGGATAGGAGCGACCCAAGTCGCACTTGTCTTTAAGACAGGAGCGACCCAAGTCGCACCTATCCACCCGAAAAATGCAACCCAAGTCGCATCATTTCCCCAAACATGTGTGATTTGGGTCACACATGTCTCTTGGACAAAAGTGACCCAAGGCGCACCTGTCCAGCAAAAATTCATGACCTGAGTTTCTCATACCCCCATGAACTGAACGACCTGTCCCTAAAACCCTCAAGGGGTTCATCGAGGTCCCTCATATGCCCAAATGAAAAATCTAAATGGACAAAAATGACATGGAGGTTGAAACTACTAACCTGAAGTTAACAAAATATGAAACCAGTGGTTAGATAAGGAGAAATCAACATAAAATACTCAAGGCCCTCCACAAAACTCCAACAATGAATAGTGAAAATGACATATGGCATGGTGGGTCACAGACCATTTATCATTTTTGGCCCTGATTTTCTTCTGAAGGTTACAACCTCATACAATGTCCGTTTGATGTGTTGTCCGTGGCATCAGATTCAAAATTTTGTGCCCTTTGTGATTATGAGAACCATTTCCTATGATAAAAATAAAATTTGGGCCATTTTTCAACCCACCTCAATTTGCATTCCCTCACATAAGTTGCCAATTTTTTATGTACTTGTGCACTACATTTGATTTCCAAAAGCACGTTTATGCTTGGATATCATTTCTATGTGTACAAGTCCAATTTGCAATGAGAATAATTACTTCCAGTTAGTGACTGCCCCTACAAGTATAACACTTCAAATTGGAATATAGGTACTCTCCCTCTACAAAATATCATATGCATCAAACCTTTTCATCCCCCTTTACGCCTGTAAGAAACCCTCTGCCCAAGTAAGTGGCCTAGCCCAGCCACTCTTGCATTCACCCCTACTCAGTAGTAAAACCTACCTAACATGGCTACCACTTTAGTACCCCTTTTTGTTTGACACCCATGACATTGAAATTCCCATAGGATTGGGAGTCCATTTAGTCTATGGTTTTGCACAAAGCCGCATATTACTCTGTCAACATCACTAATTGTCCTACCCTACGAACTCCCAAATTTATAGTTGTGGAGACATTATGATGTTCCAAATTGCACATTTACAAGCCCATTTCTCCATCCATACTGGAAAAAGTTACATTATTGTGCCACCATTTATCATCCCGCAAGGAGGTTACCATCAGTGTCCTATCCCTCCATCAAAACTTTCACCTGCTATCACTCATCCATTTGAACCATATGATCAATTCATTGGACACTTACCTCATTTCCTGTCATTTGATCTCGCCGAGGCAGCCTCCCGCCTCAGCACCCATTATATAAAGGTGTTTTTAAACACCCCCTTTTTCCATAGGTTTACGTATTTGGGAAGATATGATTGTGAAGTAAAACTCCACAACCTCTCTTTGGTGCTCACGCATTGAATAAACCATTTAAAAAATGGTGCTCCTCAACACTCCTGCAGATCGCATATAGTCTCTTCTTTACGACAGTATCACAAGTCGCCTTTGTTTAGAGTAATATGTGATAATTCACCCTTGGAGTCGACATGATATCATGTTCTCCCCAATTCACATATCATTAACCCCCCACTCTGAGTTTCCCCTATTGCAGTTATAATCCCTAGTATCCCAAGTGGTGTCCCTCCCCTGAGATCAGTTTCACACATTTTTCCAAGTTAGCCATGCCTTCATACTTTGAACAAAGGAAATTTGAGTTATTTACCCTTGTATCCCCCAACATTGCCTCTGTCATTTGTCCATTGTATCCCCCAACATTGTCTCAGCCATTTGTCCAGTTCCTTTCATTCCTTGATTGTATCCCTTGCGCTCCCGTCAAGAAAACACTATTGCCTTTCCAGTTTCAAGTATCCCTCTATCAACATCAACACGTCTATTCCATAGGATAGACCCAAAGGTACCATGTACCTTGTGTTAATTTTTCAATAATTTCATACCATTATCATTCATGATCACTAAGAGAATAACATGTAAAACATATCAATCATAAACACAAAAGCAATCACACAAGAGACACAGAGTTTCACCGGGGAAAACCAAGAAGGTGAAAAACCCCGCAACTTCCTCAGAGAGAATAAACCCAAGTACAAGATCACAATGATCAAACACAATAAGATGTCTCTAGCAGATGCTCCTCCTCCTCCACAAGTGCGCCACTTTCTCTCTTAGCTATGCGAGCTTGAGAAGTGAGTGAATGAGATAAATGAGAGACAAAACCTCTCTATTTATACACTGACTTGACCTACCAATAATCCACTGGGGCCGACTTGCTAATCAAGCCTAATAACCCAACCACATGTGCTAACCAGGGCCAACCCCACACTGGTGGTCTAATAACCCATCAATACAAATGATGAAACTTGTCGATGCACATGACAACAATTACAAATACAAGTGATGACACTTCCAAATAGAGGAATGTAACATCTCTAATGGATATACAATAAAGTACAAATGTAATACATAGAAGAATATCTTCTGAAGTTACAAATACATCAACACTCCCTCTTAACTAGGAAGGTATTATTTCGTCACAGGTCATCAATACATACTGGCGCAAGTCTTCAATTCTCGAGCTGGATCATCATCACTGGATCACGGAGCATAATCATCATCACTGCTACTGTACTCGACATCTAGATCTCTGGGCTATCTTTGAATTATGCTCGTCATAGGAAGTTCTAGAGAGCCGACCCTTTTTCATGCTGGATGTAGGCCCACCACCTATAGGTCTTTATCATCACTGGCCATACTGTGGATCCCAGGACTAATTATGTGCGTCAACAAAACCTCGAAAGAGCATCCTAGGCTGTTACTAGCACATAGCTCTACCTGTCTGGATCTCCCAGGATCTTTTACATGTGACCTTCACAAAACCTTTAAAGAGCATCCTAGGATGTTACGAGCACACAGCTCTACTTGTCCAGATCTCTATAGAGCATCCCAGGCTGTTACAAGCACACAGCTATACCTGTCTGGATCTCCAGGATCTTTTCTATATGAACTTTCACAAAACCTTTAAAGAGCATCCAAGGCTGTTACGAGCACACAGCTCTACCTATCTGGATCTCTATAGAGCATCCCAGGCTGTTACAAGCACACAGCTATACCTGTCTGGATCTCCAGGATTTTTTCTATGTGAAATTGTAGCAAAACCTCGAAAGAGCATCCCAGGCTGTTACAAGCACATAACTATACCTGTCTGGATCTCCCAGGATCTTTTCTATGCTACTTTCACAACCTGACCATGGCCATGGAGTATAAACCTGATACTCATGATCATATTGATCATCATCGTAGCATCAACATGACGCATATCATCTAGAGAAACATCCTGAATCTCGTCATCTGTGATCATCCTGATCAAACAATGCATCCACCTGATGCATACCAAGTATCTACCTGATACATATCATCATACATGATCCACCTGATCATAACAAGCATCCAACATTATGCATAAACAAATACATGATCCAGCTGATCATAACAAGCATCCAACATGATGCATATACAAATACATGATCCAACTGATCATAGCAACCATCCAACATGATGCATATACAAATACATGATCCAACTGATCATAACAAGCATCCAACATGATGCATATACAAATACATGATCCAACTGATCATAGAAAGCATCCAACATGATGCATATACAAAGCAGTAACTGGAGCATCGTCCCGATGCTCATCATACAATGCTTACATCCATAGCCATGGAAAGGATCCTCCTTTCACCATGCTTGGAATGGCTCCTGCAAATGTGTCCATCACTTCTTCCTCAAAGTGTCGTCAATCTGAAGAACACCAAGCCTCTCTCTAAAGTTCTCAAACTTCACTCTGGCTAGTGGTTTCGTCAACACATCTGCAACCTGCTCATCCATCGCAACATACAGGAGCTTCACTGCTCCTCTCTGCACCATGTCCCTGATATAGTGATATTTGATCTCAATGTGCTTCGACCTACTGTGGAACATCAGGTTTTCAGACAGCTTCACACAACTCTGGTTGTCACAAAATATACCAGTAGCATCCAACGTGAGATCAAATAACTCAGACAGTAGCTTCCTAAGCCATACTGCCTCACAACTAGCCGAACAAGCTGCAACATACTCTGCTTCGGCTGTACTCAGTGCTACACAAGATTGCTTCCTGCTAAACCAAGAGATCACACCTGATCCCATACTGAAGCAACACCCAGAAGTGTTATTCCTATCTACAGCATTGCCTGCCCAATGTGAATCAACATAACCCTCCAAGTTAAACTTTTGATTCGCATCATACTTGAGCCCATAATAAACCGTACCCTTCAGGTACCTCAGAATATGCTTTACAATAACCAGGTGAACACTCCTCGGATCTGTCAGGAACTGGCTCAATGTGTTCACCGCAAAGCAAATATCTAGTCTTGTGTTCGTCAGGTACATCAAGGACCCAATCATCTGACGATACATCGTGACATCAACCGGATCAGATGAAGCATCACACATAAGCTTCAGGTTCGATGCCATAGGTGTGGCCATGGCCTTGGAGTCCATCATCCCAAAACTCTTAAGGATCTCTACTGCATACTTCCCTTGTCCAAGGAAGATCCCATATGCACTCTGCCACACCTCCATGCCTAGAAAATAGTGCATCATCCCCAAGTCATTCATCTCGAACTCGGCATCAAGCTTCCTCTTGGTATCAACAATCAAACTATCCTCACCTGTAACAAACAGGTCATCCACATACAGAAGTAGTATCACTGGATTTCCTTCCTCAACCTTGTAGTAAAGGTTGGAATCTTCTTTACTCTTGGTAAAGCCCAAACTGGATAGAAAGCTGTCCATCCTACCATACCAAGTCCTAGGAGCTTTCTTCAAGTCATACAAGGCTTTCTTCAATCTGCACACATATGACTCTTTGTCATGTGTCTCAAAACCAAGTGGCTGCTCCACATACACTTTCTCTTCAACTACACCATTCAAGAAAGCTGTCTTGACATCCATCTGGTGTATCTTCCACTTCATCACTGCATCTAGAGCAAGTGTTGTTCTAATGGAAGTGTATCGGGCTACAGGAGCAAAAGTTTCTTCATAGTCTATTCCTTCTTTCTGGGAGAAGCCACAAGCTACAAACCTTGCCTTGTATTTCTCTATGCTTCCATTTGCAGCATGCTTGATCTTGTAGATCCACTTGGAAGTCACAACAGACTTCCCTTTAGGTCTTGGGACCACATCCCAAACATCATTCTTCATGACCGACTGATACTCCTCGACCATGGCATCCTTCCATTCTTTCTTTTCCGCTGATTCTTCATAATTGGAAGCTTCTTTGTTCATAATGTCATAGAGTAAGGCAACATAACTGGTATGTGATCTTGTCCTTTTCCTTTCTCTGTGTTCCTCTTCTAGAATACCATATCGTTTTGCATCTTGGATGAGCTCTCTAGCCCATGCAGGTTTCCTCTTGTGAGAGTTCTTCTCGCGAGGTGGATCTACAGGTTCTTGTGGATCTTTAATTTCACGAACTACTTCTGGAATTGCTTCATTCATAGTGGTGTCTTGAAATCTGGATTCCTTTGGTTCTTCATGATCTTCAACAGGTGCCTTCCTTGATTTGATGTATGTTGAGTCTTCATCAAATGTTACATCCTTTCTGATGTCAATCTTCTTGAACCCTAGAAAGTATATTCTGCAAGCCTTAGAGTTTTCACTGTAACCTACAAAGATGCCCTTCTTTCCTGAAGGATCTATATTTGTCCTCTTTTCTTTTGGAATGTGTGTGTAAACTTGACATCCAAATATTCTGAGATGGCTTACATTTGGTTTCTTACCAGAGAAAAATTCTTCTGGTGTCTTGTTGTGAAGTATCTTGTGGGGTGTTCTGTTCTGAACATATACAGCTGTCGTAGCTGCTTCTGCCCATATATGCATAGGCAGTTCCTGGTCATGAAGCATTTCCCGTGCTGCTTCCATGATAGTTCTATCCTTCCTTTCTACAACTCCATTTTGTTGTGGATTGTAAGGAGTAGTCAACTCCCTCTTAATCCTTGAATCACTGCATAACTTCTTGAAATCACCTGAAGTTAATTCTCCACCATTGTCGGATCTGAAAGTCTTAATCTTCTTATCTATTTGATTTTCTATCAAGGCTTTGAATTCCTTGAGCTTATCAAACACTTCATATTTATTCTTTAAGAAGTAAACCCAAGTCTTCCTAGAGAAATCATCAATGAAGGAAACATAGTATACATACCCACTCAGAGAACTGGATGACATTGGTCCGCATACGTCGGAGTGGATAATCTCCAAAATTCCTTTTGCTTTGCTTTCACTGCTTGGAAATGCCTTCTTAGTGTTCTTTCCTTTTACACATCCTTTGCAAACACTTTCATGCTTTGGATGGATTTCAGGAAGACCTTCTACAGCTTTGCTTGCAATTGGTAGTGCTCTATAGTGCATATGTGCAAGCCTTCTATGCCAAAGTTCACTTGGCTCCATGGACTCATGTACCATTGCATGTTTAGGTTGTCCCTTCAATTTGTACAATCCTCCCTCTTGCTCTCCAATCAATACTGCATTATCCATGTTCTTACCCTTTGGCCACACGAGTACTTGGCCATCTACAAATGCAACTCTAATTCCTTTTGCATCTAAAGATGATATGGATAGGAGATTCGTCCTGAGCCCAGGTACATATAGAACATCCTTCATCTTCAAAGACTTTCCAGAGTCTAGTTTATAGGAGGCTTCACCACTTCCTTTGATAGGATATTGATAGTCATCCCCAAGTTTCACCTTATGGGGTGACTCATGTTCAGATAGGTATACAAAATATTCTTTAAACCCATTCATGTGTTTAGAAGCCCCACTATCAATGAGCCAATCATTACATCCGTGAGAGATAGTACCTATGAGAGCAGATATTAGAACATATTCATCTTCACTAAATGAGTCATCACTTTCTGCTCTAGCCTTCTTCTTGGGAGGTTCATCATCCTCAGCAGCATGAGCATGATATCTATTCTTGCTGCCCTTCTTCTTCTTGTTGAAGTCGTCGTTGTTGTTCCTTTTGTTCTTAGGACATTCTGAGGCATAGTGTCCTTTCTCATTACAAGAGTAACATCGAATCTGGGAGATATCTTTGTTCTTATGATGGAAATGAGACTAATTCTTATTATGAGATTTCTCCCTCTTGAACTTGCTTCCCTTGGTGTGAGCTGTAAGAGCTTGATCTTCATTCCCCATCTTCTCTTCTCGAGCTACAATCCGAGATTCTTCCTGTGGGCATTCTTCCCACAGTCTACTGAAAGAGATAAGTTTCTTCCTAGCACAAATTCCTTGGATGAAGGAATCCCATGACCTAGGAAGGCCATTAAGTGTGGTCATTACCACTTCTCCATTCTCTATATCTTCTCCCACAACTTCAAGTTGTTCTTTTATCTGGGAGACCCTTGAGAAATAAGACTGCATAGTCTCTGCATTCTGGATCTCCATATTCTTCAATTGATTCCTCAAGGTCATCTTCCGATTTATGTTCTTTCCTTCAAACAACTTGGTTAAAGAGTCAAACATATCCTTAGGTGTATTTAGGGAAGACACACGGGGTATGAGATGGTCCTTTATAGAATCAACAATGATTCTCTTGGCTTTAACCAAGTTATTCTTATGTAAGGTTTTAGCCTCATCTCCCTCTGGAACTGGGACCTCTTCTTTTATGTAGTTGTCCAACTCATTTTCTTCTAGGATTAACCCAATCCTATACTTCCAGGCTCGGAAGTTGTCAGCTCCTTCAAGATTATCCTCAATCTTGGTGTGGTGAGACATTTTAAAGAGTACTTCAAATGGAAATAAAAAGTTTTAGGTCTTACCACTTGATTTGTTGAAAACCAGATCTGGATCTGGATTAGGGTTTGTCATAGAAACCCTAAAAATTCAAAATTTGAATTTCAAGATTCTGAAAGGATAGAAAGATGCGCCTTGATGAGCTGATCAAGCTGGTATACTCAGAATTTGAATTTTGTAAAGTTTCACCCCTCAGAAATGCTTTTCAATCTCCCAGATTCACTAGGGAAGACCCTGAATCAGGGTTTGAGTTTCCCGGAGCTTCACCCAACCAAAAATTTCAATCCAAAGCTCTAAAATTTGATTTTTCCAAGGAGCTTCCAGCTATGGTCTCAGATTTCAGAAATTCCATTTTTTGTGGAAACCCTAATTTTTAGGTCAAAAACTGAAACATCTTAGAATTGAATTATGTTTGGACAGAAAGATGCTCCCTTCCAAGGAGAGTCAATCTAGCCTCTTGTCTTTGATGATCTGTGAAGACAAACCCAAATATTAAGAATCCCTAGCTTTCGCAGCTGCACAGTGCATTCTTCTTAGGTTAGCTCTGATACCATGTTAATTTTTCGATAATTTCATACCATTATCATTCAGGATCACTAAGAGAATAACATGTACAACATATCAATCATAAACACAAAATCAATCACACAAGAGACACAGAGTTTCACCGAGGAAAACCAAGAAGGTGAAAAACCCCACAACTTCCTCAAAGATAGAATAAACCCAAGTACAAGATCACAATGATCAAACCCAATAAGATGTCTGTAGCAGATGCTCCTCCTCCTCCACAAGTGCGCCAGTTTCTCTCTTAGCTATGCGAGCTTGAGAAGTGAGTGAATGAGATAAATGAGAGACACAACCTCTCTATTTATACACTGACTTGACCTACCAATAATCCACTGGGGCCGACTTGCTAATCAAGCCTAATAACCCAACCACATGTGCTAACTAGGGCCGACCCCACACTGGTGGTCTAATAACCCATCAATACAAATGACGACACTTGTCGATGCACATGACGACACTTCCAAATAGAGGAATGTAACATCTCTAATGGATACACAATAAAGTACAAATGTAGTACATAGAAGAATATCTTTCGAAGTTACAAATACATCAACACCTTGGCCTCATAAACACCATTAATGAGCCCCTTGGACCAACTGGGGGAAACTTCAGTGCCCCTTGAATTGGTTCTTTCTCATGTGCTTGACATCAACTAAATTATCACACTGATGAAATTCATACATGTTGATGGTTCTCTCATTATTTGGTCAAAGACCCTGGATATCCCTTGACTCTAGTCCATTAGTGAGTCTCTATGGAAACCCCTCAACATTAAGATTCCATATATATTTGGGTTGCGTTGGTGCTAGTGTTTGGAATCCCTTCAGTTATATGCTTCATATGGTATTCAATTGAGATGCATATCCTCATACTTGTTAGATTCATACTCTTAGTTGTTTCAGTCACTACAAATTTTGGACCCCTTCAGATACAACAATTCATCAATTATTGTGATTCAACATTACATGGGAATGCCATTGTTCTAGTAGAAATTATTCAGATCAACCATGGTTGGACCATGATTATATTCCAAATTTGAGTCCATCTTGGACACTTATGATGCACACAACAATTATCCATGTATTGATCAAGTCCCCTTTGGGACTTGATCCATTTTTTCTTTTTGAGACATTTGATACGAGCATGGGAATGCCCGCCTCAACCATATATTTGAGATTATATGTGTGAAAATCCTCACAACAGATCTAAGAGATGATGTATACCTCACAAGAGAATAATTATGATTAAGCAGGAACATAGAAGAAGAGTGGTCAATGCAGTATAATGAGCAACATAATAATAATACAGTAGAACTCGGATAGAAGTAGAAATACTTCACACACACTAATTAATTAATCACAATATGGACAAATAAATAGTATAATGCATGAGGATTTGAATTCCTAAGGTGGCAATTCGAATTAACCTTCATGGAGTGATCAAAAGATCACTGGAGTGTCATCGGAGCACAACTAGTAGTCTATCTCATCATCGGTGGAGTCATCAATGCACAAGTAATTGTCAACCATCAGTCAAATTGAATCTAACTGAGTGTGGTAGGTGTAACTGAATGTAACTGGCACATGGAGACACTAATTGAATGAAGGAGGCTTAGTGGAGGGTGCATGAGGAGCTAACTGAAGTCAGAATGGGCAGTCAAGTCTCACTAGAGGTCCATCGGAGTGATACAGTCAGTTGGGAGTCAGTCAAGCCTAAAATCAAGGAGAGAACTGAAGATAACTGAATGGTAGGTAAGGAAGGGCGCCTTTCTCATGAAGTAGGTGAAATGAGGGCACACTAAGCTCTAGGAGGGATGAAACTGAGTGGAAGGAAGCTTCGGGGGATGGCTAACTGAGGGCTAGGTGCTGGGACTGATGACTAGGATGCATGCAAACCCTAAATAATGCATGCAAACCCTAAAAGTGCATGCATGACTGAAAATGCAAATAATGAAAATGCTGCTAGGACTAGGATGGAGTATAGGAATATCCTAACACCCCCACTTAATCCATCCTGGGCCCTGGTAACTAAGACCAAAGGTCACCCAATACAATGAATAATAACAGTCAATAAACTGAGGAAATGGGGAAAACCTCATGGGAAAAATACCCCCCCTCAAAATAGACTGTAAGACACACACAAAAATAAATGCTCCAAACTCAAGCAGGTGTGATTCTTGGTCATATGTCTGGAGGTATCTTCTTTTTGGGAAGAAGTGGATCATGCTTAGAAAGCATGTGCTTGTACTTTCTCTTCAGATCGAATGTGATGAGAACAAATCCAAAAGTATGTGGATGATCCTTGAGCCTATCATTCGAATCAGCTGAGATAGGATCAAAAACATGAATATGAAGATAGTCTTTTGTCTTCTCCTTCGAACCATCATGGGTGATATTATGCCAAAAAGAACCATCAAACAATGATTGCTTGAAATCCAAATCAGATTTAAGATGTGAAGAATAGTTTCTTGAGATCTCCTTTGAACTAGCAGGGGCGAGATCAAAACTATCATATGCATGAGAAATTATCCCAAGTAGTGATTGCTTAGAATCCAAATTAGATCCAAGACTTGAATCATGGTTTCTTGAGATCTCCTTTGAACCATAAGAGGTGAGATCAAAACCAGTAAATGCATGAGAAATGATCCCAAGCGAATGGCCATGGTTTCTTGAGATCTCCTTTGAACCAACAGGGGTGAGATGAAAACCATGATGTGCATGAGAAATTATCCCAAGCGAATGGCAATGGCCATATTCTTCAATAACCTTCTAAAAGCATGGAATAATGATCATATAGTAGTAAATAAGAGGTGATTGCTTGAGGAGAGAGAATGCATTACCTCCAATAGCTGATTTGACCTCCGAAATAATCATGTGATCATGATGCAAACCAACAGATTCTGGTGCAAGAGAGGATTTAGGACCTTCCGCAATATCTAGAGTGTGAGTTGGCACAAAAAGAGAAAAAATTTGGAGCATGAGTGTAGAATTTGCAAGTTCTTTGTGGACAACTTCAATATGAGATGTGTTTGATACTGGTTCATGATCAATGAGATCATCAAGGAGGGCGAATGCATCACTTTGCTTGCTCTTGAAGGGGTTTGGACCAATTCCTTCATTCTGTCTGCCAAATATTACATCCAGGTGAGCCCATAGCTCTTTTGGTGATGAAAAATCAGGGAGCTCATATAACATCAATTCATGCATAGAAAACATCATGGCTGCAATAGCTCTTCCACCTTCATCTAACCAGTCATTCTCTCCTTCAGAGGATTCGAACTCTCTTTCAAAACAATGATCAAAGAGACCATTTTTCTTCAAATGTGCTATCATCAGTGGTTTCCATTCACCATAGTTGAGTGAAGAAAGAAGATCATAGTTGAATGGAGAAAGAGGAGGGATTTCTTCTGAATACATTGAAGCTGTAGAAGAGCTGCAAAAACAATAGAGAATATCTGCAACTGCTACTGCTGCAAAAGTGTAGAAACTGCTACAACTGCTGCACTCGAAATCTTGATAATAACCTGCAAAAATCTCTCAGGAATGGAGATAAACAATACTCTCAACATGCTCTAATACCATGTGAAAATCCTCACAGCAGATCTAAGAGATGATGTATACCTCACAAGAGAATAATTATGATTAAGCAGGAAAATAGAAGAAGAGTGGTCAATGTAGTATAATGAGCAACATAATAATAATACAGTAGAACTCGGATAGAAGCATAAATACTTCACACACACTAATTAATTAATTAATCACAATATGGACAAATAAATACTACAATGCATGAGGGTTCGAATGCCTAAGGTGGCAATTCGAATTAGCCTTCATGGAGTGATCAAAAGATCACTGGATTGTCATCGGAGCACAACTAGTAGTCTATCTCATCATCGGTGGAGTCATCAATGCACAAGTAACTGTTAACCGTCAGTCAAATTGAGTCTAACTGAGTGTGGTAGGTGTAACTGAATGTAACTGGCACATGGAGACACTAACTGAATAAAGGAGGCTCAATGGAGGGCGCATGAGGAGCTAACTGAAGTCAGAATGGGCAGTCAAGTCTCACTGGAGGTCCATCAGAGTGATACATTCAGTTGAGAGTCAGTCAAGCCTAAAATCAAGGAGAGAACTGAAGCTAACTAAAGATAACTGAATGGTAGGTAAGGAAGGGTGCCTTTCTCATGAAGTAGGTGAAAGGAGGGTGCACTAAGCTCTAGGAGGGCTTAAACTGAGTAGAAGGAAGCTTTGGGGGCTGGCTAACTGAGGGTTAGGTGCTGAGACTGATAACTGGGATGCATGCAAATGCATGCAAACCCTAAATAATGCATGCAAATCCTAAAAGTGCATGCATGACTGAAAATGCAAACAATGAAAATGTTGCTAGGACTAGGATGGAGTATAGGAATATCCTAACAATATGCACCTCATCCATGTTGAGTATTGTATTTGCAGGTAAGGGTCCTTGTAGTCCCGTAGTAGGTCAAGTTACCTCCAACGCAATCTCCATCCTCTAAGTCACCATCACAATTATCTCTTAGAAAAGAAGATTCTATGATGTATGTCGACCATACGATCAAACCTTGACCTCACATATCAGGGGGCAATCTGTTAACACATAAAATTTTCCCTTTGTTTATGTCATCAACCCAGTCACCCACATACACCATTAGTTATCTTCACTTCCACTCCATTACACCCCTTGGACCATGGAAAAACATTACAAAAGCAAAAAATTAGAGCAAAAATAAAAAAGGGGGAATTCCAAATCCAAGTTGCTCATATCCCTAGTGAATGAGCAACCCAAGTCACACCAAATCCCTCAAAAAGAGCGACCCAAATCGCATTAAAACTCAGAAAAAGTGTGACCTGACTCCCAACATGAATTTTGGCTATTTCCTACTTTTCTCAAGCAAAAAGAGGAAACCTGGGCTCGGACTCTAACTCGGCACAAATCATGGAGAGGATTCCAAATAGAAAAAAAACCACCTTGATCTTTATCCCTAAAACCTTTCACCAAGCTTATAAATACACCCCCAAAGTCCTCCATTCATCGCTCAAGCTGTTACTCTATGAAAAATTTTCTGAGATCAGAGCTTACTCTCTTGTTCTTATCTCTCCTTACCGAAGATCACAATCATGACGTGTGGCCGGAGGATTGTGGATTTCTAGGAGACCAAACAGACCCTCCCTCAAATGGCTGAAGGGGCCCCTTCCGCTGCAACTAAGAGGTGGTTCTTACTCTTGAATTATTTCGTTAAATATGAAACAACATTCTTTATTCTTTATATAAAATTCTCTCTTGTTTGTTTCTTGATGAAGAATGAATAAACAAAATGCTTATATTTTCTTTGATATTGTTTAGTTTCATTATGCCTGCATGCTAGTTAGATTTTCATTTCTACTTTCCTCTTTTTTGTTTTTTCCTTTCAAAACTCTACTAAGGTATGCACAACCTTTAGTAGGTGCATTTTGGCACGGGATAGTGTGAAAAGACCAGCTAGATATCTCCTGCACATCTAGGCCTTGCATCAAGAAAGCATTTGGTGCTTTGAAACAAGCTTCACTACGGGTAGTCCTTTCTTCTTGACCCACAATGCCCATTTCTCAGTGCCTTTTTTTCTCTTTTTTTTTTGGTTTCTTGAAACCAATAAGATCTAAGATAGAAGATTATATGGGTTGTTCAAAAGCTAGAACAAAATAGAAACAAGAAAAAAAAATCAAAACGGAAAAACAAGAGACCTTGTTAAATCAAATATATTCATGTTTTGGAAAATGCAATTAGCAATAGAAACTCCATGGAACAAGACATCTGCGGATGAAAGTCCAATATAGAATCACATCATTTAATATGATATAAAGGAAGCAATTGCAGCAAACAACACAAAGGAACACCTTGAATCGAAGCATATATATATATAAAGAATGGAAAGAAACAAAACCATAATTCTCACAAAGAGCTCAACCAACAAACCACCTTTGCCTTTGGTCCAATGCCAGTTGTTGTTGTTGTTGTTGTTTTTTAAACTTTCATTTGCTTTCAGCCCAATTTATTTTTCGCGTTCATTTTCTTGAATAGAACTTGAAACACACCCATTGGCAAAACAACAAATATTGGTAGTTGCAATTTCTGGAGAATGTCGAGTTTAAATATGCAAACACAACCCAAGCCATATTGGTTTTTTTTACTCTAGTCCTTTGCTTCAATAGGATCATAGGCAATTCCATTGTAAAAAAAAATGGACCTCGTGAATTTTAGTTGCCCAAAAATGAGAACAAGTATAATAGATTAATCTAAACTAGATTATGATATGAACAAGATTTTAAAAAGCAGATTGCAAGAGCAACAACTCTTGAGCAATGGGATTTTTTTGAATTTCCTAAACATTGTTGGAGAGAACAATTCCAAGCCATGACCATTGAATCTAATAAAAGTAGCAAACACAAACAAAGAATATTGTCAAATAATTCTAATACATTTGTTCAAGACAAAATCCATGCACTATTTTTGACCTGGACATGGCCAAGTGGATGTGAAGTCACATGGACAACTTGTTGCAACCTTTCCAGAAGCAAAGACACATAGTCTCTGGACATTATTTGAATTTCCATTAGGCACAAACTATTTTCAAACTGGAGATAATGACATGACGCATTGGCGAAAATGTATGTAATTGTTTCTTGCATTCACAAATATTGATGTCCATAAGCTTTGCAATTCTCATTCGTAAATGTGCTCGAGGAACACAACAAAGAGAAACTTGATAAAAAACCAACTTATCAATAAGTTTTTTACAACTATAGAGAAATTATTACACATAAGAACTTAAAACAAATGCCTAATATGCACCATGGGTACTAGAAACCAATCTATGGACTAACAACTAGGGCCCATGGAATACATTGAGCAGTTTGACATATAGCCAACCCATGAACAAGTCTTTTACAAGCACACAGAAGCTATAACACATAGGAATTGAAGATCAACATATTATATGCATCAGAGAAACTAGAAACCACTCTAGGAACCAGGAACTAGAAACTGAGAGAAGTAACGAAGCAATGTAATATGGAACCCATAGCCACCAGTCGCTAGTCCCAACAGACACTAATTTTCAGGGATTCAATTTTCAAAAAAAATTACACATTTCTCATTTACTACAACTAATATAGAAGCCGTTTACAAGCAATTTTTCCACTGACCATATGTTGGTTTTTTCTATCAATGACAGATAAATTAGATTGAATTTGCATGGTGCATCAACAACAGGGACAACATTGATAATATGCACACTATCTCAAATGCAATAAGATATTAATCTCCATAGTCAAATGATTCAACTCTCATTATTGTGGCTTCATTATGTGTTGTTTCATATATGCATTGATTGTTGTGGTCAAGGAATTCTTAAGGAAGTAGGCAACCCATAAATTCATTTTGCATTCTAAAGGGACCTTTCCAACTGCTCATCGCTGAAAGCATTGTACACAATATATCACTTAAGATCAAATGCCACCACTAAAAATACAGGCATTTGCAAACATATTTCCATGGTCTAATTTGATGGATTCATTGGTACAAATTGCTTCCAGATGCAAGATTTCATTAGAATAGGGTCCAAAGGAACACATATCCCTAGGGGACCATGCAACAGTTGATATTTAGTTAAAGGGTTCAACACAATCATGCATTAACTTTGTCATTTTCGCTTGGGTTCATTATCCTTGGTAGTAGTTTCCATGCATGAGGATGCACAACTCTAGGAGTTTAGGATGAGGGCATTCGATGCCATGATCTAAGGCATGTCACTGATTGACCAACTACATTGCATGTTCCATATTTTTCCTATTCTATTAAGTAGATGCAGGGCACGCCATTGTAATGGCTACTAAGAGTTTGTATTGAGCTATTGTGGTGTATTTCTTCCTTTAGTAGTCAATAGAAGCCAAATATGATTGAGACTCCAGATCTCTATATCCATTGTTTTTTCAACAGAATGTATATGTAGATTAGTGTACTTAGATATTTTGTTTTTAAAAAACAACACATGCTATGAATCTCAAACAAATCCATTCTGAAAACCAAAGAATTACAAATCAGTGCACAATATTTATATCAAAACTTGTAGAGTTTCGTTGCCTTTAGATTTATTCAAAAAACACATGTGAACACTTCCTTGGGGCATGAGCCAAGTTGGCCTTTAAAAAATCCCTTTTTGGTGTTGAAAAGGTTTAATACGGGGCCATCAATAATGCACATGGTTTCTGAAAGATAGAGAAAGTCTGACACAAGATCATGATATCATTAGTACATAGTACACCTTTTTCAATGGGTGTTGCTTATCGAAAAATTCCCTCTTTTATTTTACAATGAAAATCATGAACATGAGAATTCTCGATGCCACCCTTGGAGCTTGACATATTGCTATGTTTTAATTTGATGCATGCATTAGTATGAATTGCTTATGCATGCAAGATTACATTACAAGAAACAAGCAAACTAACATCAGCTAGAGATGACAACCCTTTTGTTCCCAAGGTTATATTCTAGTACTTTAACATTAGCACCAAATCGCCCGACGAGTTCAACCACTAAAATAATACTTTGCTACTTATAATTTGCGTATGCTCCTATTATAAGTATCTTGTGGAAAAAACAAGGAAAGCAAATTCACATTTCCTTATCTAAGTATATCGTCGCAAACAGAAAAAAGAAAACCATATTCTCTACAAACCATTGCAACGGGGTGTGTACAACTAGGGGGAAGTCCTTTAAATTACAATGATAATAACTTGTGGATCGAGAAAATTTAATTTGGAATTGTGTTTCAATTTTTAAAATAGCCAAATCAAACGCACTTGTAGTCTCTTTTTTTCTTCAAGCAATGAAATGACTCAGAAGATGATAAGTGATGTTTTCCCAAGAGGCACTTGGTTCACTGGTCTGATTAACAGAGTATAATACATCCGCCAAGGTTCTACTCTCATTGTAGCCCACTTGATTCAAATTGCATGATTTTCAAAGGGATAAGGGCAATTGCAAGTCCCAATTGTTTTTTGTGGAACTTGCCCCTCAAACCCAGTACCCAGTCCAAAGGAAATCAGATCTATGTAGCACGATCCTTGGGGTCATTTCTCCCAAAGCAGTTCTAAAGGAAAAAAAATGTTCAACTAAGAATTAACATGAGTAAGAAGTTTCCCAAGCATAAATTTTATAAGACTCTCTCATCATAATTAAGAAGTTTCTACAAAACAAATGGTCGATACAGGAGTTATGAATGTCTAGTTGTGGTCTAGTGGAAAGTTGAAGCATTTGAAGTGATCATGACCCATGCTTAGCACTTAGTGGGTTCAATTTGCAACCTAATAAAAAGCAATGAATAACATTGATGGAATAGACACCCTTCAACCACAGTTTCCAAGACAAATATACTCTGACTACAACATAGAATTTGTGTAGACATTTGTATCCCTTGAAGTCAAAATAATATTTAACTATTAAAAAAAACCACCCCGGGAAGAACTTGCCTAGACTTGATTTCTATAAAACCAGTTACGGGTTTAGATTTAGCCATGAATATCATGGAATGGAAAACCATCCAGTTTTGAATACAAAAATACTCTGACTGCAACACAAAATTTATGTAGATATTTGTATCCCTTGCAGTCAAAATAAGCTTTAACTATTAAAAAACACCCCAGGAAGAACTTGACTAGACTTGATTTCTATAAAACCCCTCACGGGTTTTGATTTATCCATGAAGATCATGGAATGGAAGACCATCCATGAAGGTTCAAGTTTGATGAATTGAAACCCTTTGGACATGATTTTCAGACAAAAAAATTATGATTGAAACTTAGAAAACCGAGCAAATCACCCATTACGGCTATAAATCTTTATTCCTGATGACATTTGCAATTCCCATTGGCAAATATCCTAATAAAACAATGAGCAATTCTATGAAAAGGAAATCAACAGGGTAGTCTTTTGCAAGAAGACAATAAATGTTGTAAACAACATCCTAAAACGAATGCCTATGCACTAGACGAAGCACAAAACAAACTATCCTGGTAGTACTTGAGCTAAGGGACGCTCATTCTATGGTATGTCTTGTTGTGGTGCTTTGGTGGCATAATAATAAACAATGCTGAGTTTCCCCCATCCATACTCGCTAATCAATTTTCCAACTGAAAATATTGAAAGTATTGTCCAGCTTTGTTTTTTCCATATGATCTATTGGGGTTAAAGAGAAAACGAGGCAGGAAAGGGAGGCCACTAACTACCATATTTTCAAAACTAGTATAGTAACCAAGGACAAGAACAAACAGAAGGGGTACATTGTGCATTGATCGATAGAGGACCTGTTACCCATCGATGTGCACACAACAGCGGAAATCTTTCGAAGCTTCTTTTGGAATGTGTGGCCTTGGGGGAAAGCAAAGAGTCAGGTGTTGTTACCTGATCCTGACTCCTCTGTTTAGGCTTAAATCCTAACGAAGCTAAGGGGGGTAGACCCTACAAAGAGTTACTAAGGCTCTTTAAGTGTTTTTTGTGGATTGGGATGGGTGTTGTTTAGGATTTTTTAGACAATTTGCAACAAAATTATATCCAAACATATATTTGCAAGATAAAGCACATCCACAGTATATGATGATAAATAACCAACCCACAGATGCATTCACAACATAAATTCAATCAAAATAGTGAGACAATTACTTTGCTTGAGAATTGAGACCAGTGCTAGTGGAGTCCCTGTCTTTTTGGAATGATTGGAATGCTTGGAGTGCTTGGAAAATGTTGTGCGAATGTATCTTGGTAAATTTTAATGAATGAGGTGGATTATTGTGGGAAAAGAGGATCTCCAAGATATACCTTTCAATATAGGAGATATGTCTGGAATGCAATCTAGGTGGCTTTATGCAAGGACAAGTGGGTTGGAACGGAGTCTCGAGAGTGGTGTTCAAAACTACACCAACAAGGATGTAGTCTAATGGGTGCTATGAGGTCTCTTCCCAGTGGTTCCCATGTCCCCAAGCAAAATTTTCCCACTTTAGACTATGTTTCAATGCCGGATTTTCATTGGTTTATACGAGAGTTTATTTTATTAAAGTTGAAGTTGATTTAAATGTGAAAAAATTAAATAGTGCTACAATTGCTTTTGGTATCCCACAGCTCAAACAGACTGCTGGTGGGTAGAGCATACGTAGTGTAGTAAATGATTCGTTCCAATTTTATTTAGGTGATGAAAAGAGGAGCCATAGACTCTCTAACAGAGAGCACTCTTGGTCCTCCTTATGGCGAGATTCAAGAGATTTTCAAATACAAGCTAATCTAAAACAAAATAAATCTAAAACAACTAAGTAAAATAAAGCTCTCCGATAGAGAGTGCTCTTGATCCACTTTGCCTTGAGATTCAAGAGACTTTTTGTTCCTTTTAAGTAGTTTATATCAAAGTAAATCTAAGCATCTAAATCAAAATAAAACTCTCCGATAGAGAGTGATCTTGATCCGCCTTATGGCGAGATTCAAGAGACTTTGGGTTCATTTTAACAACTTTATATGAAATAAGAATTTGAATTCTAACTAAGCAAAAAAAAAAAAAAACTATTCTTAGCAATATATAAAAAATTGAAACTAATATAAACTAACAACTTATTTTACTTGTGCAGGTATAAAGCAAATGAGAAAATAACTCCAAAGGATGATATAGGCTTCCCTCAAATGGGGGAAGAAGAGTGCGGGAGTCGTAATCCCGCTCTCTTTTTATTTATGATTTATACAAATGATGATGTTAATCCTCCTTCTGAAGGCACAAGGATAGAAATGGGGATGAAGAAAGGGGGAGATAGGAGTTTTTTGTGCCTTTTCTTTTGCCTTAGCTCTTCTCGCTTTGTCTTTTTAGCCTTTGGGCTATTGCTTTTCCTTTTAGCTTTCTTGTAGATAAGCGCTTTAAACAGAGGCTAGTTAATAATTAGTATTGGATTAGGCTATAAACAAATAAACAATCTTTTAATGTACTTTGATAAATGATTTGAAAGATAAATACTTGAAGTACAAAAAGAAGACAAACTAGATCAACAAAAGATGAAAGCTTTAGAAAATAAGATCTAGATACTAAGTAGATCAACAAAAGAATATAACCCTTGCAACTTTGAACTACTTAACCAAGAGAACGAATGGATCAAAGAGATGATGAACTTAAATAATGGATCCAACTCTTAAGGGGAGCGAATAGGCTTTGAATGATAAACTTTTAAGAACTTTGCACTATTAGCTAAGTGAAGAGTGAATAGGCTTTTCAAGATAAAAACTTGAAGCTTAAAACCTACTTGCATGGACAAGAGTGAATAGATTAAAAAAGTAGAACTGTCAAGCTTGTAATCATTCACTTTAGTAACAATAGAAAGGGAAAAAGATTTGATTTTGAGTTTAAAGAGGTGAAAAGGGGAACCAATCTGAAGTTTGAAGAAGCTGAAGGTTTGTAGAGATATGCAAAACAATATTTAGAGCATGATCACTTAATGGAGAGGAGAGAATCCAACTTAGGTTCCCTTCCAAATAAACCCGAGAGATCCTACATCAAACATTCATACACTTGCAAGACAAAGTGGATTAAATCTAGAAGATATGGTTAAATAAAAACTATGAAGAGTACTTTGTATAACTGACTAGGCATACTACTTCTTATTCTTTTAAAAGCATTCCAAAAGAATACAACTCAAAGCCTATGAATGTATACTTCTATGGGCTCAAAGGCCTTCCTAGCTAAATCATCCACAATGTTTAAAATAGAAAATGCATAAAAATGAGATGCAAGATTACCTCAGATGAGAACACACACCATAACATAGATCTTGAAACACCTCTTTGACCTCCAAAGTCTTCAACAAATTCTCATTAAAAAAAATAGAATACAGGAGCAAAGGTTCGAAGCTAATCCACCTGGAATAGGGGAGCTTGACTCTGATTTTATAGAGTTACAATGAGGAGAAGTGAATGCTCAAAGGAGAGGGCGAGAGCTTGGAAGGAGGAGCGCATCTCCTAAATCATGTAGTGACTCACGCTTTGACTCAAAGCTTGGAGCGTGAGGTTGGTGTGATGGATGAGGTGGCTGCCACCTCATGAGAGGGGCGCCCCTCTCCATTGGAAACCACGCCCATCAAATGGAACCTTCACTCGCTTTCCTCGTGAGCTTGATTCCGCCCATGTGAGGGAGGCCCACGCATTTATTCCTTTAAAATATTCAACCTTTGACTCTATAACATGGGTTAATGCTCTCAACATGATCGCCCACCTTAAGAAACTCACTTTCAACCTTTTACAAATCATTTTTGAATTATTTGATTTTTTGTACTTGGTGTAATTTGTGCCATTTTAGCAATTTAAGTGTCGGTTTGTAGCACCCTTAAGAAAAGTGCCACAAATGCCAATTTGGTCACCCTAAACCTAGGAAAAGTGGGTCCTAGGTTAAAGAGGACACCTTGAGTGTTAAAATGAGCATCCCCACCCCAAATTCCGCCTCCAGATGAAGCTTTTATTACATTATGAATTTTTCCAATTAAACCATTAAAAAATGGTCTAATTTAAAGAATTTTTTTTTTTTTGTTGCCGGAATGAAACCAGACTCCTATGGGACCTAGTGCATGTCTATACAACACAAATTAGATGGATAGCATGTAAAAAATACATAGACACATAGACTTTAATAACCTCCCTAGGTTCGACCACCATGAGAATACTCCAGCTTTGGAGGTGTGAGTGAAAAAATCAGGAATTATACGCCACTGAAGCGTAGCACATAATTCCTAAGGAAAAAACACTGTAGAGTATCCCCCTGATAGCCAAACCTAAGGTAAGCCAAGTCTTTTAAAAAATAATCATGCTTAGACCAACTTATTACAATTCCCCTAGGGGGGCCTGGACATGCAATTATTACAAGGGGCAAAAAAGGCCCTGCAAAAAGACTTATGAACTTCTGGACATTGAAGATTAACATGTGTCATGTTCATGAAATTGGCGGCTCACTAGAAGTTCAACTATTGTACAAAATAGTTAGTAACATTTGGCTCCAACTGCGGGATGGGAACTTGTATGATCTTCAATCGAAAAGAGTGTTCAAGAACCCTAGAATCTCTGGTCCTTGCATAAAAACAAAAGTGCATCAGCCCACATATACATGATAAATATGCCAAATAAAAACCAACATATATAAAAAATTAAAATGAAATTTACTTTACAAGTGTTAGTATACAACATTTAGTATGAAACAACTATGATACAACTATTGTACATGAGATATTATACAAAAATAATATACAAAAATAGTGTACAAAACATAAAAGTACAACAGGAGAGGGTTTAGAAAAGCCCTGAAATGCCCCCATGGGAATTTATGTGTCATCACTATAGAACAGCTTGAGATGTTGTCCATTCACTGGTAGGTTCAACCTTTCTCCTTCCATGTTGTTGAGCATAAAGGAATTTGTGCCAGAAAAATCGTGAATGATAAATGGCCCCTTTCAAAGGCTATTGAATTTCCCTTGTTTGCCTGACTTGTCTCTTCTTTTATCCCACATAAGGACTGTGTTCCCAATTTGGAAAGGTCTTGGTTTGGCTGACTTGTCAAAGGTGCTTTTCATGCTCTCCTGATGTCTTAGATTCTGATCTAAGGATGCCCTTCTGCTCTCATCTAGTTCAATTATCTGATTTACTCTCTGCTCCATCTCCTCTCTTTCTGAATCATATTCCATAATCATTTGATATATTGGTATTTGCATGCTAATAGGTAACTCAGCTGTGAGACCATATACCAGTTCAAAGGGAGACTTCCCAGTAGCTTTCTTCTTGGTGATCCTATCGTCCCAAAGTGCATACCTGATTTTTATATCCCATGTTTTTTTGTTGTTACCCGCAGTCTTCTTGATGATGTTCATTAAGTTTTTATTTGTGGACTCAGTAGGTCCATTTCCACGGGAATAATAGTTGGATGAATGGGATAGGGTAATGCCATATTTGAAGCAGAAGGAAGTGATATCAATGGAACTGAAAGATTTGGCATTATCTGTTGTTATTTTAAGAGGGATACCAAATATTGTGATGATTTTATCCTCAAGGAAATCGATAACAACTTTCTCGGTGGCTGATTTGGTGGGTATGGCCTCTACCCACTTGGTAAAATAATCGGTAGTTGTAAGAATCCAACTAAATCTGTTACTTGAATTATCCTTGAATTTACCGATGAAGTCAAGCCCCCATTGTTGAAAGGGGGCAAGGACTACTATTGGCGTGAGGGGAAGAGCTGCCAATTTCTACTTCCCGGTAAAGAGATGGGACTCTTGACAACACTTAACATAGTTATGCACATCTGCGAAGAGGGTTGGCCAGTAGTAACTTGCTCGGAGGATTTTTTGGGCAGTTGTATTTGCTGTGAAGTGGCCTCCACAAAATCCTGCATGGAACTCTACCAAAATTCTTTTGGAATCTTTCTCATTCACACATCTAAGTATTATCCCATTTGGGTTCCTCCAACCCAAACCTTCCTGAGTAAGACAATACCTAGCAATTTTTAACCTTAAAGCCCGTCTTTTATGACCTTTGAGATGATCTGGGCAAGTAAGGTGGAGAAGTGAATAGATGATGTCCGAGAACAAATGGTTTTCAAGTTTATGTAATGAACGGGTCATAATTGGCTCAGACCTATTGTTCTCATAGACCATTCATATGGCTTCCTCATTCTTTTGAGTTAACATTTTGGCAGGACCTTGTCCTTTGATAAGCTTGGTGGGTTTTATTTCTAAGTCATATTCTTGAATTTTTTATACCCATGTGCCCCTGATTCCTAAGCAATATTGTTGGGACAAGATGTCTTTTACTGCAGCATGGGGGACATATCTTATGACTTTACCCAATATAGGTCCTAAAATGTTTTAGTGACTTGACCGAGGCATAAGCCTGCTTTTCGATGGTGTATTTTAATTTGGAATTCTACAAAGCACGACTCATTAAAGCAATAGGTTGCTCGAACCCTTTGTGGTTCTTTTGGAGCAATACCCCAACAATGGTGTCTTTTGATGCAAAGAGAGAAAATCATGAAATCCTTAGTATAATCAGGGCTGACTAGGACAGGTGACTTGGTGATTGCATCTTTTATACAGGAAAAAGTCTCCCTTCCCTCATTAGTCCAAACAAACTTCGCATCCTTTTTTATTAACTTTTGCATAGGTTTCATTAATTCAGCCAAGTTGGGGGTGAATCTTCTAATGAATTTGATGCATCCATTGAAAGATTGGTGTTGGCTCGGTTTTGCAACCAAGCTTAGTGCTATGGGCACCTACTAACTAGTAGTAGCAGTTTCAATAGAAATAAAAACAATAAACTAAATAAACAATACTTTTCATGGATCTAAGCAAGAATCTAAGCAAATAATGTAAACATTTCAAAATCAAGAACAAGAAACATAATAAATAATTTTTTGTATTGAAAAGTGGGGGGCAAGCAAGTGCTTGCGATATTACCTTCAATGGTGAAGGTTGATGTTGAGCAACTCCCAAGATGAGTAGCTCCAAACTCCAATAGGTCTCTTTCTCCAAGGTTGCTTCAATGGCTAAAAGTGCTCAGGGGAGATTTCAGCAGCATAAGGATGAGATAATGGAAGGATGTGAAATGAGGAGCCCCTACCACCTTTTTATAGGTTTTGGTGGTGAGGAATACCATTTGTGGTTTTGTGGAAACCAATGGTATTGACCAACATAGTTTAGGTATTTTTCCCTCCTTTTTCCTTTTTTGAATAAAAATAATATTTTAATTCCCTTTTTAATATTTTTGGGAATTTGGACCCTTTTTGAGGGTTTTTTATGATTTTCTTGGAAAAATAATCTTTTTTAATGGAAAAAGGGGTGTACTAAGGTCTTTTGGTGACCTTTTGTTGGTTTCAGAGGCTCAGATGGTGGAAAAGTGGACAAATGGGTCATGTGAGTAAGGGAATGAGCTAGTGAGCACTTTTTAGGTGTTAACAGATTGCCCCCTGATGTGTGAGGGCAGGAGCTCATCGTATGGCCGATAGACATCATAGTTCTTTTGTCCTTTTTCTGGGTTTTAGGGGAGAGAAGAGACCGGTTGGAGACTGGAGCCACGGCCCTTGGAAGCTGCAAAAACAAAAAATATTACATTGCCTCAATATGAATGAGGTATAATCTCTGATAAAGGACGAGGCGGGCATTCCCATGCTCGTATCAAGACATATACAAAACAATTAGTCCCAAGAAGGGGGATCTAATACGTAAGGAAATATACTGGTACATCATAATGGTCCAGAGGGGATATGATTGTGGGATATACTCATGATCATGACTGATCTCAATAACTGATACACTGGAATAACTGTGAAACTGCTGAAACGGAAGGTGTCCAACATCTGTAGGGACTCAGAGACTATGAGTCATCTCTGAGAAATAATGTAACTGTATACTCAAGGGAGTATGAAACAGGGGTAAATCTGAATGCTGTCGCCATGCGCAACCCGGATATCTATAGAACGAGTGAACTGGTTGTATCCATAGGTAGACTCTCATATGTGGAGGAGTCAGGTGGTATCCGGGGTCTTCAACTAATAACTGAACGTACCAATACCCTGTGCGAGTCTCAACGATGCGATGAAGGTGTTGAAGTCGAGCATGTGAGAAACAACCATTTGGAGAGGCACTGAGGATTCCTCTCGAAATGATTCGGAGGCACTCATCATGAATGGTAATGAGTCCAAGACACAGGGACCTCTAGGTCTATCCTCTGGAATCAATGTGGTTGTCGTCGACAGAGGGAGACCAACAACTAACAAGGCAATGATGTTTCCTTGCTAGGAGCACGAGGTGTAGAACTGAAGTGATGTAGTACTGCTGGTAGGACTGACATACTTGTGGGGATGGGAAATAACTGGGTCAAAAAAATGGGTAGACTCAAACTTCCTTTGTTCAGAGCATGATGACATGGTTGACCTGGCAGCGTAGGGAACTGACTTGTAGGTGTGGGGATCATCTTTTAGGGACTGAAGGGTATGTACTGACTCTGGGGGGGTGAAGCTGATGGTAGCTGTCGAGGGAGTTTCCGGGTGACATACTGCAGAATACTCTGAACAAAGGCGACCAGAATGGGGAAGCTGCTATGTGAGTAGATATGATCTGTCGTGGCGCCAAGAGGTACCATTGATTCCTTCTTCGTAGTTTTAATGAGCTCCAAGAAGGGATAAAAGTGTGCTCTGAAATGGTACGGTCCTGTGGATTGTGTGAGCCCAAGACGGCTCATGCTCATGGTTGTTTTCATGTTTAGAGAGTCTGAAAACGGTAAGTGGACACTGTTGGTGTTTCTTTTTCGTGGTTTAGTCTCCAAGGCCCAAAAAAGCATAAAATGATGCGGATGGAGAACTCTTCTAGCCGATGTGACTAGAGTATACCTTTTTCGTAATTAGTCTACGAGGTCCGGAAAAGGGGTAAACTTATACCAGGTAGACGCCCTTTCAGATACGTTTAGCGAGCATGAAAGGAAGCAAGATTGCTCGGCGATCTTTTCATTGTTTTAGGAGTCAGAAAAGAGCTTAACAGAAACTCCCTAAGTGCCTTTTTCGTAAAAAGGGGTTGCTCGGCCCGAAAAAGGGATAAAATTATACCGAACAAAAAATGGATTGATGAGGGCGAGAAAAGGTCTCAAGCATCGTCATCAGTGCGGAAAACTGGATCCGGTGACATAAGGCACGTCAAAAACGGGCTATGACCGATGTGGCACGCAAACCGAGGTGACAAGGTGTCGGGACACAATGTTGATATTGGTCCTGGTGAGAGCGAGAAATGATCTCAAGCATCATCACGGGCACGGAAATATGAATCCGGCGGTGCACATGGTGCGAAAAACGGAGGTCATAAGGACTCCAGAATGGTGAAAGGAAATAACTAAGTTAAAAAATGGTTGTAAATAAAGGTGAGCCCACCAAGCCAAGGATGTAATGGTGGGGAGAAATGATTACCCGTGGGGGAAAAATACTAGGTGTATCAAATCAACTGAAATATACAAGTGACACGTGACCTCAAAAATGGTTGAGATCACGAATATGAAAAAGTGAGCAGGGTTAATGGTCTGCCCCCATGCTATGTGCATGGGGTTTGTGATTGTGGATCACATATGTGTTGGTTTGAACGATGGGCTCATTGAGGTGTTGAGATAGAGATGATGGGGAAGGTTCAAAATGATTGATCATGCCCCCTATCCCGGGGTCGAGGTAATCTATTATGCCTCCTAACTCAGAGGTGTCAATGTGGTGCAGATGTTGTCTCAGAGAGAGATCAATAGGGTATTGAACAACTGCTGGCGGGGTGTTATACCATGAGGCTGTGGGTCGTGCTGGCATATTGAAGTGATGATATGATGATCGTGGATTCCCTTTGTGGGGTGGATGCCCCCAGTATCTCCGACGAGGATCACGATGATGACGAGTAAGCAAGGTTTTGGGCCTGCCCCCATGTTGTGGACATGTGGTTTCCTCATCGATTTGAAAGGGTTGAACATGTGTGTCTAAGGTATTAATTGAAGGGGCCGACCGGATAGAGGGGTATCCAGTGGAAACCATGTAAATGGTGTGGTCAAGGCCAGGCATTTCGGTATCTGGCCAAGTAAAGACATCAGTGAATTCTTGGAACAGTCGTTGGTATTCTCCGATCTCATGCTCACTGTGGGAAGCTCCTAATGTAATGGTATGAAGGGCACCAAGTGGGTCAGAGATGTCAATGTGGATGACGGGAGAAATATCGGCTATCGGATCCTTTAACCAGTCGACTCTAGTAGGAAAGAACTCTTTGGACTCAACCGCGGATTGCGTAGCGGTGGTGGATGAAGTCTCTTCCGGGAGGAAGTATGGACGATGGTGCATGTCTTCCCAGGGATGATTAAGGGCAGTAGGAGCCTCTATAATTTCTTCATCATTGCGGGAGCTTTGAGTTGTCAAATCAAGTAATGAGGTAGTGGTAGTCGAAGAGATCATGTAGATGGTGTTAATCTCTCCGGATGATGATGGTGCGGGAGGGTAGATCTCCTCGATAGTAGGGGGTGCCATCTCTAGGTCTGAATTGTTCATCTCATAGAGAGCTGCTCTATAGTCTGGGATGTCGGGACAATTGTGGGAGTAGTGGCCGTAAATACCGCATATCGCACATGGGTGGTTGGTACGCAGTGATTTATCACGAGGCATGGGGTTTGGATCGAGCTTGACCACCGGGATGTTGGGGTCGTCGTCCAGCATTTGCATGTGTTCCTGCAATGCAGGTAACTGTGGGCACTGATGGGTTGGATGGCCTAACTCATCACACAGCGAGCATTTTGGAGGAGCACGAAATACGGAGGGAGGTTTAACTGCCTTGGGTGGGGGAACCGCAGTGTATGGTTGTGGGCCTCTGCCCCCAGTGGGCCTGACGAATGGAGGGGGATTCGTCGACGACGAAGGAGTCATGATACTGGGAGGTGGTTGGGTAGAAGTAACAATGGGTTGCACCGGTTGTAGGATGACATTTGGTGTCGGTGGAGGAACAGGAGGCGTAATATACCACACGGGTAATCCCAATGTTAACCCGGGGAGACTAAGGGTAGCCATAACCGGGGCGCTTACTACACCCGAAGGAGGAAATAGAAAGGGGATTGTGTGGATAGGTGTAACACCGATGTGACTAGGGACCAATGGTGGTTTGGGTAACAAGGAGGGTTGATTACCGGGTGTTTGTGAAAGAGTGCAGAGGTTTGCGACTTGGGTCTCCGGTGATGGTGGTGGAATGACCTGGAATGTAGAGGTCATCGGCGCCTCGGAGTAAAGTCCGGGTCCTACCGAGGAAATGAATGAGGTAGTTGCACCACAAACAGGTTGTTCAACCATGGGGAGAACATTTTCAGGTGTGGCGGGGGCCTTGGGATCGTAATAGGTGAGCTGGCCGACCTTGACCACGCGTCCCTCATGGGGGAACTGCATGGTGCGAAATACAGATGAGGCAACAGCCCGCATGGCGTACATGTAGCTGCGACCAAGTAAAAGGTTATAGTCTAGTTGGGCATTGATGACCTCAATGTCAATGAGCACGGTTTTACCCGCCAGCTGGACAGGGACATTGGCTAAAAGACCTTGGGGTTGAGCCGAACGGCCGTCATAAGCTCGTAATGCAGTGGTGGACTGCTGGAGAGTAGGGGATCCCAACTTCTGCCAAACGAATGTGGACATGACGCATGTGGAGGCCCCTTCATCGATAATGCATCGATGGATGACAAGATTCCGAACAGAAACGGAAACTTGGAATGCTAAAGAGGAAGGCAGGCGGGGTTCAGATTGGTCTGAATCGAATGCGATCAACTGTGAATCATTGGGGTCAATGGCGCCAATGGCAGAGAGCAAAGTTTTGCGCTGCGAAGGACAGTTTTTCAAAACTTCTAAAGCAGACATGGCTGCAGGAGATTGGGCTAAGTCATCGACAATGTTGTAATTCGACGCAGCGCGAGAATTAGGATTACTGTTGATGCGACGAAGTGGGAAGCGAGGTGCTTTGGAAGCGCCATCAAGTGGAGCCGGAGGTATACGTAACGTTTGCTCTGTGGGATTAACGTTAGTGTTTTTGTCAGTGGGAGGGGCTTCAGAGGTGGAGCCATATTGGTTCCGACGGGTTTGGAGGTTGGCAGCGGCAGTCGACATCATCAACAAATGGTGAGTACCTGAATCGACCATGGGTTGATCAGGGGCTGCATAAGTGATCTGCTGGGGTGGCACGTTGCCCTGAGGGGGGGCTAACGGCTGAGTGTTAACTACACCCTGGTTTGGAAAGGGGTTTTGCAGCACTAAGGGTTGATGTTGAGGTGGTGGAGAGTTGGGTGGCGGCTGAGGAGCCGCTTGCCCTTGACGATGTGCATCGTCGTTCCAGAGTTGCCGAGCTCGCTCCAAATGTGGGCAAGAATGCGTGTAATGACCATAGACTCCACAGATAGAACAAGGGTGGTTTGTTCTGAGGTTATTATTTCTAGGCTGCTTAGGATTCCGATCCGGATTGCGGTTGGGAGGAGCAGCATTGTTATTTTGCGGAGGATTGGGAGGTGGAGGACCTTGCTGATGTTGTTGGTTATTACCATGGTTATGACCTCTACCACGGTTCTGTTGCGCACCTTGGTTGCGCTGGTTGTTTTGGTATTGGGGCTGATGTTGTTGTGCGTACACGTGCCCTTGAGCATTGGGGGGATTTTGGGGAGCCGCAGGTGCGGGAGCAGGTTGCGGTAGATAGTATGCAGGTGGAGGTGGAGGTGGTCCAGTTGCCTGTTGGGGTTGTTGGTACCCCTGAGCTGGTGGAGGTGTGAGGTTAGCTGGTGCAACCGGTTGTGGGTAATGCATGGGCTGTTGTGGGAACTGCATGGGGGTCTGTACCGTAGGTTGAGCATAGTATGTAGGAGGTACGTATGCTGATGGCGCTTGGCCATAACAATGTTGTGGACAAGAGGGTCCATGAACGTGATGGGTCTGGTTTGTTGGAGCATAGGAAGTCGTCGCTCCGGAACTAGATGTAGCCCTAGAAAGGTCTGGGGCGGGCATGGTGCTCACCATACTGAAAGGTTTTTCTTGCGGTGTAATTTGGCCAATAATGCCATCAGCGGCATGTGATGCCCCCGGTGTGTCACCGCGTGCAGAGTCACCTCGTGGGGCGTCAGGTATGATCGTGTATAGGTAACCTGACTGGGCATAGATAAGATCAAACTGTTGGGCCTTAAGGATGGCCTCCTCCTCAGACTGGGGTCTTTCAGATGCTACATCCTTCGCAATGAGAGGAAGGAGGGATTTAAGGAACCAGTCTAAAAAGATTCGATCGTCTAATTTGATCTTGCATAGGCTTCGGCGCCGACGCCAATCATGAATATGGTCAGTGATATGCGTGGCCGTGTTCTGTCTGCAAGACAGTAGGATCTCGACGCCCGCATCGTAGCGGACAGGTAGCTGGAAGAATTGTAGAAAGGTCGAGGCAAGGGAGGTAAATGTGGAATGCGTCCCATGGGGTTGCTCGATATACCATTTGGCTGCGGAGCCAGTGAAGGTGCGTTGTAAAAGCCGTAGGCGGATTGAGTCGTCCACTATGGAGTTGGAGGAACACCATAAGTGGAAAGACATGATGTGGTTCTGGGGGTCTTCTCCGGCCTTTCCCTCAAACTTAGGGATGTCAGAGGGAAGCTTAGTTGGCATATGGGGCCAAGCAGGGTCATGCCTGATGGGGTCATTTGTGAGCCTAGCTAAATCTAGCAGGTTGAGACTTGCCATGTATGGTAGACTAGCGGATGTGGTGACCGGAACCGGGACCTGTCTAGCCATTGTGGTATGGTGTAGGGGTCCAGTAGCGCCTATAGGTATGCTAGGTATGGAGGGTATGTGCCCTCCAAAAGGTGTGGCCTGATATGGGTTAGCACTCCCAAGTGCAACTTGGGTTACACTTGGGTTAGGAATCGCACTAGGGATTCCTGGTATAGCACTACCGAGTGCAATATGGGTTACACTTGGGTTAGGAATCGCACTAGGGATTCCTGGGATAGCATTCCCAAGTGCAACAGGAGTTACACTTGGGTTAGGAATCGTACTAGGGATTCCTGAGATAGGGTTTGTGGAAACCGAAGGGGGTATGACCCCCATGTTGGGCATGCCCATGACAGGTGGTGGTCCTGTGTTAGGCATTCCTGAATGTGGAGTGGTACCCATATTGGGCATACCCAAGGGGGTGGATGTTGTCATGGATGGTATTCCCGCAGAAAGGTCTGCTGATGTCTGACCTATGGTTAATGTAAATTGTGGATCATCTGGTGTTCCAGACATAATTGTGGTTGGTGGTAACTCTGTGGGGTTTTCGGATTCTACCTCCAAATCAAAGGTGAAGTGGGGTATGTCAGAATCGGATGACCGTCTAGATGATCGACGATGTGTCGAATCAAGGGATGATGCTCTTCGTCCGTGACGTGGAGAGCCAAGTGGACTAAACTCTGGGAGTTCGCCCTGTAGACGACGAGAACGTCTAGAATTCTCAATGGTGAGAAAATGTTTTTTATGTAAAAATTTGTTTTAAGTATCAGGTGGTGATATATATGTAAAAGACTCAAAACCCTAATGCAACCAAGGGTGCAAAAAGGGGAGTGAAAAAAGAAGGCTCACAGGCCAAAAAATCAATCCTCAAAAAATGCACTTATTCTAGCAGCTGTGCTACAATAAGTGGAGGAATGCAACAACCGGTCAGAATACCAACATGCAAGCGGCTCCTAGAAAAAATAGGTGTAACTAGACTCAAAAGGTGGTAAAGATCATGCAAACACCTAATCTAAAAGTATTGTGACTCAAACAGACGATATCCCCTGCAAGGTGATGAAATCCAAGTCAGACAATATGAATGTAGAGACAACGGCTAGATATCCCCCTACCGGGAGGGACACCGGGTAATCAATCCTAAAAAGACAGGCTACTAGGATACTCCGTTCATGACGCGTCGAGAAAAGGTAAATCTGCCGTTTGGTCCTTTGATCGCAATATCCCAATACAGGGATATCCCGAGAACTGCGAATGGTAGCCCTTCGGTTACTGAATGGGTTTCGGTATCCCACTCAGGCTTCCGGAACCATCCTCGCGACTTCAACCCTCCTAGGGGAGAGGCCTTCCCACAAACCGGTTGTGACCGCGCCAAAAAGTACTAAGAGATTTTAGCTCCCTAATTGGACAACTTCTATGTCTCAGATGTATGAACTGAGGGGTGTTATTGGAACACCTATCCCCCCAATACTACCTAGCTACAAGAATTCTTTTCGTGTTCCCCAAGTGGGGTTAAGAGTGTGTTCAAATTAGGGTAAGTTTTAAGTCTTAGTTCAATTAAGTGATCGTGTGAGTGCACGTGAGGTGTTGTAAACTGAACTTGAAAAAATTAAATGCTTTAAGGGAAATTTTCAAAAAATAAAGGACTTTTCGAAAATACAAAGCAAATATTTAAGACTTTTTTTTTTTTTTTTTTTCACTAAAAGGAATTAATGTGCTTTTCAAAAAATAACTCAAAAAAATAAAGGATTTCTTGGATTTATGAAAGCAAATAATAAACTCCTTTTTTAAAAGAAATAAATGGATTTCTTCGTTTCAATAAAAAATTGCTAAGGGCAAGATTCTAAAGAAGTAAACAAGAAAAAATTTGAATCTAGATAAAGAATGCAAAATGAGTCTTTCTTTCACTTTCTTGAAAATTTTTAAAAAGATTTCTAGGTATGCACTTTTAAATAGTAAAAAAAATTTTAAATCTGTAAACTATGCAGAATTTAGTACTGTAAAAAATGTGCTATGGGCAGAAAGTACAGTAAAAAATATTTTTCAAAATCGGGATGGCCGAATGAAAAAATTCAGCCGCGCGGGTTTTGGACGAACAGCCGCGATGGGCCGCGCGGGTTTTGGCCGAACAGTCGCGATGGACCGCGCGAGTTTTGGACGCACAGTCGCGATGGACCGCGCAGGTTTTGGGCGCACAGTCGCGATGGACCGCGCAGGTTTTGGGCGCACAGTCGCGATGGACCGCGCAGGTTTTGGGCGCACAGTCGCGATGGACAGCGCGGAAAAAGGCCGCGAAGCCGCGGTGTGCAGCGCGAAAAAACACAGAAAAGTCGCGATGGACCGCGCGACTGTCTGGAAAAAGGCCGCGATGGACCGCGTGGAAAACTGCAGAAAAGTCGCGATGGACCGCGCGACTGTCTGGCAAAAAGCCGCGAGGCGGAAGCCGTGCACGGAAACCGAGAAACGACCGCGAAAATTTAAAATTTAGGGCTGTTTTTTGGGGCCAAATCTCAGAACAGCAATGGATCTGCTGTCTAAGATGGCAGATCTATGGATCTAATGGTTAAAAACTCATAAAAACTAAGATTTAATGGCAAAGCTAGAGATCTAAAGTTCAAACCAAAGCGGAGTCGCCAAAACTGTTGGCTCGGTTTTGCAACCAAGCTTAGTGCTATGGGCACCTACTAACTAGTAGTAGCAGTTTCAATAGAAATAAAAACAATAAACTAAATAAACAATAGTTTTCATGGATCTAAGCAAGAATCTAAGCAAATAATGTAAACATTTCAAAATCAAGAACAAGAAACATAATAAATAATTTTTTGTATTGAAAAGTGGGGGGCAAGCAAGTGCTTGCGATATTACCTTCAATGGTGAAGGTTGATGTTGAGCAACTCCCAAGATGAGTAGCTCCAAACTCCAATAGGTCTCTTTCTCCAAGGTTGCTTCAATGGCTAAAAGTGCTCAGGGGAGATTTCAGCAGCATAAGGATGAGATAATGGAAGGATGTGAAATGAGGAGCCCCTACCACCTTTTTATAGGTTTTGGTGGTGAGGAATACCATTTGTGGTTTTGTGGAAACCAATGGTATTGACCAACATAGTTTAGGTATTTTTCCCTCCTTTTTCCTTTTTTGAATAAAAATAATATTTTAATTCCCTTTTTAATATTTTTGGGAATTTGGACCCTTTTTGAGGGTTTTTTATGATTTTCTTGGAAAAATAATCTTTTTTAATGGAAAAAGGGGTGTACTAAGGTCTTTTGGTGACCTTTTGTTGGTTTCAGAGGCTCAGATGGTGGAAAAGTGAACAAATGGGTCATGTGAGTAAGGGAATGAGCTAGTGAGCACTTTTTAGGTGTTAACAATTGGAGGGCTTTAACATTCTTGGGTAAGGGTATTTTCTTAAGTGCCTCTATCCTTTAAGGATCAACCTTGACCCCGTCTTTAGAAATGATTTGTCCTAATAGCTTTACCTCATCAATCCCTAGGACATACATGGATGGATTTAAGGAGATTCCATATTTCCTGCATCTTTCAAAGACCTGTTTCAAGTGATTAACATCGTTTGATCTTTCTTTAGAAAAAATAGTTAGGTCATCTTGATAGATTTCAATGATTTTACCGATTAGCTCCTTAAATGCATAATCCATGGCTCTTTGAAAGGTAGCTCCTGCATTGAAAAGGCCAAAAGGCATTCTTAAATACTAAAAAGTGCCCCATGGAGTTGTAAAAGTGGTTTTATGCTTACCTTCTTTTTGGATGACCACCTAGTTGTACCCTGAAAAACCATCTAGCATGGACATCATGCTAGCACCTGTGACCCTTTGGAGGAGGGTCTCCATGTTTGTAAGTGGGTAGTTGTCCTTCTGACAAGCTATATTAATATTTCAAAAATCAATGCATATCCTTATGCTTCCATTCTTTTTTCTAACCACCACTAAGTTAGAGAACCAAGATGAATTTCTTGTGGGTGCTATTATTCCTGCAGCTAACATTTTTTCAAGCTCCTTCTTGACAATGGGAGCTAACTTAGGGTTAATTTTCCTTATTTTTTGTCGAAAAGGCTTGACTTATTTTATTTCTTGCTTCATGGGTATGGTGTGTTGAAACACATCTTCTCGATATGATTTTAATTCATTGTAGGTAAAGGCAAACACATCTGTATACTCTTTAACCATATTTATTAAGTAATTCATTTCTTTTTCCGAAGTACCTTTTCCTATTTTTATCATTTTCGGATCTTTCTCCGACCCAATGTTAATTTCTATATAGTCCCCTGGTTTCATGGAGTCAATGTTATTCTTTCTTCTATCTTTCCAATCAAATTTTTTTTCCAATGGTATAAGTCCATGTAGCACAGGGTTGTGAAATTAGTCACCCTCTCCCTGATACTCTTTACCCTTTTCTTGTTCATTGACTTTAAAGTTTGAGAACTTATCAATATTATGAATAAATTTTAATATTTTTTCATCATCTCTAAATACTTGCCAATGTTCCATGTTATTTGGTATTGATGGCCTGAAATTGATTTCCAAGGTACAATCACCATTTAACATTTCATCTAAAGGTTGAAGGGTTGATATTGAAACCGCTAACCTATCTGTTGCACTGTTCTGGTCTCTAGGGATAGCTTCTATGTTTAAGGCATCAAAAAACTCCATGGTGTCCCAAATTGCATTCTTGTACTTCTTTAAACTTTGACACTTGCATGCAAATTGGTTCTTTACTTGTAATATTATTAAGTCAAAGTCGCCTTTTATGCTTAACATCTTTATCCCCATGTCTTTTGCTAGGTCTATTCCAAGTAAGAGTGCCTCGTATTCGGCTACATTATTAGCTGCCTCAAATTCCAGCCTAAAGGCAAAATTAAAAGTATTCCCCCCCGGTGAAGTGATGATTATCCCAATCCCTTTTCCTACTCTTGAATGAGCACCATCAAAGTTCATTTTCCATATTTCATCTACCATTTCATTTTTAATCTTTTCTTGAATAGGGGCTAGAAAGGTAGAGTTAATCGCATAACTCCCATGATTATCAATATTATAGGCATATTGATTTAAGGGTTTCTTGGGATTTTCAACATGATATTTCTTTTCTTTTTCATTATGCAATTTCACTAATGAGTCCTCTGATGTCGATACAGTGGCATAAGACCAATCCATTTGGATCCAACCTCCTAAAGTGGTAGCCCACTTTCTGGAAAGTAACATCCCCCACTTATCAGGGACATCTATGACAAGGATGTCCATAGTTACATGGATATCTAGATACTTGGATAACCTCACTTGTTGATTTTCAATAATGCCAACCACATCAACCTGTCTAGAATCCATGGCACAAACATTCTGATATGGTCTAGATGTTCTAAGGTTAAGTTCATGCATAACCTTTTTAGTCATAATGTTGGAAGAAGACCCTGAATCTAACATACAATTATGTAGAAGAAGATCACCTATCATCAATGATACATAGAAAGGGGGATGATATTCTTTTCTTGGGTCCATGGTATGTAGAATTACTAAGGGGTCTTCTAAGACAATGTTATTGCTTGTGGAAGGTTGTTCTACTTTTTCTGAAAAAAGTGACCCTTTAATTAGGAGTAGGACGATTTAGAGGAGTAGGAGGATTCGGGACTTTCAACCATTTTTCTTTTTGCTCAGGAATTTTGTATAGTTCAGCAATAGGTATAGGTATTTTAGTAGTTTTAAACCAATTACCCAAATCAATACTTAACTCATTAGGCTCATTAGGAATTATTACCTTGGGAGGATATTGCATGTTGGGACCAGCATTTGCCTTTCTCTGGTAGGTGACACCTTTGAAATTTTTCATGTCATGGACCTACTCATGAGAAGGCCTTTCTCCATAGGTTTTGGTCAAGTTATCTATCTCTTGACTATACTGCCTAGCTTGCTTCCAACTTTCCGTAGGAATGGCATGGATATCACCTACTGCATTGACAAAATCAGGCTCGCTTGAAACCTGCTCACTGCTGCTAACCTCCGGAAACCCATGTTCCTGACATAACATGCAAAGTAACAAGTTGATTCCTCATGGAAATATTTGCATTCCCTATAGAAGGGTGTATAGTTCTCAACCATGTTAGGAGCTTCTAACTAGTTAGGAGGCCTCTTATCATGGTTAGGACCCTTCTTTGGCCAATTTGTCTTTGGAGGGTAGTTTCTCTGAATGGGTTGAGTCTGAGATCTTTCCATGGCTATGACTCGATTATGCATCTCTTTTAATTGAGAAAGATATTTCATTTCCATGTTTTCCATTGTTTCGCTCATCTCTAACATCAATTTATCATGAATACCCTGTTGGGAAGAGGAATCCTTTTCCTTAGGTTCAGTTTGTTTCATGGGAGTCAAGGTCCTTGAATAGTCGGGAATGTTAGACTTGGAAGATGATTGCATGTTTCTGTCAATTTTAACAGCCATATCTTAGGCCATCAAAATGGTGGTGGGCTCTTTGTCTCTAAGTTGATATTGCATTTCACCACTTAGTGCCTCAATGTAATAAACCAAAATGGACTGCGTTGAAGGTTTGAAGTCTTCATGCATACTGTTTATCAAGTCTGTGAACTTCTTGTTAAACTCATCCATAGTTTCATTTTCACTTCTCTTGATATTGTTTAAAGCAGCTAGCTGATGACGTGGCTCTTTATTTTCCCCAAATTTGTTGGTGAAGGTTGTTTTGAAGGCCTCTAAGGTTGCAAAAGAGTTGTCTGGTAGGTTTATGAACCAATCACCATCATCTCCTTCTAAAGACGGGGCAAAAAGCTTCATATAGACATCTTCAAGTTTGTTTGTAGGATCTCTGACCCAACTATTGAGACATTTGGAAAATTTCTTTAGATGATGACTTGCGGAAATGTGCCAATGAAGTTATGCAGTTTATCGATATCTTTGTCTGGCAAATCATGCGGTTGACCTGCTATCTAAGTAATGTTAAGGGGGATGATTCACCCATTATGTCAGATAAACAATTATTATTTTCTATGAAAAGACAATGGATGTATGAAATAGACTCGAATCCTAAATTCTCAAGGATCTTACGAGAAGATAACATGTTTTATCTTCTCCGATAAACCTTTTAAGGTTCAGGGATGAAGTTAAACAGGCCTACAGAGTTCCTTCTTGTTGAATAACTTGGTAAGTTTAAAGACAGTGGAGTCGCCAGATGGATCAAGTCTAATTTCAGAGAGTTATTTAGACTAAAAATATATAAAAAAATATTAAGGTAAAAAACTAAGGTAAAGTTGTCCAGAAACAAAAAAAATTGTCGCCAGTAGCGGTGCCAAAAATGTTGCCCTCTGATGTGCACACAACAGCAGAAATATTTCGAAGCTGCTTTTGGAATGTGTGGCCTTAGGGGCAAGCAAAGAGTCAGGTGCTGTCACCTGATCTCAACTCCTCCGTTTAGGCTTAACTCCTAACGAAGCCAAGGGGGATAGACCCTACAAAGAGTTACTAAGGCTCTTTAAGTGTTTTTTGAGTGTTTTTTGTGGATCAGGATGGGTGTTGTTTAGAATTTTTTAGACAATTTGAAACAAAATTATATCCAAACATATATTTGCAAGATAAATCACATCCATAGTATACGATGATAAATAACCAACTCACAGATGCATTCACAGCATAAATTTAATCAAAATAGTGAAATTGTAAGATGGAACTTTAGAAAAATAGTGAGACAATTACTTTGCTTGAGAATTGAGACCAGTGCTAGTGGAGCCACTGTATTTTTGGAATTCTTGGAGTGCTTGGAAAATGTTGTGCGAATGTATCTTGGTAAATTTTATTGTAAATTTAATGAATGAGGTGGATTATTGGGGGAAAAGGGGATGCCCAAGATATACCTTTCTGTACAGGAGATATGTCTGGAATGCAGTTTAGGTGGCTTCGTACAAGGACATGTGGGTTGGAACGGAGTCTCGAGAGTGGTGTTCAACACTACACCAACAAGGATGTAGTCTAACGGGTGCTCTGAGGTCTCTTCCCATTGGTTCCCGCGTCCCTAGGAAAAAATTTCCCACTTTAGACTACAATGTTTCAACGCCGGATTTTCGTTGGTTTATACGAGAGTTTATTTTATTAAAGTTGCAGTTGATTTAAATGTGAAAAAATTAAATAGTGCTACAACTACTTTTGGTATCCCACAACTCAGACGGACTGCTGGTGGGTAAAGCATACGCGGTGTAGTAAATGATTCGTTCCAATTTTATTTAGGTGATGAAAAGATGAGCCATAGACTCTCCGATAGAGAGCACTCTTGATCCACCTTATGGTGAAATTCAAGAGATTTTGCAATACAAGCTAAGTTAAAACAAAATAAATCTAAAACAACTAAGTAAAATAAAGCTCTCCAATAGAGAGTGCTCTTGATCCACTTTGCAGTGAGATTCAAGAGACTTTTTGTTCCTTTTAAGCAGTTTATATCAAAGTAAATCTAAGCAGCTAAAACAAAATAAAACTCTCCGATAGAGAGTGCTCTTGATCCACCTTATGGCGAGATTCAAGAGACTTTGGCTTCCTTTTAACAACTTTATATAAAATAAGAATTTGAATTCTAACTAAGCAAAAAGAAAAAAACTATTCTTAGCAGTATATCAAAAATTGAAACTAATCTAAACTAACAACTTATTTTACATGTGCAGGTATAAAGAAAATGAGAAAATAACTCCAAAAGACGATACAGGCTTCCCCCAAATGGGGGAAGAAGAGTCTCGGAGCTGTAATCCCGCTCGCTTTTTATTTATGCTTTATACAAATGATGATGTTAATCCTCCTTCTAAAGGCACATGGATAGAAATGGGGATGAAGAAAGGGGGAGATAGGAGTTTTTTGTGCCTTTTGCTTTTTCCTTATCTCTTCTCGCTTTGTCTTTTTAGCCTTTGGGCTATTGCTTTTCCTTTTAGCTTTCCTGTAGATAAGAGCTTTAAACATAGGCTAGTTAATGATTAGTATTGGATTAGGCTATAAACCAATAAACAATAGTTTAATGTACTTTGATAAATGATTTGAAAGCTAAATACTTGAAGTACAAAAAGAAGACAAACTAGATCAACAAAAGATGAAAGCTTTAGAAAATAAGATCTAGATACTAAGTAGATCAACAAAAGAATATAACCCTTGCAACTTTGAACTACTTAACCAAGAGGAGCGAATGGATCAAAGAAATGATGAACTTAAACAATGGATCCAACTCTTAAGGGGAGCGAATAGGCTTTGAATGACAAACTTTTAAGAACTTTCACTATTAGCTAAGTGAAGAGTGAATAGGATTTTAGAGATAAAAACTTGAAGCTTAAAACCTACTTGCATGGACAAGAGCGAATAGATTAGAAAAGTAGAACTTTCAAGCTTGTAATCATTCACTTTAGTAACAACAAAAAGGGAAAAAGAGTTGATTTTGAGTTTAAAGAGGTGAAAAGGGGAACCAATCCCAAGTTTGAAAAAGTTGAAGGTTAGCATAGATCTGCAAACAGTATTTAGAGCATGATAACTTGTTGGAGAGGAGAGAATCCAACTTAGGTTCGCTTCCAAATCAACCTGAGAGATCCTGCATAAAAAATTCATACACTTGCAAGACAAAGTGGATTAAATCTAGAAGATATGGTTAAATAAAAACTATGAAGAGTACTTTGTATAACTGACTACATATACTACTTCTTATTCTTTTAAAAGCATACCAAAAGCATACAACTCAAAGCCTATGAGTATATACTTCTATGGGCTCAAAGGCCTTCCTATCTAAATCATCCACAATGTTCAAAATAGAAAATGCATAAAAATGAGATACAAGATTACCTCATATGAGAACACACACCATAACAGAGATCTTGCGCACCTCTTTGACCTCCAAAGTCTTCAACAAATTCCCATTAAAAAAAATAGAATATAGGAGCAGAGGTTCGGAGCTAATCCAACTGGAATAGGGGAGCTTGACCCTGCTTTTATAGAGTTAAAATTAGGAGAAGCGAATGCTCAAAGGAGAGGGTGAGAGCTTGGAAGGAGAAGCGCATCTCCTAAATCATGGAGTGACTCACTCTTTGCCTCAAAGCTTGGAGTGTGACATTGGTGTGATGGATGAGGTGGTTTCCACCTCATGAGAGGGGCGCCCCTCTCCATTGGAACCCATGCCCATCAAATGGAACCTTCACTCGCTTTCCTTGTGAGCTTGACTCCACCCACATGAGAGAGGCCCACATATTTCTTCCTTTAAAATATTGAACCTTTGACTTTATAACATGGGTTAATGCTCTCAACATGATCGCCCACCTTAAGAAACTCACTTTCAACCTTTTACAAATAATTTTTTACTTATTTGATTTTTTGTACTTGGTGCAATTTTTGCCATTTTAGCAATTGAAGTGTCAGTTTGTAGCACCCTTAGGAAAAAGAGCCACAAATGCCAATTTGGTCGCTCGAAACCAAGGAAAAGTGGGTCCTAGGTTAAAGAGGACACCCTGAGTGTTAAAACGAGCATCCACACGCCAAATTCTGCCTCTATATGAAGCTTTTATTACATTTTGAATTTTTCCAATTAAACCATTAAAAAATGGTCTAATTTACGGAAAAAATTATTTTTTGTCGGAATGAAACCAAACTCCTAGGGGACCTACTGCATGTCCATACGACTCAAATTAGATGGCTAACGTGTAAAAAATAAATAGACACATAGAATTTAATAACCTCCCTAGGTTCGACCACCATAAGAATACTCCAGCTTTGGAGGTGTGAGTGAAAAACTTAGGAATTATATGCCACTGAAGCATAGCGCATAATTCTTAAGGAAAAACACTATAGAGTATCCCCCTGATATCCAAACCTAAGGTAAGCCAAGTCTTTTACAAAATAATCATGCTTAGACCAACTTATTACAATTCCTCCAAGGGGGTTTGGACATGCAATTATTATAAAGGGGCAAAAAAGACCCTGCAAAAAGGCTTCTAAACTTCTGAACGCTGAATATGAACATGTGTCATGTTCATGAAACTGGCGGGAAGTTCAACTTTGTACAAAATAGTTGGTAACAGGACCATGCCCTTAAAATTATTTCACACTAAACAAAAAAACATTGCCTAAATAATAAAACCATTCTAGCCCCAATGTGCACCCAAGAAAACATTCTACAAATATGTAGACTCTCCACTATCAGGAATATGTTTTTCTTGTTTTTTTCGTTCATTTCAACATAAAAGCTATAAGACGTGGGAAAATGCCATGTCAAAGCAATATCAAAGAACAAACATGGCTACATTTTTTTTCCTTTTTTTTACAAACAAAAAAAGGGGCATTACCTCACCACCATGCCCCTGTAACCACTTCCACTATCGCATCGTTGTCCACCAATCAAGAAGACAATCGCGAGCGTGTCCGGACTTCCAGTTTTCACCAAGAACTAGAACAAAAAAAATTCACTGAGAAATCCCTTTGGCTCTTCCACATGCAATACAAACCCATTCAAATGCATTAACAATCCACTGGGAAGCGTTCGGAAAACCCCTTGAAACACTCTCAACCCAAGAACAACCGGAAGTAAGAAACAACAACATAATCCAAAACGACCCTGCATAATAAATAAACTGGACACCTGGATCTGTGCCTTGGGCCTAGCATCCGGCATATGACCCAAAACCTCTTGACCTACCAACATGCATTCCCAATGCCGATAAACAGAGCCAAGAGATAGCTTAAACACCCCGACAGAGAAAAACCCACAGTCAAGAAACAATGAACTCGAAAACCTTAAAGCTATAATGCAGGCACCCACGAGGATTAAAATGCATGTACCTTCACATCGTCACCCTTGCACATGGTCAAAACAATTACGACGAGGCCACAGCCCGCGACCGAGAAATAGTGAACAAGCAAACTAGATGCGGGAATCGATGAGCACTAAAGCCCATGTACCTTCACTTGCCCCACACACATAGCCGAAACAATTCCAATGAAGCCATGACCCAAGCTAACAACCAGAACACCCCAGATGGAGCAAAACCCATGGACAAGAAACAAAGAACCAACAAACCAAATGTAGGCGCCAACCAACACTAAACCAAATCCACGTACCGGTCAGCACTAGATGCAAGAACCTTCACAATGTACTTTCACATCATGCCCCTCGCATGTCATGCCACCACCAAAAGCCCGCTCAAAATTCCAAAGGCGATGTCACTGCTGTAGAAACCTATAGACCACAAGAAATTGTTAGTTAAAAAAATGGAGTAAGCTATTGTCTCGAAAATTTGCACCCGGGTCGTTGACGGTCCTTCACGCCGTTTGCAAATCGTCAAGACCATCGTTCCTCCTCTCCGGCGTAGTCTAAAAACCCGATCGTCGGCTCAACACTGATGTAATATGGATTTTGCATTGGGCCATTCACACGTAAACATGCAATTAATGCATGGAGAAGTATTTTGAAGAAAAAGTGGGGAAGGGAATTTGAGAGTTTGATGGGGTAGGGTCTGAGATGGTGAGGGTTTGGGGATGGGTGGAAGGTGGTTTTCGGGGGTGCTAGTCTGGTTCCTTTGGGGTTTTTTCGCCATAGAGGGGGATTTGTGAGTTTTAGTAACTTGGAGTCTAGCTAGTTGTCCCGGCCAACTGAAGTACCAACCAAGGTTGATAAAAAAGTGGGAATGTGATTGATATCTGCAGCTCCTATTTCGATATTTTTGTGGTTTTTTTCTTCTCCTTTATGGTGTTTTTTCTCTTGCTTAGTTGGTCTTAGGGTCTGTTTTGGTTTCTTGGCTATGGGCTCACCCATCCTCTGGCTCACTGTCTTGGGTTTTCTGACGCTCTTGGATTTTGACATGTGGTTGCTCCATTTTTTTTTTGTCCTCTTCCACTTTTGTACGTTTCCACGTGTTGCAATGGAATCTGCCCATGTAACCCTGACAAAGGCTCACCTTTCCACCTTTGCAGGTGGGGTCTTTATCCCTTCTATTACTCCTACCGATTTTCCTGCAAACATTAGGTCATTTTTGGATAGCTCTGCGTCTAGGTTTGTTAACCCTAATCTCTTTGGGGTTAGAGCTAGGGCTCACCGTTATTCAAAATCTGTCAAAGCCAGGGAGGGTAGGGAGAAATTCATTATAAACCCTAATTGCAACCTTGACAGAGTCGATCTTCTGGCTAATCGGGCTGTGGTTGGACGTATGGAGTTTACCTCTGGAAGTCGTGAGGAGATTTTGGCCTGGGTGAACATGCACTGGACTCCTTTGGTTGGGTTGGCTCCCTAGGTAAATCTCCTGGTAAATCGCTGGATTTTTTTTTTTTTTCCTAACAGCGAACATGTGGATGAGATTCTTCAGCATTCGTGTCTTTTCAAGGAGGGCTCTCTCTGGTTGAAGAAATGGCATGTTGCCTTTAACCATGTTCAAGAAAAGCAGAGGTTGCGCCATTTATGGTTTTTGTTGTCGGGCTTCCCGATTGAGCTTTGGACCGAGAATATTTTTATCCAGCTGGCTAATTCTGTTGGTAAGTTCATTCGATTGGATAAGAAAACCGTGTTTGGTTTTGATCGTCGCACTGCAAAAATCATGGTGGAATTTGATATGGGTCTGGGGTTGTCGGCTGAGGTTGAGGTCATCTGGGGTTCTCGGACCTTTGTTCAGTGTCTAGACTACTTCAAGATCCCTTTTCGCTGTTCTAGTTGTCATAAGACTGGGCATACCATTGCAAAATGTCCTTTTCTTTCATTGAAGACGAAAGGTGGTCTCGGTCCAAGCCAAGGTTTTGAAGACTCATCGGTTTGTTCGAGCCCTAAATCCTGTCCTTCTCCTCCTGCACGGATTATCACAGGTAAGTATTCTCTGGATGAAACCCCCTATAATAATGTTTCAAAAGATGAACTCAATTTTTATGTTGAAATTGAAAAATCCCTTGATCAGCACATCTCTAGGGGGAAGGTGTCTCTCAATCTTGATGCTGTGAATGCTCCCTTTCTGGTGGCGGGTAAGGTGTCTAAGTCGAATTTTATTTTTGAACATGTGGAAGCTCTGGTGGTTCAGCCTATTATCCTCCTACCGTTTAGGAGAATGTTGCTAGAGCTATTTCCTTTGAGGATAAAGCTATTCTTGCTGAAAGTGGATATAATACTAGTTTTGAGGTCTCTTGTTTTCCGCTTCTAACTGCTTTTTAAAAAAAACCTCCTTTATATTATGATGTGAAACCCTCTGATTTCCTTCGGTTTAAAATGTTACTGTTAGGAAGTCAAAAAGAAAGTTATTGGGAAGTTTGATGGAGTGGTGGGTGATGAGTTTATCCCCCTGTATGTCAGAATCGATGAAGCTTGTTCTCCAACTGATGTTTCTTCTAATTCTAGGGCACTTAGAGCGGTGCAGACCTCTATCAATGTTGATTAATGTTGATCATGTCATTAAATGTTAGGGGTCTAGGTAAGGCTTCCCGGGGTAGGGATTTATCTAAACTCATCAATGCTACTAGCCCGGAAATCATTCTTTTTTAGGAAACAATGTGTGTGGATTCCTCTGCTATTTTGAAGCTTGCCAATATCTTACCTAGTTGGAAATTTTCTGCGGTCAATGCCTCTGGTCGGTCTGGAGATCTCATTGTTGACTGGAATCCATGTCTCTTCCATTTCAATACCTACAAAACCAATCGGGGTATTTTGTTACAAAATTTCAATTTCTCTGTGATTAATTGCTATGGGCCATATGTGGGCAGAACTGTTTTTGGGGATTCTCTGATGAGCTCAGGTCTCCTAAATTTGGATAATCTTATCATCGCAGGTGATATGAACTTCACCTTAAGTTATGCAGAATTTTGGGGCCCTTTGGCACGAAAGGATGATCTTGCAGACTATTTATTTGATATGCTGATTAATTTTGATTTTGTTGATATTGTCCCTGCTTCTCTCCTTCCGACGTGGACGAATGTCCGTGCAGGTGGGGAAGGAATCCACAAAAGGATTGACTGTTTTTTGGTAAGCAGATCTTTGCTTCAAACTTTTCAATGTCACAGGTCTTGGATTAGGGAGGCCATCTTTTCAGATCACTGGCCAGTTTTGTTTCAAAGTGATGACAAAGTTATTCCGAGGAAGTTTCCTTTTAAATTTAATTGTTCATGGCTTCAAAATGCAAACTTCTGTGAGGTAGTTAGACTATTCTGGCTGAATTCTAATTATGGGGGTGATATGAATCCTATGGATCGTCTGCTTCTCAAGATGAGGAAATTAAAAGATGAGGTTACGAAGTGGATAAAAAAACAAAAGGCTCAAGATCTAAGAGAGTACAGAGACTTGGAGTCTCAGATACAAGAAGTGTATTATAGGAAATTTGATCTTATGGAGGAAATGGATGATCAATCCCTTATTAGTGTTCTTGAAGAAAAGAAGGAAGTTATTTTAAATCAGGAAGAAGCTGATTGGAGACTTAAGAGCCGAGCTTTATGGTTGGAATTAGGGGATAAAAACTCCAATTTTTTTCATGCCTTTGCTTCACATAGAAGGGACTCCAATGCCATTTGGGATTTCGAGGATGAGGTGGACAACTGTATCTGTGGGCAAGAACAACTTCAGGCTGTTGCAAAAGAATTTTTTGGTAATATTTTAACTGACCCTGGGGATGGTGATCTTATGAAATAGATGGAGATTGCTTGGTTATATCCTAATTTTTTCAATAATCAGGAGGAAATTGATATGGGGAAGGTTGTTACATTGAAAGAAGTGGAGGATACCTTAAAATGTTTTGCAAAAGAAAAAAGTCCCGGGCCTGATGGCTGGACTGTAGAGCTGTTTTTGCACTTCTTCGACATCATGGGGGAAGAGATTCTTTATATGGTAGAGTTTTCTAGAACCAATGGTTTTATCTCTGGTGCTCTGAATTCTACATTTTTTACTTTGGTTCCTAAGTGCAACAAGCCTCACACTTTTGGAGATTATAGGCCTATAACATTATGTAACTTGATCTATAAGCTTATATCTAAGATCATCGCTGTGAGAATAAAGCCTGGGATTTCAAAGTTTATCTCTGCAGAACAATTTGGTTTTTTACATGATAGGCAAATCTTGGATGTTGTTGGCATCACTCAGGAGATCATCCATACCATCAAGATTCGGAAAAAGAAAGCTTGTTTGCTCAAAATGGACCTTGAGAAGGCATATGACCAGGTTGATTGGTGCTTTCTCAGAGTTGTTCTAATACAAATTGGTTTGTCTCCATTGATGCTTAATTGGATAATGGCATGTGTATCATCTACTAATATTGCAGTCTTGGTAAACTGTGTGCCTTCATAATTCTTCAAATGTTCCAGAGGGATTAGGAAGGGATGCCCCTTATCCCCGCTTCTATTTCTGCTTGTTATTGATGGCTTAAATAGGTTACTTCTCAAAGCCAAATCTAAAGGATGTATTAAAGGTATGAAGTTGTCAAAAGATATCTCTATTTCTCATCTACTCTTTGTAGATGATGTGCTTCTTACAGGATCTGATTCTACCAATGAATGGGTCTGCTATATGAATAATATCGCTGTTTTTTGCAGCACATCAGGTATGAAGGTTAGTTCTGCAAAGTCTATCCTCTATCAGCGTCAGTTGGACGATTCAACGATTGTGGAATTACAAAACTTCATGCCTTTTAAATTTCATTTGTTGGTTGAAGGTTTTAAGTATCTTGGTTATTATCTGAAGCCTAACAGTTACCTAGTGAAGGATTGGTCCTGGCTCTTTAAGAAATTTGAAAGCAGAATAAATTGTTGGACTAATAGACTATTATCCATAGGAGGGCGTCTCCTACTTGTCAAGGCTGTTCTAACTAGTTTATTGTGTATTGGCATTCATTGTTTAAAGCTCCCAGTTCTATTTTGAACACTATTAGAAAAATGTGCTCAAATTTATTATGGTTAGGTGGTAAAGACCGTAAAGGTCTGATTATGGCAAGATGGGAGAAAATCATTCTTCTCGAAAGTTGTGGAGGCTGGGGTTTGAGGAATATGGATGTTTTTGGTAAGGCTCTGCATCTTAAAAGCTTTTGGCGGGGTATTTTTGGTTCATCTCTCTGGTCCAAAGTTCTGGGTGTGAAGTATATTAAGCAAGATATCACTCTTTGGCTCAGGAATCCTATCAAAAGAGTAAGAAATACTTCGGTTATATGGAAAGGATTTATGAATGTTTTTAATTGGATGGAAAAATACCTTCAATGGCAAGTTGTCTCAGGTCGTCAAATTTTGGTTGGCGTTGATCCAATCTTGGGCATGGAGGAAGACTTTACTCTGTCAAATGAAATCTTAGTTTTAAAAGAGAAGGGTTTTACTACCTTGGACAGAGTGAAGAATTATAGCTCCTACAATGGTAATTCATACTGGATTAAAGCTGCGGACCTTGGTTTCTCTGGAAAATTTGAATGGGAATGGAACAAATACTTCAGTCATCTTGATTATGTGGGGTGCAGGCTTACACATAGTAGGGATTTAATTAAATGGGCGGGAAATCCCAGCACGGGAGAGATCACTACAAAAACTACCTATAAGGCTATCATTAAGTTCAAAATTGTCATTCCGCGGCAATGGTGGTTTAAAAGACTGTGGAGGTGGAAGTTGCCTTTAAAATACAAATGTTTTGGCTGGTTTGCTCTAAAGGGAAATTAAAAACTTGGGACAATTTAGTCATAATGAGTTGGAATGGCCCAAACAGGTGCTCTTTATGTAATTCTGAAGCTGAATCCACAAATCATCTTCTTGTGACTTGTATTTTCACTAGAGATACTTGTAGAATCATATGCTATGCATTAAAAATTTCTTAGGAATGGGGGTTTGAAAATTTTGAATTATGTTTTCTTAATTGGTACAGGAAATGCAAATCCTTGCTGGTGGTTATGTCCTGGTTTATATGGTTTACTAGGAACAAGGTTTTGTTTGAAGATCAGAAATCTTGTACCCAAAATACGGCTTGTCAAATTCTGAGTGTGTATCAGTCCATTTTCAGAGAACATGAGCCATTAACCATTAAAAGAATTGGATCATTTGATCCTCTTTTCAATCGTCCTACACTCTTTTTTGATGGTGCTGCTCAAGATGGATTGTGTGCTGCTGGGGGGGCTATCTTCTTAAATTAATTTCATTACTTTTCATTGAGGCTAAATTGTGGAACTGGGACAAATATGAAGGCAGAGCTCCTTGCACTATGGTGCGTTCTGAAAGTGGCTAGTATCTTCGGTATTGATGATCTGAATATTTTTGGGGATTCTAGAGTCACCATAAAATGGGCTCAAGATGGATTTAATCGTAAAGTGTTATCTCTTATCCATTGGTGTAACATGATAAAATCAACAATCCCCCTCTTCAAGAACATCACTCTAGAGCACATTTACAGGCAACACAATCATTTGGCAGATAAACTCTCTAAGCAAGCTTTGTGCAATGAATTTGGTGTTTTAATTTGGGAAGAAATTTATAATTCTCAAGTTCCAAACTTGGGATCTCTGAAGTTTTTTGAGTAATGTATAATTTTAGGACACTGTAATTCGTGTTATTTTTTGGAAGACTTCTTTGAGGTTTTTTTTGTTTACCTCTTAAGAGCGCCAGCCTTTGTTGTTTTGATTTTTTTTGAGATATGTATGCATGATTTTCTGCCTCTGCTCGGTTGAGTTTTCCTGAAGACTTGGTTAATCATGTACCTTTTGATTCGATATTAATAACATTGGTATGTTTTTTTTCTACTGGAAAAAAAGTATTTTGAACACCTACTCCCGCACACCAACCAACACCTCCCCTGTGACTTTCGTGAACCCTACCTTCCTCTGCACATGGGAAACCAGCCCAGCGTTCTTCTCCCTTCACAACTCTTGCCCCTACGACAGAACTCGAACATAGGCACCTCGAAAGGTATGATTCCTTCGTTTTCTCGTTGAGATGGACTTGTTTTCGTGTTGTGTGTTAAGTTGAAACATAAAACTCTGTGATAATGTGTTAGTTTAATATTGATGAGTTTGTCTTCTTCCAAGAAACGATGTGCACTATGAACAGGAATCCCATCACTGCATTGATGTAAATGAAATCAGATCTTCTGCAATGAAGCCCTCACTACAATGATGTAAATGAAATCAGATCTTCTGCAATGAACTCTGGAAGAAAGGGGTGAAGGTGAGCAACTTTGTGCGTTATACTTCGAGTTAAGGTTTTTGGTACTATGGAGTATCCAATATTTAAATCCATGTCTTTTATGGCTATGATAAGGAAGAAAGGAAGTTCTGTACTAGTTTACAAAAGCAAGTGTTAAGGAGGATTGAGGATTTTAAAACAACCCAAACTAGTAAATGAAACCCTAAGTACTAAACATCTAATGTGGCTAAAATCATATGCAACAATGCTTAGCAAGTACCAGCCTTTGTGGTGCTCTAAGCAAGGAATTCTTAGGAATGAAAGAATCCTCAATCTGGTCAACCATAAAAAACTTCAAGTACTTTTAATAAAGCAGTGTGAAGGTGGGGAATTAGAGATGCGAAAACCACTGGTTTTGGGAATGTCGGTTTGGACAATAATCTTCCCATCTTAGAAGTTGGAAACCTTTTCCCTGTAAGAGAGCTCCAAAGTGTAAGAATGATCAAGGTAGAATATTTTCCTGATCGAAAAATCATTGAAGGTAATATGAGAACCTGTTATTCAAAGATATGTAAATGCCCAAATCTTCCGGCAAGGAACCTTGCAAGGTAAAAAAAGTTAACTAATTTGTAACATATGCTTACAAAAGGTCTTGGTCAAGGAGGACCAAATACGATGCAGTGTGGATACTCTAATAAGAGGACCTTCTTGGTACAGGGAGGTTATAGTCTGCTTCGGTGCAAAATGAAGAAGAAAGCTTACTGTGTGTTGGTCCAAATGTTGGTTCACTCTTAATTTTGTCAAAAATTGTAATTTTATGCTGGATGGCAGGCAATTATAATCTAGATCTTAACATAAGACTTGATTAAAAGGGGTATCTTATGGATCCTATGTTGTGCCCTATGCATGGAAGCAAAATAAACCACTTGAAATTTACACTGTTATTGCCCCTTCTGTAACATATGCTTGCAAAGAGTTCTCTGTCAAGGGGGACCAAATAAGATTAGGCGAGGGTATTCGGTACTCTAAAAGGGGACTTACTTAGTACAGGATCATTATCGTCTACTTTCCTATAATGAAGAATAAAGATTTATATGCTGGTCCAAATGTTGGTATTAACAAGATATTAATAGAAAAATGGATTGAAGGATATCATGGCTCCTTCTATTGTGCCCTATGCATGGAAGTAAAAGAAACAATTCAACATTTACATAAATTTATTATTTCCCCTCCAGTGATGCAAGTACATTGTTAGATCCCTTTCATTGAGGGAACATAGGGAGTTAGGCAAGACAAGTCGAACTTATATGAACAAGTCAATGTACCCTTAGAGAGATTTCTTTGGGATTGGAGAAAAGCATGGATCCAGAAAGGGAAAACATTTTTGGGGAAGAGTCATTCTCTTCAAAAAATAATTGTCACAAATATGGTGGCAAGGTCGAGTAAAATCATGAATACATCACGTGCTCATGGAATTTCAGAGAATACAAAGATGGATGATGGATCAAGGTCAATTTAAGCAGTTGGGTTCTGGTAAAAAAAGGTTCAAATCTCAACAGAGAAATTAGAAGTGAATAGAACCTTTGTTCACCACCAAATATACAACACTACAAAATGAATTTTATGAAGCTGTAATGAACCTATAAAAGTGAGTGGAGGAGGAACAATACAAAATGAAAATGGTAAAATCATTCTAATCTATGCGTTGGGACAGACAAATGTAATAGAACGAAGTTGAATTGAGAGGCTTACTAGTGGGACTTAATATCTGCTTTCAAAATGCCTTGTATAAACTGGACATCAGAGGTGATTCCAACAAGTGTAGCACACTTCCATTACTTGGAGAACTTGGTTTGCATTGTATAAATCACGCATGTTCAAAGAGATTTTAACAAACTTGCAGATGTTGTAACAAATATTGACTTGTTTAAAACATAAAATTCCCTTTTATCGGCAACTATTACCGATAAAAACTTTGGTTTCAATTCTCTAACATGAAGCACTTAGAAGTAATTCAAAATATTTTTTAATGTTTTTTAGCTCTATTTTAATATTAGAATATTACATCAGAGGTTTGTACAGCGTTTTGATGTTCAACTACATCTGATCAAATAGTGCCTGACAAAAGTATAGCAATAATGAGAACAAACACAAATTACAGATGGAGTTGCATGCATAACTTATATATGATCATTCCTACCTTAGGAAGGACACATGTAGCAAGTAATGTCAAGTCCCACCTTGTTGAAGATGACCCCTCTGAATGGCTCCCAAGCTAGTTGTAGCACTGAAATTTTCCCAGTTTGTGGCTCTGCTCATCCATTCCTGGTAACACGGCAAATCAAAACCATAAAATATCAGTATAAAAATACAAAATTCTGTAAGAAGCACACACTTAATGCGAAAATAGACCTATTGTAAATATAAAAGCACAGTTGTATCACCAAATTTTCCCTTAGGAAAGTGTCTGCAGTTTTTCCAGCATGCATCAAAGCATTGACATAAATGGTAGCAATGTGGCATACATTATTGCGCATTTCAACGGATTGTTTTATGGTCTTCAGTATGAGCATATCTAACCTGCTCAGAATCAATATCGACTTGGGCTAAAAATCTCATGCATTTAGAAGTAGCAGCATGCATACTTTTAGGAACCCATGTCAACCCTTCTCTTTACTTTGTTAGTATATTGTTGTTGGACGCATATGCTTTGTAAGTCGTCCCGTAGTATTTGTTGATCCATAGTTTGTATTATTGTTGTTGGACGCATTTGCTTTGTAAGTCATCCCGTAGTATTTGTCGATCCATAGTTTGTATTGGCACCTAGAATTAGTATATAAGTTTGTGTTGAGACCAATGAAGGTACCGTGAAGTTATTTGTATTGAGCTTGCTCAAAGGAGGTTGCCCCCTTGAAGTGGCCTACGATCAATAAAAATATTCTGTGATCTCATATATTGTCCATTTGATCAATTAATTGTTGTAGGTTCTTCACATCTGGTATCAGAGCACTTTCTTGGGCTCGTTGGGTGAAATTTCTGCAAAAAAAAATTTCACATCTGTTGCAGGTTTGGATTTGGGAATAATCCCTATCCGCTTAACTGTGGGAAGTACTTGGGCATAAGCCCTAAAACTCATTGTGAGGAGTACCACAGGAACCTCGAAGTAGCTGGCCCATTGAGAGGACCTGCCAGCGAAAAGGGCAACGACCCCTACCTGATTGACTAGTTCCCACCCGTGAGGTAAACCCAGAGCTATCGTTTGTGGCAAAGCAGTTATCAGTTTTACCTGAGCCGTGGAGTGAGGGTACTTCCCCAATACGCAAGCCGTCAGACAGCATTGGTGGCCGAGTGAAACCCCTTAACCGTTAGGCAGCCGAGCATACCTGGGGTCCATATCTATTTTCAGCTGCACTGTTCTCGATCACTTCGGCATTGTTGTTGATCCATCTGTTTCTGGTCACTTCCGCACCATTGCAGATCTATCTGTTGCCGATTATTTCCGCATCGTTGCAGATCCATCTGTTGTCGTTCACTTCCGTGTAGTTGCAGATCCAGCCATTTCAGATCCATTCTGAACGTCGTTTCAGATCTAGCCGTTTTTTATCCATTCTGAGCCGTTTTAGATCCCTCCATTTCCGATCCATTTCAAAAGTCATTTCAGATCCATTCTGAAAAAGAAAAGAAAAAAATTCCCTGCAATCCCATTCTGCATATTTCATTCCTGAGGACCCTATCCCAAATTCCACTTCCCAAAACCAGAAATCCCACATTTGTCTATTTTTAGGGTTTGCCATAACTTCTTCGATTTTCACCCAATCGCCTTCAAATTTTTCTACCACGTTCATTCCCTAATTCTGCTTCTTTGTCCCTCTCTGACAACTTTTCCCATTCTTTCACCCCACTCCTGAAATCCTCATTTTCTGCTTCCCTGTCCATTCGAAAGTGTCCAAAACCTAGTCAAACCCAAATTACGTATCAGATTTTTTCCAAAATCCATATTTTCCTTTACTGAACAGTTTTTGTTTTTGTTTTTCTACCCACTCACAAAAAAAAACCCTCCTAGTTATGGTTGTCACGCACGCAAGAGCAAAAACCATGGAGGAAGCACTTGCAGCCATCCAAACCAAACTCCAGGATCTGGATGAAAAATTTCTTGGCCTCCATCTTGAGCATTCAGCCATGAACAACAAACGACAGTCCGAGTCTTCATCAGACAATGTGTTCTCTTCTTCCAACAATTTCCGTGGTCTGAAACTTGATTTTCCTCGCTTCAATGGTACTGATCCGACTGGCTGGATCTATCATGCAGAACAGTATTTCAGTCTGCATAATACTTTTGATGTCAACAAAGTTCCACTTGCATCCTTTCATTTGGAACAGGAATCCCTTCAATGGTACCGTTGGTACATCAAGGCTCATGACGAGCCAAAATGGATAGATTTTTTCCAACTCCTTTTGCAACGATTTGGTCCTAGTGCTTTTGATGAATTCACAGGAGCACTCACTAAACTTCGCCAATTTGGCACTGTGAGAGAGTATCAGGCAAAAATTTGAGAAACTAGCCAATCACACAAAAGGATTGTCTGATGAATTCTATAGGAGTTGTTTTATCACTGGTCTTAAGGATGAAATCCGCTCAAAGATTAAAATGTTCCATCCCAACACAATGATGGAAGTCCTATGATTGGCTAAGTTGGTGGAGGACAAGATCACAGCCCAACAACACTCCAAATCTACTTTTGTTCCATTCAGAAATATGGTTTCTCAACGACCTCCCATCACGCCAGCACCTCGCTCCACTCCTATCAAGCATTTGTCCGAAGCAAAGATGCAAGAACATAGAGAAAAAGGGATTTTTTATAATTGTGATGAGAAATTCACTCGAGAACATAGATGTGTTGAGCAACAACTCTATCTATTAGATGTGGATTCTCCGCCTACCTCTGAACTTGGTGCAGAAGCTCCAGATACACCGGATGATCAGGTCAACATTCAACAGCCGCTTGTTGACCCTCCGTCTCCGTATGACCACCCAGAGATATCTGTCCATGCTTTAGCCGAAGTCACCACCCCACAAACAATGCGGGTCAAGGGTTACTTCAAGAATATCCCTCTTACAATACTCATTGATTCGGGTAGCACTCATAATTTCATTGACCATCAGATCGCCAAACAGGCTGATTGTTTTGTCCATCCTTGCTCCAACTTTGAAGTCATGATTTCCAATGGGGGCACCTTACCTTGCAAGGGGAAGTGTCACTATGTGCATATCTCTCTGGAATATTATAACTTTCGCTCTGACATGTTTGCCTTGTCCTTAAGCGGATGTGATGTGGTTTTGGGCGTTCAATGGTTACGCACGCTTGGCCCCATATTATGGGATTTTACTGAACTTTGGATGCAATTTTCAGTCAATGGGACACAACACAAATTTACGGGCTTACAACCAGGGTCTCTCCGCATCATCCGTTCACATCGCATGGAAAAGATCCTTAAGAATAATTCACATGGTGTCATCGCTCAGCTCCATTCCATTCAGATGCACCCATCAACGGTCTCCACTACTTCCTTGGATATATATGCAGGTGTCTTTGCTGAACCAGTGGGCTTGCCGCCTTCAAGAGACCTTTCCGGTCAGAATTTAGCCACATCTACATCTGAGAAGGAAATGATGGCTATTTTTCATGCAGTATAGAAGTGGCAGCCATACCTATCAAGGAATTATTTATGCATCAACACTGATCACCAGAGTCTAGAAAGTTTCCTAACACACTTGAAATGGGTTAGCCAACTCATGGGTTATACCTATGCCATCACTTCCAAGAAAGGTAAGGACAATCTGATGGTGGATGATCCTTCTCGCACATTTGATGACCCAGTTTCTCTTTCATCTATTTATATGCTTGTTCCAAATTGGTTGCAATCTGTTCAACAGGGCTATGTATTCTATGAACTCAATGCTTCTTCATCGACATGGCACTCTAGGTTCCTCAATACGTATGACCGGGAACAATGTAACTTCTTATGGTTGTGACTGCAAATGAAAATTTAACAGATGGTGGCTGACTGTGATACTTTCCAGGTCAACATGGGTGAAATGACACTCCTTCTAGGACTGCTCGAACCCTTTCCCATCCCTACACAGAATTGGACAGCTATTTCTACGTAGTTCCTTAAGGCGCTCCAATGGTACAATACCACATCTAAAATGACACCATATGAAGCAGTCTATGGACAGGCACCACCAGTTCTTCTTCCATACACCCTTAGCAATTCCCCATTTCAGGGTGTATGGACAATCTTCACATGGCAAGAATTCGAATGAAACAACACGCTGATCAGCACCATTCTGAGCGCACTTTTCAAGCAGATGATATGGTTCTTCTTCGTCTATAGCCTTCCAAGCAATCCTCCCTGGAACTCAAAAGGCATCAGCATTTCTCTCAATCTATCACAGAGGTATTAATTTAGTGGCATGGAATACCCCCCGAGGATGCTACAGGGGAACCACTCCTTCAGATTCCGAATCAATTTCCACATCTAAAGCTTTGAGGACAAAGCTTTTTCTAAGGGAGAGGGGATGTTAGGAACCCGTGTCAACCCTTCTCTTTACTTTGTTAGTATATTGTTGTTGGACTCATATGCTTTGTAAGTTGTCACGTAGTATTTGTTGATCCATAGTTTGTATTATTGTTGTTGGACGCATATGCTTTGTAAGTCGTCTCGTAGTATTTGTTGATCCATAGTTTGTATTGGCCCATGGTTTGTATTGACACATGGTATTGACCCATGGTATTGGCACCTAGAATTAGTATATAAGTTTTTGTTGAGACCAATGAAGGTACCATGAAGTTATTTGTATTGAGCTTGCTCAAATGAGGTTGCATCCTCGAAGCGGCCTACGATCAATAAAAATATTCTGTGATCTCATATATTGTGCATTTTATCAATTAATTGTTGCAAGTTCCTCACACATACCTAGACTATTCCATTTTAAATAAAAAATCCAAGCAAGGGAATAAAAATATAAACTTCTCCATCTTTAGGCCATCCCTTGGAACAAGAAAATTACAAAATTAATTGGATTATTGTCAATCTTGAGGTACTTACTAAAATGACAATTAATTACATTACAAGCATATACAAGCATAGATTTTTTGTTAGCTGACACACAATCTTGAATGAACTTAGAAATATCAAAATACATACATTCCCAATAGACATGCCTTTGTAAATGGATCAATGTCTTCTCAGTGTCGAAATGACCTGCTAACATGGGAAGTTGTGAAACAAGAGATGTCCCAAGTCTACCTAGTCTTGTTTGATGATTCATCTACAGCACCAAACGACTGCTATCTGTATGCCTAAATCCATATTGCCGAAGCAAATTTTCCAGCATGTAAAATACAACCTGAAAACCCATAGAAAGATTGTTGTCTACAAGACTTCAAGCCTCTATATGTATTATGTCTAAGAAATCAACAAGAAATAGTACGCATGTTGGAATTATTACTGAAGGCTTATGTTGTTCACATTCCTTTTAGGCAAAAATTAAGTCTTATTACTTCAAGATCTGAGTAGCCTATAGACCTGTAGTAGTGGCCTTTGAGGAGATGACAATTCACTTTGTTTTGAAACTAGATTCCAACATCGGTAGTAGTGCTACCTTAGATTACAGCAAGTTGCTGGCAGAGCTTGAAGACTGGGTGAGTATAGCAGAGACAAATCTGCTCCTCAACCCTTCAGGTATGATGAAATTGCATTTCCAATGGCTTTTCAAGTGGTAATAAAGGGTATGCTTGAGTATTTATGGATCTATTTGACTAATATTTTAAATGCATTTCTTTGTTGTAGGACACATATTTTCTAAATAATGCATCAATTAAAGTTTATTAATGATTGGAAACAAAACTCCAAAAATCAAAACTGGCATGACCAAAAACCTCATGAAAGTAAGAGATCTAAAAGTGGGACAAAATGTTTGACAAAAACCTCATGAAAGTAAGAGATCTAAAAGTGGGACAAAATGTTTGACAATACCCCCAAAGTTAAAAAATACTTGACTAAACTACGAACTAAATTCATGTCTAAAAAGGATTTGACAATAACAAAAGAGAAACCAAAACTTTAATCAAGGTTTCCAAATTAGTATTTTGGAAAACACAATTCCTTGTGTTGTTCTCCATATTGGATTAGGTTTGGATAAATCTAGTTCCCAACTTTGGTACACACTATCCAAAACATGGATCTTATCCTTGTAACTAGTACTCCTTGCTCTAAAGGGAAATAACAGATGAAGCATAAAACAATATTAATCTTAATGATTGTAGGTTTCCATTAATGTTGGTTTAGTGTATGCCCAGAACTTCCTTAAAGATTCCCAAAATGTTGTTATTTATGCCCATAAATTCATTTGTTGTTACTCCCACATTGCTTGACCATTGAATCAAGTGATCAATTAGACAATTCTTCATTGAACTCATAAAGCACACTGAGCATTTAAAAAATTGAAGGATGCTCTTTGCTTTGTCATAGTGTTTTCTCTCCTAGATTTACAACAACCTTTTCAAATTGATTCTTTCAAATATGCCAGAGGCTTTGATTTTAAGAAGGGTGGTCATTGTATGGCCTATCATTCAAAGGCCTTATCTCAAGCCAAACTTAACTACCATAATTATGATAAGGAAGTTTATGTGTTGTTCCAAGCATTTAATCAATGTTGAGACTACATTCTTGGTAAGGAAACTATCCTTCATATTGATCATTAGATTTGTCATGGTGTTTGATCTCCTAGATTTGCAACAACCTTTTTAGATTGATGCTTTCAGGTATGCCATAGGCTTTGTTCTTAAGAAGGGAGGTCATCTATGGCCTACCATTCTGGACCTTATCTCAAGCCAAATTCAACTACAACGCTTATAATAAGGAAGTTTGTGTTGTTTCAAGCATTCATACAATGTTAACACTATGTTCTTGGAATGGAAACTATCCTTCATACTGATTATTAGCCTCTTCAGTTTTTGAATGCGCGGCCTAACTTGAGGAACATAGACATTTAAAATGGGCTTCCTATATTTAGAAATTTCACTTACCCATCAAATACAAGGTTACCACTGACAAAGTGGTTGGTTTACCCAACATGCCTCCTACCAAGGTTGTTAGATATTCACATTTTATATATGAGATGTGCAACCTATGAGAATTGGAAAGAACAATACTATGTTGATCCTTATTTTTGTCAGTGATTGGGATTATCTTTGTTTATCTTAGTAATAGAACACATATCATGTTAATTATGTATATACCGTGATTCAAGCCCATTATTGATAGGTGCTAAGATTAACTATGCTTACTTATAACTATATATCACTTGTTTCATAGGTTGTTATAAGTTACGTACTTATAGTAATGTTATAGATTCTTTGTAATGAACACTAATGATTAGGGACTAAGAAACCAAAAGTAGAATCAGATTATTAGAGGTAGGTAATAATTTCAAAGTTCAACAAGGGCCCTTTATATTTAGGTAAACATAAAGAGGGATTTATTGTCACCGTAACAGGTTCTTGTTTCATTAGTTTTTAAAGACTCTTCCCTTCCCACAAGCCAGTTAATCCAAAATTATAATATATAAAATCTTACATTTTATATATTTTGTAGTTGGAAACTATATAACTTCTCCTGATGAAAATTATTGATTACCATGCTAAATTTCAAGTTTCATATGTTGCAGGGAAGTGCAAGGATGCTTGTTAACTCTACTCTCCGAGAGGCAACAAAGAAACATGAGATGCACTATTCATATCTCTAAAATATTGATCGTGGAGTCATACGACATTTTCATGATGATATAACTACCATTGTTGTGTTCTTAGACCATTCTTTAATCAACAAATTCTCAAGTCATGGCCCTACAACATCTATAAGAGGTGGCAGGATTACTGTACCCTCAATCTAACATTCAATGATACCAAATTCAAAGCATAATGGTTGATTTCTTGTGTGTGGAGGATAAACAGTTTCATTCTGTATTTTTGTAAGAAGTCTCTATTAAAATTCTTGTTGTATACTGTAACCCGGTACTCTCAAAACATGGCTACTTTTCATTTGACAAACACTATCAGTCGACTATCGTCAGAGTTGTTAGTTTTTGTACCTAGGGAAGTGTTCCCCTAGTGACTTTTTGCCTAAGTCACTTAGAAAGGGGAAAAAGTGACCCTTGCATTAAATGACTTGAGAAAAACATTTAATGTGACTTTATGTTATAAAGTCACTTTTGATAAAATTTAAGTGGGTGAGTGAAATCAATTTTATGAGAATTAAATGAGACATTTTATTCTCATGTCATCTCAACCGTCGGATTTAATCTAATCTCCACCATTGGATGAGAAACCTACTTAGGGTTTTGTCAAAAAGGAAACTGGAGGAAAAGGCTTTCACTTTTTTTTTAGAAGAGAGTGAGGAGAAGAGAGCAAAGACCAAGGGCATGAATTTCAAGGAGGGCATTTGGGAAACTTTCAGCTGGCACAGTTTTCGAGGCAGCTAGAAGAGCAATAAATGCAGCATGGATTTCGAGGTAGCAAAATTTAGTAATCAACACAGAAACTGAGGCACCGTACAACAAGAGATTGGTACGGTTTTGAGGCACCGTACAGCTGAGTGTTGGCATGGTTTTCGAGGGTCATACAACAACATTAAATGTTGTACCGTACAACACTGATTTCGAGGCAGACCGTACTGTTTTTTCTGGGTGTGTTTTCTAGATAGAGTTGGCACAGAAATCGATGAGTTGACACAGAAATCGTGCAGCAAGCACAGAAACCGATTTTCAGCAGTTGACACAGAAATCGAGAAGCTAACACAAAAAACGTGATTGGCTCAGAAATCGAGATAACAGTTTGGCGCAGAAATCGAGGCAGCTTGAAGGGTGATTTCGGTTGGTCGAGATAAGTACATATTGACTGTAAAAATTATGTACTGAAGTTTACTGAAGCTATAATAAAAATCTCTCTCTCTCTTTGACTGGTTTTCCCCATGGGGGTTTTTCCAGGGCTATTGGCCAAAAAAAAATTTGAGTATGATTTTTTTTATGGTGTGCATGTTAAATTAATTTTTCTGCCTGTTAAAGTGTTTTACAGCGTGTTTAATTGTCTGATATTTTCGTAAGTGATTTCCAGCCAATGCAAAACCGGCTTGGAAATGAAAAACACTGAAATGTTGATATAAACCAACAAGCTACAAAACAAAGAAAAATTTACATGGTAATAGAGCTTGGGGGTAGAAAACAATAAAATTTGCAAACACACAGAAATTTCCAGATTTGAGTATTTTCTTCTATTAGTGAACAACACCTTGTTGGGTTGACAGTAGAGATGGTTACAGGACTTAGGTTGGAGGATAGGCTAGATGGGATAGGAAACTTTGTGCCATGGAAGGTTAGGATTTTGCTAGTTTTAGAGGAAAATGAAATGTGGGAGGAGGTGGTTAGAAACACTACAGCAAACCCCGTTCAGATTCCCGCTGCTACAGATGCAGCAACATTATCAGCCTTCAACAAGAAGGACTGTAAAGCTAGAAGAATAATCCTTGATGCAGTTAAAGACCATATCATCCCTCACATTTCAGGCAAAGCTAGGGCACATTTGATGTGGAGTGCTTTAACCAGTTTATACAACAGTACCAATGAGAACCGAAAGATGGTTCCCAAGGAGAAACTGAAAAGTATAAAGATGAATGGCGGAGAGGGAGTGACAGCTTACCTTACCAGGATATCTGCAGTTAGAGATGAGCTAGCAGCAGTTGGGAAGGTGGTCACTGCTACTGAGCTTGTGCGTACAACAGTGAATGGGGCTTCCAAGCCCTGGGGTGCATTTGTGCAGGCTATAGTGAGCAGAGAGAACCTATCTTCATGGGAGAGACTGTGGGATGACTTTGTGCAGGAGGAGACTAGGAGAGGTCTCGTATAGAGCAGTTCTTCACAGGGTAGGGAAGATGATGAGAATGTGGCTTTGACAGCAAAGGGGAAGAAGAAGAAGAAGGGTCCCAAGAAGGGTGGGGCCAAGCAACAGTAGCAGGGTGGCCAGAAGAAGAACTTGAGTAAAATCAAGTGTTATGGTTGTCAGACATTTGGGCACTATGCTTCATAGTGTCCAAACAAGAAGAAGAAGGGACAATAGATTGCAGCTTCAGCGGAGGTTGATGACTTTGGAGACAGATTTCAGAGAGAGTTTTCTCTGTGTGCTGGACAGATTGAGAGAGAGAGAGCCTCTTTAGTTATTAACACTGATGTGGATATGGAGCAGGGAAAATTTTAGGGGCTAATCTTAGCCCATGGGCTAAATTTAGAGGCTTTAATTTTTTAGTGGGCTATATTTTAATTAAACCATCATTTACTATGATTAGCCCAAATTTTATATATTTATTTTTAATAAATGGCACATTAGCCCCATAAAATATATAAAGAGACCCTAAATATATCCATTTAGCCCTTGTTTGATTAGATTTGGAGCTTCCATAGCCCGTAAAATAAGTCCACTCCCTCTAATTAGCCCAAATCTCTAGAATGGTAGTTGCCCTTTGGTAAATTAGCCCTTGAGTTATCATGGAAATGGTTTTTTTTGGTAAATTAGTCCATAATATATGGAGTGAAATTGATTTTCAATTTAATTAGCATATATGATGTTTTCCATTTGATTGTTATCATGCATAACAATTTTGGGTTTCTTCAAATTTCATGATTTCGGGCCTGGGGAGCCAGCAATCAAGGATTTTGGGTTTTGTTTTTCCTTGATTTCAGATTTTCGGGCCTTAAGGCCTTTGAAGCAGACTGCTCTGTCTTCAGCAAATTGCCTAGGCCTTGATCCAGATTAGTGTAACTGTACAAACTTCTTACAGCTCGCTCCTTTTCATCACAACTAATTTTCACTAAAGCAAGGTCTAGCTTCATGCTTGGACTCCGATAGTCTCCTATTAAGATCCTTGCTCGCTAATATGCAGATAAGAGGTGTGCAATGCAACGATGTTTTTTTGTATTTTTCGGCTTACATTTTATGTTTGTGATTCTCTCTCTCTCTTCCAGCATTTCAGCTAAGGCATTCAATATATATTAAGACTCGAATTGCAGGACGTTACCATAGAAGTTTGATAATCAAAATATCATTAACACTGGCTCGGTTGGTATACGCACTTCTTTTTCTGCTGCTTGCTGGGAGCATTAATGGCTGCCATGGGCTCTCCACAGACGGTAAAAACATCTATCTCTATCTCAATTACATTATAAAAAATGACTGCTATTTAACCTTTAATTAATTAATTATTACGGACCCATGGCGTTTGCAGCGCAGAAATATCCATGGCGTTTGCAGGGCAGAAATATTCATGCGTACGAGTATAGATATGTGAACCTAAGCGAAAGGAGAGGGCCGGTTAGTCCTCCTGCACCAGTAGCCAACCGGGACACGGTATGGCTCCGTATTTCGCCTGCGCCTGCGCCTGCAACTCTGCCTTCGTCCCTGCCGGGCAATTCTCCGGCTCCGTCCTATGCCCGCTAAATCCTTTCTCAAGTTCATTCAGTGGAATTTGTGTTGTATTGGTCACACAGCAGTTCACGTAAGTTATAAATTTTTCATCTTCCAATACCACAGGTGAAAGGGTTTCTAATTATTACAATATAAATTTAAATAAAATTAATTTTTAAAATTAAAATTTCAGAAATAGCCAGGTGTACATAATGATACACAGCAATTCCGAGGCAAGGTTTCAGAGCTCTACGTCGCCCGCAATGGGAGCTTTATGAATGAGCAACCAGAAATGATGCATCTACTCTATCGTGATCCATTTGCCTAATGTTTTCCCGCTTGCAATGGACAAATGACGCCCGCCCCTGAGATTGTTTTTTTTTTCATTTTTTTTTTTTTCTCATAGAAAAATTTAACTTACTATTAATATATGAAATAGTAAATAGTGCCAACTGTCAGAAGAAACATACATCACATCGCTGCCCTGCCAGGCAGATGTATCATGTCTAAAAACGATGACCATAATGCCATCAATCCAACGTGGAAAAACATAATGGAGCAATATGTTCACAACATAAAAACATGAACCCCTCCCGGAGGAGAAACAGGTTCAACAAACACAATTAAAACATCTGAGAATCCCACCAAATAATAAAGTTTGTCATAAAAATATCAGTACTAACTGTCAAATCTCCAAAAAAACCAGCTGTGTCTATCCTATACAGACCATAATGCCGAATATAAAGCCGCAAATAGAGGTAGCATACAAAATGTCCAACGAGAGGTTGGCCACATCCTCTATGAGATATCTGCACATAGAACTAACAGTATATGTAAGAAAAACTGTGTGCTAATGATAACCAAAAAGCAGTATATATAACAAAAAAGTAGTAGAGCAATATCAAACCCAAGGCAGAGGTAGTGTGCCCTGTGTAAACAAAATGTCCGCCCGCCATTCCTGCCACATGATGGTCCCGGGTGCAGCGCAAAGGGCCCTTTTAGATAGCATGTCCGCCTCCAAGTTCACTTCACGATATACATGGGCAAAATGTATGTGTTGAAAGTCTTTAATTAATAACATGGCCGCATTCATCCAGTGCTGAAGCAACATGTTATGAAGCGTGGTTTTGCCACTCACCCAGGAGATGATAGAAAGTGAGTCGCCAAAGACCACAAGGTCGGAGAGATCTCGTACTTTAGCCCAATAAAGTAATAACCAAAGTGCACATAGCTCGCTCCTGGTATTAGAGCCACCTCCCAGATTAAGCCAAAGATGGATGGAGATTTCATTTGTAAGGTGTAGAACAGCTCCATCACCACCCCCCCCAGGATTGTAAACAGCAGCTCCGTCAAAGAAACCACATGGGAAGGTCAGCACCGGGGGGGCAAACCGATGGTGCCTTACCGGAATGTCTCTAATTCTGGCCAAACCGTGAATGGTGAGATATTCATGATGTGCAGCAAGTATTTTGTAGCCTATCCCAGCCAGGAAAGGAATCTTATTCTCAAATATGTGCATATTACGAGTCTTCCAAACCTCCCATATCATGAAATATGGGAGTTCTCTGACCCCAAGATCAAGATGATCCCAAGCTACAAGACAATCATTAAGAGAGCTGAAGTTCCAAAGAAAAGTTATACTTGCTCTGGCCGCAATAAAAGACCAAAGATTTTTGCTGAAAGAACAGGAGGTGAAGAGGTGATCAACCGTTTCCCCCTCAGAACAGCATAAAGTACACCAACCCGGGCCACAAAAACCGCGACGACAAAGGTTGTCCCACGTTAGAATTCGGTTATGCAGGGCCAACCAAATGAAACATTTAATCTTGAGCGGTAAAACGAGTTTCCAAAGTGCTTTATCCCACCATCGAACCATAACCTGTGTCTCTGAGAATAGTGCATCATATGCCATTGCAGCAGTGACCTGCCCTACAGCCACGTCCCACGACCATACAATCCGGTCAGCGCCATCAGAGAGTCGCATGTTTGAATGATGCAGAGGCCTGATATAATCTTCCCATTCCTGCCTCAGGGTGCCCGTCAGACCCATCTGATCTGCCGAGATCCACCGGGGACGATCTTCCCCACACCAACCAGCAACATGTGCTAAGGAGTAATATCGATCTGCCCCTGAGATTGTTCTTTTTGCTTGGATTACTTTCTGTCAACGGAGTGGTGAGTTCGCGTGTCATCAGTGCCTTTTGTAAAAGCTTTATTGATATGGTAAATTTCATAAATTTAATTAAAAATAAAAGTATCTTAAAGTTTTTTTTTTAACTCTTTTTTAAAATATAAAATTTGATAAAAATATAAAAGATTAAAAATGTTAAAAAAAAAGCTTAAATATGTAAAAAATTAAAATACTTTTTCTTTAAACCAAAACCTTTATACATACTTTTACAAAAGTTAAAAATAGAAATATTATTAAATGAATGTGATTAAGATTATCTTAACTTCATCAAATAATACAAAAATTATGAACAAAGTCATAGTTTTTTTAAAGGAAATTTAATGTTAATAATATTTGATAAATCATCTAAATTAACTTATAATCTTTTAAGGAGAAGATTGAAATAGTAAAATTAAATGTTCAATTAATTGATTTCAATTAACGATAATACTCAAATATTAATAGATGAATTTGAAGATCAAAATATTGACAAAGCTAACACAACCTAATGTTAATCCAATTATTTGAAAGCAAAGGAAATAATCGACTCAAATGATTTCAAATATGCACATGCAATCACTTAGGAACATTCATGAGCCTAAATCACCCAAAGCCCAAATCACCCAAATCTCCAGTGAATTGTCAAAGCATCGTCTTCTGAAAGCTATTTGAAAGAATCAATAAACAAAATACCAAGCATGTGAGTAAAATGATACCATCAGAACAAGCAATGAAACCACACAAAGAAGATGAAAAGCAATCAAAACAATGTATTTACAAATTTAAATGGGGGACCCTAAAAACAATTGTGAAATTTTAAAGGGGGGTTGTTCGGGTGCCAACGAGATCTCAGGGACTAGGTCAGACTGAAAACAACATTAGAAAGAAAACAAACAAAGACACAACAAAAGATAGCAATTCTTGTAAAATGATGCTAAACATGAAAAAATACATTCAGTGAATATGCTACCTCGCAAGATATCTCATTTCGTGAATTCGTGTTGGCCTAATTGACACCCAATTGGTCTGCAACTGTTGAATGAGATTTGAATGAGCACCTCGATTATAATGCTACCTCGGTGTATTTGTCAGAGGGTTCTACAATAGTGTGCTCTGGAGCTTGTTGGTTAGCCCACGTGCTCTAGTGTATTCCTCGGCATATTTTACAATAATTGTCAAAGGCTTTTACATTAGTGCCCTACTCCTTGTATACTTTGCCTCCACTATTCGTTCGTCATTCCTCAACAGATTTTGCAATAATTGTTGGAGGATTTTATATTAGTGCTCGACTCTTTGTATATTTTTCCTCCACTATTCATCACTATTGGTTCATCAGATTGTTCTCCCCCAGCCACATCATTGCACCGCACATGGCCCATAACTTATCCTTTTTTACTCCGACATTCTTTTGGTAAGGATATGTTGCAACATAGCTTTTTCTTGTTTAAATATCTTTTAATTTTATGGATATAGATAAAAGAAAGATGAGAATTTTTGCTTCACACTAGAGTCTTATAACTTTATAATAAATTTTAAAATACTAAATAAATTTTAAAATATGTGAGATGTAAATTTCTATGTGTATTTTTCATATAATGTAAGTTTTTTTTTTCTATATTTTGTCTTTAATAAATAAAACAATAAATACAACTTATTTTTTATCTTTAAAATCATTACTAATAAATATGACTTTAATAAACAAAAAAATAATACAACCTTTTTATCTTTAAAATCATTAACAATAAATATGACGAGGTGATCAAAGGTAACATGTTGATTCTAGTTGATTCTTAAACCCTCTTTCTCATCTAACCCTTTTATTATTACTTATCTTATTTTTTAAAATTTAAGTTAAATTATTTTCTTAAAATGATCTAATAATATTAGTTATATAATTGGATAGATCATCATATGTTTAGAAATTTGAAAGAAAATATTTTTAATACTATGCATTAAGATCATACTTTTAATTGCAACCGAGTCCCCTTGGATTTATCTAGATTTTCCATTAGCAAGGCACTTAATTCTATATTTATATTCTTAATGTTTTATAATATTGGTGAGCCGCTTGGATGTCATTTTAAATAAATATTAATGTTTTTAAACATTTTAATTAAAAGTTATTGTATTAGAGTTTATTACAAGTGTTTTTAATTCTTCATTTTGTAATTTTACATTCTAGGTAATATAAGCGATTATAGTTTTCTACCATTTGAAGAAAACCTTGAAGAAATATAATATGGATTCAGAGCTAATTATATTTTCACTATTGTTTTCAACAAAATTGTAGTGTTTGGTAAATAAAGAATATATAGAATGTGAACACATTGATATTTATATTTTTTTATTTTGTAATATGGCTTTACAGAAAAATATTGCATCTGCTAGTCGTGGTATTCTTGCCATAGATAAGTCCAATGCCACTTGTGGGAAGAGGCTTTCTTCCATTGGATTGGAAAACAATGAAACTAATCGCCAAGCATACATGCAACTCTTGTTGACCACACCCCGACTTGGGGACTATATCTCTGGTTCCATCCTTTTTGAAGAGACCTTCTACCAGTCCACAATCGATGGGAGGAAATTTTTTGATTGTTTGCATGAACAAACTATTGTGCCTGGCATCAAAGTTGACAAGGTATTTACTTGAGTCTTTTTTCATTGTGTTTATGCTGTGTTTTTCCTTTACTGGGGCATGTCTATCTGTAAATTGTTTTCTTGACTCATGGTCAAGGATTATTTTAATTACATTTTGAGCCTGGATATCTGTCATCAATGGTTGAATTCTTATTGTTATTGTTATGTGTGAAGGGTTTGGTTCCATTTCCAGGATCAAACAATGAATCATGGTGCCAAGGTCTGGATGGATTAGCCTCAAGATATGCTCAGTACTACAAATAGGGTGAAAGATTTGCTAAATGGTGAGTATGCACTTAAGGTTTTTTGATGTTCCTGCCTTTTCAAGAATTATAGTATGACATAGGCACGATATACACAAAAGGTACACTTTCAGGTGTTCTTAAAGTCTAGGCTGAGGTTTTATTCTACCTGGCACAGAACAATGTGTTGTTTGAGGGTATTTTGTTAAAGCCCGGTATGGTGACTCCTGGTGCTGAGCACAAGCAAAAAGAAACCCCAGAACAGATTACAGATTACACTATTAAAATGCTGAAGAGGAGGGTACCACCAGCTGTTCTTGGGATTTTGGTGTGTAATTTAAGAGTTGCCATTATCTTTAAAACTTATGCTTTGTAGGGTGTAACAATAATCACTTTTTAATTAGATTCCCTCTAATTTTTTATATTTTGTATGTTGTACAGTTCTTGTTTGGAGGACAGTCTGAGGCTGAGGCAACTTTGAATTTGAATGCAATGAACCAAAGCCCCAATCCATGGCATGTGTCCTTTTCATATGCATGTCCCTTGCAGAACACATCTCTCAAGACCTAGAAGGGTCTTCCAAAAAATGTTGAAGTAGCTCAAAGGGAACTACTTATTCGGGCCAAGGCTAATTCGCTGGCACGGCTTGGGCGATACTCTGTTGAAGGTGAAAGTGAGGAGTCAAAGAAGGGAATGTTTGTTAAGGGTTACGCATATTAAGAAAGCGGGTCATCTCTTTCTTATGGGAAAAACTCTTTCAACATGGATTGGCTAGGATTTTTTTATATTTTTTTATTTGGCACTCACAATCCTGAATTTTTCCAAGAGTTTATATTTTGGTTATTTCAATAATGGGCAAAGTGCAAAGTACTTGAATTGGTCTTTTACCTATGTTATACAAGTTTTGAGGATATATGCCCCAACGTGAACTTTTATTAATTTTCAGGGTGCAAAGTTTATCAGAGATTTATGGTTTTCCTTTTAGCCAATAACCTCTTTGAGGAATTTTATCATTTATTCTATGAAATTGAGTGTGTAGTCTGTGATATTTTACTAATATCTTTTTCATTCCATAGTACGATTCATTTGGTCATAGATTTTATTATTTTTACATCAAATATTAATCATTGTTCGTGAAAATGATACAGTAATGACTTGTTATCTAATCCATTTTCTTGTTTCTCAATGACAATGTGTGCAATGAAATAAGTCACTTGTTTTTCCAACCCAAAGTCCATGGAAGTGTAGAGCAGCCAACAAGAGGTAGCCATTAAAAAGTTTCACATCCCTTAGACAACACAAGGTAGCCATTAAAAAATTTCATATCCCTTAACCAACACAAGGTAGCCATTAAAAAGTTTCACATCCCTTAGCCAACACAAAGTAGCCATTAAAAAGTTTCACATCCTTTGAACTTACCATACGGTTATATTTGTTTGTTGTTCTTTTTGTATACTCATAGTTTCATTTGCTTGTTTATGGTTGCATACTCATGCATATCATACATGCCTGATATATCAGTCAATATGACCAACAAAGAGGGGAGGTTGGGTGGAGTTCTTAAAGTAATGCTCATTTAATGTAATACCATGTACATGTCTCATAATCTAATATTCTTTGTGGGAATATTAACCACACATACACAAATTATGTTACCATGAGATTGAGGTGCCATGTGAATATACGTGTTCTGTGATATGGATACATGCGCCTCCTAAGAAAATCTGTGTGTACTTTGTATAATGTGTTGGATCAAGTATTCTCAATATTGATTACTCCTTTGATATACATTTGTGTTTTTCCTCGTTGTACTCAAAAACTCATATTGCTGCTGTTGGGGCAATTGCAATTGTGGAAATTGCAATTGTTGAGGAAATTGTGGAGTTGGTTGTTGTTGGTTTACTAACTTCAGCGATATAGGTACTTATCTTACTCTAACATGCTCCTACATCGCCAATTCCTGCCTATAGGTATAATATCATTTACCCCTATTTCAACCTACTATAAGTTGGCATGACACACTTTAAGGAAATATTATATAATCATAGATATATTTTTGGTTGATCACTGCTCAAATAAACTGTATAGCTCTAACTCATATCATTGGGAGAAACTATTGGCAACTCCCCTTTATCTAAACATCTTTTCATGTTGTTTGGAGTTGATTGAAGAAATCCTATGTGAATAGGCAAGAAATCAAATAAAAATTATCTTAATTCAACAAGTACTAGATAATTGCTCTTTCTCTAGGATATTATAGTTTAATGAATATGTTGTTTTATTATTATATGTGGTGTATGCATTATTGAAAAATTCGCCAAGTCTTCATAATGTTTTATAATTTAATAAAAGATTCACCAAGACTTTACAAGGTTTTATATTTTAGTAAAAGATTAGCCAAGTTTTTACAAGATTTTATATTTCAATAAAGGATTCGCCGAGATTTTACAAGATTATATAATTTGGTGTGACATTCGCCCAAAAATTATATATATGTATTATTTAATTGTTAAAATAGCCTTCATATTTTCCTATGTATCATGGGGATTAGCCCAATTATTATACATAGAAATTTAGGGGGGGTTCTTAACATTTTCCCTGATATGGAGATGGAGTATTCCTTATTGACAGGGAATCAAATGAGTGCATCCACCACTGGCACTTGGTATATTGACAGCGGAGCCTCTAGCCACATGACAGGTGCTCGAGAGATTTTCTCCAAGCTTTCATAGACAGATACAGATGTGGGGTTTGTACTAGGTGATGACACCATTGTTAGAGCAATCGATCGGGGGACCATTACATTTCAGAGGGAGTCTATGAGTCCCATGATTCCGAGGGATGTGTTATATGTCCCCGAGCTGAAGAAAAACCTTGTATCAGTTTCCACCATTGAGGACAGGGGTCTTGGGGTATGTTTCTCAGATGGGAGAGTGCAGGTATTCCCCAGGACTACAAGAGTATCTACCTCCATGGACATTGGGGTTAGATGTGGAAAGTTGTACAAGCTCTTGTTTCAGCCGCAGCATGCTCTAGCACACAGCAGCAGTAGTGAGCTATGTGAGCTATGGCATCGGAGGATGGCCCACTTACATCACCCAGCTCTGAGATTGTTGAGGATCATGGTTACAGGTTTACTTGAGTTTAGCACTGAGCAGAGTGATGTGTGCAAGGGGTGTGCTTTGGGAAAGTACACCAAGACTGCTTTTCCAAGCAATGACACCAGAGCAGCAGGAGTACTTGACTTGATCCATCATGATATTTGTGGTCCTATGTCATCAGTCTCTTTGACTAGATTTGAGTAATATATCACCTTCATTGATGACTACTCCAAGAAGACCTAGATCTACTTCTTGAGGAGCAAGAAGTCATCCTTAGTATTGAGTGTCTTCCAAGGGCTCAAAGCCCTTGTGAAGAAGCAGACAAGGAGGAAGATTCAGATGTTGAGATTGGACAATGGGGGTGAGTATACCTCCAAGGAGTTCGATGGTTTTTGCACTAGGAGGGTATACAGAGACAACTGACAGTTCCCTACACTCCTGAGCAGAATGGAGTAGCAGAGAGGAAGAACAGGTCAATTGTGGGAGCAGCGAGAGTGATGCTCCATGATCAAGGTTTACCGTTCTTTCTATGGGCAGAGGCATGCAGCACTGCAGTTTATCTGCAGAACAAGAGTCCTCATCGTGCTTTGGGCAGGAAGACTCCTGAGGAGATGTACACAGGAAAGAAGCCTGAGGTGAGCCATTTTCGCATATTTGGTTCTTTGACTTACTCTCACATCCCTTCTGAGAAGAGGACGAAGTTTGATCCCACTGCAGAGAGAGGCATCTTTGTGGGATATGATCAGACTTCGAAGGCTTATCAGATTTACCTTCTTGGCCTGAAGAAGGTTGTTGTTAGGCAGGAGGTGAAGTTTGATGAGGAGAGCGCCTTCAGGAAGTCCAGAGAGATAGAGCAGGGGGAGCCACCAGATTCCACACCTCAGGTGACTCAGGCTTCTTCGATACAGATATTAGGTCCACAAGTTTCCGAAGTGACTGGATCATAGGGTACAGGCACAACTTCTACAGTCTCAGTGGTTTAGGTGACAAGTACTTCAGGGACAGGTTCAGTTTCTGGATCTCAAGTTACATGTTCTTCAAGGATTAGTTCATCAGTCATTGGTCCTCGGGGTGTTGGACCTTTTGCTTCTGGGAGTTCTTCAAATGAGGATAGACCAGTATGGGAGGAGCCTTCAAGGAATAGGAAGCCTAAATGGCTTCAGGAGACATTGAAGGAGGTAGAGGCATTTGGTAGACCCCAGGAGGAGATCAGGACAGTAGTGATGCCGGATAGATTGGGTATGGATCTTGTTGCGAGTCTTCGTGATTCAGAGCCTTCCACATTTGAGGAGGCCTCTCAGCATCAGGTTTGGAGAGATGCCATGATGGAAGAGTATCATTCCATCATGAAGAATGATGCATGGGAGATAGTGCCAAGACCAGAGTGGAAGTTTGTTGTGACTTCCAAGTGGATCTACAAGGTGAAGCATGTTGCAGATGGCAGTGTGGAGAAGTACAAGGCTTGGTTTGTGGCACGGGAGTTTTCACAGGTTGAGGGAGTTGATTATGATGAGACCTTTGCACCAGTTGCTCGGTATTCTTCCATCATAGCAGTGATTTCTATAGCAGCAGAGATGGGTTGGAAAATCCACCAGATGGAGGGAAGACCGCATTTCTCAATGGTCTTCTGCAGGAAGAAGGGTACTTAGAGTAGCCACAGGGGTTCGAGATTCATGGGAGATATTCTCATGTGTGCAGGCTGAGGAAAGCCTTGTATGGACTGGAGCAAGCTCCTAGAGCTTGGTACTCTAGGATCGATGCGTACTTGACTTCGATGGGTTTTCAGAAGAGTGAGGCTGATCCCAACCTTTACTACATTGTGGTTGGTGGAGATCCTCTCATTCTTTTGTTATATGTTGATGACTTGTTTATCACTGGAGATGAGCGTCTCATTACACATTGCAAGAGAGACCTTGCTACTGAGTATGAGATGATTGACATTGGGTTGATGCATTACTATTTGGGGATGGAGGTTTGGCAGGAGCCTGGACATATTTTCCTGGGATAGGGGAAGTATGCAGTTGATATTCTGAAGAGATTTCGGATGGAAGATTGCAGGCTGATGTCTACACCTATGATCACCAACTCGAGGCAGCTTCATGCTTATGAGGGTAAGTTGGTGGATCCTAAACTTTACCGTCAACTCATTGGGTCATTGATGTATCTAATCAACACCAAGCCAGACTTGTGTTTTGTGGTGAACACTCTTAGCCAGTTCATGGTGGATCCTAGGAGTGTACATTGGATTGCTGCAAAACATGTGCTGAGATATCTTGCAGGTACAGTGGACTATGGTTTGGATTACAGGGGTTCGAGTGGAGTCAGTTTGGTTGGTTTCACAGATTCAAACTGGGCAGGCAGTGTGAGGGATCGGAAGAGCACTTCCGGTTGTTGTTTCAGTTTGGGCTCGGCAACGGTGTCGCGGTTCAGTCGGAAACATAAGTTTGTTGCATTGAGTTCCACCAAGGCTAAGTATATGGTAGCCAGTCAGGCTACTTGTGAGGCATTGTGGCTTCGCAAGTTGTTGGTAGATTTGTTTGATCGGGAGCTTAGGCCTACGGTGATCTACTGTGACAATCAGAGTTGCATTTAGCTCTCTGAGAATCCAGTGTTCCATGACAGGTCAAAGCATATTGAGATCAAGTGCCATTTCATTCATGACTACATTCACAGAGAAGCTGTAGAGTTGCAGTACATATCCACTGATGAGCAAGTAGCAGATATCCTGACGAAATCTTTGGAGAGGGGCAAGTTTGTTTTCTTCAGAGACAAGTTGGGAGTGGTGCAGAACACCTTCCTCGATAAGAGGGAGTGCTAGTTTTTGTACCTAGGGAAGTGTTCCCTTAGTGACTTTTTGCCTAAGTCACTTGGAAAGGGAAAAAAGTGACCCTTGCATTAAATGACTTGAGAAAAACATTTAATGTGACTTTATGTTATAAAGTCACTTTTGATAAAATTTAAGTGGGTGAGTGAAATTAATTTTATGAGAATTAAATGAGACATTTTATTTTCATCTCATCTCAACCATCGGATTTAATCTAATCTCCATCGTTGGATGAGAAACCTACTTAGAGTTTTGTCAAAAAGGAAAAGGGAGACAAAAGCTTTCACTTTTTTTTAGAAGAGAGTGAGGAGAAGAGAGCAGAGACCAAGGGCACAAATTTCGAGGAGGGCATTTAGGAAACTTTCAGTTGGCACAGTTTTCGAGGTAGCTAGAAGAGCAATAAATGCAACACAGATTTCGAGGCAACAAAATTTAGTAATCAACATAGAAATCAAGGCATCGTACAACAAGATATTGGCACGGTTTTTGAGGCACCGTACAGTTGAGTGTTGGAACGATTTTCGAGGGTCGTACAATAGTATTAAATGATGTATCGTACAGCACTGATTTCGAGGTAGACTGTACTGTTTTTTCTGGGTGTGTTTTCTAGATAGAGTTGGCACAGAAATCGTGCAACAAGCACAGAAACCGATTTTCAGCAGTTGACACAGAAATCAAGAAGCTGACACAGCAAACGTGATTTGGCTCAGAAATCGAGATATCAGTTTGGCACAGAAATTGAGGCAGCTTGAAGGGTGATTTCGATTGTTTGAGATAAGTACATATTGACTATAAAAATTATGTACTGAAGTTTACTAAAGCTATAATAAAACTCTCTCTCTCTCTGACTGGTTTTCCCCGTGGGGATTTTTCTAGGGCTATAGGCCAAAAAAAATTATGAGTCTGATTTTTTTATGGTGTGCATGTTAAATTAATTTTACTGCCTGTTAAAGTGTTTTGCAGTGTGTTTAACTGTCTGATATTTTCATAAGTAATTTCCAGCCAATGCAAAACCGGCTTGGAAATGAAAAACACTGAAATGTTGATATAAACCAGCAAGCTGCAAAACACAGAAAATTTTACAAGAGTGAGATATCCACCGAACTCCATCCTTTTCATGGTCTTGCTGCTTGGATTGTTTTCATTGACCACAGTTTGCAACATTTCTTTTGCCAAGAAGAAACAAATGTGAATTATTTCACCTATAGGAACTCGTACCTATTCAGAATGTTGATGGATAATTTTTTTGTTTACAAGCAGAATATAAATTCCTGAATGCTTCATGTGACCCTTGTTACCAACTTTTTTGTACTATAGTTAGATTATCTGAAGAGTCGCCATTTGACAAACATGATGAATGTTTGTACTCTGGTACTCCAATGTATCAGATGATCCATCAGTTGTGCCTAGCCATTTTGGTTTAGTTAGTTTTGTTTTTCAGTCGACATGACCATGGCCCCATGGCCCCACGGGGTTTGTAATAAAGTGTGCTAGTAGGATTCTGAGTGGCTCAGTTCCCCATGATTTGGTTAAGCAACTAAGGTATTCTAGGGAGTTTTTTTTCCTTCTCAATTATACTTTGCCTATAGCCGAGCTATAATCGATGAGGTTTTCTCCCGCTTCCTCCAAAGCTGGAATGCCCGATTTTGAAAATTTTAGCCATGGGGGGTTATTAGAGTCCAACTGATGTATATAAGCCTACTAGACACTATTAGAATAGGTTTTGGTCATGTCCTAGGTCACTAGGACCTTCAAAAAAAATTTCAAAATTTTTTTACCGGGTCCTCCGGTTTTGGGTTTTTAATTATTTTAAATTTTTAATAAATTTTTCCACAGTTTAAATGGAAAAATTTCAATTTGTAATATATCAGTCATCCGGGATCCGAATTCAATGATTGAAGGCTCCAACCTTAAGCCAAAAATAATTCATGATCCCCAGACCAGTTTATCCTAAGTTTTGGATGTCAATTCAGCCACATAATTAATAATTTCTCAAAGAAGTCATTTACAGAGAAATTATTAATTAAAATATTAAAAATTGAATATTTTGAGATAATCCAAATCTCTCCAAAATAATCCAAATGGATTAAAATAAAAGGCTAATTGACATGGAACTGGGCATTAATGAAGGTTCCAGTCATCTCCAATCAACTTCAATGAAGTATCCAGTCAACACAGGTGATTAACTCCAAGAGAAATTCGCTCCATGCATGCAAAACTCGATTTGGTGATGTGGATGAGTTATTAAATAAGAATGTGGTTGGTTTTGAGTTGCATTAAATGAGATTGGGGGCGCCTTGCCAAGGTGGAGGCCACCTCTCACTCTCAACTACCAAAGATTGCAATCGAATTGAAGTCAAACTCCAAGCCACCTACCATCATCCTCACACATTCTCTTTGTGCTCACGTCAATATCCTTTAGAGCTCAAGTTTTACATGTGGCATCCTCTTATATGATGGTGGAGTTTGTGGAGATGAGGGGTACCTTGCCAAGGTGGAGGCCACCTCCTCATCTCATTCAATACAACTCGAATTGCTTGGTGAAGTTAGCACTCCAAGGCTTGGCTAAACTTGGATTTGATTGGATGTTGATTAGGGATTCAAATTATGTCAAGGCTATTGGCTCTCTCCTCTATGCCAATTTGAATTAGGGTAGACTAGGCTCTAGTTTGTTATATAATGAGAGATTTTCTCCTCATTCCTCACTATTAGAGGAAATTTGGGTAAAAAATGGGCCTCCTAAGGAAAATAATAAGCAAATAATAAAATAATAGTAGAGAGAGAATAAAAAACTATTTTTTTGGATCGTATTTTCAACTTATCTCCTTGTAGGTTTACTCAAATTTCAAGTGATAGGACTCGTTGAATGCATAATTAAATTATGCATTCAACTAGTACCCATGTTTCATACTTTTAACAACATCCACACCATGAAAAATTGAAAATACATTAAAAACGATTTTCTAGTGAGAGAAAACGCGTTTTTTAATGTATTTTCGATTTTTCATGGTGTGGATGTTGTTAAAAGTATGAAACATGGGTATTCGTTGAATGCATAATTTAATTATGCATCCAATAAGTCCTCTCGCTTGAAATTTGAGTAAACCTACAAAGATATAAGTTGAAAATACGGTCCAAAAAAATAGTTTTTATTTTTTTCCTCCAATTTTTTTAGGTGCTCCCTTTTTTAATTTTAAAGCATTTTGATTGGCTAATACATGATGACATGGAATTTGTATTATTTTTGGAAGGCCCATTTTAAATTGAAATTTCCTCTAATAGTGGAGATTTGTGCAAGTACACTCTGGAGAAATTTGTAATATTTGTTTGAATGTGAATAAAGCAGAAGACATTGGAGGTCCATGTGGGAGTTATTTGTATGCCATCTTTCATCTTGTTTGAGGTGATATCGTTTTTAGTTCATTTCTTTTGATTTTTAAGTATCTGATCATATGTTTAGAAGGCTAACAATCTACACCATTTGATCTATACTTTTCTCTTAAGATTTGTGCTTTTAGGTATTCTCAAGTGCAAGAGCTCTTGGTTGGTCATTACATTCATTTTGCGGGTTCCCGAAGAAAACTTCTACTTTGAGAAATTCAAGAAACAAAACTTGCTTGCCTCATCCATCAACAACAATTCTTAAAATCATCTTTATGTTACTGGATCTACTAGTTTCCATCTTCTAGCTATCTTGTTTTCTCTTTGATTCCCTTTTGCTTTGACTTGCTAGCCTTATTACTCTAGTTTCCTCCTCTTTCCTTAGCTCCCCTTTTCGTCCATTCGTTTTCCTTCCCCTTATCCTAGTTTTTCCCTCCTCTCCTTACATTCGTGTCTCCTATTTTTCTACCTCCTCATCTTCCTCTTTTCCTTCCATTCCCTCTCATCTCCCCTCATTTTCCTCTCTTCCTTCCATTTCTTTTAGTCTCCCTCTCGTCTCTCCTCATCTTCCTCCCCTCTCGTCCATCTCCAAAAAATCCCATTTTTTACAACAAACCACAAAAGCAAGTTTAGATCTCTAAATTTTTGTTAAGTAGCTTATAGTTTCATGCTTTGAAAAGTAGCATATAGGCAACTTAGATCTCATTTCTTGCATTTTATTAGTAGCTTCATGCATTGAAAGGTTAAAATACTCTAAACATTTTCTAGATCTCATTTTATAAATCTTAAAAGCTTGCATTGGAAAAAGTTTTGGCATGTAGGCTAGATTTTAGATCTGCATTTAGTTTCAAGCTTTCATTTGTTTTATTAACATCTAATGGGTTCCTCGTTGAAGTTGGGTTAAGCTTGTGTAGGTTCTTTGAAAGAGAAGAAATACTTGTGAAGACAAGACTCAAAGAAGATCAAAATTATAACCAAGGAGAAGACTTGAACCAATAAGAGAAATATTTACACTCTTCTTTGTAAAAGCCATTAAGGGCTTCCAAATATTGTTTCTATAGTTGTTCTACTTCTCTCAAAAGACCTTTCAAGGATTTTATTCCAAAAGGCACTTGTAAATCAGCTAATAAAAAATCTAGGTGGGATAAGGCCTCCCACACATTGTTTCTCCTTCCCCATTTGGGGAAGATTGTTTCATGCATGCTTTAGTTAGTTTTGCTTCAAGTTTTCTAGATTAGAGTTTATTTTCTGTACTTAGATTAACTCTTTTCCAAGTCTTGTCTTGAGAAAGTAGCTTGGGATTTGATTCCAAATGCCACATAGATTTGTGGTTACTTTTCTTTCCCCGTTAGCATCCTTGTGGACATCCAGCTAGCTGGAAGGTTTTCGAGACTAGCAGTTCTAGTGGTCACCTTGTTCCAAGGTTGATCCCACCTTGTTGGTTTATTTCATGGTTAGTTGTTAATTTTGGCCTTAGAAAGTGTGTACTTATTATTTTCTTTCATCATTTGTTTACTTTAGAAAGTGTGATTTTCTTCACATACAAGCTGCTTCTATTCTAATAAAGAACAAAGCCTCTTGAACTTGCAATAACCCAAGTCAAGAGCACTCTCTGTTGGAGAGCATATTAAGTTTGCATTTCCCCTGCATTAGGCATATAGATTAAATAAGTCTCTTGAACCTTGTCATAAGACAAAGTCAAGAGCACTCTCTGTCGGAGAACTAAACTGTGTGCTTCAATAATAATAAAAGCTTCCAACTCACACCCCTTTAATAATTTATCTTGGTTGCTATCCAACACCCGTATGCTCTGCCAACCTAAAAAGGTTGGGCTAGTACTCCGAAAGGTGTTAGAGTTGTTAAATTTTTGATAACATAATAAAATTTCCACCCCACAACCAACGAACCGACATTGCTTTCGATAAATACTTAAAATGCTATTCTGGGAGGTGGAGCCAGAGTGCCGTTGTTTCAGACTTCGAGGGTGGTTTAAACATTGGACACCTACCCTCTTGATAACTGGACGATCTGTCAGATCACCATGAATAACCACTAAAAGTATTTCTTCCAGTTGGACGTTTTATCCTTGTTTCTTGCCAGCCTAATAATCAAGATCATTAAAACTTTCAAATAAACCAAGATAATTTGCAAAATGATCTCACGAACATATCTTTCAAACTCTTGTATCAAGCAACCCAAGCACTCAGGCAATTTTTAACTCCATAAGGCACTGGTCCTTGACATCATATTTTTATTTGCTTATTATTTATCTGGAGTACTTGTTGATTTTCCATATGTGAGTGACTTGTACTTAAAGTTCTTCAAGTGGCTGTACATCAAGTTATCTCGTATCTTGCATTGCAACGTGGATTGCTCATTTATCTTGTGTTTATTTTTAACTACAAAGTTGTGATCTTTTCATCATTTAAAAAACTCCTAAACAACACCCATCTGCATCACCATACATTAAAAAACATTAAAACACATTGAGCCATAGTAAACTCTTTGTAGGGACTACCCCCCTTGGCTTCGTTAGAGTTAGCCTAAACGGAGAAGCTGGGATTCAGGTGACAATACCTGGTTCATTGCTTGCCCCCAAGGCTACACTTTCCCCACTTGTAGTGAGGGAACAACTTTCGAAAGATTTATGCTGCTGGTGTGCATCTCGGCGGACAACAACCTTGATTACCATTGTTCAATTCAACAAAGATATTGGAATTTCATAAATGCAATTTGCAAGTCCATTTTTATGATTTACTTCATACATGCAATGTGTTGCAAGTCCATTTTTGTTGAGAACTGGTGGTTTGGTTGGACCCTTGCAATTCATTTATGTCTTTTGTTTACATTTTACAATCCTTTCAAGTTTATGACATCTACATCCACATTATATTTTGGCTTGTTGATGATAATTTGGTTTTTGCTTAGAAGTCATGGTTGGTTGGATTATTGCAATTCATGTATTTGTTTTTCCATATTACGAGTACATTTAACAATCCTTTCAAGTTCTCAAGGTTTGGTTGCAATTCATGTCTTTGTTTGTCAATATTACAAATACATTTTACAATCCTTTCAAGTTTGTGTTAGACATGTGGATATAGTTAGCAGAAAGTCCATTACCTTTTTTATTATGATAGAACCCTCTCACTTGTGTTTTTCTTTTTGGAAGAATACCTGTGGAAAGGTTCCCTTCTCTGATTTTTTAAAGTTCTCCTTTATGTCAGAGTGTAGGCCTTGTTATGTTTTTGGGTGAAGGACCCTGTTCATTCTTCCTAGTGTTAGAAATGGTTAGTAGGGTTGATTGAGCTTATATTGAATTCGAGACCAACTATTTTCATCCTTGTTAATTGACTTTTATAATCAATGAACAATAGCCTTTTAGTCCACTCAATGGTAAACCTATGTTTATGCTTTTTAACCCTCTTAAGTCTTAAACTGATACTTGTCATTTCCTGGCAGAACTGATTCAATTTCTTATGTTATGAATGAAGAACGAAGCTTCAGTCAACCTCTATTCTTCCAATATATAGCAAGAAATTGAATAAATGTTCATGCTTGTATCCTTACTTGGCACATTCAACATTTCAAAAAAATATAAATAAAAAGGTTAGCTTGAGCTTGGAATTACAAAAGGTCCCCCATTAGGTCTCCATAATACATTGAAGAAGAGAGCTTGACATAGACCTACCCCTAGCACTGAGCATTCATGTCCATGAAATCCTTCTTTGATCATGGGATATGATGTTCGATCATTATAAGTATACTTAGACTCACCTCATTGAATTGTCTCAATAGTATTGGATTTCAGAATGCTTCCAAAGTAACCATCCAAGATCTAAAATCCCAGAAACCTATCACTCAAAGATGAGACACCATTTACAGAAATCCCAGAAACCTATCACTCAAAGATGAGACACCATTTACAGTGTTTCTTGAGGGGAATGAGGTCCCCTGGCCCAACTTAATGGCCATAATGGTTCTATCACATTTTGGCGACCCTTGTGGGGCAAACCAGATACTTTTTTCAAATTTGAACCCTGGTAGAAGCTTAAGACAATAGCCCACTTTCTCCAGCCCAGTTAACCTCTCATGACTCCTAACAATATAAAAAATAAGCATTAGGGATTTTTTAGTTAGGAGTGAAAGGGAGAGGCCAGCATAAATTGGGCAAAACAGATTGAAAGCCTAAAGACTGCTCAAGCGAAGGAAATCCAAGAATTGAAGGGCTAGAAAGCTAGCAGTTGGGGCAAAGAACAACGATGAGCTACAGTTGAGAAAGTCTATATAAGGTGAGGAGGTGGTGTTCATAACAATCCATTGATGGAATATTCTGTTGGGAATGGAAGATTGTCTTTCATTGTAAGCATTTTAATATGGTTGCTTGTTATATTTTATTATGCATATTTAACAGCCATTATAGAAGTACTATCATTAGTTTATATGGGATAAAACAAACAACCCAATGAAGAGCACTTTGATGTAAACCATCAAACCTTTTTTGAAACATTGATTTACATGGATGGTGAGCAGATTAAACAGATATGGGCAGCCAATCTAAACCAGATGTTTTTCTAACATTTTGTATATGTCAATCCAGTCGAAGGGTAACTAGTGGTACTTTTACTTCGTTTTAATGATAATAAAGGTCATTGTTTTCAGAAGTTCCATTCAAGCATTACTAAATGTACACCAATCATTGGAAAACAATCTAGAGAATGCTTGGAAGACACATGTCATGATTATAAAATTGAAAAATGAAATATTATTCCTTTCAATTTGTCATTCACGTACCTTACAGACTGATTTTAAAGGAAATCGATAAAAAAAATTCCATTAGTGTTTAGACATCAATGGATCATCTAATAGAAGTCTGGCTGTAACAGCAAGGCATATAATGTTTAAATACTGGCCTCAACAACCCACAACATTTCACTCATCCCCAGTAAATAACTGCAACATAAAAAACATTTTTTTATGATTCCCTGTCAAGTTGCTACAATGTATAGTTCCTCACTTGAATTCACCAAGATTTCATGTCGAATTTCAAGGTATTCTTGGTAGAAATAAAACCAGTAGTATGAACTGGCTTATGGGAAAGACTGAGGATAAATAGCAATATAATGGGATACTAAATTTGGAGCAGTGAAATTCATCCATTTACCAGATGCTATAAATCCAGGAAACACTTGTAAGAGTTTTCCCAATTAAGTCCCTAACTGTTTTATTTTGCAGATACCTGTGCTCTCGGGAATTGGACAAATTGCAAAAATATTGTAATTTATTGCATTGACATTAAAACATTTAAAATTGTGCCACATTAACATGAATCCAAGTCACGACACAGTGGAGGCTTTGGTTCACTATGTAATGTTGCATGGCCGCGAGTTGGACCTGATATAATACAATCTGGATTTTGTGTCCCAACCTTTAAAAGAAAAGACATGATTGATTTAAAAGCTGGCTATTTCTCTTGGAAAACATGATGAAAAACAGTAGGGAATATTATTTAATGTTGTTTAGGTTCTGCCCCGCCTCAGCATCTCAACAACACGCTTTGGTGTAACATCCTCCTGTACAAAGAGTACTATTACATTAAAAACAGTAACACCAACCATAGAAAAGTTCAGTGCAATAAACATGATCCTAACATTGAGGATGCTATATAGACATAATGATAAGAACATCTATATAGTGCATATAAAACGACAACATTACATAGTAGTTGTATGTAAATCCTTCTGAACCCTTTGTGTAGTCAGCTACAGCAATCATTGGAGCATTGACACGGCATCCCTGGGAAACAACCAAACAACAAAGCATCATGCAATGGAGTTGGAACACCAAACCAAGCTATTAAACTAAATGCCAACTTTCTCATAAGAGAGGAAAGAATAAAACTAGCAAACTCCATCTTACCATACACTCCTTTTCGCCTACGGAAAACGTGCCATCCTTGGTTACCTCTGAAATCAAAGGTGTGCAACCAGGAAATGCCTCAGGCCCAAATAATATTCAACTTAAAAGACATCAAATAAACTTATGACAAAAGGTCAGAAGCAATTAAAATCCATAAGAAACAAGAAAAAAAACTTAGCATTCAACCATCTATGCATAAGCAAATAGTCTGCAAGTCATGTCTATTAAAGTAATTTTATGGCAGAATGTTAGAACTTAGAAGCATTTAAAATCAATATTAAAAAAGGAAAACAACTAAGTGATCACTCAACTGTGCACAAGCAAACAGTGTGCAAGTCATGTCTATTAAAGTGAAGCTGGTAAAAGTTAGAACACAAACTGCAATTAGATGAAATATGATTGGATGCGGTGGATTAGCAAGAAACCCTAGGTGCATTAAGTGTATCTGAGCTTCTCTAAACAATGCAAAAGTCCAGGGGAAGAGAAAAAGGGATCATAAACTTATCCACATAATAATGGACTTTACCATTTTGTTTTACACCAAGGTGCTTCAATATTGCCCCTTCAATGTCACATGACTCCCATATCATACAAGGGATAGTACCACATACTAAAAGATGATATTTACCCACCTGCACATTTGAAAAAAAACTCCATTAACCTACAGACTACAACTTTAGCAGAAAATGCAAGCATTCAAATGTATTGAAACTTGAAATGACACCCATTACATTAATACGATTTTCTTCCTTCCACCTTGTACCTGGTCCCATGCATATGGAATTTGAACTAACATGGTATCAGAGATTGTACAATTTCAGATAGTTTTCTCTCATGGTCTCATACAACTCTAGGTCTTGTTGATGTGCTAATATATCCCCAAGATCTGGGTTCTTTCATATTGTTTTTCTACCCAACCCTTTGTGAACAAAGTTCAGTTGAAATTTGCAAGCCCTAGGGTTTCATTCCAAGTTTACTTGACCTACCTATTGTAGTTGAGGATGGAATTCCTCCAGAGTCTTCGTGGAACTGTTTTGGGTAAGTAAATATCTCAGTCCTGCAATAGCAAGTACCCCAACAACAGCTGCACATACAATATTCACACCAAAAGAACCGATCTTTTCTGAAAGTAGTAATTCTTCATCTCCCATTAGCCCACTATTTTCACACCAGCTCTCTATTGTAGTTTTGGAAATTTCGGAGGGGACATCTGATAAAATCATAAATCACTTACATCTCCATTACTCATTCTAGGTTTCTTGTAAATGTCACCCTTAGGGTAGTCCTTATGAAGCAGGTCTACGGTTGACTATGCTTCTGTGAAATGGTGGGAGCATTGTGGACTCTTTCTTCTTTCCCATCTCCCATTACCCAAAAGAAATACTTTCTTTAGTGTCTGAATGGCACCCACCTTGACATTATCAAGGGCAGCCCCAGCCCCAGCTCCAATTCTCACAATAGCTGTAGTTGCTGCCAATGGAGAGCTTCTGCCCGTTTCCAACCTTTTCCAGCCTTTTGCAACTGGACTGAACCCACTTTGGGGTCTCGGATGCAGTGACTGTATTCACTGTAGTGCAACTAGCTAGGGAATTCTACTCCCTGTCTTGTATTGTTTGAGATTTCTGTTTTTAAAGGTTGTTGGTACTAAAAGAATTTTATTTTCATAGTCAACAGTTAAAGCTACCTGAATTGTATGAACGAGTGCCATTTCTCTCTGATCTCCTTTGTATGAAACAGTCTCAATTATATGAGGGGTCCTTCTCCACTCTTGCTTGAACAAAAATATCAAATATACTTTTCTTTGTTTTTGGTAGTGCTTCAAAAACATATCTAAATGGGCTGCACTGCAAAGAATGGGCTTCATTTGGCTCAGAAGCCAGGGTTGAGGGATATCTATTTTGCAAAAGTCCTCTGTGACCTGTGATGGCCTCAACCGTTCTTGAACGTGTGTTATACAAGCGAGGTAGTTCCAATGGGAATAGAATCCTGGTGGACAGTTTGATAATCTATCTCCCTCTATGAACCACACAAGTGAATGGACTCTCAATTGGCAACCAGAAATATAGTTTGCCCACAAACTAGCCTAGAAATTATTTGTTGCAATTCTTGTTCTTAAAAATTCGTAATGACATTAGATCAATGATTGGATTGCTTTAAGTTCTTTGTTCTACAAATACATCATATTTGCGATAAGATGGGAGTTGAATGATGATCCTATGAGAATGAATTAGCGATCTCCATTTATGCATCCAATAGGTTCGATTGATGAAGCAAGCCCACTTATGTTGCAGTCCTTTGATCTATCTATCAATTCTGATAATTCCATCCCTGTGTCATGATTTGTTGGGTTTATTGCACCAAGAGTGCTTTGACAACACTAAACTCCATTGCATGTGATATGATGCTCTGGATTAATTGCCTTTCTTTATCTAGCCTCTGAAACAATTTTTTATTCCTTGTTTGAGAATTTTTGTTATTTAATATATCCACCAATTATGTAGGACTTTTGGACAAGCGGTGTTTTATAGTCTGGTTCTTGCAATGTTCAAATATTGTTCAAGTGGCCTTTTTAAAACTGGTATGCATGTTGTTTCTCTCCAGTACTTCCAACACAAATATTTTTTGACTCAGTTGTAATGCAAGAGAAGATTTGATTCACCTATTGCTTTATATAAGCATGCTTCCTATGAAAATGCAAGAAATCTTATAATGCCTCAACAGTATGTGGACTTATACGAAAGCATCATGTGAGTATATTCTCTGCATCTAATTCTGGCTCACCATCAACTGCATCCTGCAATGTATTCTGTTGCCCTGTGACAATCACCTCCTCTCCTTTGTATCCAGTGACTTCTCAAAATGATGTTTGTTGAAATTGCATTTCTGATACCTATTCCTGTGACTTGTATGAGTACATGTCTAAATCAGGTTAAAATCTTATTCCTAGAGACTGAGCGACTGATACTTATTCCTAGAAGTTTTGAGCTAATCTTTAATTCATTACATTAACTAATTTTTTTACTTGGGGCCAGAGTCAGATTGAATCCTGTATGACTGTGACCGTTACTGGTATTGTCATTTCGTGAACCTTGTTCCCTTAAAGGAGCTTAACCCTTGTTATCAATACGGCAGTAATGTATAATTTAGTTTTACGGGAATCATAGAATTTTTTTTACAGCAAACCTAGAAATTACGGAGAACGTTCTTTGCACCAATCTCTTATTGGTATGACAACTTAAAAGACGAAAGAAAACACTATAACCTTGAAAAATTAGACATACTAATCTGAATGTATGCGATTCCTTGTGGGCTGCAGATACTGAATTTCCAAAAGTTTTATGAACTAAATATGGTCACTGTGTCGCTCACTATTGTTCCAACCGAACATCCAGGATGTTTATAGGTCCATCTCAACGAGTAAACGAAGGAATCATACCTTTGGAGGTGGATGTGTTCGAGTTTGAAGAAGAGGTCAGTCGCAGGGGCAGGAGCACAGAAGAACTCCGGTATACTGTATGCAGAGGGAGGCAGGGTTCACGGAAGTCACAGACTCACAGGGGAGGTGTTGGTTGTCCCGCGGGCGGCGGGAGTAGAAGATGTTCAAAATCCTTCTCCATGCAATAATTGCATGTTTACGTGTGGATGGCCCACCGCAAAATCCAGATTATCTCAGTGTCGAGCGAACCCGAGTGCAAATCGTCCAGATAATAGCTTACTCTAAAAAAAAATTGTTTGTTTTTTTAACCATAGCAACTTTCAAAGGGTATATCTAACACTTTGTAAGTCAGATATACCATATACCAGAAACATGTGACTCAGCAGGGATTGAGACGTCTAGAAACCCTTCATCCCAGGAGAGAGCCTCTATCCAGAGGTCATCTATCCCAGGGATCTATCCAAGAGTCATCTACCCTTCGACACTAATCCCTTGAGCTTTATTACAAGGAACCAATAAGTAACCCTACCTAACCAGTTTTGAACCTATGACACTGCCAAAAAAATTGTTAAATGAAATATGAAAATTCAACCCTAAAACTATAGAAACACAAACACCAAAAAAAAAAAAAATCAGACACCGTATGAACCCAAAAATATAAGACCGAAACCATCCCCTTAATGTCCGGGACATAAAAAACAGGATTGTTGGGATGGGACGTGTAGTTTCGTGATTCTCAAGTAAAACCTATGCAAGAATGGCACCGGGCTGGTAGACTCCACCCGCCTGGAACACAGCGCGCCCGACATATTCACTTTCCACTTTACAAAAAAGCAAATTCCAGAGACAAATTCTTTGCTTACCTTGAACGTTATAACTGGGGTGGTGGTTCAATTGAGACATCATGGAGAAAGGGAGCGTCGGCTCTTTATTTTTAAATTAGAAGGGATGCTGATCACCAAATTACTTCACAAGCAGTTGGGAATTTCAAAGGTCTGTGGGCTCTTTCTCTTCCCATTCGTCCGAAATCGGAACTCCTTTTGGTTTTAAAAGCCCAATTCAAGCTCTGTAAATCCCAGGTGCCATACAGAGGTGAAGGCCCAACTTTGGGTGAATATAAATCTGTGGAGACAATCAGATCCGCCGCGCAACAACATGGCTGGACCTTCCATGCGTTTTACAAGCATATTCTCCGCTGGTGCAGCTGTTACAGTGGCTGCCTGCATTATCAATTCGGCCTTTCTGAATAACAATCAGGTAACATAATGAGTATTTGTTCATATGATAAACCAAGATAATTAATTTAACTTTATAGATTCGATAAATCAATCATTATTTTGGAAGACAGTCGGGAACTTACCATAATTAGTCCAGGATCAATTCTCAGTGCATTCCAGTATGGGCTCTACCTCAGAACCCCTTAGGCAACATGGGTTCTGCCTCAGAATCCCCAAGGCAACATGTCAGCAGTGGTTTTTGTTTTTTAAATGTTTATTTTAATACAGCATTAGCTAGCATCCACCACTTCAGAAAAAGTGGGACTTAGCTTACAGCATTACACTGTACAACCACATGGCTGGACTTAATGGCTTCTGATGGATCAACAACCCCTGGTAGGTTGTGTGTCCAGCACTTCCACTTCTGAAGAAGTGGGACTCAGATTACACTGTACAACCACCTGGCTGGATTTACTGGCTTCCGGTGGATCAGGTATTGTGTCCCTTCTTGTGAGGATAGAACCTATGGCCACTATAACAACACCTTGCTTTCACTGACCCAGCTTAATCCAGCTTGCTTCTCATGTAGTAGTTTTGATTCAGCACTGGCCAAAAGTTGGGTGGTTTCTGTAAAGGTTTGATTTGTTTATGGTGATTGTTTTGTCAGAGAGCTGATAATTTCTGTCTTTTTGACATGGGCAGAATGCTTATGAAGTCTATGGGTATAGTGGAAAACGCCAGTGGAATCTGAGAATGTTGAAGGACGTGGTGCTGGAAGCTGGGAAGGACTCCAAGCGGATAAAAATTGCGCCCGAATTCGATGGCCTTCAATGTTTTGAAACGCTCCAGTACTCACCCAGACATTAAAAGGGAAAAACAAAGCAGCTATCCGCTTTTGTTTTAACGGGATTTCATCCAGTTTTAGTAATCTGTACTGTTTTGTACTAAACTATCCCGTTATCACAGTTGTTGAAATTCTAATGATTTCTTTCACATTTTGGCTGCCTTCTTTGCAAGAAACTATGGTTTCTTAAAATCACCCTGGAGTGCTCACAATCACAAACAAACCATTTAAAGAATGAAACACAAAACAAGATGAGCAGGGTTTGAAAAGAAAACAGATCACTATTTATGCTCTAGGAATTTTCAACTTTTTTATAGGGGCTTTTGAGTAAATTAGCAAGCATGAGACATTACTTCGTACAAAACACTCATTTTCTGCATAAACCTCATTATATAAAACAAATTTATAACCAGAAAATCTCATTGAGTTATTGCACTGACATTTATAACCAACTTGTCACTAAACCAAAACACAGTTAGAAAAACCCTAATGTTTATTAACAGTAGGTTCCTCGCCCGGGCCCCTTTTACCGGAGGGGTTAATTTGTCAACAATGGGAGAATCAAGCACACAGACAAGAACATATAGGGCACCACACAGTTGGCTGGCATCTTTTTTGTTTTAAGGAAGCGCAATGTACTGCTACATTTAATGGCATTGCTACATTACTTCATTTAGGTAAAATCAATATTTTTAACATAGAATTAGCCATTCAGTTTGCAACCAAAATTGGGGTCAGATAGCTTCAGAGTTAGGCTTAGCTAGTTGAGTTGATTTATATTATATATCTCTTTGTTAATAGAAATATAAGATTAAAGGGAAAAAGGCAATTTCCATTCAAGCGGTTGCAAACAAAGTTGCAAAAAATTTTAATATCTTTGCCATACCAGTAACTTGATGGCTGGCTTTCTGGGCAGTGCCACACAAAATAGAACATCTCTACAAAGAAAGGTTAGGTAGCCCCACTTCAATTTTCAAGACAGGCTTGAGTAAAAGTTATTGCAAGAATACAGTTGTGCAACTTAACGCTTATTGAACAATACTTGCTAGCTACTCTTCTGCATAAATATCAATAGACTCGTACCACCCAAATACCCATATTTAACCATTTCTTGAACTGTTTGTTTGTGTCACAGCGCTGCAACATTTGGTTGGCTAATCTCTGCATCCCTGACAGCTTTGCAATAAATGGTAGACCACATATTGCCAATTTTGCATATTGTTGTATGAGTAGATAAAACGAAGTATGGGTACATAAGTTACCAAACATGTCACATCTCTAGCATAAATATGTGCATGTACAAATTAAAATAAATTTTAAAAATAGTTTTAAAAAATATTTTCACACTTTATAAAATATTTTATTCTGCTTATTAAAAAACAATCTAATCCATCTCTATTCATTTGTCTACAAATGATTTTTAATTTTGAATCCCCTGCCTGACATTTTTTTGAGTCCCTAATCTCATGGGAAAATAAAAAATCCTACAGCAACTATACTAGATTTTATGGAATCACAGATGTAAGCATTGCATAATCTAGTTATAGAGATATTTGAAGGTATTAAAACCATTTTTACATTAAAAATGACAATTTCATCAAATCTAAATTTATAATTTCAATAAAGATTGTCCAACCCAAAAATCCAGTCATGACAAATCTAAAATAAAAAATAAAAAAATATTTAGCCTTCTTCCATCATAGATGGATTTATTTGGATTTATTTTTATAGACATTTCATAACATTTAAACCTTTTTTCAAATGTTCATTGAATTCCATTTTAAACTGTCCTGAATTTGGGTTGTATATTTAAGCAATGGTTTTAAAACGTTATTTTACATATGCACAAATCTTAAGTGGAATTGTAATGAGTTTCTTTGGGTTATTCAATGACGACACATCATATTTTTTACTTAATTTTAAGCAATGTTTTTGCAACCTTGGCGAAATTCCAAGAAATTTCTTATGTTGCAACTTCCCAGGTTAATCTCTCATGTTTTGAAATTTACATGCTCTGACATTTGAGAATCTTGCACTTGATAGCCCAAGATACTGATCACTTTTTAAGTTCATAAAACATACTGTAATTTACATACATAGTCGCCAACACAAAGGCATATTAGCATAATTGGATGTGCTCTCCAACCGATTCACCAGTTTTTTATTGCAAGGACTTTTGTCTCTTGGTCCTCTGCAGTGTATTTGCATGAACTACTGACGGCTACCTAATTATCAAGAATGACCATCTGAGACAAAAGACAAGAAGGCATTAAAATTTGTTCACCGTAAGCACAGGCAGTGCCTTTATGTGTACTAGCAAATACCAGAATCTATGTGCATTTCAACTTTATGTTTTCCATGCCACACCCTTCAGAAACAACAGACAAGAAATAAAAAGGATGCATATCTACTCAGGACTGAAAAGCTTTTGAAATGCCTCGAAGCCTCGACATTGCACATCCCATGGCCTCAGCAGAAGAGTCTTCTGTATAACCCAGAACTTTTGTTTCAGGATTGGTAATTGCTACATTTTCTTTCATTTTTAAATGTTTGTGAATGAGTGAGTTGTGAACAAGTTGCAAGGCAATGATCCTCTATCCATTTAAATTATTTGAGTTTAAGATGGATCTATGCTCATTTTTCATTTTTTTATATAGAGAGAATTCACAAATAGTTGGCAAGGCAATGATCCTCTATCCATTTAAATTATTTGAGTTTAAGATGGATCTATGCTCATTTTTCATTTTTTTATATAGAGAGAATTCACAAATAGTTGGCTTTTTCTTTACGTTAAATGTTGGAGCTCATTTTTTTTTTCATTTTTATTTATTAGCACTAACCATAGAGTTGACATATTCAGCCCATAGCTATAACCCACATTCATTACATTTATGTTTATTTTATTATTTCTTTCTAGTCAGGAGACTTATTTGAATGAGCACCTTATCTTGTGCATTTATATTTTGTAAAACGAGGTTTCCCCTTTGAAGATGTTTCTCTTATGTTCACTATTCTGGTCTATTTTGACATAATACAACTGAATTGAGTCGTTTTCATGTTGATTTGACCATTTGGTTCACAACATTGGGTATCTGAGTTGATGATCCTTGGTTTTGCTCTTTCAAACAAGCCATTTTATCATGTTTGCCACAACCCTTTTTTGGATATACATTTGGTATCAGAGTTGATGATCATTGGTTTTGCTCTTTCAAACAAGCCATTTTATCATGTTCGCTACAACCCTTTTTTGGGTATTTGAATTGCATGCAAATCGCAGCATTGATAAAGGAAAGAGTGAGGCATCTTTGGTCAAAATTTCATAATCTCTCTCTAATTTCGGAGTTACATTTGTGCAAGGTAGGGTTTTTTGCCAAGTCTTAAAATTAGGCTTGAACAGATGGTTTCAGTCAAAAAAATCATACCTGAAACTTGTTAGGTCTAAATTATGTGCCACTAGAAATAAAACATACTAAGTTGTTTCAAGTCCAAATTTCAGAGCCAAATCTGAAACAAGGACAACATGGTAGTTCGTAAAAGTTTGCTCACTGGAAAGGCCCCAAAACTTCAACAAGTTTTGGGACAGTGACTGTAACTTTTAATTGGAACTTCCAAATTGAATGAGATGTGTTATTGTGAAGAACACATATCAAGTTGTTATAAGTTGAAAACTCAAGACTCAGACTCAGTGGTTTTGAAGATACATCGAGTACAAAGTCCAGCTTGTAGAGAAGTCACCAAATAAAGGGCCTAATGGGTATGTCAACTTAAATTGGAATAACTTTTAATGGCAAGCTCTGTTTGAGATGATTCAGAAAGTGTTGGAAAGAAGAGATAGAGGATAGTATTGGCGTAAACATTTTTTTATAAGTCTGCACAGTATAGTAATTAGGAGTAAAAGATAGAATTACATAGTGAGGAGACCCCTAAAGAGGCCTGGGATAATGGAGCCATCCCGGCATAACAGAAAAAAACAGAACTAGCAAGAGTATTACAGAACATCTTGTGAGTTATACAAAAAAACTGCCTCCTACGGCAAGGCCATGACCAAAAGACAGTCTGAGCGAGATGAGTATCGTAGAGCTCGAGATCATACAAAAAAAGCATTAGACAACTATTACAAAAAAACTTGAACAGAGCAAAGAGACCCAGTCTTCTCATCGAACTCTCGAGTAGACATAGAAACAGTTATTCAGGAGGAAACTCCTCCAGAATGGGGCAACTCCTCGGAAAGTCCTCCTCCGGTAGCTTCACAGGGAGCGGTTCAGTTTTTCGAGCAGCGAGAATGTCAGATTCTGCATGGCTGCAGATCTTCTTGCAAGGTGGAGAGCCAATTGTGGAAGGGACCGGGAATTGCGTAGGAGGAGCCGCCGACAATGCAGGAGCGGGAACGGCCATGAAAATATTAGGAGTATCAGCAGCTACAGGCCCTTCCGAGGGAAAACCACCGACATTCGGGATGCTGGAGACACCCCTACCACCGCCATCACCCTACCACCAGAGTCTGCCATGACCGGGCTCCGGCTCACCCCTAGTGGCCAACATTTGATTCCTGGCAGAGCCCCAGTTACCCAGCATATCATCCAGTAGCTTGCCAAGCATGTTTTTGATGATCCAGTAATGGTTGATACTGACTCCATTGTTGCCTAAGGCCAGGTGATCAGCTACAAGATTCCCTCCCCACTCATCAATCAAATTACGGGAGATGCCAATGTCGAAGCCATCGCCAGTGACAAGAGAGCATTGTGTTTTGCTTCGGCTCCCACTACCCCGCCGAGAAAGGCCGCGCGACTTGGTCATGGCGGAGAGCGCAATGAGAGTCCACAACCAGATACACAGCTGAGCACGAGGGTGCACAGAACAGAACTAGCGTCGAGGAAAAACAAACAGAATGCAGTCATGGGTGCCCGCTGACCCATTTAAGGAGCATTGATCCAGGTTCGCACAAGCCATATTAAATTGCAGAGATTCGAAATGATGGTGCAAAGAGCCAAGGTGAGGGACGTCTTGAATGCACAAAGGGATGAGGTGAGGTCGGATTGTACCGAAGTTGCAGCCAGCTAGCCGGTGAAGGGACTTGTGAGCGAAGGATCAGGAGGGCAGGCAGGTGGTTTATTGCATGGGGCGTGTGTGCAACGTTATGGGCGCTTGGGTCGAGGTTCCTCCCCCACGTGCCCTCCTCGTGTCCTGCACGCGGCCCCTTGTATCATGGTGACGCCCGCATCCGGGGAGTATTGACGTAAACATATTCTTACCTTTTTGGGATATTAAGTTTGGATAAACTTCAATTTCAGAATTTTATCTTTGTTATGTAGTAATTAGATTTTCAAGTTAGTGACGTGTATCATTGTCTATAAACAAAAAGATATGTCGTTCAACAGGTAAAACTATGTCTGGGAATCACACACACGCAATGAATACAAGTGGGTCATCATAGGATTCCCTTGTACATAACTTGTTTATAGGCTAGATCTTCCACATACCCTATGGTACATCAAAAGCCCCATAGGCATACTTAAGACCATTCTTAGATCATCTTTCAACCATCTGTATCTATAGTACACCAAGCATGGAACGTAAAAAGGTACAACTATCTAGGAATCCAGTAGTACGACTAAGGGTACAGTGCATCCTCTTTAGTTAGTGCCATGAAAGACCAATGAGCTATAGAGCTTCACACTCCCTTTCCCATAAGAACTTGCAAAATCCTAGCCCGTTATGTATAGACATAAACCAAATGCTACTCCCACGAAGGCTTATAAAGGCTCATCCTTGACACAAGAAGACAATGAAGATTTGGAATTGAAGGTGTTTGAGTTGGAAGAGAAAATACCAAACGTGGAAACTACAATAGCAAAGAAGGTTGGCATCTTAAGGATGATAAGTAAATTAGAATTCCAAAATTTTGATATCAAGTCAAATATGGCAAGTAAATTAGAATTCCAAAATTATAAAGATGATATCAAGTCAAACATGGCAAGTAAAGATGATCTCAAAGAAATGACAAGGAATATAACATGAAGGAGGGCCTTATGAAAGAGCTAACAAGCCTCCTAATCCGAAATCCTCCTCCTCAAGAAGACACTTGGGAAAAAACAAGAGGAATGAATCCCAGCCACATATGGAGAACATTTTAACACATCTAAAAAACAAGAGGATTGAATCCCAGACACCTGATCATTCATCACTGCAAGATCCATGCCATCATGCCTTCAATTCAGGACCAAGGAACTACTTTGTTCCTATAATCAATATGAGGAAGTTTAATGGTAATGATCCCATAACATGTATGTTTCGGATGAAGCAATTCTTCGATCATCACCAACCACCAACTCTACAAAGGCTAACTATTGCATCCTTATATTTAGAACCGAATCAATTTAGGTGGTACTTATGGATTTGTGACTAAAAGGACTCGTCTCTTAGTCCATTTTTCTTGATGAATTAATAGTGCATTACGGAGATAGTAGGAGCAACGCCTTCTTTAGCCAATTGACAGATCTCAAGCAAAGAGGTCTAGTTATAGAGGACATTCATCAATTTCAAAAGTTGAGTCTTAGAGTGAAGAACATTCCAAATGATAATTTGTTGGACATCTCTATTTATGGGTAGATTAAAGGAGAAATTCAACATGAGGAAATAAAGCTTTCAATGTGGCCAAGAGAGTTGAAAGTAAATATGGCTATCAGAAGGGTAGGTGTTAGGTTTCCACTAACACCTACACTGAATGCAATGTTCCCACTCATATCATAACTCAATCTTCAACGTTGACACCTCGACATTTGGATTAAAAAAGGGCAAAGAGGCTGTTTTTTTATTGTGATAGAGTACAATAAGGCGCATAAGTGTGGTGAGAAAATCTACTCTACATAGATTGTGAAGAGGAAGAAGAACAAACATTGGAACTTTCTCAGGATCCAAAACCGAAAGGCACTGTCCAACCATATCTTGTCATGCTTTGGCCACCATTAACACTCAATGGAAGGATATATCAAGAAAAAAAATTAAGTGTTGATTGATTGTGGTAGTTCACATAATTACATTAACCACAATTTTCCAAGCTTCTTAATTTCTTTGTGCATCCAACACCCAAATTTCAAGTAGTGATTGCAAATGGAATTCCCATAAATTGCTCAAGGAAGTACCATAGCATTAAGCTCACTATCAAGGATTATATATTGGATAAACCATGGAATATTGCAATCGAAATGGGTGGCGTTGATATGATCTTAGGGATAAACTGCTAGGGACAATGGCTATGAATTTCCACTCACCTTTCATAAGATTTTTCTTAAAAGGAAAGTGTTGCCGCCTAAATACGCACCTCGGGTAACATGGCATAAATCTTCAAGCCATTGGGTGCGATCTTGGGGGCAAGTCATGAGTCAAGTATTGTTACTTGAAACTCGACTCCTTCATCTAGGCCAACCCCTAGTGAAGCCAAGGGGAGTGGTCCCTAATCAAATAACTAAGGTTAATTACTCTAATTTACGAAATAAAAATTAATCTAGGAGTTTGAAATAAAGTATACTGAAACAAGATTTGCAAATATCACTTGAATAACTTCAACAACATATATAAAAATATCCCATTACACACATGGATTCACTTAAAATAAACAAGATTTGATGCAGGTAGATCAGTGCCGAGAAAGATAAATAGTGTTGTGACGGGAATGTTTTGCAAGTGTCTTGTTCGTCAGTTTTAGTTTATTATGATGAGTTGATTAAAGGAGTGGGTTAATTTGGAGATTGCAATTGATGTAAGTGCAATACTGAAATAAGATACTCTATTATTTGGCCCAACTTGGATCTATTCTCCCAAGTGAGTACTAAGCAGCTATACCAGATGTCCAACAAGGAGAGAACAAATATCATTAATAAGTATCCCCTTGACTTTGTGGTAAGATCAAAGTAACCCTTAGTTGGTAGTAGTAGATCTTTGATGGATTGCCCTATTAACTAGCCGCTAATATCCCCTTTCTGATTGTTGGCCACTGTCTCAGGCAAAGCCCGCAGTGACTACAAGAGCATACTAAGGGATAAAGCCAAGATTCAATTACTTCCCAAACAGAAATGAAATAATAATAAATGCAACTAACTAAGTGTAGTGAGTGCTAGAGTGATTTAATCTAAGAAAGAAATGCAAATACTAAAAGGATATTGTTGTGTGTGATAGTGTTTGCATAAAATAAAAACTATGTCTTGAATGAGTTTGTGGTCCAACGTTGGGTTGAGATCCACAAACGATTAATTTTAACTTTAATTAAATTAATCTAAAGCAAAGCAAAGCAAAAGTTAGAAAAATTTACGCCACGACAAAGAGACGCAAATCCCCCTAGGGGGGATGAGATGTGGGCGCTAGGTAGCCCACTTGCTTGTCTTCTTTATTTATACTTATTACCTAAGTCACCTGGTTCGAATTCGGTTCGAGTTCGGCGACATTGAAATTCGTCAAAAATTCGGCACTCAAAACTTTGGTGATAAAGTTCGACATTAAATTCGATAGAGTATAAAATTTAAAAAATAAATAAAAATACATCAAAAATTTTAATAAAATTTAATATGTTCATTAAATACGTTATAAAAAAAACTTTATACACATGAAACTAGTTACTATAGTCTATATCATCATTAATCGAACCAATTTGCCACAACCCACAAACTAGTTTGCTCATTAAAAAAAACATCAAAATTTTTAATAAAATTAAAAAAAATAAAATACATCAACATTTTGAATTTCATTAAACACATTATAAAAATGAAACTATTTACTATACCATCATTAATCGAACCAGTTTTCCACGAACCCACATAGCAATTTGCTCATTTGCCACAAGCCCACAAACCAGTTTGCCACGAATGAGTTTATCACGATCCGTGGAACAATTTTTTTGGTTTCAAGTTTGACTTTCGAGTGCTAAGAGTTGAGAGAGAGCCACCATCGACCGCAATATCTATTGCAGTTCCGGTCGAGGGCGTCAGGCGAGCCGCGAAGCACCAACTCGCGTATTTTTATTTCTCTCAACGTCGGGCATATTCACGACAGGAGGTGCGTGCGGGACGAGGTGGATAGGTATTCATTGTTCCTAAGTCAACCTCTGAACAGAAATTCACAGGCCCATAGGCTAGGGTTAATTTTAAGGATTGGAATCGTCCTCCAATAAAATTCGGCGGATTTCGATTTCCATGCTTTGAAATCGGCGAATGCAGTGACTTAGCTTATTACAATAAGGAATACTTGAGTTCTTTTATAACTTCAAGAGCTACAAGTTTACAAGTTTCGAGGCTTTGAAAATGCCTAAAGAAGAGGTATAGAGGAAGGAGGTTTCCCGAACGGTTTGATAAATCAAAATTTCGTCAACATTTTTCTTTACATGTTCACTAAGGGCTGCAAAACAGTCAACAAAGTTGTGCCAAATACATTGAATTAATCAATTAAAGCATAAAATATTTAGCATACTATTCAAGTACTTTGAAAGATAAAAATATTTAATGTAAGTACTTGGTTTTTTAAGAGTTAGATCTCATAAAATGAGTTGTTTATAACCAAAATCATATCTAACCTATGAATGCATAATAAAATCAGATTAGCTTATGATCTGTATTGAAATGCATTAAGCAGAACAACTACGCATAAAGTAACTGAGAGATTTCTTTAGAAAAAAAGGTGAGAGAAGGTGAAGAATATAAATCCCTTGAACTTGGGCAATGGAGTTCCTGCAGTGGAACTCGAAGGGACTACACTTGTTTCAAAATATGTTAGGAGAAAGGAGGATGCAAACACACTCAACCTATTCTACAAACTTAAACAACCTGCAATACTTCACAACACTTGCACGAGATGGTTAAAACCACCAATGTTAATTGCAAAAGAAGCTCAGAAAGCATGTATTTAAGCAAAAAAGACATGTATCTCTAAAGTGTCTTAAACAACTAAACAATAAGAGATAAATAAACAAAGCTTACTCTTTTCCTACTAGGAGGTAGATCCCCTTCAAAGGCCAATTATAACCACAACAAACACAAGTATGTAAACTACACAAGTTACCTCATAAGCTTGCTAAGCATCAACCATCCACACACATGAAAAGCCACACAGTTCTTGCCTCCAAAGCTTTATTCATTAAAAATGCTTCAAGAATATTACAGAGAGCATAAGCATAAGTTCGACCTTCCATACAAAACGAGGCAAACTTGTTTGCTTAAGTAGAAGAAACCAGCCCAAGAGGGCGCATTAGCTCAAAGGAAGAGATAAGGATCAGCTTGCAAGCTAAGGATGAGTTGGGTGAGTGGGCGCCAGCAAGGTAAATCAGCTTTCTTCTCAATCTTAACTCAAAAATTAGCTTTATCTATTTAGTGATGTGCCTTCGTTGAAAACATCAACTTGCTTTGATTTGTATGAGAATGGCAAGATTAAGTCTTTAGAAACTCTTTTGATGTTGCCACTTTGCTTTGCCAACTCAAAAAACATGTTTCCTTGCTTTTATGAACTGCTGATTTTTTTATTTTCTCCATTTTTTGGTCTCTTTTATTCACTTTTCGAGAAAAATTAAAAATAAGTGATGAATAATCACTAATTTTAATTTTTAAGTGGGTGCTCTAGGTTAGAAAATGAGCACCCCAATGGAAAAAAACCCATTCCTAGTGCCAATTTTATGACTTCATGAATTTTTACAATTAAAACAAACCGCTTCTTACGGAAAAATTAAAAATTAACGGAAAAAAAAAACACCTAGGGGGGACTTAGCACATGTTCATATGACTAAAAAATAATGACTAGAATGGTAATATACATTAACACTTAGGTTTTAATAACCTCTTAAGGCCTAGCCACCACACCAATTACTCCAGCTTTGGAGGATTGAGTGAGTCGTTAAAAAACGATATATAATTAACAAGGAAAAAACACTCTAGAGTAATGTATTGATGACTAAGTCCTAAGCAAGCCAAACCTTTTACATAAGTTCATCATGGTAATTCATTAATTACAATTCCCTGTGGGGTATGAACATGTGAAAAAATAAAAAGGGCCAAAAAATTGCCTGATGGACTTCTGAACTCTGATAATGAACAAGTAAGTTGTTCAATATTTGGCAGCTCAACTGAAAACCCACCTAAGTGCAACTTAGGAGCTAACAAAAAGCAAATTGACCTCAAATGTATGCAAGGGAAACCATCTAAATTGATAGGCTTCAACAATATGAAAAAATTGTTAAAAAAGGGGCACTAAGAAGTAATTACACAAGTGTGCTCTCTAGATGGTCAAACATTTAATCACTCTACGGTTGTGGAGTTCCAAAGAGTAATCGGCAATCATTCTGAGGTATTTTTCAAGATGCCCAAAGTTCTTCCTACTTGAGAGCATGATTTCTAAATTAATGTAACTTCAAAGAATATTCTACTTGCACTTTATTATTGTAACTTTGTCAGGGATGTTTTACCTCCGTTCGGGGATGTCATTATTATATTTGGTCATGTAAAAGTCATGAGGTAAAGCCTCCATTGTAAGTTAGGTTGTTAGTACCCTAAAGAATGTAATCTAATATTGAGCCTTTCTAGGAAAGGTCGGCCCATTCAGTTAAAGTGAGGCCGACCTAGCTAGGATAAAAGTCAAGTAAAAGGTAAAGTATAAATAGAGAGTGAGTTCCTCTCATTTGTACCATCACTCACTTATGCAATTCGCATTAGAGGAGAGAGAGATATCTGCGAAGGAGGAGGAAGATTGGCTTGGGTCTAGAGTTTGATCTTTTTGTCTCTCTTATTTGTGAGACCTATTTTTGGCATTGTACTCTGATCATCTATATTGAGGAAGTTCTTGCTAGGTTTTCTTCCCCTTGAGGGTTTCCCAGGATTTTTTTTTTTTTGCTTTGTGATTGTGTATCTTTCAGAGATCCTTATTATGCTGCTATTGTGAATAATGTATTGAATACTAATGAAATTGGAATCTAGTCTATAGTAGCATATAATCTTAACATGGTATCAGAGCTTGCCTGAAAAGAGCAACTTTCACAAGGTATCTCTCTCTCTCTCTCTTCCCAGGCATAAAAATTAGGGCTTCTTACAAAAGTGGAATTTTTTAGTGCAATTGGCATAGGGAAGTGCGCCTCTCCAAGATCAAAATTTTGGAACCAATATTGAAGTTTTTCAGTGGGTGAATCTTCCAAAAAGTCAAACCCTAGTTTGACTCTAGACCAAAAAACCAGAAAACAAGAGAAAGCCAAAAACTGCAGACCAGAATTTCGCAAGTCAAATTGCAAGGGTGAAATTTTGGAATCTTCAGAAACAAAGTGTACCAGCATACTCAACTTAGTCAAGCGCATATTTTGGTGAGTTTAGTTTTCAATTTTGAGAAACTTTAATTTTTTGGTTATTCTCTGCTCTCTGGGGTAAGATGGCCCCAAGCACTAAGCTTGATGACAAGTTTGAAGGCACAGAGAACTTCCGTGCTTGGAAGTATAGGATTGGACTCATTCTAGAAGAGAATGTTCTTTCAAAGTTTGTTAAAGAAGTTGTACCAGAACCCACAAAAGATGAAGCTAAGGAAAAGCATAAGAAGGATATGATTAGAGCCAAGAGGATCATAGAAGATTCCATCAAGGATCACTTGATTCCTCAAGTGTCCTCCAAGAAAACCCCAAAGGAGATGTTTGATGCGTTATCAAGAATGTATGAAGGGAGAAACATAAATTGGAAGATGAATTTGAGAACCCAACTCAAAAGCACGAAGATGAATCCAGGTGAATCTATCCAAGATTACTTTACTAGGGTTTCTCAATTCAAAGAACAACTAGAAGCAATTGGAGACAAGCTTGACGAAGCTGAATTAGTTATGACAGCTCTCAATGGTCTTACTAGACCTTGGGACTCTTTTATCCAAACAATGTGTGCAAGAAAGGAAAGTCTATTATTTGAAGTTGTATGGGAAGAATGTATCCAAGAGGAGGCTAGAGTGGCAAATCGAGAAGGACTACTTAGAGATGATGATCAAGCTCTAGCTACCCATACTAGAAGAGGAAAGGGAAAACCTCATTTCAAGAAGGAGTTTCATCCTCCTAAGAAGTTTCAAAAATATAAGAAGGGAAACCACAAGCGAAGAGACTTTTCTTCTTATCAATGTTTTCGTTGTGATAAGATGGGACATATTGCCAAAGATTGTCCAGAAAGAAAAGAAGAATACAAGAAGAAGAGTAACAAAAGACATCATGCTCATTTTTTCGAAGATGAAGGACCTCCTAGGAAGTTACCAAAGGAAGAAATTGAATAATATGTTCTATAATGATGGTGCTTCAAAGCACTCTCTCCCATTTTGAAGAAAAGGATTCCCCTCAGAAAGTTTCACTAGGAGAATAGGAGGAGCAACCTACAAGCTTGATTCAGGAACCTCGATGAAGATGAAGGATGTACTAGGCGTAAAGAAGAACCTACTTTCTATCTCATCTTTAGATAAGAAAGGGTTTAGGGTTTCATTAATAGATGGAGAAGTTCTCATGTGGTCCAAAGGAAAATCTATAGAATTTGCAGTTGTTATTGGAATAGAAGAAGGAAGTCTATATAAACTAAAAGGACATTCAAAAACAGCTTTGATCTATGGTAGAAGACTTGACCAACATTATAGATCATAAGCAAGAAAGAAACAGGACCTCAGAATCAGATGATGGAGTAGAGCTCACCATTAGACATTCTAGTAATCCCTACAAGGAGACTAGGATCAAAAGAGATCCTACCAAACCAACAAAGATAAGTATTTGAATTGTCATTTTGTTTAAATGATATTGTTCAGTTGTATATTCCAAAATTTAGGAAGTACAGTATGCATATTAGAAGAGTTGCATTAATGAAGCAGTTCACTACTAATATGCATGTGATCGGTAAGTAGCCTATGGTGCTATACAACATTATATTGCTACTTATCTAGAGTGAAACCTTTTTGTTGACATATTGAGAGTAGTGCACGCTCTTAATAATGTTCTGGTAGAGATGGAAGGCATCTATAAAGTTACCATATGAATGTGAGATATGGATGAATGTTGTGTTATTGGCTAAGATAGCATTATGACAACGTGACTTATGTTTTTATGCATATGTTTTGGAAACTATGAAATGTTTCTAACTGTGCTACTAAAATTGACTTGTAGGAAAGATCCTGTGTAGTCTCCTACAAGAGAATAATGATGAGACTCGTTCCGGAGAACAAGTGACGATGGTTCAACTATAAACAAGACTTATAAAATCAAGCAGAGGAAGTTGACTATGACGGGATGTTTCTCTAGTACCCAGACTCAAGGTGTAATCAAAGTAGAAGAAGATATTGAGCAACCTCCAGGACTCAGAGAACCACATGTATGCAGATTGAAGAAGACTTTGTACGGGCTCAGAAGTCACCCATGGATAGAATGATGAGATCAAGGATCACCTAGAGTGATGAGACATCAAATTTTTCTACACGGTTGAAGATGAGAAGCTCTTAGATGGGTGCAAGAGAGAACTTGCAACAGAGTTCAAGATCTTGGTACCAATGACTTAGAAAGATGAAATAAATGGATATACAAGATGGAAGTATTGTGGCTCGTGGATTCTCTCAAAAGGAAGGAATCGATTATGAAGAAACATTTGCACCAGTAGCAAGGTACACTTCAATTAGAACCATCATGGCACTTGCAGCCATGATGAAGTGGAAGTTACACCGGATGGATGTGAAAACAACTTTCCTGAATGGTGTCATTAAAGAAGAAGTGTATATAGAACAACCACAAGGATTTGAGGTCGAAAACAAAGAGATGCATGTATGCAAATTGAAGAAGGCTATGTATGGGTTGAAGATAGCTACAAGAGCTTGGTATGGAAGAATTGATAGTTTTCTAACGAGCTTGGGCCTTACCAAAATTAAAGTTGATCCTAACCTTTACTTCAAGGTTATGGATGATGAACATGTCATGTTATTGCTATACGTGAATGACTTATTCCTAATAGGACATGAGAAGAAAATCTCAGAGTGCAAGAAGAAGCTCGTTGCAGAATTCAAGATGAAAGACCTTGGCTTGATGCATTATTTTCTAGGTCTCGAAGTATGGCAGAGCCCGGAGGGAATCTTCCTTAACCAAGGGAAGTATTCAGTAGAAATCTTGAAAAGATTTGATATGTTAGAGTGTAAAGCCATGGCCACACCCAGGGATACAAATTTGAAGTTACTATCTGATGTTTTGTCAGAATTGGTGGATATGACACTATACAGGCAAATTATTGGGTCATTGATGTATCTGACAAATACGAGGCCAGATATATGCTTTATTGTGAACATCTTGAATCGGTATCTGGTTGAGGCTAGACGTGTTCACCTTGTAACTGCAAAGCATGTGATGAGGTACCTAAAAGGTACAATAGACTATGGTCTCAGTTATACTAGAGATCATGACTTCGGACTATTTGGTTACACAGATTCAGATTGGGCAGGAAGTGTCTCAGACAGGAAGAGCACTTCAGGAAGATGTTACAGTCTGGGGTCATCCATGTTCTCGTGGCTAAGCAGGAAGCAATCTAGTGTTTCTCTCAGCACAATAGAAGCAAAGTATATTGTAGCTTGTTCTGCTAGTTGTGAATTTATATGGCTTCGGAAGTTGTTATCAGGTCTATTTGATCTGGAGTTAGATACCACAGTGATCCTATGTGATAACCAGAGTTGTATAAAGATGACAAAGAACCCTGTGTTCCATGATAAGTCAAAACACATAGAAATATAGTATTTCTACATCCATGATATGGTGCAGAAGGGAGCTATAAATCTCCAATATGTGAGAACGGATGAGCAGGTTGCAAATGTGTTAACTAAGCCTATGTCTCGTGTGAAGTTTGAGCACTTTTGTGACAAGCTTGGTGTAGTCCGTAAGGACTTCCCTCAAAAGGGGGAGTAGTGCCGATGATGTTGTGGTGCAGTGGGATTGATCATCCCTAGACAGTGATCCCGTAATTATGAAAGGAAGGATAGTCTTAAATGTTGATCCTGAGTTGTGATGGGATTGATCATCCCTAGACAGTGATCCCGTGATTCCGAAAGGAAGGATAGTCTTAAATGTTGATCCTGAGTTTTGATGGGATTGATCATCCCTAGACAGTGTTCCCATAATTCCGAAAGGAAGGATAGTATTAAATGTTGATCCTGAGTTGTGATGGGATTGATCATCCCTAGATAGTGATCCCGTAATTCCGAAAGGAAGGATAGTCTTAAATGTTGATCCTTAGACTAAATCCCTAGTTCCGAAAGGAAGGATTTTATAATATATGAGTGTTGGACTGAATCCCTGGTTCTAAAAGGAAGGATTGTCCATGATCCCAGTTCTGAAAGGAAGGATCACTAGTGTTGTTGGACTGAATCCTAAGTTCGGAAAGGAAGGATTGTCCATGATCCCTAGTTTCGAAAGGAAGGATCACGATAGTTGTTGGACTGAATCCCTAGTTCTGAAAGGAAGGATTGTCCATGATCCTAGTTCCGAAAGGAAGGATCACCAGAGTTGTTGGACTGAATCCCTAATTCTGAAAGGAAGGATTTTCCATGATCCCAGTTCCGAAAGGAAGGGTCACCCGAGTTGTTGGACTGAATCCCTAGTTCCGAAAAGAAGTATTGTCCATGATCCCAATTCCGAAAGGAAGGATCACCAGAGTTGTTGGACTGAATCTCGAGTTCCGAAAGGAAGGATCGCCCATGATCCCAGTTCCGAAAGGAAGGATCACCAGAGTTGTTGGACTGAATCCCGAGTTTCGAAAGGAAGGATTTTCCATGGTCCCAGTTCTGAAAGGAAGGATCACCAGAGTTGTTGGACTGAATCCTGAGTTCCGAAAGGAAGGATTGTCCAAGATCCCTAGTTCCGAAAGGAAGGATCATGTGTGTTGCAGTTGATGATGCTCCTAATGATATTCCAGTATTGTAGATGAGGATGCTCCAGTGCTGCAGATGATGATGTTCCAATGTTGAAGATGAGGATGCTCCAGTACTGTAGATGTTCCAGTGTTGAATATGAGGATGCTCCAGTGCTGTAGATATTCCAGTGTTGAAGATGAGGATGCTCCAGTGCTGAAGAAGATGATGATCCAGTGCTGAAGATGAGAAGTCTCCAGTGTTGTAGAAGATGATGCTCCAGTGTTGAAGATGAGGATGCTCCAGCTGAAGATGATACTTCAGCTATATACTGAAGATGATGATGTTGTTGAAGAAATTCCAATGATTTATAGATGTATCAACCAATGTTCCAGATGATGTTGTTGATGATGCCCCTCCTCCCTTCGATGTTGTTGTGTAGAGTTACACATGCATATGTTGTTGTCAATAGAATACCCTTCTTGTTAAGGGGGAGTGTTAAATTAATGTAACTTCAAAGAATATTCTACTTGTACTTTATTATTGTAACTCTGTCGGGGATGTTTTACCTTCGTTCGGGGATGTCATTATTATATTTGGTCATGTAAAATTCATGAGGTAAAGCCTCCATTGTAAGTTGGGTCGTTAGTACCCTAAATAATGTAATATAATATTATTTGAATATTTCTAGGAGAGGTCGGCCCAATCAATTAAAGTGAGGCTGACCTAGCTGGGATAAAAGTCAAGTAAAAGGTAAAGTATAAATAGAGAGTGAGTTCCTCTCATTTGTACCATCACTCACTTGTGCAATTCGCATTAGAGGAGAGAGAGAGATATCTGTGAAGGAGGAGGAGGATTGGCTTGGGTCTAGAGTTTGATCTTTTTGTCTCTCTTATTTGTGAGACCTATTTTGGGCATTGTACTTTGATCATCTATATTGAGGAAGTTCTTGCTAGGTTTTCTTCCCCTTGAGGGTTTCCCAGGATATATTGTTTTGTGATTTGTGATTGTGTATCTTTCATAGATCCTTATTATGTTGCTATTGTGAATAATGTATTGAATACAAATGAAATTGGAATCGAGTCTATAGTAGCATATAATATTAACAATGATCCTACTATTCAACTCATCCCAGGAAGTCTTCGTCCTACCACCCAACCTTACAAATATCACTATGCCCATAAGAGTGAGATTAAGCATATGGTGCAAGATATGTTAGAGGTTGGCATCATTCGACCTAGCCCGAGTGCTTTCTCTACACCAAGGGGGTGATTTACAAAACAAGTTATTCATGGCATATGTGTCCAAATTATGAAGACCTTAACAATATCACCATGAAAGATAAGTTTCCTACTCCTTAGTGTCATTAATGAATACTTAGATGAATTTCAAGGACCAATTTTCTTTAGTAAGTTGGATCTTCGTTCACGATATCATCGTATTAGAATGATGGAAGAAGACATCTCCAAAACAACCTTTACAACACATGGCCTTTTTAGAACAAATGAAGGTCAATATGAGTTTATAATGATGATGCCTTATAGGATTTCTAATGCACCTTCCATATTTCAAAGCTTGATGATATATATTTTCAAGCCCACCCTTAGGAAACATGTGCTTGTACTTTTTGATGATATACTTATTTAGTTCAAATCTTGGAAAGAACATGTACAACATGTTGACATGGTCTTAAGATTATTAGAAGAGAAACAACTATATATGAAGCCTTCCAAATGTGCCTTTGGGGTTCAAGAAGAATAATATTTCGGCACATTGTATCTCATGAGAGCTCCAAGGTGGATCCTAACAACAGTAGAGCTATCAAGGAATGGCCAATTCCAAAAACTTTGAAGAATCTTGCATTCTTTGGATTGGTGAGCTATTACCGTAAGTTTGTCAGGAACTATAGTCAAATAGAAGCAACATTAATATCAATATTAAAAATGGATGCAACTTCTTGGACTCAATAAACAACACAAGATTTTGAGAAACTTAAGGAGGCCACATGTAACACTCATGTCTCGGCCTTGTTTGGCTTCATAAATACTTTTATTTTGGAGTCTGATTCCCCAAGGGCATTGGTGCAACCTTAATCCAAAAAGGAAGGCCCTTGCCTCTGAAATTCTCTAACTTAAAGGAAAGAACTTATTCAAACAAATTTACAAGAAGGAAATGTTGGTCATACTATATGCAGTTAAGCAATTATGCCCTTACCTAATAGGAAGACACTTCAAGGGAAAAACAAATCATAATAGTTTGAAAACAAGTTGATTATAGCACAAAACAAGATAAAACAACAATCAAGTCAACATTGTAGTGAAAGTCACTTTGAAGTGGGGGATTGGGTATTTATGAACTTGCAACCATATAAATAGATATCCCTCATGCAACAAAAGAATAACAATAAATTAGCAGCAAAGTACTATGGCCTTTGTAAAGTGTTGCGAAGGATTGGAATTATGGCTTACAAATTGGAGTTGCCTCCTTCACATGTACATCTGGTCTTCCATGTTTCATTCTTAAAGAAGGTAATATGTGGCAAGATCCTAGTTCAAACACAAGCAATTACTTAAGGACCCAATCAAGCAACTAAGGACACAAGCAATTATTGAGTACATAATCAAGTGGAAGATCCTACCAATAGAATATGCAACTTGGGAAGATGAGTTCTTCATACAAAAGCAACCACAACTAATCAATGTTGACGACAACTTATGTTTAAAGGGAAGAGGAAAATATAGAAGCATTCACAACTAATCAATGTTCACTCAATTCCTCATATCTCTTCTTGGTGTAAATGTACAATTCATTAGCAACATTAAAATAATAGAAAAATTGAGTCACACAAATAGGAGAAGAAAACCTTAAACTCCAATTTATGCCAAGAAGAGATATGTCAATTAAGCTCCAAATGAGAGAGAACACTAAAAATCCAACCATGAAGAATGAGGGAGAGAGAAAATCCTTATATAGCTTCCAACTCATCTTCCTCCTACAATAAAATATGAATAAAATCCTAGATCTAGCCTAGGGTAGAGTAAACAAATACAAAATACCCCACTACTCCAAAAAATACAATAAAATATGGTGATCAAAGCCACATGGATATGTCTCCAATAAAGAAAGAGGGGGGCACCTCCATAGATGAGTGAATATGACAAGTCAAACCCCAATGACATAGCATCCAAAGGCCCCTCAAGAGTAGCGCTTCAAGAGAAATGGTCCAACAAGCAATGAATGACCCTAGATATAGGATTTCGAACCTCCTAAATCCACTCCAATGACCAACCACCTCCAATAAATGAGCAACAAACCCTCTAAAGTAGATGATACCATCATAAATGAGCAATAGACTCTATCTAAGGTGAACACTCCTCATGAATGGGCCTCAAGGTGGAGTGCTACCTCAAAGGTAGCAATTAATGATGTATTAAAGCTCTCCAAGTTGAACTCTCCCACTAGAATGGCATTGATATATTTGCAAATGGTCATCCATGGTAGAGCATTCCATCAATAAATGCTGGGAATGATTCAAGATCAACACTGCAAGAGATATGCATGAATAGATGTGCAAGGAAGCTCAAAGGGTGGAACACTATCTACCTTTTGACCTCATCAATGGTCAAAACCTAAAACATGTCCATTTATCAACCAACTCCTAACCTCCATGCCAACTCATCAAAACATGTGTTGGATCCATGAAACAAGAAGAGCACTCAACACAAAATGATAGACAATGGAACCACGATGCCACCCAAGTGATAAAAGGAAAGAGCACTCCAAGAGATATTATATTTTAGGCCATCAAACAAGTGCTAGGAGGAGGGCACTTACCCAATAATGATAGACAATGGTGCTAGGATGCCATCTATGTGTGAAGAAACAAGAATGCTCCAATAACATGAGAGTCTACATCATCATACATAAGCTAGAATAGGGGGCACTCCATGAAAAACTCATCATATGATCAAACCATGTTAAATCAACATGAGCGCTCCCATAGAAAATGAATGTTATATCATCATACATGTGTTTGAGCTAGAGCACTCCATAAATGAGTCATGATCATCTGATCTAGATTCCAAATGAGACCAACATCACTAGGGAACTCCACAAGAAAGCCATCCAAATGCCATCATACCATGAAAAAACCAGTCTAGAGTTCTATAAGAAAGGATCATTATGCCATGAAGATGCTATATCAAACCATAGATGATAGGGCGCTCTACCACTGAAAAATAAGCAAGTGGCATATCATTATCAATCATGGAAATCCAAGCAAGTAAGTACACCATCAATTCATCCAAAGCATCAGCACAAAGTCAAGAATCAATGCTAGACCATCCATACACCTCCATCAACCTGTAACCCTGTTGAAATGTCTGACAAAAATCACATGTGGACACCATGACAAAATAGGGGGCAACGGAGTACACAATGATTCTCTCAATAAAATAGGGCATGAAGGGAGCTTACATGTACAATGAAACTTTAAGTTGTGTCAAATTCATGTTTAAATTATCAATAGCCAGTTGTGGAAACTAAATTGCCTCAAGGAAAAACTCGTGTGATAGGCTTGAATATTCTATTTAATTTCTTTCTAACATCCCTGATTATAGCTGCAATAGAAAGAACGCTTAAGAAAACCTTAGTTGTCACCTCTAAGATTTGGGATTAATCTACTTGTGTGGTAAATATAAACGAAGCCACATCAATGTCGATAAAATCCTTTCCTCTTAAGATTACATTAGAGATAGAAATTGCAAAATATTTGAAGTGGATTATCATATATCTAAGGACGGGGAACAACCACAGAGCTTAGTCAAATCTAGTTTGACTAGCTTAACAAAATTGCTTCACATAATACACAGCCACGCAGTAGATAAATCAAATTAATATTGGAAAGTGGCCCACTATCAAGTAGGAAACCCTTGCTTTGATTTCCCCTTGCAAAAATTGCCCCCATATTATAAGCCAACGATAAAAGGCATATAATACGACTCTTAGATGCTTTGATGCATATATTGGACTTACTGCAACAAATCATGAACATGGCATACCGACAGCAATGCATGTGGAACCCAAGTTGAAAAAAATCTAAGGCAGCTATGCACATTATAAATATTCGATTTTGAAATTCTTTATATTAGTATATTATCTTCTCCTAAATGTCCTAAAATGGCCAGTAAACATATATAAATATTATATTTTGAAATTATCTATAATATCTTGTCCTAAATGTCCTGAAATGGCCAATAAACATTGATAGAAAATTTGGAGGATTCGAGGCTTTGTGATTACATGCATTCCCTAGTTGTCTCCCCCCTTGTGCTACAATTACTTGCTTTCCTTTCCACTAAGTGGCCCATGCTAACCTTGATTGCTAGATTCCATCCGAAAGGCATTTGAGAGCCCATAATGGCTCCATTTAAGCCTAAAACTAACATTATGAGTGACATTTATGCTTTGGCGACTGTTGATCCCATTGTCTCTATTGAGTCTAGAGAAATTCTTCACAAAAGTGCAGCCAAAAAGATCTCAATAGAATTTTGTAAAGTCTTCCACGAGGTTTTGAACCGATATCAATGAAACCCCGGAGAATATTTATGGTTCTGAAACTGAATTTTTTGGTCATAAATATCAATAGCACCCACAGTTGGGCTAGTTCATGGGAAGCACTCCTGCTAAGGCCATGATCAAGGCTTGAATAGAGGTGTGGGAGCCTCACAATTGGCATTGCAAGACTAATCACATCCTAACTAAGGGATTTTTCTGTTTTATTTTCCAAATAAGGCTGCATGTGATGAAATTATGTCTAGAGAACCATGGGTTTGTAAATACTAAAAACACAAGTTGTTTTCTCTCACTAGTATGAGAACTTCTCCACTGAGGAGACTTCCCAATTATGCACCCTGTGTAGGTGAAATTTCCAGGCCTACCCTTGTAGTTTTGACTTTTCTTTGAGCATACCTTTATTCCAATAGATGGCTTGATTGATTTCCTTCCATGGAAAACCTAGTGGGGAAACCAAAGGGATGCCTCCCCACATTCGTGCATGGCATCCCTAATAAACCTATCTGCGTAGACTAGTGCACCTCACCTAAGGAATCCCCAGTAAACCCGTATGAGAACTTTTGGTATACCTCACTAGTGCACCTAACCTGTATTAGAATTTCTCCACCAAGAAAATTGCCCAATTGTAACCCCTACTAAAGCCATCTGCATAGACTAGTGTACCTCACCTATGGGGATTCAAACCGAGCACTTGCCTATACAGAACTAGCGAAATGACCAACAACATTGACCACAATTGGTTGAGTTAACCCCTTGGGAAAAAATAGATGACTTTATCATTTTAAACGCAATCCGTGAGATTTGTCAATTTTCCAAATACCTACTTCAGATGCCAGATCCGTAGCCATAAGATAAGGAATTGTCCCCATATGTCCAAACCTGAACCAACCCTCAATTCCCCAAGCTCCTAAAGCTTCTCATACTATTTGTGCCCCTCGAGACATGCAAATCTCAAGGAAGGTTGGGTTCAAGTGGCACTACCAATCCAACAAAGTTGGTGTTGCTCAGAAGTCTCAAGTTCCTTAACCTTTAGTTTCAGTCGTGCTAGGAAATAAAAACTTGTTGGTTTAGCAACATCAAGCTAAAGAGGTTACTTGCTTCTTGCAATGCAAATATGAGGGACTACTCTCGATCAGCCATTTGGAACTGACAGGCATAGTTACCAAGTCTAGCCAAATCATGCCAAAAAATCAAAAATTGGAAATGATTCAATGTGATCGAATTATGTGGTTCAAATCATATATGGTTCGGCCAAACAACATATCAAGTCATCTTAGTCAAATAGAATAACCCCATTTCACCTATTATTAGTTCCTACCCAAGCATGGAAAGACTCCTACCCACTTGTGAAGAGACGAGACTGTGATCAGCATTTGCTAAAAGTGTTCCATCTAGCAATGCTCCAACTTCCAAGTGCTCCATTGATTCTCTCTCAAACCCAAGACATGATCTATAGTCATACATGTAAATGATGCCCATCACTCACACACAAGACTTAACCAAACCAAGACATTCAGGTAAGTGATTGAATACTTACCTAATTTTGGAAAAACTAGGTAAATAGTTGTGAGAGAGAATAAGGTAAATAACTAACTGTTTACTAAACTATAAAATGACTAGATATCTTCCTTTGTTTTACAGGTAAATGACTTCATCCACCATTTCTGTTGTGTTTTAGGATTTAATTATTCAAGAAGGAAACCATAATTCCTATCCCTGTTGAAGAAAGCACTCTTTACATTTTTGGACTTCCTAAAATGGTTAGAATTTTGTTCTTTTTTGTATCAGTGAAATGTATACCCTAATAGTGTCATTCTTGATTTACGCACGATGAGTTTTAGAATAGGACATGGAGACTGCATTCATAATTATTTAGATGCTCAATGTTTCAAGCCTCGAGTTGAGCTCATCTTCAAGATCTCGGTACTGATTAAAGAATGAGAGAACAACATAATATTTATAGTGTAAGCCCATGGATGCCAGAAAGAATGAGAATTAGGTCAGCTTGGGTGAATAGGTCGGTCTTATTTTATTTTTGATAATATTAATTAGTGGCTGCCAACTATCTCTTAAGTCAACACCCCCATCTCAATTTATAATATTCTCATGTTTTTAATTTCCAAAGTTTCTCTAACTTTTCACTTTATGCAATTTTCCTCATGAGCAATAATTCTTGTGTTTTCAATGTAGATTTGGTGTTCGGTTTCTGACGAGTGTTTGGCAAGAGAAATTTTTTTAATGTGGTTATGTTGAATGTCAGCGCAATGTTCTTTAATTTTGACCCCAATAGCCCTGCTTATTTCACCTATATATATTTTTCCACGTGAACAAGGAATAACGTAATCTCCTGCCTTTTTATTAGGCTCCACTTGGTCTTTTGCTTGGTCCAAAGATTTCTTCAGTGTGTTGTGGGGGGAGAAAGTCACTTTAATTTTCTTTTTTCTCAATATTTGACCTAATTTGTCTGTGGTTCCCTTAATGTATGGAAGGGTGAACTTCCCCATCTCTTCTTCATCATCTCGGTTGCTTCCTAGACCTCTTCGAACTTTTTGGATAACATGTCTAATTTGCATCTCTTTATATCCATTTCTCTTAAAAACTTTGAATAGATGGTTTAATTCTCCCTCAAGATGCTTCTTGTTTGATAACCTAAATGCACAAGTTACTAGAGTAATAATTACACCAATTTTTCGGGATTGGTGGTGGTGGGAATCTACATGCAGATATATGTCTATGTGTGTCTTCTTTCTATAAACCCAGTGACCTAATGAGCCATCATTGTTCCTTTTGGTGAGGACATCTAAAAATGGAATAGATTTTTCTTCTTCTACCTCCATCGCAAATTTTATATGTCCACATCTATTATTAAGGTGGTCCAGAAATTTATTTAGATTTTCCTTGCCATGTGGCCAATTTGAATTTGTATCATCAACAAATATCAACCACCATTTTGGTTGCAACGAAAAGGATTAAAGGGCCTCTTTTTCAAAATGCTTGATTTATGATCTGAAAATCTCAAGATCTTTTTAACCAATAAACTTGCATGTGAAATTTGCATGAAACATTCATAAAATTTTACTTAAAAGATCATTTTTAAATGTTTCGAAATCAACACATAAGCACATAAAGATAGATGCAAACTAGAAAAAGAACACATCAGCTGATAACGGAGTTCACCCTTCTTGGGCTATGTCTTTGGGCTGCTTCCAATGGGAAGGTAGATCTTATTAAGTCTTCAAAGATTACAAATTGGGTGTTCTAGAAACACCTCTGTTTTCTGTTAGTCAGAAACAGAAACAAACAACACCATTGAACTCCCTGCGAAATTTTGAGAAAAATGAGTATAAACTCGACCACCTTTGGTTGGAAACTCCTCTGGCACACAAATCGAGACAACAATCCTGCATAAAAGACAAAATAGTACTGAGAGAATGGATTCTGCCTCGAGATCCATGCCCATTAATGGCCTCTGCTCCTTGGGAACTATTCCTATACCTTGCCTTGTAAATTGTGCAAACTGCGACTGTGTAAATCCCGAACTCTGACCCGTGCTTGGCATTTCGGGGCTCGATTTATAGGTTATGGGCGCTCCAACTTTATATTTATATTATGTCGAATCCCTTAACAAGTGGTTGTTTTGGCGCATTGGTTTGAAGTGTTGAGAAGCGGGAAGGAGGTCGCGGGTTCGAACCTGCGGAGTCCTAACGTTTTCCTTTCACACGGTGGCACATATAACACATTACACGTTGATATGGTTTTAAACCATGGCACATTTGTTGTTATATGGTTTAAACATAGTCCACGTTGTAAGGTTTGTTTGTAACATGGATAATGTTTGACACTTTAATATGACATATGGTTTAAAGTTTAAAACCATAGTCCACGTTGTAAGGTTTGTTTGTAATATGGATAATGTTTGACACTTTAATATGACATATGGTTTAAAGTTTGGTGTAGTTGCTCCACGTTGTAATATGGTTATACCTTGGCACCTTGGCATATTCCACCGCTTTATATAGCTTATTACCTTGGCATATAACTTGGCTCTTAAATGGGTCAAGGGCTTCAAGGGGGGCCTCAGTGTTGGCTTGGGTCAAGGGCTTCAAGGGGGGCTTCGGTGTTGGCTTGGGTCAAGGGCTATGGGCCCTTGGCCCACCTCTTTTTTACACAACTTGTTAACTATTTTAATGTGGTCATGGTGGCCTTACCATGAGGTCTTGGTGTTATAAGTCAAATCTGCACTTCTTCGTCCGTGATTATATTTCTTTGTTAATCATACAAAAGGACACTATGGATGGAAGAGCTAGATTAACCCTGAATGAGTTATTGCTGAGATTACACTCTTCAGCTGAAAATCTTATTTTTTCTACAGTTTTCATGACATGTGTGCTACTATTGCCACAGTGATCCTGCGTTCTGAACGCTAGTTTTGTTAAATACAACCTGCGCACATCCTCTAAATGTTGCAAACGCTGGTTGTCAAGTGCAAAAGTTGCATACTGTGCGCTAGTATACTTGTATGAAACCTGCGCACATCTTAAGTGAAGTGAAAAAATATATTAAGATTACGAATTGGGATTAGTTGAAGTTGGTTCTGCAACTTTCCCAACCTCCCAATTCAACCACCTCTCCAATTCAACTGCCTACCTTGTCCCATAAATACAAGGGGAAGCCATGAGAGAGGGAACTAGAAGGAATGCTTTAACTGATGTTACGTTGGAGGAATTCCCAATTCATTGTGAAGAGTAGGAGCCCAGGACTCGGTTGCAGAAGTGTCTGGACATATCAGGTATATCTGTACTTATCTACATTTCTTTGACAATAAAAGGTGGAAATACCCTTCCCATCCCAAATTGAATGTCTATTTGATTGAATGTTTATTTGGTTAAATATCTTATTGTAGTTGATGTCAAGTTATTACTAATTTCATCATATTTATTACAGTCAAGATACGCTGAGGAAGGTTAACTTTGTTTTGCAGGTTCATCATTGTGAAAGATCAAGCGAAAGTTAGGACCAGCCATCGTTAAAAATATACAACTTTCGGAATCTTAACCTCTTTCCATTTGTAGTAACTAATGCAGGACAATGAATGTATTTACCTGTCACCCCACTCAAGTTGGTAGTGTCGTCTCCCCATTATAAGGTATTTTCCTGCACAACACTTGGGTTCGATTCCCATAGCTCCAAAATAACTTGTAAACCATATTTTTAACCATTTTGACTAGGGGAGAGGCTCCTAATGTTGTGAGGGGACCAGTAGTGGTCATGGTTCCCATCACATCAACCACCCAAATATTGAACATTCCCAGCTTAAAAGAAAATCACAAAACTTCATATTTATGCATAAATAGATATTATATTAAGTCCAAAAATCATTTAATAGCTGATTAGAACCCCAGGTGACAGTGGACAGTCCATTTAATGCCAACATTACAAACCATCAAGTCCAATTGAGAACCAAGTCTGTCTTACCATTAATGCCAAATCTAACATCAAAACATCCTATCATGCTTAATCTACTAAGTACACCCTGGGCATCACATCAGCCCTCATGAACCACAACTGGAGAACCAACAATCAAACAGCAGGATGCAATGTTCTATCACCCATTAACCGCTGCACACTGCAAGTGAAATGGAGGGTCAGCATCTGGTCCAGAATTAATCAACAACTCACACGTGCAACCTCAATAAATGACACCCACCCACTGAAAAAATCAAATCACTCATTAAAATTCATGAAATCAAAAGGAGCAGCAAAACTCTACGAAAGCCCAAAATCAAATCATCCATTAAACTCTTAAATCAGCAAAACAGAATTCGTTGCCCAAGATCAAATCAAGCATTAAACTCAACCAAAGCACATGGATCAGCAAAAACATGCATTAATCGAATTCCCAGTTGCCCAAAATCAAATCATCCATTAAACAAACTAAGAGCACATGGATCATGCAAATAGATGTCTCCAGCCATTGGTCGGTGCCAAATCAATCCCAGCCTCCCATTCCCAGAATTAACCTTGCAATCCATGTCAATCCCCTAAGCAATCATTTTCAACATAAAAAAACTATAAACCAACCTCTTTGCACACAATTGAATCCATTTGCATTCCGTGGATTCATCTATCATTCAATTAGTGTGTTTATCATCTATCATCCAGGACTCAACCATTCATCAACAGCCCAACAGTGTGTGCACAGTGTCAACCATTCATCAACATCCCAACAGTGTGTGCACAGTGTTTCAGGTATTGACAGTCACTTATTTCATGTATCCATTCAATTACCAATATAAGTTTTCACGTATCCATTAACTATCATTTCCACATACCCATTCTATTTCCTTGCATAGCATATCAGATTTCCTTTACAATCAGATTAAAAATTTTAATGTCATTTCATATTACCGAATTGGATTATGAAAACATTCTATTTCCTTGCATAGCATATCAGATTTCCTTTACAATCAGATTAAAATTTTTAATGTCATTTTAGATTACTGAATTAGATTATGAAAATGTTAGAGATAATGTAGAAATGAGTTGACAATTGTGTGTTATTGAAATTATGATAAGTTATTACTGGATTTTAGTGACCATTAATTCTAGGTTGTATCTAAAAAAATTATTCCTGATCGTGATCCATTGTTTGAAATCCATTGATGGGCTGAAACATTGTGCACACACTGATCAATTGTATCGAAAAACTATTCCTGATCAACCAGGACTCAACCATTCATCAACAGCCATAGCCAGGACTCACAAGTTAATTGAATGGATATAATACCCTATTAAATATTACATGTATGGATTGTGCAGATTCTTGTAGCCATGCCAAGAGCCAATATTGCACGTCGTACAAGGAAGCGGGGGTACCTAGCTACAATGCACATCATCGGATGAGGAAAGGGCCTGTGTTTCAAATGACAACATTGCTACAACAAATTATGAGAATGGTCTTGTGGAAGAGGTAGATGGTGTGGTTCCACCATCAACGATAGAGCCATCACAACCCACAGTGCCAGCATCGCCCATATTGCTACCATCTTCCACAGTGCAAGGTGCCATTTCAACGAAGAAAATCAGTGCAATTAGAGGATGGACAAAAGAAGACATGCTGGCTGGAATTGACGATGTTGAATTCAATGGGTTTTCAGTTAGAGCAGCGTCCAAAAAATATGGGATTGCACCCACGTCAATCCATTACTGGATAAATGGCCTGACCCATACCAAGATGAGAGGTCCTCTTACAATCATGACTGACCAGGAGGAGGAGGAGGAGGTGGTGTGGTGTAAGGAGATGGTCGAATTGGGACATGGGCTAGAGTTGATACAACTAAAATCAACTGTTGCTCAAATCTGTCAGGGGAGGCCAAACCCATTCAGAGATGGGTTTCCACGTAAGTCATGGTGGGTTGGTTTCAAAAAAAGGCATCCAGAGCTAGTGCTACGAACTGTAGAGGGCTTGGATAGAGACAAGGCATTGAATCTACGCCCCATAGTTGTGTCCAAGTTCTATGACACTCTTTCTTCTGCATATGAGAAACACTCTTACACTCCAGACCATATTTGGAACTGCGACGAGACAGGGTTACAGGAAGGAAGGAATTGTGGCATGCGGGTATTACAAAGAGAGGGATCCGGAATGTGCCAAAGATTCTGCCCAAGAGCAGGGAGTGGATAACCATTCTATCATGTGTGAATGCAATTGGTATGGCAATCCCGAGATTTTATTTGTTCAAGGGAAAAGCTCGGCTGCAAAACTATATCCAAAACTGTGAACCTGGGGCGTGCATGGCTGCACATCCCCATGCATGGATGACTAAAGAAATTTTCTTGAATTGCCTTTTCCACTTTGTGGCATCCGTACCAGGCGGTGTCTCCCCTGAAAACAGACACTTGTTGGTTTTAGATGGCCATGGCAGCCACATTGTTGTGCAAACCATCAAGGAGGCAAATAGGTTGGGCATTGACTTGTTAACACTTCCTACTCACACCACTCACAGGTTGCAGCCCCTCGATGTGAGTGTGTTTGGGCCTTTCAAGTCTTATTTCAGGTCGGAGCGTGCTACATGGATGGCGAAGAACCCAAGGGTAGAGGTAAAGAGGTTTGAGTTAGCTGAGCTTGCAAGCAAGGCTTTCAAAAGGGCTCTCACATCCTCGAATATCAAGGCTGGCTTTAGGAGAACAGGGATCTGGCCATTGAATTATGATGCTCTTATGCATGACACTGGGTGTAGCCGAGCATTTGATGTGGATGGCCAAGAAGATGTGGCTGGCGAATATCTTGAGGATGTCGAAGAGCAATTGGATGGGCAGCAAGAGGCAGATGTTGTGGACAACATCATGTCCCTTTCTCAAGGAAATTGCCAAGGAGTTGGTGCTGTCGATGATGATGAACAGGTCATCTCTACACAATTCGATGATGAAGCAGCGGAAGATAACATGGGGCTAGGTGGTGCAGCTGGCACACAAGTGGATTCTGTGGCACATATAAATGCGGTCGATGGTTGTCGCAGTCCAGGCAGCAACAATGACACATTGATAGTGCCAACCCAAGTATCCCAACCATCATGGATGGCAAAGGCCATGATGAACTTGAACAGACACATTGGCGATTCCACCAACGATGAAAGCATGAACATGCCTTCGCAGCCAGCTGAGATTGTCCATTTTTATGTTGATGGTGGGTTGATAGAAGAACCTAACATAGTCAACCAGGATGCAGCAGAATAATATACTGCAGCAGAAGAACTTCGCATAGCAGAAGAACCACTGCCAGGGAACACACCAAGGCTTGGCCAATTCCTAAAGTTTCCAATGGAGAGAGTGTCAATGCAAGGAAGGCAAGGAAATACAGACATTCTCCGATTGGGACGGAGTTCACAACTACTCACTTCAGAAGAGCACATAATCCTCTTGGTTGAATCTGAACAAAAGAAACATGCTTTGTAGGAATTAAAACAAAGGAAGAAAGATCTTGCAAAGGAAAAGAATGAAGCAAGGATGATTGCAGCTGGACATCAAGCACAAGAAAGAATTGCAAGAGAGGCTAATCGACAAGAAAAGGAGCACCAGAAGCAGTTGGCAAGGCAAGCAAAGGATGTGAGGAAGGTGCAACAGATGAATCAAAATTATGCAAGAGAAATGGAGGAAAGGAATGTGATGGCTGATACTACAAGAACAACCGATGAAAGGAACATGATAGAAGGATCATTAGAAGCGTTTGCAAGCAATGCACGATTCTACCGGGATCTTATAAACATTCAGATACCCTGCTATAATCAGGCAGGTTTACAGTCCACCTATATTCCTACTAGTGCGGGGTCCCATTCTATGTTATCTTATCCAACATCAGCAATTATTCCAGAGGTCCCAAGCACAAGTCAGGCCTATGGCTATTCAATTCCTCCTTAGTTGCAAGGAGTAAATTGGCCTCAATCTGTTTCCACCAACCCCACCCATCCTAATCAAACATGCTAATTAAGGCCACCCTACTTGTCTCAAACTGGAAACCCGAAAAGAAATGATGGGGGAGGTGACGAACCTCTTGAAGAATAGGATATCTAGTGTATAGTCTAACCAAATTCTATTTTGTTTTCAAGGCATTTTCTTTTTTTGCAGCCTCAATCAAGCATGATGAGGGATTGATATAACCTAAAACCTAGGTGATAGTTTTCATACAGGCATTGTATTGACATCTACTACAAATAGAGGCATTGTATTTGTATTTCAGTACTATTAATATAAAGTGCAGTTGTTTTATTATAAATGAGCAGGTTTTATTTATTTATGTTTGTTTCCATTCTATGAATGTTGACCATTCCTTCTTTCCTACAAAACACAACAGCTACAAAATCACAAGAAAATATTAAGGAAGCTAACAGCACAACCACCTAAAGGTAACCATAACACTCACTCTAAAAAAACATAAATTGGTATGTATGGTATCTCTCTCACATGCATTTTTAGTTTGTTTCATAGTGTTAGTTTTGATGGCTTAAGTTTACTGTTTTGATCACAATTAGCTTACTGCCCTAGTGTTAGTTTTGATGGCTTAAGTTTACTATTTTAAGTCACAATTAGCTTGTTGCCCTCTTTTATTTTAATTCTATGGATAGCAATAGGTATCTAGCCATTTGCAACTTTGATCTTACATGCACAAACCAGCCAAACAACACTTTTAAGTACCATATCTAATTTCCACTTAAACTTAAATCCATTAACAAATGAACTTGCACAAACTAGCCAAACAACAGTCTTAAGTACCATCTGTAATTTCCACTTAGACTCAAATCCATAAACAAATTAACATATTAACATGCACAAACTAGCCATACAACAATCTTAAGTACCATATCTAATTTCCACTTAAACTCAACTCCATAAACAAATGAACATGCACAAACTAGCCAAACAACACTAATAAGTACCATCTCAAATTTCCACTTTAATTCAAATCCATAATTAATATTGAGAAAAATACACTCCATTAATTCTATCAAATGCTTATACTTTGTCAAATGCTTAAACTGTATACCAACAAATACTTAAACTGTGTCAAAGTTTCTGCATCAGTTCACTACAATTGATTGCAAAGCCATCAGGAAAACAAAGACAAACATTCACACTAAACTAGGGGCCATGCCAAATTTCATATCCACAACATTTTCTTCTTTTGCAGCTTCAAACACTAATATAAAGATGAATATAAAGTTCAAAAACCTACTGCTGCAAAATTACCAAAATCATAACCAAAATCTTATTACAATATTGCTCCCAATTATCCATGTTGCAATATTCTAGGCTAGGACATACCAATAATCTATTACAATGTACAATAAGCATACCCAGAATGCATTACAATATTTCTGCCGAAACCGAAAGCAACAATCATTCATCCACACATAATATCGCATACAATGCAAAAATCCAAAACCCTCAACCACCACATTTAAAAACTAATGATCGCATATGCCTAAAAAATATTCACGAACAAGGGCCAAAAGCTAAATATAAGCTGCAAAAAATTAGAGTGTCTCATACGAAACCCTCCACCGCCAACCCTAAACAAAAAATATGTTAAAAACTGTATAATTTCCCAAACACAAACAGGTGGAAGCCAATTCAGGAACAATTCATAATTCATGTTTTTCGAACCCTGTCACAAATTACAATCTCGCAAAGCCAGAACCATAACAATGTCAAGCAGACACACTGGCCTTAGAACCAGAGACACCCAACAGATGTCAACAAGCCAAAAATGCCCACAAGTAACCAGAACCACAATATACAATTGTAGATTGTTCAACACACCATTTTGTCAGGGCTGCTCCACCTTAAAAAAAATAGTAACCAGATAGGGTCCGAAAAACATAACAAAACTCACCCATAATCGCAGATGCAAACATACCATTACAATACAGCCAAACAAACACAAGCAACCACAGAGAAACTGAGCCAACCCTAACCTCTGCAAGATGCAAAGTCGAGGCCCGTCGAGGATGCAGAGCCAAGGCCTGTCAAAACCACAAAGCGAAACCACAAGCCGACACAGGAGCAACATGCAGGGACCGAGCCACTTACAACCGCCAACAGGGAGAGCAATGCACAGAAGAACCACAATTACAATACAACAAGACAAACACAAGAAACCAAAGAGAAACCGAGCCAAAGGTTTAACGAAATCATCAACGAAGAGGAGTGGAGTGTTAAAAAACACTGTCGAGATGTTGGTAGGAAGCCCTACCGGCCCCAAGATGAACAACCAAGGCCCGTCGAGGATGCAAAGTCGAGGCCCAAAGAACCCACAAACTGTCGTCGCAGTAGCATGCAAGGACCGAGCCACCAACGACCGCCAACAGGGAGAGCAACGCACCGAACTGAGCCACCAACAACCGCCAACAGGGAGAGCAACGCACTGAACCAAGCCACCAACGACCGCCAACAGGGAGAGCAAAGCACCTCCGAAATGCAGAGCCGAGCAAAGCCACCAGAAGAAAGGCTCCATAAGTCGAACCGAACCAAGTTGAAATGCGAGCTGGTCGTGCAGATTCAGGTTCTTTGGTGCTCTGTCGACGAGGAGAGGGCGTACCACCGTGCACAGATGCCTATGCGGGAAATGGACCATGGGAGGACCACTACCGAGGTGGCGGAACGGACACACACTAGCCCCAAACAACAATGCACAGGGAGGTAGACCAGTCCCGACCAAATGACGATTTCAACACCCTAAACTCTGATTAAACCCTAGCAATTAATGAGGCCACCTTCCTGACACGCGACACTATGTTGTGGACAGTTGTTGTACAGAAAAATCGAGCCTCCAGCTGTCCTCCGGGGTGGCAAAGTGGACCCCACGCCACTATTGGCGTCCCTCCCCTAACATTGACGAAACTTCAAATGTGAACAACTTCTTCATCTGGAGGCTGTTTCGCACGAAACAAGCATCGATAGAAAGCTGACGAAGAGACCTTTACCACTGTAAAATTTGTACTATTGTTTGAATACTTTAAACCTGATCGAAGATGAGATGATCCTCCTGGATCAATTTAGATGATGGAAACCACTATGGGAGAGGAGACCCCATCGCGATACCCTCAATCGACTTGGTGGATTGAAGATGAACTAGGGTTTAAAAGGAAAGGGATCAAATGAAGTATCTAGTTCCTTTTAAGCTTTATAGGGTGCACCCTATAGATAAAATCCTATGGCTGCACAATCCATGTTGGGTATGTTATATCTCTTCACATGGTCGCTGCGTGTACAACACGATCCCTTGCCCAGTAGTTTTTTTGCTTTTTCGCGATTTCAATCCATTGTACTCTATCTAATCCCGGTAAAAGGGATTAGGGTTGTAACCTAATTTCGGGTAAACGAATTAGGGTTTTAGATGCTGCGGAATACCATATATTGTAAACATATAATGAAAAGGAGTAGTGCAGCTCTAAGTTTTGCTGGTTTTTTCCCGGTTAAGGGTTTCCAGGTGAAAATCTCTATGTAATGTGTGTGCCATTGTGTATTTTCTGTTAATGCTTAAGAATCAACATAGTTTGTACTTCACTGTTAAGGTTTAAAACTTACAATCCAAATCAAGGCAAATATGCAACACGTGAACCCCATATAAATAAGATGGCAAGAAAGGATGAAGTAGAGCTTAACTTAAAACATCTTTCTCCAATGGGGTAGTAGTACCCTTTCAACGGCCCATGCAAAACATAGAAATGATTTAGTAATGTAAAACACCTAGCAATCTTACAACCATGAAGCTCCAAGCAAGAGATGTGTCCACACATGGACAAGAAGAGAGCCCTTAAGTCAAAATTTGCTCCAAAAATATATATATGTCAATTAAGAGAGAGAGAGAGAGAGAGAGCCAAAGATCCAACCATGAAAAATAAATTAGAGGAGAAACCCTTATATATTTTTCAATCCTTCTCTGCACAACAATAAACAAGTAATAAAACCCTAGACCTAGCCTAAGATAGAGTTAAAAAAATACAAAATACACCAACTACTAACCAACAATGATAAAATAATACATGAAAGAGGTAATCAATGCCACACATACAATATCCAAGAGCTAACAAGGCCCAAGAAGGGGGTGCATCCATCAAATGAGGGTAAATGATGACAAAAAAAAGTCAAACCTAGACTCTGAAAGCTCTCCAAAGGTAGCTCTCCAAGAAAAAGGCCTAAAAAGGTGGAGTGCTTCCTCAATAAAGTGAATGCTCTCCATGAAAAGGGTCCAAAAGGAATGCACAACAAAAATACATGCAACTCTTTAAATGACAGTTCTAGAATTGCTAACTTCCTTAATATTTATCATTTTTTCTATTATAACCACTTTTTGGAAATCCTGCCACTAGTATACATCTAATGTCATTGAGATGGCACAATTTGGGCACTTTGTCAAAAGATAACTGCTCCCAAAGCTAGGACGCCCCTCCAAAAACATTCCATCAAAAATTACCTATATGAGTGTGTAAACAACCCTCCAAAGGGGATGGATCCATGAATGATGGATCAAAATCCATGTAGACAACCTCCAAGAGGGGAAAACCCCTCCAAAAATAGCTCAACAGAGATCTCTTCCAAGAGGCAAACTGCATGGACATATGTACAATAAAACCCCCACATGTAGTAAAACATGACCAAAGTGCCTCAACATGTGTGCTACTATGCCAACTCATCAAAATAATAATATAACCATGACTCCACATATGTTCCAAGAGAGGGCGTTCAAGGAAGATGCCGTGTCAACTCAAAAATACTCCTTGAGATCACCATCATGCATAAAAATATGTCGTACCATGCCCAAAAAACTAAAATTGGATGTCCAAAAAGAAGCTGCCATAGCTCCAATGCCCTTTGGAACTAGGGAGATATTTTTACACCATTAGAAGTCCCTTGAGATAAGCTTTCTGACCATATATCATACACCTTCAATAGAGCTATGGTGTGAGATAACAACCCTTCTGAAGACAAGCTACCAAAACTGCTAAAAATGGCCCATAAACCAGAATCTAATGCCCAAAAAGAATATCCAATTTCCCCAATGCCTTGAGGAATGACGAAGATAACTCTATGCTACTGGAAAGGTGTCAGAAAGAGCTTTCCAACCATATATAACAGGCCACCATCTAAGGCAAGGTGTTGGAGTTCCAAGGGTTTGAAGTCAAGGTCCTGTTATGCACAAATCACCCCAAGATTGGCACAAAAACAAAGTGAAAAAGGTCAGCCAATGCCAAGTGCTCTAGATCACCATGAAGATCATCAAGTTAAATGTGTATAACCAAGAATAAGCAAGTGACCATGAGCAAAACACCATGACTAGATCAATCATCCATCATCAACCAAGACATCAACATCATGAAGAACCATATGCTACAATCTAGCATCAAGGCCCAAAGAAGATCCAAAAGACTCATTGACCTGCTTTGTAATGAAAATCACATATGAAATCATAAGTGGATACCCATTCAAAATGGAGAGTAACATGATGGACTTGTGAAGAAGAAGAGAAGAGGACATCTTGCCTTGGACATAGTGTTGGAGAGATTCTTGCACTTGTTCTTCTTGACAGAGCTAAGGTTTGATGATTTACACTAGTTAGGGCATTTTGCATGGTTGGATTTTATAGGCATGAGAGAAGACTATGGTATTTATTTCATCATTAAACTTATATAAGAAGTTTCCAACCATACATATCTTGTGTCAATTTCAAATTTGATTTTCAGTTACATTTGTTCTTCATATTTTGTTATTTACATCTATTTATGCTCTTGCTGATTGGACACAAGTAAAAAGACAAATTGTTAAGTGAATTGACATCTAAAGAAGAAGATAAAGGGACTGATTTCCCTGCTGTAATGTTGTTGTTATTTCTGTTGTAAAAGTGTATTTTCAAATCTGAATATTGATTGATAAGTTGCCCTAGAAGGGCTGAAAACTCATCTCATTGGTTGGTGTCTTTTTTCCTTAATTACCGAGAAGTTTAGGGTTGTTTGAAAGTGAATTATTGTACTTCTTGCGTTATTGTTTTGTACTTTAATTTACAACAATCCTAGGGAAGAAAAATCTGGGCTTAAGATCTGAGTAACCTTCTAGAAAGAAGATGAAATTTCTAAATTGCATTGAAAAGTCGTTCCAGTGAAATTTCCAACAACGATGAGGTGGGTATGTCCTTTGTGATAAGAGTCCATCCCCAAGAGATCCTACGGATATCCCTAGACATGTGGGTGATGATAATAGATAAGATTATTCTATTTTTGGACATTTTCTAAGGGATCAATGATTTTAGGTATCACCATGCAAGTAAAATTCTTTTGGTCAAGAAGTCTATCCCAAGCTAAGTTCTATTATTAACTAAAGATCTATTATTATGTTTAAGAATTCTATCACAAGCTAAGTTCTATTATTAACTAAAGATCTATTATTATGTTTAGCTTCTAATTTTGTCACAAACTCTTAGGTAATACCAAGAGAGCTTACATCTCATAGTTTATGAATAGAAAAGCATACTGTTTTGAGACTTGGTTCTCATGTTCCCTTGTGATATATCTCTATTCATTTTGCTTCCACCATGTACTCACATTAGTTTGGTACAAAATACTTGATTCGAGAATGACTTGGCAAGGCTGAGGGTAAGAGTTGACTCGAACTCCTGAAAAACTAACAAGTTGGCCCAAGGAATTAAAATATTTATTAAAATACACTAAATTTCAATGGAAAATATATTTCTAATTAATGTGAAAGTTCAAACTTTCCATAGGATGCAGAATTTCAATTGTTGATGTATTTGTAACTTCGGAAGATATTCACTTGTATATTACATTTTTATTTTATTGTATCCCCAACGGAGATGTATTATTCCTCTGATTGGAAGTGTCGTCATTTGTATTTGCAAGTGTCGCAAGTTACATTGTAAGTGTCGTAACTTACATTTGATGGGTTATTAGACCACCTGTGTGGGGTCGGCCCTGTATGAGTCATGTGGATGGGTTATTAGGCTTCCTTAGGAAGTCGGCCCAGTTAGGGTTAAAGGCAAGTTAAGTTGTTGTATAAATAAAGAGTGTGTCTCTCTCATTTGACTCATTCACTCACTCATCCAACTCGCATAGTTGAGAGAGAGGAGTGCGCACAAGTGGAGGAGGAGTAGCTTCTGGAGACATCTATCTTTTGGGGATTGATCTTTGTGATCTTTGTATTGGGGCTTATTCTATCTCTGAGGAAGTTGCAGGGTTTTTCACCTTCTTGGTTTTCCCCGGTGAAATGTTTTGTGTCCATTGTCTCTTGTGATTGTTATGTTGTGCTTGTTATTCTCTTAGTGATCCTAGATAATATTGAATGAAATTATCAAAAAATTAACATGGTATCAGAGAAATACTAAGAAGAAGACATTGTGCAGCTGTGGAATCTAGGGCTTCTTAATTTTTGGGTTGCTCTCCATATTTCATCAAAGGCAGGAGGCTAGACTGACTCTCCTATCAAGGGCACATCTTTCTGTCGAGACAGAATTCAATTCTGAGCATTTTTAATTTTTGACATGTCACTGCTGCGGGAAATTAGGGTTTCAGAGAAAGTTGGATTTTTTTGGAATATGAGACCACAGTTGGATTCTCCTCATAAAAATTGAAGTTTAGAGACCAAGATTGAACTTTTTGGCTGGGCAAAACCCCAGGCACTATCAAACCTTAGTTCAGGATTTTGACCAGAAAACCAGAAACTGCAGATCCAAAAGTTTCAAAGTCAATTTTGAGGGGTCAAATTTTGGAGATTTCAAAATTGAAGTATACCAGCTTGATCAGCTCAGCAAGGCGCATATTTTCATCCAATCGGAAGTTTGAAATTCAAAGTTTGAATTTTTAGGGTTTCTCTAACAAACCCTAATCCAGCTCCAGATCCAGTTTCAGCAAATCAAGTGGTAAGACCTAAATATTTTATTTCCATTTGAGTTTCTCATTAAGATGTCTCACCACACCAAGATTGGGGATAAGCTTGAAGGAGCTGATAACTTCCGAGCATGGAAGTATAGGATTGGGTTAATCCTAGAAGAGAATGAATTGGACACCTACATAAGTGAAGAGGTTCCAGTTCTAGAGGGAGCTGAGGCTAAGGACTTACACAAGAAGAACTTGGTCAAGGCCAAGAGAATCATTGCTTATTCTATCAAAGACCATCTCATACTCCATGTGTCTTCCCTAAATACACCTAAGGAGATGTTTGACTCCTTGACCAAGTTGTTTGAAGGAAAGAATATAAATCGGAAAATGACACTGCGGAACCAATTGAAAGGGGTGAAGATCCAGAATGGAGAGACCATCCAATCCTACTTTACTAAGGTCTCTCAAATCAAAGAACAACTTGAAGTTGTGGATGAAGTAGTGGAAAATGGAGAAATTGTGATGACCACATTGAATGGCCTACCTAGGTCATGGGACTCCTTCATCCAAGGTATATGTGCAAGAAAGAAATTGATCTCTTTCAGTAGACTGTGGGAGGAATGTTCACAAGAATAAGCTAGGCTTGTGGCTCGAGAAGAAAATATGAGAAATAAAGATCAAGCTCTCACAGCACACACCAAGAAAAGTAAGTTCAAGAGGGAGCAACCTCATCACAAGAAATCTTCTCACCACCATCAAAGAGAGAAGAAAGATCTGAGATGCTTCACATGTAATGAGAAGGGACACTTTGCCTCAGAATGTCCCAAGAATAGAAAGGGCTTCAACAACAACAACAACAACAAGAGATATCATGCTCATGCTGTCGAGGATGATGAACCTCCTAGGAAGAAGACTAAGGTAGAAAGTGAAGACTCTTCAAGTGACGAAGAGTATGTTCCAATCTCTTCTCTCACAGGTACTGTTACACATGGGTGTAATGATTGGCTTATTGATAGTGGGGCTTCCAAACATATGACGGGATTTAAAGAATCTCTTATGGACCTATCTGAACATGAGTCACCTCACAAGGTAAAACTTGGGGATGACTATCAATACCCTATAAAAGGAAGTGGTGCAGCCTCCTACAAGTTAGACTCTGGGAAGTCTTTAAAAATGAAAGATGTTTTATATGTACCTGGACTCAAGAAGAATCTTCTCTCCATATCATCTTTGGATGCAAAGGGGATGAGAGTTGCATTTGTGGATGGCCAAGTACTTATGTGGCTAAAAGGTAAGACCATAGATGATGCAGTAGTGATTGGAGAGCAAGAGGGAGGATTGTACAAATTGAAGGGACAACCTGAACATGCCATGGTACATGAATCCATGGAGCCAAGTGAACTTTGGCATAGAAGGATTGCACATGTGCACTATAGAGCACTACCAATTGCAAGCAATGTAGTAGAAGGTCTTCTTGAAATCTAGTCAAAGCATGAAGGAGTTTGCAAAGGATGTGCAAAAGGAAAGAACAAAAAAAGGCATTTTCCAAGCAGTAAAAGCAAAGCAAAAGGAATCTTGGAAATTATCCACTCCGATGTATGTGTTCCGATGTCATCCAGTTCTCTGAATGGAAAATTCAAGGAATTCAAAGCCTTGATAGAAAACCACACTGAAAAGAAGATCAAGACTTTTAGATCCGATAATGGTGAAGAATTCACTTCAGAAGACTTCAAGAAGTTATGCAGTGATTCAAGGATTAAGAGGGAGTTGACCACTCCTTACAATCCACAACAGAAAGGAGTAGAAGAAGCTACTGCAGAGTTGGACTCCGGAAGATAAATATTCTATGGAAGAACCTCTCATCCATTTTCAGCATTGGTTAAGGTGCACACTATCAGAGACTCCAGTAGCTCCTGCAAGGAAGCAAAGATTGAGAGGGAATCCACCCAACAACCAAACAAAGATAAGTATTTGAATTGTCATTTATTGTATATATGATTACTTAAAAGATGTTGTCCAGTCATGTACATACTTATGTTCCTAGATTTAGGATGTATATTATGCATTTTAGAAAAGTTGCATTAATGAACAAGATACTACTAATATAGTAATGGGTAAGTGGCCTATGGTACTGTACAACACTCCATTGCTACTTATCTAGATTGAAACCTCTTTGCTGACATGTTGAGAGTAGTGCACACTCTTAACAATGTTCTGGTAGAGATGGAATGCATCTAGAAAGTTATAGGATATGGATGAATGTTGTATTGAAGCCTTGGCTAAGATAATTGCATGACTGTATGACATATGTTCTTATATGTAAGATTTTGTTTTGAAAACTATGAGAAGTTTATAATCATGCAATTAAATTTGACTTGTAGGAAAGATCGTGTACAATCACCTACAAAAGAAGGACAACAACATTTGTTCCAGCAACGAAGTTCAAGAAAACTATCTATTGAAGATATTGAAGAATCTGAAGTTCTCAGGATTCGGGATGCAGTAATGGAAGGATGCCATGATCGAAGAGTACTAGTCTATCATGAAGAATGATGTTTGTGATATGGTCCCAAGACCAGAAGGGAAGTTTGTTGTAACTTCCAAGTGGATCTACAAGATCAAGCATGCTATAGATGGTAGCATAGAGAAATACAAGGCAAGGTTTGTGGCTCGTGGCTTCTCCCAGAAAGAAGGGATAGATTATGAAGAAACTTTTGCACTTGTATCCTGATACACTTCCATCATAACAGTACTTGCTCTGGCTGCAGTGATGAAGTGGAAGATACACCAGATGGATGTCAAGATAGCTTTCTTGAATGGTGTAGTCGAAGAGGAAGTGTAGGTGGAGCAACCACTTGGTTTTGACACACATGACAGGGAGTCATATGTATGCAAGTTAAAGAAATCCTTGTATGGCTTGAAGCAAGCACCTAGGACATGGTACGGCAGGATTGACAACTTCTTGACTAGTTTGGGCTTTACCAAGAGTAAAGCGGATTCCAACCTTTACTACAAGGTTGAGGAAGGAAATCCAGTGATACTCCTACTGTATGTAGATGACCTGTTTGTGATAGGTGAGATTGGGTTGATTGATGATACGAAGAGGAAGCTTGCTGCCGAGTTCGAGATGAAGGACTTGGGTATGATGCATTACTTTCTAGGTATGGAGGTGTGGCAGAGTGCAAATGGAATCTTCCTTGGACAAGGGAAGTATGCAGTAGAGATCCTGAAGCGGTTTGGGATGATGGATTGCAAGGCCATGGCCACACCAATGGCATCGAACCTAAATCTATTGAGTGATGCTTCATGAAAGTCGGTTGATGCCACGATGTATCGTTAGATGATTGGGTCCTTGATGTACCTGACGAACACAAGACCAAATATTTGCTTTGCAGTGAACACCTTGAGCCAATTCTTGACGGATCCCAGACATGTTCACTTGATTGTTGTAAAGCATATTTTGAGGTACCTGAAGGGTACAATTAATTATGTGCTCAAGTATGATGCGAATCAAAACTTTAACCTGGAGAGTTATGTTGATTCAGATTGGGCAGGCAGTACTGCAGATAGGAAGAGCACTTCGGGGTGTTGCTTCAGTATGGGATTAGGTGTGATCTCTTGGTTTAGCAGGAAGCAATCCTGCATAGCACTGAGTACAGTCGAAGCAAAGTATGTCGCAGCTTGTTCGGCTAGTTGTGAGGTAGTATGGCTAAGGAAGCTACTGTCCGATTTGTTTGATCTCCAGTTGGATGCTACTTGCATCTTTTGTGACAACCAAAGTTGTGTGAAGTTGTCAGAGAACCCAGTGTTCCATGACAATTCAAAGCACATTGAGATCAAGTATCAATATACCAGGGATATGGTGCAGAGAGGAGCAGTGAAGCTCCGGTATGTTGCGACGGATGAGCAGATTGCAGATGTGTTGACCAAACCACTAGCCAGAGTGAAGTTCGAGTACTTCAGAGAGAGGCTTGGTGTTCTTCAAATAGAAGATACTTCGAGGAGGAAGTGATGGGACACATTTTCAGGATCCATTCCAAACATGGTGGTAGGAGGATCCTTCCCATGGTTGTGGATGTAAGTGATGTGTGATGAGCATCAGGACGATGCTCTGGATGTAAGTGTTGTGTGATGAGCATTAGGACGATGATCTGGATAATGTTCTGTATGATGATGATCAGGATGATCATGTGATGATGACATGCATCAGGATGATGCTATGATGATGATCAAGATGATCATGTGATGATGATCAGGACGATCATGTGATGATGATGTGCATCAAGATGATGCACTGTATGATGATGATCAGTATGATCATGAGCATCAGGATGATACTCTGTGCAAGGATGATTAGGTTGATCATGAGTATCAGGATGATACTCCGTTGCCGTGGACAGGTTGTGCAGAAGCATGTAATCAGTCCTGGAGATCCGAACAAGTTGTGCTAGGCACATAAAAGTCCTAGGATGCTCTTTAGAGATCTTGCAGGTCGCAAGACACTCTTTTAAGCTTTTGCTAGACCACATGTAATCAGTCCTGGGGATCCGATAGGTTGAGTAGTAAGCTCGTAATCAATCCTCGGATGTTCTTTAGATATCTTGCAGGTTGCAAGACACTCTTTTAAGGTTTTGTGGAGACCACATGTAATCAGTCCTGGAGATCTGATAGGTTGAGCAGTAAGCTCATAATCAGTCTTGGGATGCTCTTTAGAGATCTTGCAAGTCGCAAGACACTCTTTGAAGGTTTTGTGGAGGTCACATGTAAAATTCCTAGGAGATCCGATAGGTTGAGCAATAAGCTCGTAATCAGTCTTGGGATGCTCTTTCAATGTTTTGTTGATGCACGTAATCAGCCCTGAGGATTCCACGGGATGGCCAGCTTGCAGAGATGATGAATACCTACAGGAGGCTAGGCCTACATCCAGCATGAAAAAGGGATGGCTCTATAGAACTTCCTATGACGAGAAGAATTGAGAGATAGCCCCATTGATCGAGATGACGAGTACGACAGCCGTGACGATGATGCTCCGTGATCCAGTGATGATGATCCAGCTCCAGAATTGAAGACTTGTGTTTATATGTATTGATGACCTGTGTCAAGAGAATACCTTCCTAGTTAAGAGGGAGTGTTGATGTATTTGTAACTTCGGAAGATATTCACTTGTATATTACATTTGTATTTTATTGTATCCCCAACAGAGATGTATTATTCCTCCGATTGGAAGTGTCATCATTTGTATTTGCAAGTGGCACAAGTTACATTGTAATTGTCGTAACTTATATTTGATGGGTTATTAGACCACCTGTGTGGGGTCGGCCCTGTATGAGTCATGTGGATGGGTTATTAGTCTTCCTTAAGAAGTAGGCCCAGTTAGGGTTAAAGGCAAGTTAAGTTGTTGTATAAATAAAGAGTGCGTCTCTCTCATTTGACTCATTCACTCACTCATCCAACTCGCATAGTTGAGCGAGAGGAGTGCGCACAAGTGGAGGAGGAGTAGCTGCTGGAGACATCTATCTTTTGGGGATTGATCTTTGTGATCTTTGTATTGGTGCTTATTCTATCTCTGAGGAAGTTGCGGGGTTTTTCACCTTCTTGGTTTTCCCCGGTGAAATGCTTTGTGTCCATTGTCTCTTGTGATTGTTATGTTGTGATTGTTATTCTCTTAGTGATCCTAGACAATATTGAATGAAATTATCAAAAAATTAACATCAATAATAACTCATTTCAAAGTACATAGATGATACTACATGTTAGGGTTAACCTTGACTCGGGAATGAATCAAAGGTGGTTTAGGTCTAGCACATGGTTTCATGTAGGCCATGGTATTGGCCCAAGGTATTGCATGTAAAGCGGAATCATTTATAAGGCTTGAGGAGGCTCCATTGTAAAGTGGCCCGGAGGTGAGCAGTGGCTAGCTCACTTAGCCCGGCTTGGCCGTTTAGGTCAAGGGAGATAATAGATCTATAATGGTGGTTTTTACTGGTTTTGGGTTCTCCACGTAAACATTGTGTGTCTATCTTTAATGGTTACTTGTTCTATTTTATTTCTCTTGCAAGTAATTATATGTGCTCATTCAAATCCTAGGACTACATACTACAAAACACCATGGATTCTAGGTAGGGGACAAGTTTATTGGTTGTCTAGTGTGAAATAGTATAAGGAAAAAAAACAAAATAAGTGTTGCTTTATGTTTTTCAGTATCTTTTATAGACAACCAACCAAGTCTAACTTATGAAACTAGTGAGTCAAACAAGTCAAATCATTTTGGCTCATGACTCAAACTCATCGTGTCAATCTAACTCACATTTGACGTGCAAATCAAAATCACGAGTACGCATCAAGGTCAAGTTAGACTTGGAAGAGCTAATTTGACCCATAGTTTCCTCAAAGAGTACAGTCAAACTTGAGCCAACTTAGACTCATAAGAGTTTAGGAACTATGGTTTGGTATTTGAGCCCCATTTATAAAGAACAGAAACAAGTCTCAAAATTGTGTATACCTTCAAAAGCTATGAGCTACAAGCTATCTTGTTATTAACTGAGCACATATTTATAATCTAACTTTGTGACAAAATTTGAAACTGGAAATAATAATAGATCTTTAGTTAATTAAAGAACTTAGTCTAGGATAGACTACCTAACAAAGACAACTTTCCTCATGTGAGGATACCAAAATACCCGATAGCCAATGTCCACAATGTTGGAATATTTAATCACCATCTACACCTTAGAGACCTTAGTTTATTACTTTAGGTTAGGTGTTTAGACTATGGTAGATGATGTTCCTAGTGCATAACTTGACAAACATGTGATGATTATCCACAAGTGTGCCTTACAGGATGCTTTAAAGCAGCTTTTATGAGCTAAGGTGCCCTTTCTACTTTATTCTTGCTTTACTGAGTTAAAGCCTGCCTTTTCCTGCTTTTCAAATGGTTAAGGATTTAGCAAGGGCGCTTTGGTGTCTTTGGCAAGTTTCCATGATGTTGCCTCAACTCCTTCCATCTTTTTCTCCCGAAAAGCCTCCAACTTGTTGCCTTTTTGTCACTCATGGCCTACCTAAGCTTTATTAGCCAATATGTGACCTCTTGCCTTGTTTTGGAGTTAGTAAGTTGTTCTAGATGGATATTTTTACTAAATCTAAGCCTGCCAATAGTGAGCATTTCGAATTTCCTCCAAGGCATTCAAATTTCTCTTCTGAGATGTATTATTTAATGTACTATCATTGTTCATTAATAGATTGATGAGAGTTTATCAAATTGTCTTCTTTCTTATGTGTTTCTGTCTCACTTTTCTTCTCAATTCTCTGCAATTCTCTGTAGTAATTCTTAGTGAAGATTGTATTGACTCTTAGATCCTTAATTGTGGAATTCTTGCATGCTATCATAGCCATAGAATTCTAATATGGTATCAGAGCTTAGGGAGCATAGTTGTTTGTTGTAGCACACCAGAAGCAGTGGAGGTTCCACATAAATCCTGGGGCAATTGCCTTGAAGCCATTGAGAAATCCTTTGGAATCTACCTAGGTGTGAAGCACTCCGAAAGTGCCTACTGTCCATGCAGAGCTCATTAGATTTCAATTAATCTTCCATACAGATCTTCAGAGTGTTTTTTGCAGGTCTTTTTGTGTAGGTACAACTTCATGGATTTGAAATCAATTCCTCCTCTATCACCATTCAATTATGTTGAGTGGAAATTGAATTTCGTTGCATATCTCGAGAGCCATGAGCTCTTTGATGTGTCTAATGGAATTGTGGCAGAGCCAGAGTCCTCTGAAGAGAAAGATGGTTGGTTGAATGATTGTGACGGAGAATTAGGAGCCATGTGTCTAGCCATTCCTCCTAGAATGCGCTATCTCATTGACCCTATTGAATACCCAAGTGAGATATGGTCCATATTGGACAAAGCATTTGACAAACAAAATGAAGAGATTGGTGCAAATCACTTGGAGAGTGAATCTAGCACCTCCTTAAGTGTTCTTCCTCCTGAAGTCTCGACCTCAACCCTCTCTGAAGAAGTTGTTCAAAGAGAAGAAGAAGAAATTGCAGAAATTTCTTCAACACATTCAGTTCCTGTTGAAGATGATTTGTTTGTTTCGAATTCTTCATCTTCTTTCCATGAAGAAGAATCTGAAGAGACTTCATTTGTTGCTCTAGAAGATTATGAGGATCTTGAATCCTCATCCTATGATGTTGATGATGAAGAAGATTCAACCAATGGAGCTGCTACAGTTGTTGAAGATGAATCCATCCATTCACTATTCTCCTATCATTCTTCATATTTCAACCTTGAGGATGATAAGCTAGTTATTGGTGATCTTGTGCATACTTCACAAGTTGATGGTGCATAATATTATGATCTAATGGATGATTTGAAGGCTAGATCATATTTCAAGAGTGCTCCATTTGCACTCACGGATTGTGTTCTCATGCCTTCTACCTATTCCTACATGATGGTTGGCGTCTTTCCTCAAAGTTTCACTGAAGATGGAGGACACCAACATCTGCTTGGGATTGAGTCTCAAGCTGATCAAGACTCATTTGGACCTGATCTTACCTTTTATGGTTTAATGTTCAAGTCTAATGAGCAGCTACATATGATCTCCTATCATACTTCTACTATTGAGGATCATATGTCAATTAGTGCTCTAGAAGAGGATCCTCCTTCTCATGAGTTTGCCGATGTGCAAGTTTGTGGTTTATTGGATGTTTTGGAAGCTAAATCAAGCTTTGGAGCTGCTGCATTCTCTCTCTTTGGTCCCATGTCTCCTCCCTATTCTAGAATGGTCACATGCACATTTCATCAAAGTGCAAAAGAAGTTGGAGACATCATGCATTCGCTTGGACACTTGCTCCTCACACTTGGAGTTGATTTGAAGTCCAAGCCGCCACCATCAAATCAAGGTTCATTTGGATATGCTCTCACCTCTATTGGTTCGAAGTTCAAGGATCCTCATGACATTGCCATCATGTTGGCACACATTCTTGGAGCTACTCATGGTTCAAGTTGCAAGTTTCAGGATCTTCATTGGCACATTTGGGGGAAGATAGTTTTTTCTTGCAAAAAGGAAAGAACCTCCTGATATATGAGTTGCCAATAATTGGCCTCATTGTCCCTCTTTGGAGTGTTATGTTCAGATTTATAGTCTGAAGTAAAATTTTTGATACACTCCATGTTCGGTTGCGGGGGAGTTTTGTTCCCACAAGGTTTTCCTTCTTACCTCAGGTTACATGGATAATAACTGTAAAGGGTGACCATAGGCCATAGTTTCTTGGGCCCTCATAATAATTTCACTCACCTATGTCAAGCTTAAGGGGGGGTATTGGAATATTTAATCACCATCTAAACCTTAGAGACCTTAGTTTATTACTTTAGGTTAATTCCTAGGTGTTTAGACTATGGTAGATGATGTTCACAGTGCATAACTTGACAAACATGTTATGATTATCCACAAGTGAGCCCCACAGGATGCTTTAAAGCAGCTTTTATGAGCTAAGGCACGCTATCTGCTTTATTCCTGCTTTATTGAGTTAAAACCTACTTTTGCCTGCTTTTCAAATGGTTAAGGATTTAGAAAGGGCACTTTGGTGTTTTTGGCAAGTTTGCATTATGTTGCCTCAACTCCTTCCATCTTTTTCTCCTGAAAAGCCTCCAACTCGCTGGTTTTGGTCACTCATGGCTTACCCTACGCTTTATTAGCCAATTCGTGACCGCTTGCCTTGCTTTGGAGTTAGTAAGTTGATCTAGATGGAGAATTTTACTAAATCTAAGCCTACGAATAGTGAGTATTTCGAATTGCCTCCAAGGCATTCGAATTTATCTTCTGAGATGTATTATTTAATGTACTATCATTGTTCATTAATAGATTGATGAGAGTTTATCAAATTGTCTTCTTTCTTATGTGTTTTTGTCTCACTTTCCTTCTCAATTCTATATAGTAATTCTCACTGAAGATTGTATTGACTCTTAGATCCTTAACTTTGGAATTCTTGCATGCTATCATAGCCATAGAATTCTAATGCACAAATAGATTAAACATTTGTTTTAAAAATCAGTCAACTCGGACTCAGACTTGGTCAAGTTGATCGAGTTGACCCTCCACTGAGCCGACTTGACCTTCAAATCGAATCGGGTGACTGGTTCAACATAGAACCAAGCGAGTTGGTGTCTGATTCGACCGGCTCGGTACCACACCGATCAACTCAGCCGAGTCCCGACCTAAACCGGCAAGTTGATTGTAAAAAAACCCCACTTTATTCAGTTCCTCAATATTATTCGGTAAAAGTGACACTCCTTATCTTTCATTTTCTATCCTTTTACTTAAATTTTTAACATTACCATTAATTGTTTCAAGATGTTTAAGAGTGGTTCCAACCTCAGCCGACTTCATACGCAAAATGTAGAATTATAGATCTCATTCAGAATTCCACAAACTTAATAGTTTCAAGGTTTCAAAATTGCAAAGTTTCCACCAAATTCTATCATGTACGAGGGTATGGGATTGGCATTTAATCAAGCACATCAAACCCTCTATATACCTTGATGTTGGTGATGTTGATTGTTGAACTCCTTTGTCATGACGTTAATAAAAATGTACTCTTCACTCAAGCAAAATCACTTATTAAGCATGGGAAGCTTTTTCTGCCTTATTTTAACGATTGGATTAGGAAGTTTCATCAAAATTTTAGGGTGTTGAGTCATTGACTAATGTCCATTGAGGATCAACTTTGAGATCCAAGATAGAGGCAAGGGCTAGAGCCTAAAGGAGGGAGACATAGGGTGCTATTGATTAATAGGATTCCAATATAGGCAATGAATGGTCGGCATGTATGATTCATGATTTAAGTTTCACATTCATTTTTTTAAATGTACTTGCTCATCGGAAACTCGTCCCCATTTTCTCGTTTCGTGCAACTTTAGAATCTAACCTTAACCCTAAAGCTATAGAATTTAACTTAGGGGTTCAACTAGTAACTGCAATTGTAGATGACCTTGAGGACTGTTGATTTTTGTAGCATCGAACAGGTACTTCCACGTGGACAGTGTCTAACATGTGGAAAGCATCATTATTGACTCTCAGACTTAGGAGATTCATTTTAGTAAAGTGAATGTACTTTTGTAATTACTTTATGTAAAGTGATATAGAGGGCCCAAGGTATTTGCATATTGTAATGTTATAAAAGACAGCCTAGGTGAGAGGAGGGAACACACATCAATCACACAGAATGAGTGGGTGAAGGACTTCCATCCAATTGTGTAGGTGTCGAGGCAGGGGCAACAGAAAGGAGCAAGGGGCAGTCGAGGGTTAGCAACTAGCAAGATCGAAAGACTGATCTTAAGGTATGCAGGCTAGCATTTTGTAATTGTATTCCTCGATGGACCATTATCCCGGGATGGGAGCCCAGGATTTTTATCTTAATAAAAATCAACCGTTTACCAGTTTTTCCCCGTTGGGGTTTTTCAAGGTAAATCTAAGTGTCAAATGTGTGTTTTCCTGAGTTTTTCCGCTACATAAATTGTTAAATCTCAGTGTGTTTGTAGTGAATAATTTTAAGTAAATTATTCAAGACTGTAGATTGGATCTGGATCTGAAAATTAACAAGGAGTCCAAGCTTGAGCCAAATGATGATGCCATTGCCTATGCTATTGCTAGTCCTGATTCTAATTCAACTTCCAGTTCTAGCAATGGTGATAAGTTACATGTATGATGTACGATGTATGATGTAGTGGCATCATACCATGTTTTTTGGACTCTATATGCCATTTAGGTCTCATTGATTATGTATTTTGTTCCATATATGTATTGCATTGTTGCACAATGCACTTCATGCCATTTTGATATCTTCACCCTTATATGGTATATACATGAGCAAACTTTGGATATTTTGTCTCTAATGCTTTGGAATCGTAGATTAGAATCTTTAAAATATTGATTTTCTTTAAAATTTAAATATTTTATGTATTTTTGAGTAAATCGAGTCATTAAATTCAAATCTGTTGAGTCATCACCGATTCATTATCGATTTTGAGTCCAAGTCCAAGTTGACCCTCGACCAATTTTGAGTCCGAGTCCGAGTTTTAAAACAATGGATTAAACCTGTCTAAGACTTACTTTTACTCTCTGCTTGCAGGAAATTGTCCCCAAATTTTGTTGGTCCAAGGGTGCACCCTTTCCAACAAAGTATGTAATACTCTTTTGACTTTGTGTAGTTGGGGTATTGACAAGTTAGTGAATATCAACTAGTCAGAAAACCATTCAAACGTGGAGTGGCAGAAACATAGGTGGAACACTCTATCATGTTAAAGAGATTCAAAATAGAAAACCACTGGATGCCATGCATACCTAAGAAGATAAATCGGTGGTGGTTGTGTGATGGTGCAAATATTCCTTTCTTTGGTTGTGTAACTGTAGAAAGAGCCCTATATTTGTGTATATTGAATTGTGGCATAGCTGATTTAGATGGAGTCAATGAGCTGACCAAAGAAATAAATTTGTATTCCTTGTTGTCTTTCTACAGTTGATATATCTTGTACCCACCTTAAACAATCTACTATTTTACTATGATAGAACTGTCTCGTATGATCTAGAACTCCTAATTTGATAGGCAACTTGTTGAATTGATCGAAATACTGTTGAACCATTTGTCATTAAATTGCTTGAGATGTAGACACCGTATCATCTTGTCTTCTTTGCATCCCAGAGGACAAAATCACTTGCGCACAACTATCTTAAGTCATCCCATTGTTGAATGGGTTGTTGATTGGTTATTAAATTGCTTGAGATGTAGACACCGTGTCATCTTGTCTTCTTTGATTGGTAGCTGCAAGTTGTTGGACATGGGACTGCCATTGAGTGTCTGACCTTCCATATGGACTAGCAATCATGATTTTCTACTCACCTGCTAAATTCTGTCCAGACTGAAAATTGGCCTCGAGCTTGCAGAGCCATGCAGTAAGCTTTTCACAATTCAGTTTGCCATCAAAATGCTAGATGTCTTGGTATCCAATTTGAACATTGTAAGTGGAACTGTTGTGGGAATAATTTTGTTGCTGTTGAGGTGTCTACTGAATTTTTTGGATCAGGAATTGGTTGTCCTATTAGTTGCCGAAACATATTCATCATATCATGTATGACCTTGCCATGGAATTCTTGTGCTTGTAGATGCTAGTTCAAAATTTCACCAATTATCTTGGCCTGGAATTCTTGTGTTTGTCAGCACTGATTTATCATATCATGAACTGGGTTGGCCTGGAATTCTCACTTCTGCTGTACTACGTTGACTTGCAATTTTTGGGATTGCTAATATCATTCCTACAATTCTTGGGCCAGAAGCTGAACTGGATTGGGAGTTTCCTAAACATCTGGCAATTTGTCTTGAAAGGAATACCATAATACTTCAAGAAAGTTGCAACAACAATAAAATATTCTTTGAAAGTCTGTAGCAACAAGCAGAAAAAATTATGTAGCAACAGAAAGTCATGGATTTCCACAGTGGAGATGCACAAGTGCAGCGAGTACTCTTTGGAGTGTGCAAAAGCAACAAGAAAGTGTGATTTGGAGTAGTACATAGTGGGTATATGCAACAGCCAGGGGTTGTGTTAAATTTTGAGCATTAATTCACAATACTCTAAGATCTTTGCGGAGAGAATAACATCTACAGTATATCAATGCATGACAATCACAATATGACAAGCATCACAAGAATCAAAAACTTAAGAGACAAGAGACACAGAGTTTCCGTGGGGAAAACCCTAAGGTGAAAAACCCCACAACTTCCTCAGAGATAGAGAGAGCAATGGCTCAACCAAAGTACAACCAAATAACCCTGAGATAGTCTCCTAATAGCAGATGATCCTCCTCCTCACTAATGCGCCACTTTTCAAGTGAGAGTGAGTTACTTTTCCGAGTGAGTAAAATAGAGATCTCCGATCTCTATTTATACTAACCTTTTTGCCCAGTGACCTTATGGGGCCAACTTGTCTATCTAGATACATCCACATTATATTATATATAATTCAGGGCTGACCCCACATGGTGGTCTAATAACCCATCGGCAAGTACACACACTTGCGACACTTGTCAATCCACATGACGACACTTCCTTATAGAGGAATAACACATCTCTTATAAAGGTACAATAAATATATATAAAATACACAAATGAAATACATTCCGAAGTTACATATACATCAACAGGTTGCATAGAGCGGGTACACACAATTGCTAAGGGATTGCACAAAGCAGGTAAGCACAATTGCCAGGAGATTGCACAAAGCAAATGCATGAAAATGTCAAGGATTGTGCTGAGAAAAACAGAGTCACTGACAGGATCCTATGATGTAGAGCAGGAGTTACGAAACCCAGCAATTGCGGATGGAGATTGTTGGTGCAGAAACAACACTCAATGTCAAAAGGGTGATCTGATAACATTTGCAGAGGCAAAAATAATACCAAAAGCGCGGGACATTAATGTAAAATTAAGAAGCCAAGGAAATTGTCATAGAAGCAACATTCGGCTGTACTGGCATTTGCTGTACAAAAATTTGGCAGTAGTACAAAATTTGGCAAATTTTCCATATAGTACAGATGCCCGTATAACCCCATAAACCAAAAAAAAAAAACCCTTCACCCCCAAAAATATTTAAAAACTATAAATAAAATTACATTATCAAATTTTCAAGGAATTGATCATTTTTCCTGATTTATTACGCCTTCCTGAGGCTGAAATTCTCCTAAAATTCGGAACAAAATACATATTTTGACATCTATGAGATGTATGCTTCCATATTGAAGTCTTACTGGGTTTTTTCGTTACATTTTTTCTGTACCAAATCGTATTAGAATTCGTATTTGTATTTGAATCTTGCTATTTTGAAAATTGCAAACCTGGAAAGAAACCCAAACATCTGTGGAGCAGCTATAGATCCAGAGGCATGTCTGAAGAGAACTGAAGCTGTGGTATGAACCTAACTGCAGAGACTGTCTTGGAAAAAGAAACAAAGTGTGATATATATATATTGATTCTCTTCCATTGAGTGTTCGTTTCACCAGGAATGCCAGGATGACCCCGACTCCGCAGGGGACACCCAAGCATCCCCTACAGCACAGAGGTTAAAAATAAAATAAAATTAAACCAAAAAAATCGTTAAAATAAATTGTATTTTCCATTATCATTTGTAATGGGCCCCGTGATATTATGTACTGATGTTACTTCTTTGTAACACATAGCATGGATGTATTGTTGTATTTTCACTTTGAACTTACTAATGATAAAAACAACAATTCACCTATTTCAAATCATCTAATTGGGATGCAAATTTGTGTATATTTGTGACCAGTATTACCAATTACTCGATTAATGCTTTTTATGTTTGTTTGTTTAATTGTATATTTGGGGGAGGATCCACTTTGCCGTCCCCCTATTACTATCCCTGGCATTCTCCCCCTGGAATTTAGGGGGTCTCTCCTGTTTTACTCAAAACTCATCCCCAAATCCTCCTAACCCCGAACCTCCGCGAAACATGGATATGCCATCAAGTAGAAAGAAGCTACCATGAACATCAAGCATCATCCTTTATCATTGACTGTCATAAAGTTCATCAAAGCCTGCAAAAACAGTCCATGACCATGGGGGCATCCTATGCAATCCTGAGTAGAAGTTGGGTGATTCCCAAAAGGGAAGATAAGTATCTCCGGACAGTTAAGGACAATATCATATTATCCAAGATTTTCAAGTATCCATAATCAAAGCTTGACACATACTTCTACTCAAGTCAATACCGACAGACTTTCTCGAGTCTCTAGCCAGCTCTGACATTGACCAGTTGACATTAACTCTAACATCAATAGACCAGCATTGACATTTGTCTTGGCCAACATTCCAACTGAAGTCTACATTTGATAGCCAACTTTACTCGAACTGTCTCAACATGTAATACCAACCATTGCCTCATTTGTTGAACCATTTTGCCTTCCAACAAAAACATACAACCATATTTATAGATATGAATTCTCTATCTATAAATATTGTTCTCATGGTTTGTATTAACCCTCTTGAGTTAATGGACTTGAAAATGTGAGACTCTGCATAAACAGCCCTTATCAGGAGGACTTCACAGACTGTCCATATTCTTACTGTCTCAAAAATATGTTGAAATACATCATATACAAATTTGTACATTATTTGGAATTGTAATATAAAGTGAACAACCTTGGTACTTCTTAGTGTTTATTTGGAATATCATGTTTTTCATGTCACGCTAGTCCATAATTGGTCCTGTCTATATTGTCACCATGATACACGGTATAATCAAAGAATAAATCTTAGTGTTTATTTGGAATATCATGTTTCTCATGTCAGGCTTAGTCCAGAATTCGTTCTGTATATATTGTCACCACGATACACATTATAATCAAAGAATAAATCATAAAAATTTCCGGAATACTTGGTAGTCACCAAGCCTACCTGGATGCCTAAGTTACTATTAACCCATTTTCCTTGACAGCTAATTACACCCTATCTTGTTAGACTGTATTTTCCTAGTCCTTGTCTGCAAGAATAACTCGTGAAAAAAACCACATGACAAAAGGAAGAATGAAACTAAGAATAGCAATCAATTAAAACGAAAGAATAACGACACCTAAAGCAGCCATGTAGACATGTACCTTCAATTGTGTGAACATAGACAGAAAAAATGTTGCATATATTAGTCACATTATATGCTACTATGCAAGGTTACAAGGACAAAGTATCTCTAATTGAACAAAGCGTAACCTACAGAAAAACTAACGGGCTACAAAATGATGCCTTGAAATTTTTCATTCAAAAGGGAAAACTTCATCTGCAATGTATATTTTTCTAGTTGGTTCTATTTCAGCCTCCACTAAAACAATTCTACGCTTATTACAAATGTGATCAAACTGCATGAAAATATACATGGATGCAAAATCTGATCCTGAACTAGTTTATTCTCTCTTCATACAGATGAGAACAGCATAAAACCTGGATTATTTCGAACATATACGACAGCCGTATGAAGAATACTGTGAAACAGGCAAATGCTTACAGTCAGAAGGAAACTATCTTTCAAGCAAGCAATGGTATTTCAAAGGTGCATAAAAATAGGAGATTCTTGTGAAGAATTTTTGATAGAATGGGAAAGTTTTAAAAAAATAGAATACTGACAAAATCACAGAGGTGCAAGAGGAGGCATTTAGGATAATGCAACACAATTGAATGTTTGTCACAATGTAGGATGTAGTGCTACAATGACAGCTTCAACATAAACTTCATATATGAGTACTGAAAAAACTTACTTAGCCAATCACAGAGATAAAAGGTAACTGATGGTACAAATCATAGTGCATCATATAAACTCAGCCGTAAGAAAGAACAGTGGATACAGCCAACAGAAACGGGGGATAAGAAGATATGCAGTTTATCAGAATCAAGCAAAGTCAAAACAGAAAAACAAGAAATGGAAAACTACAGTGAATTGGCAGAAGCATGGAAAAGATCTCAAAATGCTGACAAAAAACACAAGATCCTCCACCAAACTATTCATAACAGAAATGAGTTGTGCAAATTGACTGAGGTGCCGAGCAAAATCAGATCAAAACTAGCCCAGATTTAGAATATTGAGACAATAATATTAACATAAACTTAATCTTCTAATAATTTAAGAATTGAATTGCTGCCTACTTTGTATTTGAAAGGTGGAGATGATTTCTTATGCAATTTGTTGGGTATCATTTCTCAAATTTGGTCACAGATTGCAAACGGAATCCCCACCTCCCTCCTTTCTCTTACACACATCCACAAGCACAAACACAGGCACTCGTGCTCACATAAACAAAGATATGCACACCAGCAATAAGACAAGAACTGATCATGCCAAACCAAATGAAAGGATCATATGAAAAGCAAGTGAAATTGGTTGCTTATCATGTTCGTTTGTATGAGTAAAACTAGAACATGGATAAGACTTAAAACATAAGCAAACTGAAGAACTCCGATTGTGAAAGAATCACTGTTAGGACATTTTCCAAGTGTTGGAATATTCCTTGGAACAACCATTCCAACCCGTGATGTCCTATAAGACCGCCTTCCCATCTTTTGACACTGTTCTATGCCTGCAGTATTTAATGATTTTGGCCAACGCTATGGCAAAGCCCTGTAAAATGTTTCATTCAGATCAAGTTGCCCATTTTCACCTATATAAATACTGAAGAATTTGTCTTTTACATTCCTGTTACGCCTGTCAAAATGGTACGTCAATGGAGATGTTCCCTAGAATCTTCTCAAAATTTATTGCATAATCTCCTCGCTAATTTCAGTCTTACCTTTGCCTTTGACCTCTTCTCTGGTAACATCTGCATTCGAATTTTCTGTTTTGACATCATTACCTTCTTGATTGGTTGCATTAGATGAATGATTCTTCAGCACAGTTTCAATGTCTATTGAAGAAGCTCCTGCAAGCTTAAACCTCTCAACAGCAGCATCCAGGTGCTCTTTCCATGTTGGATATTCCAATCTGAACTCCACTTGTGAGCGCTCGAAAAGCATGTTTCCCCAAAATAGATGGATCTGAGATCTCATTACAGTAGCTTGCTCTGCTGCTTCAGCAGCAGTTGCTGCTATCTCCTCACTAGAATCCCCTTCAACCCCAGCTAGTTTCCTTTTTCTTTTCAGGATTTCGTCCTTCTTGGCTGCAGATGGATCTTTTAACTCGTTTTGGCGCTGCTCTTCCAACTTCTCCCACATTTCAGTTGCAGTCCGCATCTTCTCCTCTGCACTATTGAAAAACTGGATAGTCTCTGAAGAATCCCATGTACCAAGATCAATCTTGCTAGCCAATGCAAGAGACCATCGAAGTTTTGCACTCTCAAAATATTGCTGACCCAGTGCAAGCAATCCCTCATAGAAATCAGGCTTAATCCTCAAAGCTTCCTCATACTTTTGTCCAGCTTGGGAGTATTGATCCTGGACCCAATCATACGCGGTCCGAAGTTGTACAGTAACCAGTTCCTTTGAAGAATTTTCATCCAAAGGAATCCGCTTCCTGGCTGCACACATATGGACATTGCCCCAGTTGAAGAATGCCAAAGCTGCCACCTCCTGGAACTTCAATGCTGCCATCTCAAAGAGGCGCTGGGCTTCTTCACTGGTAACAGTTTCTTCCAATGCCTCAGAGCATAACTCCATCCCTAGTTCATGCAGATCCAAGTGAGCATCTGGATCAATGCCTACATGTGTGCGAAACAATTGAGCAAATTCAAATAGCCAATCATCGATTTCAACTTCTTTCCCTTCAAGCTCATCCCCATTTTTGTCCTTAGAAGCTTCCTCCAAGGATACCTGCTTATCAGGTTCTTTGCTCAGGTCTTCTACTATGCTACCATTGCTTTCTTCTGATGAACCAGAAGCGTTCTCCTCTGCTTTAACATCCTCTTCTTGAACTACATCTACTAAAGGTTCCTCCTCTTCTTCAATCAATGGCTCCTGCTCAGGATTCACCTCAACCACATATAGCCTCAAAGGATCATTTGTGAGACTTTGATTAGGAATGCTCTCTGTGCCTTTCAAGTCCTTGTTTGCAGAGGAGTCTGATTTTGAGTTCCCTGTCCTTTTCCGCTCAGCAAGTTGAGCTGCAGCAACTTCTGCCAATCGAAGCTCTTCTGTAGTTGTAATAGTCACAAGGTCCCCATCCAAATCCATGTATTTTATTAAAACTGCCTTGGAAGAGGAGAACCGTTTCCTCACTATTTCTCTCAACTCCTTAAATCTGCATTTGTCTGGCATCTGACTAAGCCTTATATCGTGGTCAAAAATAAGTTTCAAAGGCCTCCATGTAATTTCTGGCTGTGCTTTCTTCATAGTCTGAGGGGCATGTTTGACTTCGTGACCTTGAGAACCATTAGGTTCCCTAGATACTGCTCTGGAAGATGCCTTGGAAGATTCCGGGACCAAGGTCTTTCGTGGTGATGAAGACCCTTTGGAAGACATTGGCAAAGGAAGTTCCTGGAAAGAGGGACCATTGGATTGATTACTCGAGTTTTCCCCAGGAAGCCTCTCCTGTTTGTTTTTCTTCTTTGGCATAGGTCTAGCAGGTAAACAAGGCCCCATACCACCAACAGGAGTTCCTCGGACTGCTGATGCCCCCACCGCTGCTGGAGAAGTCCCTGAATAGGCAGGCATTGTAGGCCTATTTTGCAAGTCTTGCTGAGCATCCTGCTTGTTTCCAAGAGCAACACGCAACCTTTTGACAAGTTCCAAGCCATCCTGGTGATTCGCATCAACCTGCAGAAGGGCCTGCACATCTTGCATGGCTAATTCTAGCCTGCCCATAGCTTCATATGCCCGTGCCCTTCTAAAAAGAGCCCTGCTGAAACGAGGGTGCACTTCAAGAGCCAGTGTACATTCATTAACAACACTTTCATGCTGAACGGGCCTCATCTGCATCAAGCATGCTGCTCGGTTGCTGTGGAAGATGGCCCGATCGGGGTGATTCCTAGGGATAAGATTGAGAGCCTGTTCATACTGTTCCAAAGCACCCACATACTCTCTGCTTTGGAATCTCTTGTTGCCTTCCTCTTTGAGCTCGTGCGCCTTTTTGAGGAAAAGTGATGGATCAAGATCCACTTTGCTTCCAGTGACTCCTCCAGATTGATCAGCCGTAGCAACTGCCCCTGTGCCTTTCTTTTTCCTACCCCCAGACTTTCCCATGACAGCTTCCCAGCAAAGAAAAAAATATCCCAACTGCAATAACACCACCAAACTGTAAAAATGGTAGACAAACTGGACTAAAAATTCACCAATAAGACGTTAAACATATTATTCATTTCTGTTTCCTGCCCACCATCCAGTTCCAGACTAAGCTATGGCATTTACCTCTTATTCTACTGGTGTTTAACAAACATAGAGTTACGTTTGAGCCCTGGAGTTTAGCTAGCTAAATATCAAAAATCAAATACTCAAACTAAAAAATATAACTAACAAAATTATTAAAAAACCAACAATGTTCCTAACATGTCACATTAATACATATTCAAACTATCTATCCTTATGCAGTTTAAGATTTAACCCATCGGGAAAATTACTGTTTTTAAATTTGACCTGTCATAAAAAAAAATTACAACACAAAAGTATGGACAAGGTTATATTCCCCACACTGTACTCCATAACTTCATGTTCCCATGTTCTCAGTGACCAGCCATTGGAGCAAAAATGAATAGCATAGAGATTCTAGTCGTAAAAGCCACTCCACGATGCCAAATAGAAACTGTGTTATTGTGTTGCTATTTCTGTTATTACAAAAATAGAAGTCTGTATAAATCCCAAAACCCAACCCAGCTCTTCCTATATATTGGTCATGAAGTAGCCAGGTGGGCTAGCTCGGGCTAGCTCAGGTGGGTTAGTTTAAGTAGTTGAGTGGTGTAAGTTGTGAGAAGAAGGCCTCCGAGTCAAATCCTTGGGTGGCTATGCATTGCTATATATAAGAGCCTTGATGTCCCAGCCCCTAATCAGGATGAAAGGTTTATCTTGGGTATCATTTTGAGAGGAGAAATACATTCAAAATGAGGAGAAGTACATGAAGTTCCCCCATGAAGAAAAAATATTGGTCATGAAACATTAATGGATATCTATTACAAACTAAACCAATAATGGATATTACAAACTAAACCAATCCTTCCACTACATTGGATTTAATGATATCATTCGTGTGAGATGCAAACTTACCTAATAATGTGAAACACTCTTAGATTAGATTTACTCTGTGTACCGGATAATGCCTCACAGACCTTTCTTTCCGTGCCCAATAGCGTTTATGTGACTGAACCCAACTGAGTTATATTTCCCAGCATTAACAATCTCCCTGCACAACAGATCAAAAATGAGAAAACCCATATATGGATTCACACAAATGAATAAAAACCCAAATGGACATCTCGATAGATTCTGATTTCGAAAGGATATATACATAATATGCAACCTACCAGGTGAATGGATATACAATTTCATTCCATTAGTAGATACTTTTAGAAGCTATTTCTTCTCTCTGCAAACTGGGTTCAACTGCGCATCGATCAGAATATACAGTCCCAGCGATGGAGACTCTATCCCGACTTCCAACTAGTTTCACCCAAATCAAAAAAATGCCCGAACTCGCTTATTTATAAAGGGCCAGAGGAAAGGTCTAGTCTTTGCTCTGATCATTGAGTTATATCCTCTTCTTTTGGCATTTTGCCCTAGAAATTGTATGAGCTTAAGATGGAAATAGATAAAACATCCATCAATACAACGGCTCCGCAGAAACCATAGAAAAAGAAGGCATTTATAAATGCCTCGTCAAAATAGCTCAATGAAATTAGAAAATTCTTAGAAAACACAAGTCACAAATAAAAATGATACAAAGGGCTAAATCCAAGCTAAAAGGGAATATTGTTGAATATACAAATATGTAAAATCTGAAACTCGAGTTTTAATTAAAGATTTCATTTGATTCAGGAAAAGCTTTTGATTCGGGATTCTCAACGTTTAGTTGAAGTAAATTCCTAAGCGTTGTGGATTGTCCTACTTTCATCCTTTTTTGGGATCTTGTTTAGCATAGTTCAAAATCATTAAAATTCCTTTTCAGCACAACGCAGCGTGGGATTCACACATCGGAGAATTAATGTTGAGTTTAAATGTAAACCAGGTATTGTAGGTTGGAATTTTTTAATTAAAGAAATTATTAAAAAGAAAAGACATATGAAATGTTTTTATTGAGAATGTAAAATTTGAGTAGGTTTAATGATTAAGAACATGTGTTTATTTCTTTGAGGTCATTTGTTCGAATATGAAAATTGTTAGGGTATGTACACCTATGTAGACTAAGTAATCAAATCGTTATGTGGAGGAGGTCTCATGTCAAGCAAACAAGGGGGTCTCATGTGTCAATTTGGTGTTTGGTTAGGTATTGATCTTAAGACCATATTATTATTAGATATTCTCAATATATCAATTAAGGTGCCACCCTTTACAAAGTTCGAAATAAAGTGATTTCAAGAGCGTGCAAATGATGTCAACATGGAGCACAACAATTATAAAGTGTGGAAGTGCACAAAAGATGTTCAATAGGAGCACCTTCAAAAGAACTAAATGATGAGTGCAACATGGCACTGAGACGTTGTGTTAGAGAAAGCTAAACGGTCAGATGTGGATCTAAACAATCAAATAAACAACTAAAGAGTTTAAGAGAAAGATAGAGAATCAAAGAGGAAGCTAAAGAGTTAGACAAGAGGAATAGATAAAATGATGGGCAATAGAGTTAGTTAGCCAAACATTGTCTCAAGTTTAATAGTTGAGTAAAGTTGAGTAGAGAGTCAATTGAAGTGCCAATTAGAAAGCACGGAGTTATATTTTGTAATTTATGTACTACTAACATTAATGAGACTAAATAATAGATTGCCCCTTAGGAATTGTAATTCATTTTTGAATTGTTGTGTATGAATAAATGCATGATTGTATGTTACTCAACATGCTTTTGTCCACTAGTTGCATGGGTGTTTTTTGACATAAACAATTTTCAACAAACAACGATAGTAGTGGCATTATCAGTATTAGAGCGAAGTTAAGCTCAAGGCAAGAGAGAGTTGAGCAAGAGGAACTACTTAAACAAGGTAACAAACGTCATGTGTAAGAATAAATGGCGAGAAGAAGCAATAGAATGATACTAAGAAGATAATTACATGAGCTATGTGATCCAGATGGAATCGGTGGCCACCCACCTAGTCCACTAACTCAAAGACACAGTTTTCCAGCTTGGTAGTTTTTTTTTACGATTTTTTAGGTCCTAATCTTCCGGGGTCGTTTTGAGGCCCTAAACGACGTCTTTTTTCCACGCCAACGCACAAACGATTGCCAAAGGCATTGTCTGGTCCGACAACACGGAGTCCTTCTCGGCTTGACCTTTCTGATGGGATACCCAGTGCCCCAAACAGATATCATATGAAAAAGTTGCACCCCCGAGAAGTTAACATATCAACTAACCACATCGGGGCCCACAAACCTTTTGGCGTTTCATCTCTCAAGTTTAGGGTTTTTAATGTTTAGGGTTTTCTCATTTATGTTTTACGTTAAAAAGGCCTTTTTAGCCTCATTGTAACTCAGTTATTGCAGATGAGCGTAGCCGACACATCTCTTTTCAGAGATAAGCTACCACCATCTAGAGCTAGTTTGTATTGCTTTACAACTTATAGTGGTTTTCCAATCCATTCATTAATAGAATTTGGGTTTTACTATACTACTGTGTTTTCTGCAAAATATTTGTGTGAATTTTTGTTTTATATCACTGCCTTTATTTCATTCTCCAAATAATCTAGATCAATGGTATCAGAGCAATATGCTTGTGTTGTTTCTTAGTGCATGTCCCCAACAAGATTTGAATATCGAGAGTTGGGTCTCAAATTAGTTGAGCTTGGGGAAAACCACCCTCAGCAGCCCAAGAAGCCTCATATGGTGGGAGAAGAAAAGAGAGATGACCAAGCAGGAGATCATATTAAGTTGTTGCTCGAGGAAGCCCTCATGCAATAGAGGAACAAGATGATGGATAATTTCGCCTATATCCTTCAACGAATGTAGACAACGATGAATGCACCTTCAACGAGCCGCCATTTCAGAGGTGCGACTCCCTTCAAGATACAAGTTAACTTTGACATTCCCTTATTTGAAGGCCAGATAGATGCAGATGTTGTGGAGAAATGGTTAAATCTGTTAGGGGGTTACTTCTATGTTCAAAAAAATTTCGATAGCGATAAGATCACCTTCGCGCTCCTTAAGTCCCTCCCCCATATCAAATATTGGTGGGACAATTATTGCGAGAGGCATGCAAGAATGAGTTTGAAATATACAGAACATAACCCACTTGGGCGGTTTTTGTTGTTGTCGTCAAGGAGGAATTCTACCCTGTCGAAAACTATGATGACCAGTACACCAAGTGGACAACTTTGCACCAAGAGAGAGACCAGATGGTGTTGGAGTTCACCAATATATTCCATACCTTGCGCTCAAATCTAGGTATTAGACACTCTGAACAGAACTTGGTCCTAAAGTACCGTAGTGGCCTGCACAAGTACATTTAAAAAAAGATGTATTTCTTAGACATCTCCTCAATGGGAGCTACTTATCGGTACACTGTCAAGATCGAGCAAAAGTTTAAGCAAAAAAATAAGTGGGAGTTTGGGTTTGAAAATCAATAGCAGTAGAAGCCTAGAACAGGTGGCCCCGACTCACAAAACAAAGGACAGAGCAAGGATGGCCAAACTCATGACAACCATCACAAGCCGCAGGAAAAGAAGGGCAACAGGAAATTGAAGAAGGACACCGGCAAGTGGTATCAGTTCCACAAAATCCTATGGCACAACATTGATTAATTCCGCTCAAAGCAATCATTGTTGGCTGAGACAAAAACCCCAAAGTCAGACTCTAGGTCGGACTATAAATCGGAGCAAGAGAGGGGAAAGTGGATCATTGATGTGGAACCTAGTGCCACCATCACAACTGCAAAGATCCAACTAGAATATTCGTAGGATCCAGAGGAAGGGGAGCACCTCTTCCATTCACAAATGTGGGTGAAGGGGAATACACTACATTTCATTGTTGATAGTGGTATCCAGAAGAACCTCATCTCGGTCAAGGTCCAAATATTGAAGTTGTCAACGATGCCACACCCCCTGTTATACCTCAAATTACCCATCAATTACCACCGTGGGAACCATGAAGTTTAACAATATCCTAGGTGTGTTAGGTCCAATGTTGCATGGTGTACTTACTCCCTATCCAAGTTGGATAAGTTACTTGACCTAATGGAATCGAATGCCACCTCACCAAACCTCCTTTAGCCATGAAAAAGGGAATTTTCATGCCTTGCCTTATGATAGGGGCGCGACAATTACATATTTGTCGTGTTATGCTTAGTTCTGGGGGCGCAAAGATACACAATTTTCGCGTCTTGCTCAGTTGTTGGGACGCAAAAATGTTATTGAGAGATTTTTTCCATGGGTCTAGGGATCTTATCCCTCGAGATTTGCATCATATTTTCAAGTATCATTCTATTTTCCCTTCATGGAAAGGTGATCCTCTTTATCCTACCTAGATCCATATCTTTCTCTCATGATCCAAGTCCTTCTCCATGTTGGTTGAGGCTCTTCCTACGATATGAAGACCATTACCCATTTGATTGGAGCTAGCTATAGATACATAGATACTAAGTGTGAACTATAGTTGTAGAATTGCTAGGTGAGGAGTTCCTTATGTTCTCAAGATTCTCAAAGGTGGCTTGTTGAAAGTGTTGGAGGAGATGCTGCCAAAATGTGCTCAATTATAATGTCACACTGTATCATTTTCTCTTTGGATTTCTAATAGATAACTTGGCCTATTCTCCCAGATTGTGTATTTCATATTGGAATGTTTCAATTTGTTACTTGTTCAAGTATATAGATTTGGCCTAACATGATAGCCTAGGAAAGTAGATTGTCTATCTTCCTTTGTCTACAGGTTCACTTACTTGGATCATCAAGCAAGGAGCTGGAGCAACAAACAACAGTGAGGACAACCATCTTGGTTGAGGTAAGACATCTACCTTCATCCACTTTCCTCGTATGTTTGCTTGCATATGTGTGCTAGATCTAGGAGATATAGTCACCATTTGTTTCTTTCTGTCTTGGACTAGGTTTTAGAGAACCTTATTATTGTCCATGAGATTTTCGTCTTATCCGTACGAAGAAAATTATACCATAGAAATTGGTGACTCTGCTGAGGAACGCTTCCCTTGTTTTTGTTTAACCTTTGAGTCTTCGAGTTTGGATCCTTTTCTCCTCAAGAGTAGTTGGATTTTGCTTGTTTGCCTGCTCTATATTTCACTGACAAACTATGTGAGTCCCAGACCTAATCTGGCATTGGATTTAGGCCCAAACCATTTCAAACTTTCGCTCCCATAATATTTCCACACCCCTCCTTCATCCTACAGAGTGAAAATATCCATTTTTTCGCGCCCCTACAGTGTACTGAAGCGCGAAAATTCCTAATTGTTGCTCTATACTGGTCACCTAGGGAGCGAAAATTCCCTATTTTGTGAATAAATCGAGTTGGTTTTCTTGGTTCTTGTTTGAATCTTCTTTTTCAGTCACTTATTTCCACCTTCTGCTATTGGATTGTGTGTGTGATCTAGCACTATTAGTATTTGGGTGGTGTATGCTCTCTAGAAAACATTTGAGACTTCCTTTGAGTACATGTTTTGTGTGCATTTTTGCATTATATTTGATCAAAATAGACATCAAATTTGAAAAAAAATCCCCCTCATGGCCGGGGCCATGAATCATATATCCTACAGTCCCTTTTGACTCATATTAAGGTTTTTTCAACCTTTCGGGATCTTTTGTGTGGTTTGGATTACCTTGATTGGCTTTGAAAAACTTGGGACATCCTTGTCTTTCTAAGTCATCTTTCTTGGGTTTTACATTTTGTTTCCTTCACATTATGAGCTATCTATTGATGATTGGAAAGGATTGACTCTTTGTTTCCATTTTAGTTCAAAGGAAGCTTCATTTGGTGTCTCTTTTGCTAGATTCACAAATTTGAAAAACAAAAAATACTCTTCTTGCATTATTGTGATCATTTGATATTTTTGGTCTTGTATTCATAAGAAGAGAAAAAGGTGGCTTCAAATTTGTGTGCATTTGAGTTGCAAAAAGATAGTGAGTGTTTTTCTTTGTGTTACATTTGGTTGGAAACATCTATAGAATCTTTATTTCCCATAGCTTAGATTGGTTCCTTTTTCATTTCTTGAAAAGATAGGAAACGAATTAGAATTCTTGCATTTGGTGTTCATAGAAAGATCTTTTTTATCACTTTAGGATAGTTTTGGTTGCATGATTTTGAATTTTATGCTTATTTCTATAATTTTTTAAAAGAGCTAAAATTGTCTTTGCATAGTGCATCTGGAAAATAAAAACTCTCTCTCTCTTTCTTAAATAGGACTTCATCGAAAAGAAGACTTGCATACTCATTCATTGCATGGTTTTGAGTCGATTCATCACTTCATTGTCCACCGCATAAGATAAAATCAAGCGCTAGTTAAGTTAAAATATTTTAGCAACTGTGTGTCGTAGACTAGAGACGTGTTTCGGCATCGTTAAGCGTAAGAGTTGCCGTTATTTCTCACCGTTACAATCTGGAGACTATGTGATTCTTACACGTACCTAGAGTATATCAGAAGGCCCCTTTCGAACGGTTGCGCATTAGACAACACTACTACGGATTTGAGCTCCCATGTACCTTGTGTATATCAGGAGACCTCTATAAAATCTTGGAACCATCTGAGTAAACCTTCTAGCCATCTTGTTGTTGCAATACACCGAGAACAACACTCGGGGAGATTACTCCGCATGTACTGTCAGGTAGTCGGGTTATACGGCCAAGGGTACGGTCCCGATCCTCCTTGGTTAGTGCTCTGAAAAATTGGGTCGGGTATAACCGTTGAACCCTACAGTATATCGCGAGTTGTGACAGCTTGACACACTCATGAGGATCCGGCTTTTACATCCAACCTATTCACAAGTTTGCCTGTTGCTTTTAGTTTGAGTAGCATTTGTTGTGCGTGATATTTAGAAGGCCTTAGAGAGTTTAGATATCACAACCTATTATGGGACTACCAATCAAGAAACCCCTTTCAAGGGGTACCTTTTGTTTTTCCTCTAGTTGGATATATTGGTCCTCCCTTTATTGCAACTTTAAATCTTCCTGGATTAGCCATAGGATTACCGATATGGTTATTCAATATGGTGATTCTGTCTGTACCCAATGTTTCAAATATTAACTCTCCACCACAAGAGTATCAATCCCAAACTAATCATTCCCCTTCTTCATCGGATGTATCTTCTTCAGTTTCTTGTTCCTCGCCTGATAAAAGCAGTGGTTCTAGTAATCAAAAGAATAAGAAGAAGAAAAGGAAGATTAATAAGAAGAAGGAAAGGAAGATTAATAAGAAGAAGGACAAGAAAGAGACCAAGAATCAACCAATTGCCTCTAATGGCACTCATTCTATTCAAACACCTCGTAGACACAAGTTCCCTTGCAATATTTGCAGGGGTGATCACCTTCTTAAGGATTGTCCTAGTCTTTCCAAAGTGTTAGAAGAGTGGTATGAATCCTCCAAACAACATATATCATCAACATCTCGACATCATACTGATGATACCCCATCGACCAATGACTCTATGGCTAAGGGTCGGAAAGGTAAAGTCAAGAATCCTTGTTTTTTATGTAAGGATATTCACCTTACTTACCTCTTTCCGCGCATGCATGAAGCTTCACAATTATTGGAAGACATTATTGTATCCCAGAAACATCTTCCAACAAGGTATCATAAGCTATCTCTTAACCCCCCATTGGTTGATGAAGTAGTCGATCCAACTCCATCCTCGGTCGATCCCACACTTTAAACAGAGAGTGAAGAATAAGTAGTTCATCCCACTCTTCCTTTGAAGAGTGAAGTTGAAGTGGTCGAGTCAATGTCATCTCCACTCGATCCCACTCTTTCATTGGAAAATGCTAAAACCAAAGTAGTCACCATGACACAATCTTCGTCTCTTTCTACTCTTCCAGTTTAGAGTAAATTGAAAACCACTGATGTTTTCTTAGTTAGTTCAAATTGTTCTAGGAAAGGGGAAATCCTGTCCATTTCAACAGGACCCCCTCCAAGTACTGAGGTCATTTCCTTTGATTGGAATAGTCTAACATAATCTCGTCTTCCTTCGGGTGTTCTTTCCAAATATTTGTAGGAGTTGTCGATAAGGAAATATTTTGCACTATAGTTGATGAAGGAGCTTCTGTTAGTATTTTATCCTCAACTTATTGGCAATCTATAGGTTCTCCTCAACTTGTTCCAGCCACTGACCATATACTGGCTCTTAATAGAAGACCTGCTGGACTTTTTTGGATCCTTCCTCAGTTATCTATTACCTTAGGAGGGAAAACTGTCTGGATTGATGTTATGGTAGTCCAAGGTCCCTTAGATTTTAATCTACTCCTTGGACGAGATTATGTTTACGCAATGAAAGCTATAGTGTCCTCACTCTTTCGAGTGATGTATTTTTTCCATGACGGAAGGATCGTGACCATTGATCAACTTTCCTTTGTTAAAACTAATCATCGCATGACTGCCAGTCATCAGACTTCCCTGGATGTTCTGCATTTTTTAGTGGTTTATCCCCTTTAGGGATGGGGGGCATGTCTCCAGCCTCTAGAAATCATGTTGGAGTTATCCCCCTAGCTTCTTATGCTGGGAAGAAAACTACCAACCCCTGGATATCATGTTGGGTAGGAACTGGTTCCAAGCAAAGTTTACCTTTGGTTTCAATCTTGTGTAAAAATGAAACCAATCACGAGCATAGTTCCCGTTCTGTTTCAAGCTCATTAAAAAATGAAACAAGTATCCATGAGCAGAGTTCTATTCCTGTAACAAGCTTATTAAAAAGTGAAACCGGTCACAAGCATAGTTCCCTTTCCGTGTCAAGGTCGTTAAAAGATGAAACAAGTCATTATGAGCATGGTTCCTTTTCTATGTCAAGCTCGTTAAAAAATGAAATAGATTCCTCTCTCCTCTCTCATGGAGTCGAGTCTCCCACAAGACTTAGGACTTGAACCATCATTTCATCTACGTGTGTCACTTGATCCTCATTCTTTCTACCCCTCTGGTGAAATTTTTCCTATTATTAGCCAAGAATTTAATTGAGTGAAGAAGAAGAGTAGGCAAACAAAACGAAGCTTGGGGGGCATGTCTCCAGCCTCTGGAGTTGATAATGTTGGGGAGGAATTTCCAACCTCTGGACATCATTTTGGGGAAAAACCTGCTAATAGGTATCACCCTAAGTACCAACCTCTTGACATCATGTTGGGAAGGAACCCGTCAATGGGCCTCATTCCGAGCATAGTTTATTTTGAACTTCAAGCTCGCTAAAAAATGAAACCATCATCCCGAGCATAGTTCATTTTTTGTTGCAAGCTCATAAAAAAATGAAGCAGATACCACGAGCATTCTTTAACCTTTCTTCGAGCTCGTTAAAAACAGTAAGAGGTGTCAAGCTTACTTTTCACTTTTTCGTGCTCTAGTTAAAAACATGAAAAGTGGTTTGAGCTTACTTTTTACTTTTCCCTGCTCTGGTTGAAACATGAAAAATATTACGTGTGCTTTTGATACCATAGTCGTGCTCATTAAAATTAAGTTAAAAAGGCGTGTCTATTTAGTATAGGTTTATCTCTTTATCCGGCCTCGCTAGACTATTTACAGAAAATGAATCCTGCTGAGTTTACTTTTCACCTTTGTCGTACTCAGTTAGAACCATGACAAAGTCATCTTTCGACTGATAGTTTACCCCTTTTTTGACCTCATAAGACTAGTTATACGAAAAAGGAACTCTATCTTTCAACCCTTTTCAGACTCCTATGAAAAGACTATCGAGCGAACTTGTTTCTTTCACGCTCATAAATGTTAAGATTCAATATGCTAAGACAGAAAATATCAGCATTACATTCCATTTCACAACAATAGCATATACAGGATCACTGAAAGAACAACAAGCACAGCATAAACACAAGAGACACAGATTTATCCTGGGAAACCCTCATGGGGTAGAAAACCCAGCAAAGCTTCCTCAATATAGATGACCAGCAAATACAAAGATGTAAACCATAGACATGAGCTCCTTCTCCTCCATAGCAGATCTCTCCCTCACCTATGCGCCAATCACAAGTGAGTGTAATGTGTGTTAAATGAGGAACACACCTCCTCTATTTATACAAAACTATGACTGGACTTTTACACAAACTAGGTCGGCCCCAACTTAACCACTTTACATAATGTTGACTGGGTCGACCCCTCTAGGGTGGTCTAATAACCCTTTAACCCACATAACACATACAGGGCCGACCCCCAATAGGGAAGTCTAATAACCCAAGTTACCACATTATCCATGGAGTAATAAAACATCTCCGGATATACAATAAGGTCTTCACAGAGGAATGAAACATCTCTGAAATAATAAAGTACAGATATAATATTCTTAGAAGTTACAATATTTCAACACTCCCCCTTAACGAGAAGGATATTATAACAACATCTGCAGGAGCAAGGAGTCATTAACATCATACATGATACATCTATAAATCATTGGAAGCTTTCTTTATACATCATCAGTAACTCAAGCAGTTACTGGAACATCTTCAATACTGGAACATCAACATCTTCAGTACTGAATCTTCATCTTCTGCAGCACTCGAACAACTACAGTAACATCATCATCATCTGGATCACTCGATCAACAGCCTCGTCGTCTGGATCTACTGATCAACATCATCATCTGGATCTCTCGATCAACAGCATCGTCATCTAGATCATCACGATCATCAGCATCATCATCTAGACCATCACGATCAACAGCATCGTCATCTAGACCATCACGATCAGCAGCATCGTCATCTAGACCATCACGATCAGCAGCATCGTCATCTAGACCATCATGATCAACAACATTGTCATCTAGACCATCACGATCAACAGCATCGTCATCTAGACCATCACGATCAACAACATCGTCATCTAGACCATCACGATCAACAGCATCGTAGCAACATACCCTGCAATACACATGATCCATTTAAGACACCATAACATGTCTAGGGACGATGCAATCCACTCGTCAACTTAGACAAAGTCTAAGGACCTCTTTTTCGAAGACATATGTCTACAGATCAATTCAAGGACCGAAGTCCGGGGATGATGCAATCCCCTCTCGTCCACTAGGGACCACTTCTCGGAGACATATGTCTACGGATCAATTCAGGGACCGAATTTCGGGGATGATGCAATCCCCTCTTGTCCACTAGGGACCACTTCTCAGAGACATCTATATACGGATCAATTCAGGGACTGAAGTCCGAGGATGATACAATCCCCTCTCGTCCACTAGGGACCACTTCTCGGAGACATTTGTCTACGGATCAATTTAGGGACCGAAGTCCGGGGATGATACAATCCCCTCTCTTCCACTAGGGACCACTTCTCGGAGACATATATCTACGGATCAATTCAAGGACTGAAGTCCGGGGATGATACAATCCCCTCTCGTCCACTAGGGACCACTTCTCGAAGACATCTGTCTATGGATCAATTCAGGGACCGAAGTCTTGGGATGATACAATCCCCTCTTGTCCATTTTGAACTAGTGGTTCCGGGATGATGCAATCCCCATCACGTACATTTTGAACTAGTGGTTCCGGGATGATGCAATCCCCATCACGTACATTTTGAACTAGTGGTTCCAGGATGATGCAATCCCCATCACCTACATTTTGAACTAGTGGTTCTGGGATGATGCAATCCCCATCACGTACATTTTGAACCAAGCATTCAGGGACGATGTAGTCCTATCACGTCCACTAGGGACCATACAATGACCTCATCGTCAGAACAGGTAGCCTCATCATCGATACAAGTATCCGCATCAATACAGTATCCACATCATTGACAAAAGTATCCTCATCATTGACCTTATCGTCAATATAGGAAATCTCATCATCAATATAGGTATCCACATCGATACCAGTATCCAAATATCATCATAGACCACATAACTCCCCCTTTCGAGGAAGGTCCTTTTGAACTACACCAAGCTTGTCTCAGAAATACTCAAACTCTTCTCGAGACAGAGGTTTGGTCAATACATCAGCAACTTGTTCGTTAGTGCTCACATACTCGGGCTTGATAGCTCCTTTCTGCACCATATCCCGTATATAGAAATATCGGATCTCTATGTGCTTTGACTTATCATGGAACACTGGATTCTCTGTCATCTTGATACAACTCTGGTTGTCACACAAGATCACAGTGGAGTCCATCTCTAAGTCAAACAATCTTGATAACAACTTCCGAAGCCATATCGCTTCACAACTAGCAGAGAAAGCAGTTATATATTCCGCTTCAGCTGTGCTAAGAGCCACACTAGACTGCTTCCTGCTAAAACACGAGATCATGGCAGATCCCAGACAATAACGTCCACCCGATGTGTTCTTCATGTCTGATACACTTCTTGCCCAATCAACATTTGTGTAGCCATACAATCTGAAGTCATGATCTCCAATATAACATAGACCAAACTCTATCATACCCTTTAGGTACCTCATTACATGCTTTGCAGCTATCAGGTGAACATGCCTAGGTTCCACTAGATACTGACTCAAGGTGTTCACAACAAAGCATATATATGGCCTTGTATTCGTCAGATACATCAATGACCCAATAATATGTCTGCACAGAGTCACATCCACTAACTTTGATGATTCATCAGCTAACAACTTCGAGTCAGAACCCATGAGAGTGGCCATGGTTGTACATTCCAACATATCAAATCTTCTCAAGATTTCCACAGCATACTTTCCCTGGTTGAGAAATATTCCTTCTGAGCCTTTCCATACTTCCAGACCTAGGAAGTAATGCATTAATCCGAGATCTTTCATCTCAAATTCTGTAGCTAGCTTCTTCTTGCTTTCCATGATCTGTTTCCCATTCCTTGTCAAAAAGAGATCATCCACATATAGTAATAGTATGAAAAGTTCATCATCCATAACCTTAAGGTAAAGGTTAGGATCAGCTTTACTTCTGGTAAAGCCCAAGCTTGTCAAGAAACTGTCAATTCTCCCTCTATGATTGAACATCATTCCCACTCTGAGTGAGCTTCTGCATATCTATCCGTGCCATCACCCGTTAGATGGTTCTACTGGTATGAGCCTCAAGATCATTTGAACTCTGTGATGAGTTCCTTCTTGCATCCATATAAGAGAAGAATGTCATTAGTATATAGAAACCATCTTCAACCTTGTAGCAACGGTTGAAATCCGCATCACCCATGGTGATCATTAAGCTCATCAAATGACTATTGATCCTGGGTACCCGTACAGAGATTTCTTCAATTGAATCCTGGGAGTTTTCTCGATTCACACTTCTTCTTCAATCACACCATCGAGAGAATAGTATTATCTAGCTACTTGGAGCAAACATCTCGTCATGATCCTCTTCCTCTTTCTAAGAGAATCTTCTAGCCATGAGCCTTCTATAGTATGTTTGATTTGTAAATCTTCTTGTTGAACATCCATCACTTGTTCGATTTTCATCATTCTTCATGATCTTTCCTACAAATCAAAGTTGATTACATGATTAGTAATACTTCATAATCATCAAATCATGTTGACATAATAATCTATTATGCATATAGATATGATTCACATAGTTATGCAACTATCTTGACCAATACTTTGGAACAACACTTTTGCATATTCTGTATGTATACAGTGGTTATCTAGATGTGTTCCATCTCTACCAGAACATACTATCGAGAGCGTGCACAGCTCTCAGCATGTCAACAAAGAGGTTTCATTCTAGACAAACAATGGAATGTTTGTCCAACTTATCCATCATATGCATATTAGTAGTATACTATTCAATGCTATATGAATGCTTACACTATGCATGATATATCCTAGGAATACCAATATACATACAACTATTACAAGCAATATCATTTACTATTTTAGAGATTCAAATAACAACTCAAATACTTATCTTTTATGTTTGTGTGGTTGCATCCTGCTTGATCTCTATACGTCTTTTGAACTTCTATTCATTCTGTACCACTATGCATGCTTAAGAGTACACTAGTGTCATACTCATGATCTCATACACAAACATACATTCATTAGTATAATCTCAATACTATCAAAACATTATAATTCTAAATAATCTTAAGTATGTATGGTCATGATCATTTCATACACAGGTATACTTACCTAAGATCCTAACAAAGTAGGATTCTAACTTGATATAGGAAAACATACTTGGATTATCAAGCTTGGTTATGTCTTAACATACCCAAACAATATCTTCTTTATTCTCTTCAATGATTTAGAGACCTTGTGCTAAAACCTGCATATCTCATAGGTTAAGCATAGTAGAACAAGGCCATACATACCTTGCAAGTAGAGCTTCTATGTGATCAAAGATTATGGATGAGTCTTTTGTCTTCATGTCATCTTGATTTGTCTTTCTTGATGTACCTGTATCTTGTTAGCAGACAACATCATCCTCATACAACACCACAGGTGCATTAGTACAATCATATAACCCTAATCAATGAATGTCTTCCATCATTCACATGCATTCATACTTCTAAGATTAATCAAGATTGTACTAACCTCAATAATATGAAGACAAACATATCATAAACTTAATCATGAACATATTTCAACACATACCTGTATCTCCTTAAGTCATACTTGTCAATATTTCTTGTAGTCTTCTTATGTAAGGCCTTAGCCTCATTTCCCTCTGGAACTGGAACTTTTTCACTTATGCAGGTGTCCAATTCAATCTCTTCTACGATTAACCCAATCCACTTTGATTTGCTGAAACTGGATCTGGAGCTAGATTAGGGTGTTTCAGAGAAACCCTAAAAATTCAAACTTTGAATTTCAAACTTCTGAATGGATGGAAAGATGTGCCATGCCGAGCTGATCAAGCTGGTATACTTCAATTTTGAAAACTACAAAATTTGACCCCTCAAAATTGCCTTTGAAACTTCTGGATTCACTAGACAGGACCCCGAACTAGGGTTTGATAAAGCCCACCCTTATTCCCAATCAAAAGGTTCGATCCAAAGCTCTCAACTTCAATTTTTCCGAAGAGCTTCCAGCCATGGTCACAGACTTAAAAAATTCCAACTTTTGCAGAAGCCCTAATTTTCCACCTTTCCGATCAAAATCCTGAACTAGGGTTTGATCAAGCCCGACCTTCTGCCCAACCAAAATATTTGATCTTGGTCCCTAAATTTTGATTTTGATGAGGAGCATTCAGACGTGGACTCCGATTCCAAAAATTCCAACTTTCTCTGAAGCCCTAAATTCCCGCAGCAATGATAAGCCAAGAATGAAGGTGCTCAGAATCCAATTCCGTTCTGACAGAAATATGCACCTGATTGTTTCTGGTGCATCTCTGAAATTACAAATCCACAGGGTCTGAAACTTCTTCCTTTGGTAGCCTGACCTGTCATATTTCCAACCCCATAGGTCTGACCTCAATTGGATTTTTCGAGAGAGAGTTATGCCAAGTGTCGCAACGTGACCTGTTTATGGGATAAAACATGAGAGCAAACTTGTACGGCGTGCCACGTGTCACTGGTTCAACTTCGGCTGCTGAAAAAATTACCTGAGAAAATACAGTCTGTGCTCTACCTGTCACTTTTTACAGAATTTCATTTGGAGATTCCTAGCCCAAGTTGTGACCTTTTTTCCTAGGTCACCTGTTTAAGACTGAGATCTGGAAGAGGCAGAAACCCTAACTTGTACTGATCATAACTCACAAAGTACAAATAATTAGAGGCTTTCCTTTGGACACAAGGTACAGGGGGATGTTATATACAACCTGTAAAGGTTTCAGATCCTGAACCTTCGCAAAAATGGATTTATAGTGAAAGTTCCACGATGACTGGTTTTTGCTATATAAAACCCTAACCTTCAAATTGTCGCAAGTGAAGCAAGTGTCGTAAGTGCCATACATTGCCTTCCTTCATGCTAGCTCCGATACCATATTAAGATTCAGTATGCTAAGACAAAAAATATCAGCATTACATTCCATTTCACAACAATAGCATATACAGGATCACTGAAAGAACAACAAGCACAACATAAACACAAGAGACACAGATTTATCCTGGGAAACCCTCATTGGGCAAAAAACCCAGCAAAGATTCCTCAATATAGATGACCAACAAATACAAAGATGTAAAACATAGACATGAGCTCCTTCTGCTCCATAATTGATCTCTCCCTCACCTATGCGCCAATCACAAGTGAGTGTAATGTGTGTTAAATGAGGAACACACCTCCTCTATTTATAGATAACTTCGACTTGACTTTTACACAAACTAGGTCGACCCCAACTTAACCAATTTACGTAATGTTGACTGGGCCGACCCCTCTAGGGTGGTCTAATAACCCTTTAACCCACATAACACATACAGGGCCGACCCCCACTAGGGAAGTCTAATAACCCAAATTACCACATTATCCACGGAGGAATAAAACATCTCCGAATATACAAAAAGGTCTTCACGGAGGAATGAAACATCTCCGGAATAATAAAGTACAAATATAATATTCTTAGAAGTTACAATATTTCAACAATAAAAGGATTTGAAAGGACGTCTATCCGGTGGTAGTTTATCCCTTTTTTGGACCGTTTAGACTAGTTACGAAAAATGAATACTCCAGTCAATCATGATTAGAAGAGTTCTCTCTCACATTGTTCTATCCTTTTTCGGGTGAGGAGACTAAATTTTATGAAAAAGAACAATTAGGAGTCTTCTTTAGATTATTTCATACTCTCTAAACATGAGAAATCGTCAAGTTTCCCTTCTTTGGACTCGTAAAATCAAACATCGAAGGACCCTTTTGGGACCGAACCCCTCCTTTTTCATGTTCGTAAAACATATGAGATCGGACTCATCCAAAGGATGAGCTATACTGAGCATTTGTTATCCTCCTCAAGCTTGTTAAAAAACAAAGAGGTACTCATCAAGCATGATGGGGGTTGGGGATAAATAAGCCGAGTTTGTGTTAGAAAGCTTTATGGCAGCTTATTTTCGTCCTTGAACATGGCATGTGTTTGCATCTCGTCATACAGTTGGGTAATCTGCTTGTCTACGAGTCATGCCAATTCGATGAGTCCTCTCGCTCCTTCAAGTCATCTGAATAATGTCTTAGTCATTGTCGCATTATGTCTTGGTCTTTGCCTCGTTGAGTCAATGCTTCCAAGTCACTGGTTGTTGTGTCATTCAATGTTCAAGGGAAGTATTTACCTAAGTTAGCCTCTGCAATATTGTCAGCCTTTACATCCTTGTGTTATTCCGTGCTCATTTTGATCCGCCATATTACATTACTTTCCTGTCGGTTTCGTGTCGATGATGTGGGATTCATCATGGCCCTCCTTCGACGATTCTATTCCTGTCGACATCAACAAATCATCCAAGAATTAGACATAGAAACCAACCCTTGGTACCTTGGTACCTGCATGCCTCAATGGCAGGTTTCCTCATATTTGACAATGGGCTTTCATCATTGGCCTCTAATCAAATGATTCCACGAATGTTCGACGTCAACTCATCCATTCACATTCGTCGATATGTACTATGCTACCTTGGGAATCATTATCATCGTCGATGATTTCCCTCGCACTTGTTAACGCTTTACATCATTGACCGATAATCAAGTGGTTTCTACCATGTTCAACTTCAACACCTTGTAATCACATGGTTAGATTCGTATCAATTTGGGATCGAGTAGAAGACCCTGGGGATTCTTATTATGTTTTTACCCAAGTTGCGATGGAGATTTTTTTATCAGGTTCCCACATGGACATCATGTTGGTTACCTCATTGATGTATTGTCACACATATCCACTTTTGTATTGGTCGTGGTTGTGTTGTTATCTTATCATGGAGCTACGCTTGTATTCTAGTAGCCATGATTTGTCTTCAGTCATTATTGGGTATAGATCCACAATGTATGTCGGTGGCCGTATCCTGAGTCAGTATTATCATGGATCTGCAATGCATTGGTCGACAACCATGTTTTGAGTTCATTTGTTCTAAGCATGGGTATGTCCTCCTCGAGGATGATAAGGATGTATTGAGTCACTGCAGCTGCTTTCCGACCTTCCTGCTAGTTATCCTTTAGGAATCTGCGATTTGGTAAAGTGTTTCGGCCATCAAACTCTTTTCCGACCTCACACTTTAGGGGGCATTTGTTATACCTCAAATTACCCATCTTTTAATTACCACCATGGGAACCATGAAGTTTCATAATATCCTAGGTGTGTTAGGTCCAATGTTGCATGGTGTACTTACTCCCTATCCAAGTTGGATAAGTTACCTAACCTAATGGAATTGAATGCCACCTCACCAAACCTCCTTTAGCCATGAAAAATGGAATTTTTGCGCCTTGCCTTGTGATAGGGGCATGACAATTACATCTTTTTCGCGTTATGCTTAGTTCTAGGGGTGCGAAAATCCACAGTTTTTGCGTCTTGCTCAGTTATGGGGTGCAAAAATGTTGTTGAGGGATTTTTTACATGAGTCCAGGGATCTTATCCCTCAATATTTGTATCATATTTTCGAGTATCATTATATTTTCCCTTCATGGAAAGGTGATCCTCTTTATCCTACCTAGATCCATATCTTTCTCTCATGATCCAAGTCCTTCTCCATGTTGGTTGAGGCTCTTCTTACTATATGAACATCATTACCCCTTTGATTGGAGCTAGCTATAGAGACATAGAGACTAAGTGTGAACTATAGTTGCAGAATTGCTAAGTGAGGAGGTCCTTATGTTCTCAAGATTCTCAAAGGTGGCTTATTGAAAGTGTTGGAGGAGATGCTGTCGGAATGTGCTCAGGTATAAAGTCACATTGTATCATTTTCTCTTTGGCTTTTTAATAGATAACTTGGCCTATTCTCCAAGATTGTGTATTTCATATTGGAATGTTTCAATTTGATACTTGTTCAAGTATATAGATTTGGCCTAACATGCTACCCTAGGAAAGTAGATTGTCGCTCTTCCTTTTTCTACAAGTTCACTTACTTGGATAATCAAGCAAGGAGATGGAGCAACAAACAACAGTGAGGACAACCATCTTGGTTGAGGTAAGACATCTACCTTCTTCCACTTTCCTCCTATGTTTGCTTGCATATGTGTGCTATATCTAGGAGATATAGTCACCAATTGTTTCTTTCTGTCTTGGATTAGGTTTTAGGGAGCCTTATTATTGTCCATGAGATTTTTGTCTTATTCGTAGGAAGAAAATTCTACCACAAAAATTGGCGACTACGTTGGGGAATGCTTCCCTTGTTTTTGTTTAACCTTTGAGTTTGGATTTTTTCTCCTTAAGAGTAGTTGGATTTTGTTGTTTTCCTGCTCTATCTTTCACTGACAAACTATGTGAGTCCCAGACTTGATCTAGCATTGGATTTAGGCCCCAACCATTTCAAACTTTTGCTCCCATAATATTTTCGCACCCCTCCTTCATCCTACAGAGCTAAAATGTCCATTTTTTCGCGCCCCTGTAGTGTATTGAAGTGCGAAAATTCCTAATTGTCGCTCTGTACTGGTCACCCAGGGAGAGAAAATTCCCTGTTATGTGAAGAAATTGAGTTGGTTTGCTTGGTTCCTATTTAACTCTTGCTGTCAGTCACTTATTGTCACCTTCTGTTGTTGGATTGTGTGTGTGATCCATCATTGTTATTATTTGGATGGTAAATGCTCTCTAGAAAACTTTTGAGACTTCCTTTGAGTACATGTTTTGTGTGCATTTTTGGGGAATTTTTGCGTTATATTTGATTGAAATAACATCAAATTTGAAAAAAAAAATCCCCCTCATGGTTGGGGCCATGAATCGTATATCCTACAGTCCCTTTTGACTCATATTAATATTTTTTCAACCTTTTGGGATCTTTTGTGTGGTTTGGATTACTTTGATTGGATTTGAAAAACTTGGGACATCCTTGTGTTTCTAAGTCATCTTTCTTGGGTTTTACATTTTGTTTCCTTCACATTTTGAGCTATCTATTGATGATTGGAAAGGATTGATTCTTTGTTTCCATTTTAGTTCAAAGGGAATCTTCATTTGGTCTCTCTTTTGCTAGATTCACAAGTTTGAAAAATAGAAAATACTCTTCTTGCATTATTGTGATCATTTGATATTTTTGGTCTTGTATTCATAGGAAGAGAAAAAGGTTATTTCAAATTTGTGTGCATTTGAGTTGCAAAAAGTTAGTGAGTGTTTTTCTTTGTGTTACATTTGGCTGGAAACATCTATAACATCTTTCTTTCCCATAGCTTAGATTGGTTCCTTTTTCATTTCTTGAAAAGATAGGAAACAAATTAGAGTTCTTGCATTTGGTGTTCGTAGAAATATTCTTTTGTCACTTTAGGATAGTTTTGGGTGCATGATTTTGAATTTTTGGCTTATTTCTATCATTTTTTAAAAGATATAAAATTGTCTTTGCATAGTGCATTTGGAAAAGAAAATCCCTCTCTCTCCTTCTTAAATAGGACTTCATCGAAAATAAGACTTGCATACTCATTCATTGCTTGGTTTTAAGTCGAGTAATCACTTCATTGTCCACTTAACCGCATAAGATAAATGTTGGAGTAGTAGTTGCGTGAGGTATTGTTATCACATATATAGTAGCCGGGCTACCATACATTATTTTTCTGATTCCAGTACACTATTCATCCAGTTCCCTTACATTGAGATGCTGAGATGAGCATCTATATTGGATCACTATCAGATTTTGGACAGCAGTATGTATTCCCCATGCCATGACTAAGTCTCGGGACACTCAGAGAGATGACCGATGTAGCCATTATACCAGTTGTACAGAGCAGTCAGTAGTGCCCAGAGTTACAGCAGCAGTTTCAGAGGACATATGATGGTACAGGTGATGAGCATTCAGGTATATGACTCAGTAGGTATATCATTGTGTTATGGTTATATTGCTTTTATCCTTATTCTTATAGCATGTTTTAGCACTTAGTGTCATGATCTGGCGATCATATAGATATGTGGACCTGGTTGATCTTATTATATATATTATATTGTCCCTACTCAGACTTAGAAGTTCACTATTCATACTCATTGGTTTTACCCTCCTTAGGGAGAATAGAGGCGATCATTCCACCATACCTTGGCTTGCTAGTGTTGGCTCCATTATTCATTGTCTTCATCCATCCATTGCCTACCTTTTAGTTTATCACCCTAACTTACTACTTGACTAGTGGCATGGAGGACTTTCCTCCACTGTAGCCTCTGTATTGGATGAGCTTCCCTATTTATTGTGTCTCGGCTATGAGTTGGTGACAAAACTTACCTGTGGTGAGTTGGAGTTCCTTGGAATTCCCCCTAGTCACTAAAGTTGTGTTGGCTAAACCTGAAACTTTTAGTGCTGCCATGAATACAAAATCTGGAAAATGAAATGCTATATCTTGTATGAAAAGCCCATTCATGCAATGTGTTTCTAAACACACATGAATGAAAGGCATGCCAAATGAAAGTGGCCATGAAAATAAAATGTTATATCTTTTGGAAATGTAAATACCTAGGTAAACAAGCTGTCCATGACACACCTAGAAGTGCTCAAGTAAACAAGTGCCTTAAAAACACACCTACAGCAGGAAGCCTAAAATAAATGTAAATCTATGCAATGTGTTTATAAACACACATAGACCAAGGCTATGGAAACTTTAGGCCCAAAAATCAATGGAACTTAAATGCTATATCAAAACAATTGCTGGCCTTATTTGTATTATGGATTGTGCGCATCTGTTAAAGGTGAATAAACCCTCTTTGAACAACTCATCCATTTGTGAGACACCGCCATTCCCTGTGTTGTTGCTCATTCAGTATATACTATGGTGTGTATTCCCTTTCCCTTTGCCAAAGTGTCACAAAGTTAAGTCAGTCAAGTCATCCCTTAGCCTAGCCAGTTATTTTAGCCTTCACCCTTCACTAGCAAATTGATCACAGCTATGAAGTGAGTATGATCTTGAAAGTCTAGTCTGAGTAATAATAATAATTAATGACATTATATATTTGGATTTAGATCGCCAGTAATGATTACTTTGTGCTATAATTGTTATTTGAATAAGTTGTAGAGCATGCATTAACCTTGGACACTTTGCAGCAGCTTCTGATGATGGTCTGAGTTATATTGAGTCATGTTGACTTGGTTAGGCCTAATTTGACCAAGGTCAACCATAGGACATGAGATGGTTAGACCTTATGATGATATGGACAGATGATATATGGTCTATATACATGTACATGATGATTCTATGCAACAGCTACAGGGTTATGATAATGATTCATGGTTTACAGCAGTGTTTGATCATTTACAGATTATTATTATTTACCCTGTTCCGGTATATTGGATATATATTTTGATCATGCAGAGACTGATATGGTGTATGAGTACACATCTTGGATGGATTTGGACCTTCTGAGTCCAATGAGACAGTTTGTTTTCAGTCCCGGGCACTTACAGTGATGATTGAACCTCAGTAGGCTATCCCAGTGCAGTTTTGGTCTGTTGGAGGCCCTGTCAGAGCAGATGTGATTTTTATCTGGTTGACCTAGGGCGCTGTGCTTGGAGGGGGTGGTCTAGCCACTTGTTTTTACCACATTACCCCCCTCCCGGACACACTGGTGCCCTCACCTTGACAGCGCAGGCACTCCAGGAGGCAGTTTGGGGCAGTTTCACACTTCCCGAGGCATTTCAGGATTGGTATAAATGGCTATTGAGGAAATCGATTTGGGCTAATAAGGCAATGTTATGGCATGGGATGATCAGTGATGATAGATCGGGGTCTTCCACACCTCCTCCAGCAGTTTCAGCTTCATCGGGGCCCGCATCCATCACCTATGGCACTTTCTGAGGATTTCTGAGGTCTTTTGAGGCCTACGATTTGACCATGGAGGCACAATTTGGTACATTGATGATTATTTTATGATTATTGTGCTATGGGGATTGACCAAGGAGGGATAAAATTACCCCTTGGACCCACCATAAGCCCCCTATTGTATTTTGTCATCATGATTTGGTGGGATTCCCCTCTTCTAGGGCGATTTTGTCCACTCATATTATATTTTATTAGTGATCCATGTATTTTATTGTTGAGCTCATCTCAACCATTGATTAGACATTTGTATCTTTTAATCTTAGCCACTCATTCAAAAAGTGGTTAGGATTTTGATGCCTCTCCTTCCTATTTAAAGGAGAGAGCTTCTCATTGTAAGGGGACTCGTGGCTCTGGATTATTGGAATAGAAAATTATTATTGCATCTATCTCCAGTGTTGTGGTGAATGTTTTTGGTGTTCGTTCCTTGGTTCTTCCTTTGCACTGAGTTATTGGAGATATTGTTTGCCATATCTTTTGTACCACGTTTTTTGCATCTACAGGTGGAGGCCGATTTGCTTTGAGGAGGAAGTATTGGTAGGGGAAGACTCTCCCTACTTCTTCTTTGGATCTCTTTGTTGGTAACAGGGAGTATTACTGTCCCGGGACCTTCTATTCTATGTTATCATTGCATTTTACTTGTATTTCCTCCATACTTGACCTCTCTGATTGAAATCGATTTTCCTTGGATTGACAGGTAGAGGAGGGCGCACTTGTGGGCCAGGGCATCAATTTGGCAAGCAAAATCAACAATCTCTCATTTGATCTCTACAGGAATCTTCCTCAACATCAAGGCATCTCATTCACATCACTCAGTTATGATCTCAAGGTAATTTCTTTCCATGATCTATCCACTTGTCTAAAATATTTAAAACCCTAATTAATCAAAACCCCCATTTTTACATTTTTTCAGATCTACTAAGATCTAGTGGCTTTTTGGGTAAGATATTTAAAACCCACCTCTATAGTATCCACGGCATCCCGGATCTATAATTTGGTGAGGATTGGACTCCATTTGACCCTCTTCCCAAGGCATTTAGCCTTCTCCAAGCAAGGGCGCACTTCCTAGTTTGGGTGGGTTGACCTAGATCTAGTACGTGGGTAGTTGAGATTCCACTTGATTTGTGATCTACACATCCAATAACCTACCCCCAGATCGTCACTTTTTTGATTTCTACCTTGTGGGCCCTATTCCACATTTTAAGGGATTTAATCCCCATTTTGGACCACTTGGTATCTTCAAACTCAGATCTAGTAAGATCTAACCGTCGGATTGCCGTGAAATTATAGATCCATACTCCTACTTGACTAACCTACCTGGATCTAAAGTTTGGATGTCATCGGACATGTCTTGACCCCACTTACCCCACTTTTAGGCCTCCTTGGGCAAAGTCGCACCACCTTGGAGAAGGGAGTTTGTCCACTTCTAGGACTTGGGTACTTGAGATTTTTATGAATTTGGAACGGGAATAATTCAAAACCTAGGTCTAGTAGGTCACTTTGTCAAATCTTGCCTTGGGGATAGCATTCCTTGTTTTAAGGGATTGTGGTCCACTTAGGTCAAACCTAGATCTAGACCTATTCATCCATCAAGACCTTAATTACCCACTTGTCCCATGCAATAGGAGTCTTTAACCACAAGTTAACCTTACTTTGACTCCATTATCCCAATTCCCAAGGCACTGGTCTCTCTCCAAGTCAATTCAACTTTCCTAGATTGTTGGATTAACTTGTGGTTTGACCTTAGTGTGGTGAACTAAACCCTTTGATGTCATCATGTATCATGATCAAGCTTGTCACTTGTACTAGTTAGCCCCAATTCAACCCCTAAACTACCCTACATTGGACACGGTTCCCAAGGTAGTGGATTTTCTCACATTGAACTAGTACCCTAATCCTGCATCTCATATCAAATATTATAAGTCACTCTCACATCAACAATGAACCAAAGCTATACTCCTTGAACCCCTCACTTGTCTTGTGACTTCATCCTAAGGTCTAGGATAAACCATACACCTTACTTCACTTAGAATTAACTTGATTTGGTGTCTTGGTTTTGATCTCTCCTGTCGGGAGTAGATCGGGTCTCCCCCTTTGTTGTCTGGGCTAGACAACATAAAGTGAAGGTTGCCTCGACTGGCATGACAACCAATCTATTAGAGGTCGAGGTGATCGTGGTTGCACCTTTGAGTTGCCCTTCCCTATTGCCATCCATGAGTAGATACAGCCATAGGGGTAACTACATCTTAGGTGATAACAAGTATCACCTCATAGGTTGACCCAAGAAAGAATAAAATTATAATACCTTCCTTGTTGAGAGGGAGTGTTGTAAATAGTGCAACTTCAGAAGCTATTCTTATTATATTATTGGTGTACCTCCTATGGGAGAAGATATTGAGGTATTTGATCGTGTAAACCCTTGAAAGAATCAATGTAAACCTTGGGATGAAAACACACAAAGAAAAGTATCTTCAAATGTTATTTTATCTTCCCCCAAGACAAGTCGGCCCTGTCAATTAGACAAGTCGTCCCAGTGGGTAAACTGCCCCAAAACAATGGGCAGTTTGCACTAGACAATGGGCAGAACTGCCCCAACTAAGTCGACCCAGTTAGGGAAAGTAAGGTCGGACCAATAAGGGAAAACGTCACTTTTGATGTGCATAAATAGAGAGGTCGAACTTCTCATTCGGACATCCACTCAAGCAAGTTCACACTAGCGAGAAAGAAGTTCGCATCTGCAGCTAGAGAAGTGATTTTTGGGGTTCTTCACTATTGGAGAAGTTTCTCTATTATTTTTCTTGGGTTTGCGCTAGTATTATCTGGATGTACATCGTTCTCTATTGGAAGGTGTGAGCTCAGGGGAGACAAATAGCTTTATCTATGGTAGGGAGATGATTGTTCTTATCATTATGGTTAAACGAGCTCCACACTCATTTTGTTCCTATGCTTTGCCATTCTTTTAGTGATCCTGGTTATGCTGCTATAAAATCTAACATGGTATCATAGAGTGCTAAAAGAAGCCATTGTCGGAAACTAGGGTTTCATATTTCAGAGCCTTCCCTTATCAATTTGGCTTGAAGACAGCATTGGGAATTTCTCCCTAGGGAAGGCACATCTTTTGGTGGAGGAAAATTTCAGTTTTGAGAATTTTCAATTTTGACCTAATTTTGCAGCTGTTGCAATTTCTACAGAAATTAGGGTTTCAAGTTTCTAACCCTATTGTCCATAGATTTGGTTGGATTTTACCTCTCCTCAAATCGCCTTGGTAGGGCGCAACTATCTATGGAAGCATATTTCAAATCTGAAATTTTTCATTTTTGACCTATTCTCTAACGGAATCAAGAAACTAGGGTTTCTAGTTTTGAGCAGTTATGCCCATAGATCTGAGAGAAAAGAAGGGGTATTCAACTCGCCTTGATAAGGCGAATCTCCCTATAGAATCAGTTTTCTAAGAATCCCAACTTCAAAATTGACCTAGCTCCTGTTAGGGTTTCTAATCCAATTGTAGTCAAGATGATTGGGATGAAGATTGAGGATAGGTTGGATGGGCCTTCCAACTTCAGCTCTTGGAAATCTAGAGTTCTTATCATTCTTGAAGAAAGTGAGCTATTAAAGGTTGTAATTGAGAAGCTTCCAAGATCAACCAAAGAAGAAAGATATCTCTCATATTCAATGCTTCAAATGCAATAAGTATGGCCACTATGCCATATATTGTCGAAGTTTAAACAAAAGGAAGCATGAAGCATCAACTGTTGATGTTGATGAAGACACTCCTCACAAGAAGTCAAGGAATGCTGATCATACAGATTTCTTCTTCTAGTGCTCCCCATGTTGAGGTGATGATATGAAGATCTAGACTACGATGATCTCCTAGCAAGAAAATGAAGAACAAAGATCTCTCATGGTTCCCACAAGGAGGCAGTGGGATCCCACCCACAAAAACAGTAAAAGATAAGTATTTGGATTTATTGCTCACATAGATCTATTTTGTCTTATATGTTTTCATAAAAAATTGTATGCAGATCTATTAGGAAGTTTGTTGAGCATTTGATATTGTCCACTTATTGATGTACTGCAGGCTCTTGTTGTATTTGTTATGCATATGAGTTTCACAACATTCCATGAACACCTAATGGAACTAGTTTAGATGATATATCCTTCTTACATGCCTAGCTTTGTACACACTCTTGATGGCATGTTCTAGTGGAGATATCAAACATCTAGTTAGTTACCATATGTTTTTGGGAGACATGTTTATGATTGTTGTACTGAAGCATTAGCCAAGATGCCTAGTGTAAACTATTTCCATTGCATAGAAATAGAATTGTATAAATTTAATTATGCAATGTCACTAATCATCTGACGGGATTTGACTTGTAGGGAAAAGACCATATGATATGGCCTACAAGAGAAGGATGATGAGATTTGTTCCAATGAACAAGTGATGGACACATGAATCTCGTTGATGTTCATATTAATCAAAAGAGGGAAGCTTCTAGGAGCATGACTCTCAGCCTAGAAGGATGACATGTAGACAAAGTAGTAGATGGAAGTCATGCAAACAAATGAGGACCTAACACATCTAGCTATATTTGATACATAACTCATAGGCCCAGAAGATATGATCTGAAGATCAAGGATGAGGAGCTGATAGATCATAAGGAGATGAGATCATCTCCCCCTCCAGCAGTTCGGAGGGAGTTAGCTCTTGAATTGAGGATCTTGGCCTATTGATGATGTGTCTATCTTCCTAGGATAAGGAAGATCATAGTTGAGATCCTGAGCAGATCCAGCATAGCGTTGCTGATAGATTCATACTGACAGTTGAGAGGATCCTTGATGTACTTGGTCATCATTAGGATAAAGGATGGATAGCTCCAGAGAGGGAGCATGATGCTTAGATACAGAGGAAGTAGGACACTCTAGCATAGAGGGAGTTGATTATGATGATAAATTTTCTCATATGGCTCGATATACTTCCAATAAGCCGATTATTGCTATTGCTTCAGCTATGGGATGGAAGCTGCATCAGATGGATGTCAAGACCGCCTTCCTCAATGGTGTTATCGAGGAAGAAGTATATATTGCACAACCAGAAGGGTTTGTTGTCCATGGAAAGGAGTCCCACATATGCAGGCTGAAAAAGGCCCTATATGGACTCAAGCAAGCACCACGTGCTTGGTATGGACGGATAGACGGATGCTTGGTGAGCTTGGGATTCACCAAGAGTGATGCAGACCCTAACCTTTACTACAAGGTTGCAGATGATGAGCCACTGATTTTGGTACTCTATGTTGATGATCTGTTTCTCATTGGGAATGATAAACTTATTGTATGGTGTAAGAAGAAGCTTGCCTCTAAGTTTGAAATGAAATATCTCAGAATGATGCATTACTTCTTGGGATTAGAACTATGGCAGAGGCAGAAGGAGATTTTCTTGAGTCAAGGAAAATACACCATTGATATTCTAAAGAGATTCAGAATGTTGGACTCCAAGTCCATGGCCACTTCGTAGGATGCAAATATGAAGAAGCCGAGGGACATTGCTTCAGATTCAAATTTGATTGATCCCACTATGTATCGCCAACTGATTGGATATTTGATGTATCTAACAAACACTAGACCATATATATGCTTTACTATGAATGCTCTCAGCCAGTTCATGTGCAAGCCAAGACATATTCACTGGGTTGTTTTAAAACATGTGCGGAGGTACTTGCGTGACACTGTCGGATATGGCCTGAGATATGCTTCAGAATGTGACTTGATATTGCAGGGATTTTCAGACTCAGATTGGGTCGGATGTGTTGTAGATAGGAAGAGAACCTTCGGGTGTTGCTTCAACTTGGGTTCTGCTGTGATTTCCTGGTGCAATAGGAGGCATACCTCAATATCACTTAGCACTGCAAGCGTCGAGTATATGGTTGTTAGTATAGCAGCTCGAGAAGCTGTGTGGCTTCAAAAACTCCTTGTGGGATTGTTTGGCCAGATTCCAGAGTCAACTGCGATTCACTGTGATAACCAGGGTTGTGTGTATATGCCAGTGAATCTTGTATTCCACGACAAGTCGAAGCATATAGAGATTTGATATCACTACATTTGTGATATGGTGTAGAAAGGTGCGGTCAAGTTACAATATGTTCGGAAAGATGACCAGACTGCAGATGTTCTTACTAAGCCTCTTCTTAGGATAAAGTTTGAATACTTTCATGGAAGGCTTGGAGTGGAAGAGAACATGTCCCTCCTTGAGAGGGAAAGATGATATAGAGACAAACATTTACCTTGCTTCTACATAGGTACCTCTTCTCATCCAGGTTCTCATCCAGGCATGGGAGTATCCTATCGTCAATAGAGACAAACATGTAGTAGAAGGTCGTGTGAAGCTTATGGGAGATCTCTTGGACATCCAGATAGGATGGAGAGGCCACTACATTCTCCGGATCACTCTAGGATAGAGCGAGGATATCCCTTGGACATCCAGATAGGATGGAGAGGCCACTGCATTCTCCAGATCACTCTAGGATAGAGTGAGGAGATGTCTCGGACATCCTAATAGGATGGAGAGGCCACTACATTTTCTGGATCACTCTAGGACAGAGTGAGGATATCTCTTGGATATCCTAATAGGATGGAGAGGAAATGCGCACACTTCCGGACACTCAGTAGAGTGGGGAGATCTCTTGGACATCATAGGACATGATGGAGATATTTAGTGCATTCTCCAAATCACTCTGACAAGAGTTCGGAGATCTCTCAGACATCCTGGGATGAGATGGAGAGGCTGGTGCACACTGGCGCACATTGGTACTCTTGACTCACTCAAGGACTGGTTGAGTTGGTGCATGTTCCCCGAAGGACTGGGTTGAGCTGAGGCACGTTGTCCTTGTGCATATTCCCCGAAGGATTGGGTTGAGCTGAGGCACATTGTATTGATTCCCGATGGATTGGGATAAGATGATGCTTGTTGGACTCTCTGATATACTATGTAGAGTTGTTGAGATGATACATGAAGGAATCTCTGGTGGACTATGTAGACTCGTGGAGCTAGTGCATGTTCTCTGATGGACTGGATCGAGCTAATGCACGAAGATTGATTTGTTGACACTTCTCGACGGAATGAGATTATGTTGGAAAACCTTCCTTATGATATAGAGAGGTTAGAGATAACCGTGATGTATGTATGATATCCAGATACTGGTGATGCCTCCCTAGCCAAGAGGGAGTGTTCGAGTAGTAGCTGCATGAGGCATCACCTTATAGGTCGACCCAAGAAAGAATAAAATTAGAATACCTTCCTTGTTGAGAGGGAGTGTTGGAAATAGTGCAACTTTAGAAGCTATTCTTATTATATTATTGTTTCACCTCCTACGAGAGAAGATATTGATGTATTTGATTGTGAAAAACCCTTGAAAGAATCAATGTAAACCTTGGGGTGAAAAAACACAAAGAAAAGTATCTTCAAATGTTATTTTATCTTCCCCCAAGACAAGTCGACCCTGTTAGTTAGACAGGTCAACCCAGTGGGTAAACTACCCCAAAACAGTGGGCAGTTTTCCCTAGAAAATGGGTAGAACTGCTCCAGCTAGGTCAGCGCAGTTAGGGCAAGTCAGGTCATCCCAGTAAGGGGAAAAGTCACTTTTGATGTGTATAAATAGAGAGGTCGAACTTCTCATTTGGACATTCACTCAAGCAAGTTCGCACTAGTGAGAGAGAAGTTCGCATCTGCAGCTAGAGAAGTGATTTTTGGGGTTCTTCGCTATTGGAGAATTTTCTCTATTATTTTTCTTAGGTTTGAGCTACTACTATCTGGATATACATCGTTTTCTATTCGAAGGTGTGAGCTCAGGGGAGACAAATAGCTTTGTCTATGGTTGGGAGATGATTGTTCTTATAATCATGGTTAAACGAGCTCCACACTCATTTTGTTTCCATGTTTTTCCATTCTTTTAGTGATCCTAGTTATGTTGCTATAAAATATAACAATAAAATCAATCGCCAGTTAAGGTAAAATATTTTAGCAACTATGTGTAGTAGGCTAAAGACGTGTTCCGACGTCGTTAAGTGTAGGATCTGTCGTTATTTGTCAACGCTACAATCTGGGGATTGTGCAGTTCTTCCACATACTTAGAGTATATTGGAAGCCCCCTTTCGAATGGTTGTGCATCAGACCACACTACTACGGATTTGAGCTCCCACGTACCTTGTGTATATCGGGAGATCCCTATAGAATTGTAGAACCATCCGAGTAAACCTTATGGTCATCTTGTTGTCACAATACACAGAGAACAACACTCAGTGAGATTACTATGCATGTACTATCAAGTAGTCAGGTTATACGGCCAAGGGTACGGTCCCAATCTCCCTTTGCTAGTGCTTTGAAAAATTGGGCCGGGTATAACTGTTGGACCATACAGTATATCGCGAGTTGTAACAGCTTGACACACCTGTGAGGATTCGGCTTTTACATCCGTCCTCTTCACAAGTTTTCCTGTTGCATTTAGTTTGAGTAGCATTTGTTGCATATGATATTTAGAAGGCCTTAGAGAGTTTCGATATGGAAACCTCTTCTAGGACTACCAATCAAGAAACCCCTTTTCAAGGGTACCTTTTGTTTTTCCTTCAGTTGGAGATATTGGTCATCCCTTTATTGCCACTTTAAATCTTTTTGGATTAACCATAGGATTACCGATATGGTTATTCAATCTGGTGATTCCGGCTGTACCCAATGTTTCAAATGTTAACTCTCCACCACGAGAGTATCAATCCCAAACTGATCCTACCCCTTCTTCATCGGATGCATCTTCTTCTATTTCTTCTTCCTCGCCTGATAAAAGCAGTGGTGCTAGTAATTAGGAAGATAAGAAGAAGAAGAAGGATAAGAAAGATACCAAGCATCAACCAACTGCCTCTGATGCCACTCATTCTATTCAAACACCTCATAGAACCAAGTTCCATTGAAAGCTTTGCAGGGGTGATCACCTTCTTAAGGATTGTCCTGGTCTTTCCAAAGTGTTAGAGGAGTGGTCTAAAGCCTCCAAACAACCTATATTATCAGCCTATGGACATCAGACTGATGATACCCCATCGACCAGTGGCTCTATGGTTAAGGGTCATAAAGGTAAATTCAAGAATCCTTGTTTGTTATGTAAGGATATGCACCTTACTTACCTTTGTATGCACATGCATGAAGCTTCGCAATTATTGGAAGACATTACTATATCCCATAAACATCTTCCAATAGGGTATCGTAAGTTGTCTCTTAACCCCTCATTGATTGATGAAGTAGTCGATCCATATCCATCCTCGGTTGATCCCATTATTTCCTCAGAGAGTGAAGAACAAGTAGTTCATCCCGCTCTTCCTTTGAGTAGTGAAGTTGAAGTGGTTGAGTCAATTTCATCTCCACTCGATCCCACTCTTTCATTGGAAATAATAAAACTGAAGTAATCACCATGACACAATCTTCCTCTCATTCTATTCTTCCAGTTGAGATTAAACCAAAAACCACTGATGTTTTCTTAGTCAGTTCATATTCTTCTAGGTAAGGGGAAATCCTTTCCATTTCAATAGGACCCCCTCCAAGTACCGTGGTCATTTCCTTTGATTGGAATAGTCTAACAAAATCTCATCTTCCTTCGGATGTTCCTTTCCAGATATCTGTAGGAGTTGTCGATAAGGAAATATTTCACACTATAGTTGATGAAGGAGATTATGTTAGTATTTTATCCTCAACTGCTTGGAAAGCTATAGTTTCTCCTCAATTTGTGCCATAACCAGATACTGGCTTTTAATAAAAGACCTATTGGATCTTTCTGGATCCTTCCTCAGTTGTCTATTACCTTCGGAGGGAAAACTGCCTGCATTGATGTTATGGTAGTCCAAGGTCCCTTGGATTTTAATTTTCTCATTGGACGAGATTATGTTTACACAATGAAACCTGTAGTGTCCTCACTCTTTTGAGTGATGTATTTTCCCCATGATGGAAGGATCGTGACCATTGATCAACTTTCCTTTGTTAAAACTAATCATCGCATGACTGTCAGTCATCAAACTTCCCTAAATGTTCCACATGTTTTAGTGGTTTCTCCCCCTTAGGGATGGGGGGCATCATGTATCCAGCCTCTAGACATCATACTGGAGTTATCCCCCTAGCTTCTTATGCTGGGGGGCACACTACCAACCTCTGTACATCATGTTGGGTAGGAACTGGTTCCAAGCAAAGTTTACCTTTGGTTTCAAGCTTGTGTAAAAATGAAACCATTCACGAGCATAGTTCCCGTTCTATGTCAAGCTCGTTGAAAAATGAAATAGGTATCCACAAGTAGTGTTCTATTCCTATGTCAAGCTCATTAAAAAATGAAACCAATCACGAGCATAGTTACCTTTTTGTGTCAAGCTTGTTAAAAAATGAAATAGGTCATTACGAGCATAGTTCCTTTTTTGTGTCAAGCTCATTAAAGAATGAAATAGATTCCTCTCCCATTGAGTCAAGTCTCCCTCAATACTTAGGAATTGAACCTTCATTTCATCTGCCTATGTCACTTGATCCTCATTCTTCCTACCCCTCTGGTGAATTTTTTCCTATTAGTATCCGGGAATTCAATTGACTGAAGAAGAAGAGTAGGCAGACGAAACGAAGCTTGGGGGGCATGTCTCCAGAATCTGGACATCATACTGGAGTTAAGCCGCTAGCTTTTGCTGATAATGCTGAGAGGGGATTTCCAACCTCCTGAAATCATGTTGGGGAAAAACCTGCTAATGGGTATCACCCTAAGTACCAACCTATGGACATCATGTTGGGAAGGAACCCATCAATGGGCCTCATTCCGAGCATAGTTTATTTTCAACTTCAAGTTTGATAAAAAATGAAACCATCATCCCGAGCATAGTTCATTTTATGTTGCAAGCTCGTAAAAAAATGAAGCAGATACCGTGAGAATTCTTTCAACCTTTCTTCGAGCTCGTTAAAAACAATAAGAGGTGTCGAGCTTACTTCTCACTTTTTTCGTTTTATGGTTAAAAACATGATACTTTTTCGTGCTCTGGTTCAAACATGAACCAAAGCATTGTTTCAACCTTTCTTCGAGCTCGTTAAAAATAATAAGAGGTGTCGAACTTACTTCTCACTTTTTCATTTTCTGGTTGAAAACATGAAAAGTGGTTTGAGCTTACTTTTTACTTTTTCGTGCTCTGGTTCAAACATGAAAATATTCTGAGTGCTTTTGATACCATAGTCGTGCTCGTTAAAATTACGTTAAAAAGGTGTGTCTATCGAGTATAGGTTTATCTCTTTATCCGGCCTTGCTAGACTATTTATGGAAAAGGAACTGTGTCAAGTTTACTTATAACCTTTGTCGTACTAAGTTATCAACCATGACAAAGTCATCTTTGGAGTGATAGTTTACCCCTTTTTTGACCTCGTAAGACTAGTTATATGAAAAAGGAACTCTATGGATTTCTCTTTTAGCCCTTTTTAGACTCCTTAAACATCAAAAGATTGCCGAGCGCACTTGTTTCTTTCACGCTCATAAAATGATTTGAAAGGATGTCTATCCGATGGTAGTTTATCCCTTTTTTAGATCGTTTAAACTAGTTACGAAAAAGGAATACTCTAGTCAATCATGATTAGAAGAGTTCTCTCTCACATTGTTTTATCCTTTCTCAAGTGAGGAGACTAAATTTTACGAAAAATAACCATTAGGAGTCTTCTTTAGATTATTTCAAACTCTCTAAACATGAAAAATCATTGAGTTTCCCTTCTTTGCACTCGTAAAATCAAACATCGAAGGACCCTTTTGGGACCGAACCCCTCCATTCTCAGGTTCATAAAACATGTGAGATTGGACTCATCCGAAGAATGAGCTATACCGAGCCTTTGTTATCCTCCTCAAGCTCGTTAAAAAACAAATAGGTACTCATCAAGCATGATGGGGGTTGGTGATAAATAAGCGGAGTTTGTGTTAGAAATATTTATGACAGCTTATTGTCGTCCTTGAACATGGCACTTGTTTGTGTCTCGTCATACTGTTGGGTAATCTGCTTGTCTCTAAGTCATGGCAATTCCATGAGTCATCCCGCTCCTTCAAGTCATCTGAAGAATGTCTCAGTCATTGTCACATTAAGTCTTGGTCTTTTCCTCCTTGATTCAATGCTTCCAAGTCACTAGTCGTCATGTCATTCAATGTTCAAGGGAAGTATTTACCTAAGTTAGACTCTGTAATATTGTCATCCTTTACATCCTTGTGTTAGTCCGTGCTCATTTTGATCTGCCATCTTACATTACTTTTCTGTCGGTTTTGTCTCGATGATGTGGGATTCATCATGGCCCTCCTTCGATGAGTCTTTTCTTGACGACATCAACAAATCATCTAGGAATTATACTTAGAAACCAACCTTAGGTACCTTGGTACCTGCATGCCTCAATGGCAGGTTTCCTCATATTTGAGAGTGGGCTTTCATCATTGGCCTTTGATCAAATGATTCCACGAATGTTCAATGTCATCTCATCCATTCACATTTGTCGGGATGTACTAAGATACCTTAGGAATCATTATAATCATCGGTGATTTCCCTCGCACTTGTTAACGATTTACATCATTGACCGATAATCAAGTGGTTTCTACCATGTTCAACTTCAACACCTTTTAATCACATGGTTAGATTCGTATCGATTCGAGATTGGGTAGAAGACAATGGGGATTCTTATTATGTTTTTACCCAGGTTGTGATGGAGATTTTCTTAGTAGGTTCCCACATGGAAATCATGTTGGTTACCTCATTGATATACCGTCACACAGATCCACTTTTGTATTGGTCGTGGTTGTGTTGTTTTCTTATCATGGATCTATGCTTGTATTCTAGTACCCATGATTTTTCTTCAATCATTGTTGGGTATGGATCCACAATGTATGTCGGTGGCTATAGCCTAAGTTGGTACTATCATGGATCTGCAATGTATTGGTTGGTAGCCATGTTTCGAGTTCATTTGTTTTGAGCATGGGTATGCCCGCCTCAGTGATGATAAGGATGTATCGAGTCACTGCAGCTCCTTTCCGACCTTCCTTCCAGTTATCCTTTGAGAATCTACAATTTGGTAAAGAGTTTCGGCCATCAGACTATTTTCTGACCTCACACTTTAGGGGGCATCTTTTATACCTCAAATTACACATATTTTAACTACCACCATGGGAACCATGAAGTTTCACAATCTCCTAGGTGTGCTAGGTCAAATGTTGCATGGTGTACTTACTACCTATCCAAGTTGGATAAGTTACTTGACCTAATGGAATCGAATGCCACCTCACCAAACCTCCTTTAGCCATAAAAAATGGAATTTCCACGCCTTGCCTTATGATAGGGGCACGAAAATTACATCTTTGTCGCGCTATGATTAGTTCTGGAGGCGCGAAAATCCATTGTTTTCGCGTCTTTCTCAGTTGTGGGGGTGCAAAAATGTTGTTGGGGGATTTTTGCCATGGGTCTAGGGATCTTATCCCTCGAAATTTGCATCATATTTTTGAGTATCATTCTATTTTCCCTTCATGGAAAGGTGATCCTCTTTATCCTACCTAGATCCATATCTTTCTCTCATGATCCAAGTCCTTCTCCATGTTGGTTAAGGATCTTCCTACTATATGAATACCATTACTCCTTTGATTGGAGCTAGCTAGAGAGACATAGAGACTAAGTGTGAACTATAGTTGTAGAATTTCTAAGTGGGGTGGTCCTTATGTTCTCAAGATTTTCAAAGGTGGCTTGTTGAAAGTGTTGGAGGAGATGCTACCAGAATGTGCTCAGGTATAACGTCACATTGTATCATTTTCTCTTTGTATTTCTAATAGATAAATTGGCCTATTATTCTCATATTGAGTATTTCATATTGGAATGTTTCAATTTGTTACTTGTTCAAGTATATAGATTTGGTGTAACATGCAACTAGCCTAGGAAAGTATATTGTCTCTCTTCCTTTGTCTACAGGTTCACTTACTTTGATCATCATCAATTAAGGAGCTGGAGCAACAAACAACATTAAGGACAACCATCTTGGCTGAGGTAAGACATCTACCTTCATCCACTTTCCTCCTATGTTTGCTTGCATATGTGCGCTATATGTAAGAGATATAGTCACCATTTATTTCTTTCTGTCTTGGACTAGGTTTTAGGGAGCCTTATTATTGTCCATGAGATTTTTGTCTTATCCGTATGAATAAAATTCATCCACACCTCCATCCATACACCATCGATTAGTTGTGCCAGGGACGAGACATCTACGTCAGTTAACAGTGTCACTTATCCTACGACTTCAAGCGCTTCAAAGACGAGGTACTGTGTGATGTTTCCCAACTTGAATTTTGTGATGTTCTTTTAGGACAACCCAATATGTGGAAACACCATTTTGTTTATGAGTCCATCCCCTTAGTGTCATTGTTACTTTGGAAGGCCAACTCTACAAGATACCTGAGGCGGTCCTAACTATTGTAGTTTCTTTGATCTCTGCGAAGCAATGTTAGAAGGTCATCTGTTAGAATGGGAAATTTGTCCTCTTCATGGTTCGGTGATAAGGTGGATGGAAGGTCACTGCAATCACCACTACCTCAACACAAGGTCTCTCTAAATAGTAGAAGCAAGTCAACAAGATTGTGGAAGGGTACAAGGACATCTTCGCTTCCCCTGCAGGGGTGCCTCTGCACTGCCAGACCAAACATCCAATTGATTTGATACTGGGTGATCCTTTACGCAATGGCCCAATATACAGGTGCTCTCTTCTGGAGAATGAGGAAACAAAAGCCAATTTCATGATCTCATCGAAAAGGGCCACATTCAACCAAGCTCCTCACCTTGCGGGAGTCAAATTGTGTTGGTGTAGAAAAAGGATGGGACATGGCGAATCTGTATCGATTACATAGACCTTAACAAAATCACTGTCAAGAATCAATACCCGATCCCCTGGATTGACGATCTTCTTGATCAGCTTAAGGATGCCAAGTTCTTTAGCAAGATTGATCTAAAGTTGAGCTGAAATTAGGTTCCAATTGAACAAATTGATGTATGGAAGACAACCTTCAAATCTAAAGAAGGCCTCTCTGAATTGTTGGTCATGCCTTTTGGCATGATTAATGCTTCAACGATGTTCATGAGGATGATGGATGATATCTTGCAACCGTTCACAAAATCCTTTGTGGTCGTATATCTGGATGACATCCTCATCTACAATAGAACTTGGGAAGAACGAACATCTGCAACACATTTAAAAGGTCCTGAGTACCCCGCGGCAACAAAAGATATATGCCAACTTGGAGAATTTCTCATTTGGCATATAGAGGATTCAATATTTGGGATACATCATGGATGAACATGGAGTGCATGTGGACCCAACCATGATCCAAGTCATGCACGATTGGCCAGCCTCAACAACCCCAACAAAGCTATGCAACTTATTGGGCCTTGCCAACTTCTACTCTAGGATCGTGTTGGGGTTCTCTCATATCGCTTAGCCCTTAATACAAGTGACTAAGGGTGTATATAAATCCATGTTCACTTGGTCGAGGTCGCAACAAAAATAATTTGAGGATATGAAACACCATCTTTGCTCAGTGCTAGTCCTCACTCTATCATTCCTGCAACAACCATTTGAGATTGAGATAAATGCCTCAAACTATGCTATCGGTGCAGTCCTCACTTAGTAGGGACATCCGATGGCCTATCATAGTGAGACACTATCTAATATTGTTCATATATATCCCACCTATGACAAGGAGATGTACTCCATTGTGCATGCATGCCAACAGTGGAAGCATTGTATTCTAAAAAAGGAAACTATCATCCACACTGATCACAAGCCACTACAATTCATGCACACATAGGGAAAGTTGCAGAATGATTGCCATCAAAAGTGGTCCACGTACTTGCAACAATTTCAATTGAACATTAAGTGCAAGAAGGTAGCACGAACTGTGTTGCAGACGGCCTCAACCGACCCACGATCGTGGCACTAACCATGGTTCTCAACTCCTATGGCCACAATACATCTAGGTGGCCGCAATTATACAACAATGACCCTAACTTCGCTTCTACATATCAGACATTGGGCGCATGTAAACAAGTTCCATACTTTCACCTCCAGGATGCACTTTTGTGCTATTTTGGGCCATCTTTGTGTTCCATCAAGCGAGCGTGCAAAGCTAATTTTGGAGGCACACTACGGTTGGGTGGTCGAACACTTCGGCATGGAGAAGATAGTAGCAATGCTTCAAAAGTATTTCTAATGGAAAAAAACTACTGCAGGATGTCGGTAGGTATATCCAATGGTGCACTTCCCGTGCCATCACTAAACTTGCCATTAAGAAGCAAGGGTTGTACACTCCTCTGCCTATATTAGACAAGCCTTGGGAGTTAGTCTCAATGGATTACATGTCAGGATTTCCCTCCACCAAGCATGGTCACAACTGTGTTTTTTTGGTTGTCAATCAGTTCTCTAAGATGGTCATTCTAGCAACATGTACAAAGGGTATCACAACCAAAGCCACTGCTAAGCTCTTCTTTGAGCGTGTTTGGGTTCATTTCGGGTTGCCATGGACCAATGTTTTAGATCAGAACAATAGGTTCCTCAACACCTTCTAGTCCTCCTTATGGTCTCTAATGGACACCAAGCTGACCAAATCGACTGCCTTCTACCCCCAAAAGATGGGTAGACATAAGTGGTCAACATGATGATTGTGCATATAATGGGCATGTAAAAATCCAAATATCCACACACATGAGATGAGAGCATTCCATATGTTTAGCATAGTTACAACAGAGCCCTCCACAACTCTATTGGATGCATCCCCTTTCAGGTGTGATTGGGGTTCTAGCCATTGCCCGCCATTGTTGTAGTTATACCCATTACATCGACATAGGGCGAGTCCTCCCATGCTGAGGCTGAGGCAAATAAAGCAACTAAATACATTGAACAAATCTGACACATCTAACAACAGGTTCATGATATCATGGAGAAAGCCAATACCAAGTACAAACAATGACATGACCAAACATTAGTTTCAAGTTGGGGATAAGGTGTGGTTGTGTTTGTAGAAGGAGCGCCTCTCATGTCCCCACAGAAATATCAAGCCACTCTGATATGGCCTTATACCATCACGAAGGCTATGGGTGAGAATGCTTTTGAATTAAATATTCGCCCTTTCCTTGGCTTGCACCGAGTATTTAATGTGGAATTGCTTCAACCATATTTTCCACCTCTCTTGGACACCTCAGAGGTGGCTAATCATTTGGCCCATACATAACTCAATCTGGATTGCCTTGAACAAGATACAATGGATTGGATGATGGACACACAGATGAAGGGCACTCGCCAACAGAACATTCAACTCTATCGAATCGTCAAAGTAGGGCGACTTCTTCACCAAGGCAAGTGGCTCACTAGAAGTCAAATTCAACAGAAGTTTCCCCATCTAATGAAGGATCTTGACTCAATGGATACCATTGATTTATAAGGGGGGAGGAATGATCTAGATGGACATTGGTGGCCACCCACCTAGTCCAATGACTTAAAGACACGATTTTCTAGCTTGGTAGTTTCTTTTACGGTTTTTTCAGGTCCTGATCTTCTAGGGCTATTTTGAGGCCCTAAATGACGTTTTTTTGCCATGACAGCTCCTAGACACTAGCCAAGGGCACCGTTTAGATCAATAACACAAAGTCCTTATTGATTAGACCTTTCCAACATGATACCGAGTGCCCCAAATGGAGATTGTATGCAAAATTTGCAGTTGGCGTATCAACTAACCACATCGAGGCCCACAAACCTATTGGTGTTTCATCTCTCTAGGATAGGGTTTTTTATGTTTAGGGTTTTCTCATTTATGATTTATGTTAAAAAGGAATTTCTAGCCTCATTATAACTTAGTTCTTGCATATGAGCATAGCCAACACATCTCTTTTCATAGATAAGCTACCACCATCTAGACCTAGTTTGTATTGCTTTATAGTTTACAGTGTTTTTCCAGACCATTCATTAATAGAATTTGGGTTTTACTGTACTACTATGTTTTCTGCAAAATATTCATGTGTACTTCTATTTTATATCACTGCCTTTATTTTGTTCTCCAAATAATCCAGATCACTATGAAGAATAATATATGATTTGGAGATCAATGAACAAATTAGAGATGTCAAAGATAGTGGCTACAACTAGAAGAAAAGGAAGAAGATTAAGTCAAAGAAGGTGATGTAATAGGACTAATTGCAAGGTTGTTGAAGAGTAAGAACTTGCTAATGAATATTGGAACTTTTGAAAGTAGAGGAGATGAACTAGATTGGGGAATAGGAAAGGTATTGATTTCAAAAGAATGGAAGATCAATAGAGGATGAAATTTGTGAGTGCTAAATTAAATGGACATCAATAGAGGATTTTGTGAAATGCAAATAGTTTGAAAGAGTAAGACAAAAGTAATTGGAGCAAGATGGTTTCAAAGTTTATAGAGAAGTTTTTGTTAATGGACTATAAGCAGGGGCTACTCAAATGATCATAGAACCTAATAGGGAAGGAATTTGGTCTACACGATTACACAAGAATTTTATAACATCTCAATTTGAGTTGGACATAAGGGAGATGAAGGCTAGCAAGTCTCGAGGCATCAAAATGAAATTTGCAATTCAAAATGAGATATATCTACATATATTCCATATAGGAATTGGTTAGGTATCACTAAAAGTTGACAAGCTAGAATCCAAGGCCAAAATACGGAATTTCAATTGAGGGTGAGGCATTGGAAATCAAGGTAGATGGCACAATTCCACATAGATGGTTTGATGATGCACATAAGGGGAAAGTAGATAAATTAGAGGAAAACATCATGACAAGTAGAGGTAGAGGTAGAGATCATAGATTCTTTGAAGTATGAGAAAGAGAATATGGTCATTATACATGTGGAGTAGAAGAATACAAGTGATTTTAGTGACCACATGGAGAGTGCATGCGAGAATGACCAAAGGATGTCATTAATATAGGGAGCAAATTTAGAAGGAACAACAATAACAATCATGGTATAAATAGAGATAGACGAAAATTTATGATGCATAGAGGTATGAGCACGTTATTGGAGTAGTAATATGTGTTTAAGGGAAATGGATAACCGAAAAATAATAGCTTCAAAACCAAGTGCAAAACTAAAGATACGTATTGTTCTGCTATCATTCCAGTTCAATAAAATTTAACTAAGACCAACACTAAATAATGACCTAAAATTATTATTGTTGGTATAACATTGTAGTTACAACCATAAGAGGAGTTGCTAAGGAGTCAATGTTTGCATCTTTGCATGAGTTCTTGGGTATTGAAAATGAATTTGAATATGTAATGGATGGGTAGCAAGTGGTATTGTAATTGGGAATGGCGGCACTATAAAACCTACATACTATATCCCTATAACCATGGATGAATGAAGGCAACTTGAACTAGATCATACAGTAATGACTCTACGTATGAGAACCAAAATCTAATTCCAGACATGGAGTCAAGCTCGTTGAGCCCAGTACCAACCATGAATAAAAAAGGTAGGAACGTGTTTTTTGTTTTTTTCTTTTCAAAACACCTGGGTTTTGGTTCTCAACCCTGTTTATATCAGGCTCTCGAAGGTAAGTTTCCCAGTTTCTTTGTAGTATTGAGCCCTTTTAAGAGTGCTTCCTTGGTTCCTGAACTCTTTCCTAGACATTTAATTTTGTCTTTGTTTTATTGCTCTCCAACTTGTTTTCTTGGGATACTTTAATATTTTCTCTGCTCTCGAAACTCGGGACCCCACTTCCCTCACACATCTAGTTTCTTGGGACTAAGGTTGTCCTCCTCTTAGCGACAACTGGAAAGTTTTCAGGACTTTCCTTTATTTTTGTGACCTCTTTCTCTCCGTTTTTCCCGGAATCCTAACATTTGTCTTATGTCATGTTTGACGAAGACCGAAACAATGTTTTTAACGGGTTCCATCTGGGTTTGCATTCCCCCTTCTCGCTTTTCTCTAGACAAAATGATGCCTCTGTTATTGATAAAAAATTGACTCTAGAAAAAATGCACAATGTCAGTGATGATGTGGAACTTCTTCCATCTCAACCCATAGGTAAGGATGATCCTGCTCTCACAGGATCCTTTATCAAAAACTATAACAAGGATGAGTGGCTAGAACAGTTGGTTTCTGCACAGTTAGGACCATGAAGGGATTGTCAAGCCCCTCAGAGTTGTTTTTCCGCTCGCACCGAAGTCCTTTCTACCTCTCTTAAGATAAAATAAAAGGAGAAACCTTGTATTAAAAAAACAAAAAAGAAATTTTTGGCCCTAGGGGAAGATGTAGAATTAAACGAAGCCATAAGTATGTCGGAGCACCCCCTAGTAGGGTGCTTTGGGGGCAGGACTATGAGACTAGGTACCTTCAGAGACTTGGTGAAGAAAAATTGGAAAATTGTGCTTGGTTATGAGCCAACCCTGTTCTCTTTGACCCGAGGATGGATAGGAGTCATTCTTGATAAGCCAGAAGATACTAAGAAAATCCTTCAAGGGATTGGGGAGTGGGACTGCTCGGTCTTGAAACTCAAGCGTTGGTCCCCCTTTTTTCATGTGAGATCATAAAATTTTTACAAGCACACTTATTGGTTAAAGCTTCTGGGGCTACCTCCAGAACTCTGGGATCTTGCGGTCTTCGAAAAAATCGAGGAGTCCCTCAGGGCTTTTCTCAAAGTAGATATGAGTTTCATAGACTTAAGGTTCCTCTCGGTAGCCAAGATCATGGTTGAATTGGACCTTAGGGATGGTCTATCGGAAGAAATCAAGATTTATTTAAGGGTAAGTCCCGGATACAACATACGGATTACATCAGAATCCCCTTCAAATGCAATTGTTTTCATCGATATGGACATATAGCCTGGAACTATTCGAAGCCTTTCTGGAAGAATATTTGGAAGGAAAAAGCCTCAAGTCTAGAAAAAACAGAGGATCCCAAAACTTTTTTTCAGGAAGGGGCTTCTATGACAAATTCAAAAGGGACCAACCAGACCTCAGAATAGATTCCTCCTGCAAGGTCTTCTCCTTCAGCGCAGGTAAACTCTAGATCAATTTCTCCTTTTTTTTCAAAAGGCTCCCTTAGCTTGGGTAAGTCCCTCGATTTACATTTTTTGGATTCTTACATCTCTCCTGTTCTGGGTCGATGTTATTTGAATCTAAACTTTACTGGTGGTCCCTTTAGTGTTTTATCCCAGAAGGAAAGTTAGCTACATGATATTTTCCTCCCTTTTGGGTTTTACTCAGACTTATACCCCCTATCGGTGCCTTTTCGACCCATCTTTTCTAATCCCCTATTGTATTCATGGTTTGGTTTTTTTACTAACTCCCCAAAGGAACCCTTTACTACCCCCCACCGTAGGCCCTCAATTTTCCTAGTATGGGCACCTTTCTGTTGACTCGCCTTCCTCCTCAAGTTCGATCATGCCCCCCAAGAGGGAACCCACACCCCTCTCATTGTTATTTCTTGAAGCTTCCAATAGCTTGCAGCTACAAGGTGAAATCACCCTAGATCTGAAACCTTACCAATGAGTTGATTTAAGTCCTCAGGTTGTTTCACTTCCTACTTCCCCTCAGGATCATAAGAAGACACACGATTATAATCTACGTTCTCTTCCGAGGGTTAAAAAATTGAGAAGGAGTGGTCTAGGAGGAATCAGAGACCTACCCAATGTTGAAGAATGTAACTTCAAAATATATTCTTATTGCATTTTTATTGTAATTCCTTCAAGGAATATTCATATTGTATTTGATCACATAAAAAGCCTAAAATAAATCAAGTAAAATAGACAAGTCGACTTAGTTGGTAAACTGCCCCAAACAATGGGAAAAGATGCCCCAGTCAAGCCAGCCCAGTAAGGGAAGAACAGGTCGGCCCAGTTACGTAAAAATGTCATGTTATAAGTAGTATAAATAAGAGTGGAACCTAGCTCATTTGGCACATTATGTTAGAAAAATAGGATCGCAGAGCAATAACAATAAACAAGATGCAAATATAAATCACATAAAACACTTTACAAGAGAGACACCAATATAATGTGGTTCACCCAAGATGGGATACATCCACATAGAAATTGCTAGTCCTTATTATTATACCATCCAACAAATGAAGGGGTACAACCTATAGCACATCCGCTGCAACTTCCTCCTCACTCTCTCACAGACTCTCTCACACAATCAAAGATCTTTACAATGCTACAGTACACAACAGTATTACAATTCCTTCCTTTTAAAGAGCGATTACCATGGAAAAATACTATGGAACACCCAATACCATGGGCCCATAAATCACCCATTATAGACCAAGTCATGACTACGAAATTACAACATTTTAAAAGGCATTTTTTTTTCCGAAATTTTCACTACGGGGGTGCTGCCCCTAGTGAACCCCCCCTAGACCCCCCATGGCGACTATTTTGGGGGGGAAAGCCAACCCAAACACCCCCATCATGGGTTGGGATCGAGACACGGCTGAAACACGACCTCTGAATAAGGAAGATCAAGCTCCACAACCAACAATCTCTCACTTGGAGACTGATCACAACAACTCTACTGCTGCTGCACTTGCTGGAATATGCTTTAAACCTTGGATCTGAAAAATTTCTCATCTTCACCTTCATGCTTGAAGGTCAACTAAAATCGAGCAGGAACTCAGTTTCTCTCTGGTTACTACCTTTGTCAACATATCTGTAGGATTCTGGCTAGTGTGTATCTTTTCCAGCTTCAACAATTCATCTTCCAGAATAGACCGTATGAAATGGTACTTGAGCTATATATGTTTAGTCTTGGAATGGAAAGTTGAGTTCTTTGCAAGATGAATGACACTTTGGCTATCAATGTACAACTTGCTATTCTCCTGCTTCTTACCCAATTCCTCCATGAACCTTTGTAACCAAATCATCTCTTTACTAGCCTCTGTAGCAACAACATACTTTGCTTCCGTTGTTGAAAGTGCAATAACCTTTTGTAGTTTTGAAATCCAACTTACTGTTGTTCCACCTACAATAAAGACATACCATGTGGTTCTCCTCTTGCTATCTTTATCACCTGCCATATCTACATCAACATATCCTTGTAGAACAATGTTTGAGCCTCCAAAACATAATGCATGAGTGGTAGTACCTCTCAAATACCTGAGAATCCACTGTACTACCTTCCAATGTTATTTACCTGGATTGTTCATATACCTGCTCACAACTCCCACTACATGTGCAATATCTGATTTTGTGCACACCATGGCATACATCAAGATACCAACTGCTGATGAATAGGGAACCCTGGACATGTAATCTATCTCTTCAAGTGTCTTGGGACACATCTCCTTACTTAGTTTGAAATGGTTGTTCAAAGGTGTACTAACTGGTTTTGCATTCTGCATTCTAAACCTCTCCAAAACCTTTTATATGTACTCACCGTGAGACAATGTCAATTTGTGATTTTTCATGTCTCTTGTTATTCTCATACCAAAGATTTTCTTTACACCACCCAAATCCTTCATCGCAAATGAATTAGCTAGCTTCCTTTTGAGCACATTTATATCCTGCATGTTAGACCCTACAACAAGCATGTCACCACATACAATAACAAGATAATTTATCTTCCATTATCTAGCCTCTTGAAATAAACACAGTGGTCAGAATGACATCTACTATAACCTTGTTCTGTCATAAACCTGTCAAATTTCAAATATCACTGCCTTGGATCTTGCTTCAGACCATACAAGCTCTTCTTCAACCTGTATACCAAATTCTCCTTCCCTTTGACCTCATACCCTTGTGGCTGCTGCATATAAATCTCTTCCTCCAAATCCCCATGGGGAAAGAATATTTTTACATCTAAATGTTCAATATGAAAACCTTCTACCGCCACTAGACTTAAAATAGTTATAATTGAAGTCATTTTAACAACAAGAGAAAATATTTCATCAAAATCTATACATTTCTTATGTGCAAACCTCTTTACAACAAATATGGCCTTGTACTTCTTCTTTCCTCCATCTTATTTCTTCAATCTGTAAACCCATTTATTCTACAATGCTCTTTTACCTGCAGGCAACTGAACCAAATCCCAAGTATGGTTTCTTACCAATGATTCCATCTCCTCATTCATTCCTTGCTCCCACTTCTTTCTATTTTCTACCTACATTGTTTTTTCATAACATTTCGGTTCACCAAAATCAGTCATCAATAAATAATACAGTGAAGGAGAGAATCCTTTAGGGGGTCTACTTAACCTAGTAGATCTTCTAACACTCGGAGGAGTTTGAGGTACCTGTTGTTGTTCTTGATTTTCCGGTACCTTTGGAACTTCATTTTCTTTAATTTCATCAAGCACTGTGTACTCTGTGTTTTCCTTTTCCCGTTTCTTTCCATGCAACTGATCTTTATACATGACCTTTTCATTGAATATCACATCTCTATTCCTAATGATTTTGTTATTTTCATAATCCCATAAGCTATAACCAAAATCATCAACCCCGTATTCAATAAAGGTACATTTCTTGGATTTAGCCTCAAGCTTTATTCTATTTTCTTTATCAATATAGACAAATGCTTCACAACCAAAAGTTCTCTGAAAAGAGTAGTTTACCTTTTTACTTGTCCATGACTCCTCTGGAATACCACCATCCAAAGCACTTGAATGCCCTTTGTTTATTAAGTAAACAACAGTATCTATAGCATCTGCCCAAAACTGTAAGGGAAACCCTGCATGCAATCTCATACACCTTGTACGCTCCATGATTATTCTGTTTATCCTTTCTAACACACCATTTTCTTGTGGTGTTCCTGGGACTTTCTTCTCTCTACAAATCCCATGGTATGAACAATAACTAACAAACTCCTTGACGCAGTATTCACCTCCATTATCAGATCTGAGACACTTCAACCTTTTTCCTATTCTCAACCAAATCTTTCCATTTCTTAAAAGTAGCAAACACATCAGATGTATGTCTAATGCAATGAACCCAAGTTTTTCTAATCACATCATCAATACAAGTAACATAATAATGAGAGCCACCAAGAGATTGTACCTGATCCATTACCCATACATCTATATGTACAAACTCTAACTTTTCACTCTTCTTATGTTTTACAATCCTAAGAAATCTGACTCTCTTCTATTTTCCATAAACACAATTCTCACAAAATTCAAAACTTACATGTTTTAGATATGGAAACAACTTCCTTGAATGGAGAATTTGCATCCCCTTCTCGCTCATGTGGCCAAGCCTATGATTCTACAATGTTGTATCTATTCCTATTGAAGCTAAAGAGATAGAACAATCAATATTATGAGGACATAAATACAACGTACCTATACTGTCTCATTCTTCTATCACCATTGATCCTTTAGTGATCTTCCACCACGTTTCTCCAAACGTATATTCCAACTACCCTATTGAGATCATATTTTTTTTCATAGCAGGAATATTCCTTACATCTTTCAACAACCATTCATCATTCTTTAACTTTATGCATACCTTACCCATTCCAACAATTTTACATGGTTCATCATCACCCAATAAAACATGTCCAAAATCACCTGGAACATAATCATGAAAGAATTTCCTATGGATTGTAGCATGACATGAAGCCTCTAAATCTACTACCCAGTAATCACTAGTATTATCTAATGCAAGAATCAAAGCATCTTGTAACACATCACTTGCTACATTTGCTTCCTGAGTAGTCTCCTGCTGTCCATCTCCTTTATTCTTTAGAGATCTGCAATCTTTCTTCAGATGTCCTTTATTTCCACAGTTCCAACACTCTATCTTTCCCAATATAGACTTGGATCTTCCCTTCTTGGACTTGATGTGATTACCTGGGCTCTTTCCTCTCTCTCTTCGTCTTCCCCTGCTTTCCATGGTCAATGCATTACCTGATATATTACATGTGCTTTTCCTTCGCATTTCCTCGCTAAGAATAACACCAAAAACATCATCAAATTTCTAAGTGTTTGAACCAGAGACATAGTTACTTACAACAATGACCAAGCCATTCCAACTTTCTGGCAATGAGCACAAGATTAGAAGATCTCTAACCTCATCAACAAAGTTCACTTTTACAAAACTTAGCTGATTTTTAATCGTATTAAATTCATTTAAATGAACAACAACAAATCCACTTTCTGTCATCTTCATATTAAATAAACACTTCATTAGAAATACCTCGTGGGAGGTCGAGGGTTTTTCATATAGCTTACCCAATGCGCTCATCAGACCCTCTCTTGTCTTTTCTTTTGAAATATTGAAAGTCACTAACGAATCCAGGCACAACCGTATTGTTCCCAGTGCCTTTTTGTCAAGAACCTCCCATTCTTCGTCCTTCATAGTCGCTGGTTGTTTTGCTTTTCCTCCCAACGGTAGGAATAGATCCTTCTGGTACAGATAGTCCTCCATTTGCATCTTCCATAATTGATAATTTTGGCCGTTAAATTTCTCGACCTTAAACTTTTCTTCTTCCGCCATTGCTCCCATTCGAACCAGGAACCCTTCTTTCCTGCGAGTTTATTTGCCAAATATACCTTTGGCTCTGATACCAATTGTTAGAAAAAACATGATTGCAGAGCAATAACAATAAACAAAATGCAAATATAAATAACATAAAACACATTACAAGAGAGACACCAATTTAACGTGGTTCACCCATGATGCGCAACGTCCACACATAAATTGTCAGTCCTTATTATTATACCATCCAACAAATGAAGGGATACAACCTGCAGCACATCCATTGCAACTTCCTCTTCACTCTCTCACAATCTCTCTCACACAATTAGATATATTTACAATGCTACAATACAAAGACGTATTACAATGCCTTCCTTTTAAAGAGCGATTACCATGGGAAAATACTATGGAACACACAAGACCATAGGCCCATAAATCACCCATTATTGACAAAGTCATGACTATGGAATTACAACATTTTACAAGGCATTTTTTTCCGAAATTTTTGCTATGGGGGCGCTGCCCTTGAACCCCCGCTAGTGGGGGACTCCCAAAATAGTCGCCATCCCCCCATGGACCCCCCATGGTGACTATTTTTGGAGGGAAATCCCCCCCAAACCCCCCATCATGGGCTGGGATCCAGACACGACTGAAACACAACGTATGAATAAGGAAGATCAAGCTCCACAACCAACACATCACTCACTCAAGCTAGTTCGAATTAGTAAAGAGAGAAAGACAAGCTTTCTTGAGAGAAAGAGTAGCTGCATTGAAGACATCTTATTCTTGGGTTTATTTGTTCTTGGGTTATTGTACGAGATTGACATTGTACTTGCTGATGAATCTATACTGAAGAAGTTTTGATCGGTTTTTCCCATGAGAGGGTTTTCTCCAGATAAATTGTTGTGTACTCTTGTTTATACCATGCTTGTCCATCTTTCAGTGATCCTGTTGTATATGGTTTTTGTGATATACTGCAAATTGATTAAATATCTAATATAACCATCTTTATAGTATTAAAATTATAACATGGTGTCAAAGCTAGCCTGAAAGAAGACTTTGTGTAGCCGAAACTGCCAGAAGTGAAAACTAGGTTTTCTTGTTCCGAAGGATTTTCACCATAGATTGGCCTGAAAAGGAAGACGAAGCAATTCGCCCTAGGATGGCAATTTTTTCTATGGAGGAAGATTCCAATCCGATAATTTTGAATTTTGACCTTGTCACTATTGCTCAGGAAAACTAGGGCATCATATTTTTGATATTTATGTCCACAAATTTGGCTGAAGGAAGGGTTTGTTCAACTCACCTTAGGGAGGCACATCTTTCCCCCAACTCGGATTTGCAAGATCCCAAAGTTGGAAAATTAGGGTTTCTCTATCAAACCTCAGGTCAACCAGGAATCATATTTTAGAAGGCATTGAAGCTAGCATTTGATTGGAGCATCTCTATTGGTAAGTACTATTATGTTTATTTCCATTTGAGGTTCTCATTTTATCAAGATGTCAAACAATACCAAGCTTGAGGATAAGATTGAAGGAGCTGATAACTTCTGAGCCTGGAAGTATAGAGTACTGCTCATTCTAGAAGAGAATGATTTGGACAACTATGTTAAGGAGGAAGTTGTGGAGCCAAAGGGAGATGAAGACAAGGCTAAACACAAAAATAATATGGTTAGGGCCAAGAGGATGATTGTTGACTGTGAGATTTTCAATTACTAGGAACTAGATTCATAAGACAATTTCACCATGGAATATTTTAGGCAATGAGAGAAGAAGAATAAAGAGAATAAATTATGGAAAACACTCTGCATGTTATTCATTGATATTTTAACAATATATAATACATCCTCCATGGAGAAAATCGAATTACTTTGAAGCAATATGGAAAGAGCAAAAAGAAAGGCTTAGAAAAGACAAAAAAACCCCTAGGTGGCAAAAGCAGTTTCCAAAATTGTGCTAGAGGCTCACGAATTTGGCAAGCATGGTATGGAATCTCATGAATGAGGTAAATGAAATGTAATGATGGCTTTAGAAGGTTAGATATGATGTATAGGTCGAATTGGTCAAGTGGCAAAAGATTCCAAGTAAACTAGCTTTATCTTTTCCACTAGAAAGCAGAAAAAATAGGACAAAGCTAACTAAAACTGGATAGTGTCTTTCTAATTCAGGAATGGAATAAAACCAGACAGAATCCAAGGAAATCTTATCCAGAATCTATCCAAATTCGTTTTTGTGAATGAGGATAGCATGTGGTCCACTAAAAGACAAAACTGACCTATTCTACCTAGTCAAAACTCAGGAAATTAATCATAAATGATTAATTAATTTTATCCTAAGTCTAGAATGACACAATGGGTTTTTTAAATGTTCCAACACCCCCCCTTAAGCCTGACTTTATGTGATGGGAATTAGAAAAATATTAGAAATATAGGGCCCAGGCAACAAGGCTTATGGTCACCCCAATACAAAAATAACTAGTCCATGTAAACCGAGGAAACAGGGAAAACCTCATGGGAACAAAACCCTCCCTCAAAAATGGACATGCTTGATGTCTTCATACTGTCATGTTGCTCATTTGAATGAGCTGAATGGGCTGCTTCCGAGTAACTGACTTGATGAAGAGATTGTGGATGTCATGATCATGCATCAGTGCATTGATGTTGTGTAGGCAAGAACCATGTGTTGAAGCTCTATGAAGTTCATCTTCTGATGATGGAGGAGCATCAAATGAATTTTTCTTACTGCTGTAACATACATAATCAAATATGAAAACATAATCAATGATGGAAAGAAGATCTATGCATACTCCTTCCCAAGGAGAAACAATGAACTCAACAGGATCAATTTCTTCTGTAGCTGCAATGTGGTGTACTAGTTCTTGTACTTTCTTCTCAAACTGATGTAGAACTTTTCTGATATTTAAAATGAGATCATGCAGCTCTAAAATATTAGAATGTAAGTCATATGGAGCAGCAACCAGTAAAGATGTGGAGTCTCCATGATCGAACATAATTTCAGTAGAAAAAATTTGAGAAATTAGATCACCGGGACAGCTAAGCGAGCCTGGAGAGTGAGGACTTGACTTTTGAACCATGAGTGATGGGGTCATGTCCAGATGTGTGGAATATCAATCCAAATAATTCCAAAACAATGGTTGTCCAACCAATGAAAGATATGCAAGACAAAAGTGCAACAGAGGCAAGTGACACATTGTAGGAAAACATATAATTGTGTAGTTTCTTAACTGGAGAACTTGGGGTTTGTAGGGTCTTTTGTGCATCCCAAGGTTGGGAATATGATGTGGGATATGTAATGACCTGCGTATCAGATTGTAAATCATCTTCTAAATCAGAATCTAAAAGATTTGAATGATGGTGGAAAGACCTTTCAGAAGACAAGTCAGAAGCTACTAAAAAATGATTAGTTTTGAGAGTAGACTTGGATGAACTGACTGAATATTGTTCCAAGGAAGAGGTGGAGGTTTCTGATTCTGATATATCAGAATGTGAATCAATATCAAAGACATCATAATTATATTCCACTCTAGCACTCAAAGCATAAACATTATTACCTTTGGGAGAGGCTTGGAGACAGAGTTCTTGTTCTACAGCAACCTTACCTTGTTCTTTCTTTGCAAAGTCAGGAACATCTATGTTATGCTCTTCAAGCATCTTGGCCATGATCAATTTCTTCTTGAAGCAAGATTTCTCAGGATGAGTGCTTTTACAGCAATAAGAACACTTGGGCTTCTCCTTCTTCATCTTCTTGGATTTGGAATCTCCATCAGAATCCTCTTCATCTGACAATATCTTCTGTTTGGATTTGTCATTCTTGAAACTCTTTGCTCCATGAGCAACAAGTGCAAAGTCTTTGGAGGGTGATTGATCCCTCATTTGGACCAGCTTGTTCTTTTCTTGAGTGAGCGAATCAATGAATGCATCCAAGGTTGGCATCTTCCACTTGGGAACTGCAAGTCTTGTAGAATGAAAAGTAGACACAAATACTGAGTATTCATAGCTCAGTTTTGACAGAATGGTAAGGATTAATTGCTCATTCTTCTTCTCTATACCACATTGCTTGAGTTGAAGCACAAGGTTCTTGAATTTTGAGATGAACTCCTCCATAGAATCGAAATTACTTGGACTAAGAGAGATCAACTCAATCTCCAACAAATGACCTCTGAGCTCATCCTGTTTTCCAAAGAGAGACTCTAGCTTTGTCTATACTTCATTTGGAGTTGATAGAGAATCGATATGGAATAGAAGATCCGGAGATACAGAGAGACAAAGTAACCCATAAGCTTCATCAAGCCTATTGAACCATTTGAATTTTAATGCAACATCTCCTGGCTCAATTTCAAGCCCCATAGTGACTCTATACAATCCTTTGCTCCGAAGCTGGATGATCATATGCGCCTTCCAGTCAAAGAAATTGAAGGGAGTGAGAGTCATAGATTTGGCTTGATTTTGCTCCATACTGATGCGCTCCTGATAATGGTAATGCCTGCAAAAAACACTCTTGGAAATTTTTTTGAATCAAGCTAGCTCTGATACCATGTGAGATTTTCAATTACTAGGAACGAGATTCATAAGACAATTTCACCATGGAATATTTTAGGCAATGAGAGAAGAAGAAGAGAGAGAATAAATTATGGAAAACACTCTGTATGTTATTCATTGATATTTTAACAATATATAATACATCCTCCATGGAGAAAATCGAATTGCTTTGAAGCAATATGGAAAGAGTAAAAAGAAAGGCTTATAAAAGACAAAAAACCCCCTAGGTGGCAAAAGCAGTTTCCAAAACTGTGCTAGAGGCTCACGAATTTGGCAAGTATGGTATGGCAGCTCATGAGTGTGGTAAATGGAATGTAATGATAGCTTTAGAAGGTTAGATATGATGTGTAGGTTGAATTGGTCAAGTGGCAAAAGATTCCAAGTAAACTAACTTTATCTTTTCCACTAGAAAGCAGAAAAAACAGGACAAAGCTAACTAAAACTGGATAGTGTCTTTCTAATTTAGGAATGGAATAAAACCAGACAGAATCCAAGGAAATCTTATCTAGAATCTATCCAAATTCATTTTTGTGAATGAGGATAGCATGTGGTCCACTAAAAGACAAAACTGACCTATTCTACCTAGTCAAAACTCAGGAAATTAATCACAAATGATTAATTAATTTTATCCTAAGTCTAGAATGACATAGTGGGTTTTTTAAATGTTCCAACACTGACTCCATCTAGGATCACATGATCCCCCATGTTTCATACTTTAAGACTCCCAAGGAGATGTTTGATGCATTGACTAGACTATATGAAGGGAAGACCATCAATAGGAAGATGACCTTGAGAACTCAACTCAAAGGCGTGAAGATGCAGAACTCAGAAAGTATCAAATCCTATTTCACAAGGGTCTCCCAAATCAAAGAACAACTAGAAGTTATTGGAGACAATGTTGAAGAAGTAGAATTGGTGATGACTACATTGAATGGTCTCCCAAGATCATGTGAATCATTCATTCAAGGGATTTGTTCTAGAAGGAAGCTCACCAAATTCAGTAGGCTATGGGATAATTGTACACAAAAGGAAGCCAGAATTGAAGCCAGAGAAGAGAAGATGGGTGAAGATGACAATCAAGCCTTAGCCGCTCATACAAAGAAGGAAAAGATCAAGAAAGAAGAACACTCTCACAAGAAGCAACCTAGAATATTTCAGAAGAATAATAGATCTCATAAGGACTACCCAAACTACAAATGTTACAATTGTGATGAAAATGGACATCTTGCAAGAGATTGCACCAAAAGCAAAGACCATAACAGTAAAGGAAAGAAGCAGAGGTGTCATGCTCATGCTGTAGAAGATGATGAACCAGTTAAGAAGAGAGAAAGGGAAGATTCCTCAAGTGATGAAGAATATGTCTTGACTTCAGCACTCACAAGGTAAATTTTTTGATGATACAGTAGTAATTGGAGAGCAAGAGGGAGGCTTGTACACATTAAAATACCAACCAGATCAAGCCTTGGTTCATGACACTATGGAACCAAGTGAACTATGGCACAAAATGCCTACATATATATATACACTACAAGGCTTTTCTAATCATAAGAAAAATGGTGTCTGGTCTACCGGAGATCCAGACAAAACATGATTGCGTGTGTATAGAATGTGAAGAATCTGTTTCTAAGCAAAATGAGATCTTGAATCCAGTACATGAGGACCGAGGATAAAGAATTCAGAAAGTTCTAGACTAGACAAAGAAGAAGATCAAGGTCTTTAGAATCAAATGATGGAGCAAAGTATGCTTCCAGAAGCTCTAGTGACTTCTGCAAGGAGGAAGAAACTAAGAGGGAGCCTACAAAACACATGAAATATAAGTATTTACTGTCATTTGAATTACTTAGTATTTTTGAAGGATATTGCTCATAACAGTTACATGTAGATATGTGATACAATTTTATTTTATGCACTTATATATGATTAAGATTGACTAGCAGTAGGCTCATGTAGTGCATGTTATGGGTAAGTGGATTATAGTGCCAGACAACATCCCACAAGCCCTTGATGGAGCTAGTCTAGGATGAAACCTATTTACTAACATGTTGAGAGCAGTGCATGCTCTTAATAGTATGTTCTGGTAGAGATGGAAGGCACTAGATAGTTACCGTGTGTATATGGGATATGGATGAGTGTTGTGCTGAAGCATTGACTAAGATGCATTGGTTACATCACTTTGTGCATTATGCATAAGAAGTTGTCATTACATGGAATGTTACTAATCATGTGACTAAATTTGACTTGTAGGAAAAATCGTGTGCTATGACCTAAAGAGAAGGATGATAAGAATTATTCCAAAGAACAAGTGATGAATGTTCAGCAGTGACCTTCAAGCAAATTTACAAAATCAAGCATACTACATAAGTACAAGGAAAGGTTCATGGTTTCTCTAAAAAAGATGGAGTCTATTATGATGAGACGTTGTTGCTCCTGTGGCTAGATACACTTCGATCAGATCTTTACTTGCGATAGCTGCAGTGATGAAGTGGAAGGTACACCTGATGGACGTAAAGACTTCCTTCCTGAACGACATAGTAGAGGAGGAAGTGTATGTGGAGAAACCACTAGGATTTGAGACACATGACAAGTAGACACATGTGTGCAAATTGAATAAGGCCTTGTACGGTTTGGAACAGACACCCGCAAGACGTGGTATGAAAAGATTGATGGATTTATTATGAGCTTGGGATTTACCAAGAGTAAAGCAGATTCCAAACTTTAATTCAAGGTTGAGGATGGGAAACCAATGATACTACTTTTGTATGTAGATGACCTATTCTTGACAAGTGACGAGAAGCTCATTGCAAAAATGAAGAAGAAACTTGCTGCAAAATTCGAGATGAAATACCTGGGTATGATGCACTATTTCTTAGGTCTCTAGAGGTGTGGCACAGTCCATATGAGATTTTCCTTAGCCGAGGAAAATATGTTGTGGAGATCCTGGAGCGATTCGAGATGTTGCACTGTAAGGCCATGGCTACACCGATGGAATCAAATTTGAAGTTGTTGTGTGATACTACTTCAGAGGCAGCGGATGCCACCTTGTACAGATAGATGATTGGTTCATTGATGTACTTGACATACATGAGATCAAATATATTATTTGCGGTGAACACTTTGAGTCAGTACATGGTTGAGCCAAGACGTGTTCACCTGATTGCGACAAATCATGTGTTGTTGAGGTACCTGATGGGTACAATTGATTATGGGATCAGATATGCGACATATCAGAAGATTAACCTGCAGGGTTATGTTGATTTAGATTAGGCCGGTAGTGTCACAGACAGGAAGAGCACTTTAGGATGCTACTTCAGTTTGGGATCAAACATGATCTCCTGGTTTAGCATGAAGCAGATGAGTGTGGCACTCAGTACAACCAAAGCATAGTATCTTGCAACTTGTTTAGCTAGTTGTGAAGCAGTGTGGCTTCAGAAGTTACTTGCAGGATTGTTTGATCTCGATTTAGAGGCGACTTGTAATTTCAGCGACAACCAGAGTTATGTGAAGTTTCCCGAGAACCTATTGTTTCATGACAAGTCGAAGCACATTGAGATTAGGTAACAATATATCAGTGATATGGTGTAGAGAGGAGTAGTGAAGCTCTAGTAGGTGGTGACAGATGAGCAGATAGCTGATGTGTTGACCAAGCCTCCGTCGAGAGTGAAGTTTGAGTACTTTAGGTACAAGCTTGAAGCTGTCCATATCGATGATCTTCGAAAGAGGGAGGGATGAGAAACATAACACGTGGGAGACGTAGGTAGTCATGTAGTGACGTAATTTGTGCTCCTGGGTGGGTCTCCACTTAAGGGGATGTGGTAGTGGGTGGTCACTTTGGTGACGTAATGTGGGATCCCAGACTACACTCACGAGGATGCAGTAGGTAGTTACATTGGTGACGTAATTGAGCCTCCTGGATGTTGGTGCTATGTTGGGAATACACGACATGTGTGAAGACACAGGTGGTCACTGGGTGACGTAATTTGTGGTCCTGGGTTGTTTTCCACATGATGTGACGTGATAGAGGGTAGTCACTTCGCTGATGTAATTTGTGCTTCTAGGCTATACTCACGAGGTTCGTGTTACCGAGATGTGAGAAGACGTAGGTGGTCACTGGGTGACGTAATTCATGGTCCTGGGCTGGTCTCCACATGATGAGATGTGGTGTACTAACAGGTAGTCACTTCGATGATGTAATTTGGGCTCCTAGGCTACACTCACGAGATGATCTGGACACGTAGTGAGGTAATGCAGGTGGTTGCTTTGGAAACATAATGAGGGCTCCTGGGTTGAACCCACTTGATGGCTTGTTCGTACAAAACTTCTAGTGATGTATAGATTTAAGATATATCAGAAGTCAATGGTCAGAGTACAAATTGCAGCGGCAGTGATGATGATGGTGTCGGAAGAATACCTTCCTTGTTAAGAGGGAGTGTTGAAGAATGTAACTTCGGAAGATATTCTTAATGTATTTTTATTGTACTTAATTCAAGGAATATTCATATTGTATTTGATCATGTAAAAATCCTAATAGAAATCAAGTAAAATAGACAAGTCGGACCAGTGGGTAAATTGCCCCAAACAATGGGCAGTCTACCCCAAACAATTGGCAAAACTACCCCAATCAAATCGGCCTATTTAGGGAAGAACAGTTCGGTCCAGTTAGGTAAAAAGGTCATGTTATAACTAGTATAAATAAGAGTGGCACCTATCTCATTTGGCACATAACTCACTCAATCTAGTTCGCATTAATATAGAGAGAAAGACAAGTTCGTTTGAGAGAAAGAGTAGTTGCATTGAAGATATCTTATTCTTGGGTTATTTTACAAGATTGAAATTGTACTTGCTGACGAATCTATACTCAAGAATTTTTGTTGGTTTTTCCCGTGAGAGGGTTTTCCTAGGATAAATTGTTGTGTACTCTTGTTTATGTTGTGCTTGTCTATCATTCAGTGATCCTGTTGTATATGGTTATTGTGATATATTGCAAATTGATTAAAGATATAACATAACCATCTTTATAGTATTAAAATTCTAACATCCAAACCCTAGCCTAGGTTGAGAGGAAGAAGATTAGTAATGGATACTGCAAGATCTCAAGAAACTTTGGATATCTCTGTAGGTAGACATAAAAGACTTTTTGGGTCACTTAGAGCAAGTAAACCCTATCATAGGTTAACCTAATGCTCACCCTCTCCCTAAACTGTAGAGGGATAGGGATGCCTCCAAAAAATTAGCCCTAAAGAGACTTATTAGTTTGTCGACAACAGAGGTTATATTACTTCAGGAGACACTTCCTTCAGGTGATGAAATTATTGAGGATCTTAAAAGACTTATTCTAGGATGGAATTTTGTTTGTACAGATGCTTCTAGAAGATCTAGTGTTTTGGTCATTGGATGAAACTCCAATGTATTTTTCTGCAACAATAGCTAGGCCTTCCCCTCCAGATTGGGCACAATTTTAGTTTCAAGATAGCTAGGTTTAGCTTTCTCCTTCAACAATGTATATGGCCCTTACCAACAGAGAATGGCCTTCTGGGACTTCTTCCTTGGATCAAGTTTTCTGTAGGTGGATAGACTCATTATAGGTGGAGACTTAAACTTTACTTTGGGGGACACCGAAATTTGGTATCTGCAAGCTCAACATGACCCTTTCGCAAAGTACTTCAGCAGACAGTTAAACACACACTCTCTCTTGGACATACCCCTTGTACAATTGCGACCTAGTTGGTGCAACATGAGGCTAGGAGATGCTTACATAGCTAAGCACCTTGATAGGTTCATCATTAATGAGGGTTCTCTCAGATCTAGCTCCTATGTGTGTCAATGGGTAGGAGTTGGTGGGGATTCAGACTACCACCCTATTTTCCTCGAGATTGTCCAAAGAAGAAGGAAACCTCCTAGCCTTTTTAAGTTCAATGCCAGATGGTTATAGGAACCGAAGTTTCGAGATATGATTCACAAATCATGAATCCCTTACAATAGGGATAACCAAGAATCAACAGTGATCCAATTTAACAACAATATTTAAAGGGTTATCGAAACGCATTGAGTTATAAACTCCACAACACATGATCCGTGTCTGTTATACAAATCTCAAAAGGGTCAAAGGACTAGCCATTCCCTTGATCTCACATAAGAGATTGGACAAAGATATAGAGATACAATCTATTGAAGAGAGTCTTGAATACTTTCACAACAGTCATTCGAAAGGGTTCTCTTCGGTCCCATAGAGACAAGAGATTCAACAATTGGAGAAAAGGAAAAGACAATACCTCTTAGATGAAGAGGCCTCTGCTAGATTAAAAATTAGAGCCCTCTGGTTAAAGCAGGGTGAAAACAACATTAAATATTTCAATAATTTTATACAACATAGGAAAAACACCAAATCGATTTGGCAGCTGTATGATGAGGAAGAAAATGAACACTCAGGGTTTCAGGACTTACCCAGATTAGGTGTTGATCACTTTAAAAGGATTTATTCAGAGGAGAAGGAAGTTTCTTTACTTCAAATGTTGAGCTTAACTTCAGACTTCCCAAATTTAATTTCAAAGGAAAAAAAAGACCTCCTTCTCCACTTGGTCACCATGGATGAATTAAAAGTAGTAGTAAGTGACATGCAAAACGATAAAAGCCCCGGGCCCAACAGGTGGCCAGTTGATTTTTTGAAATTTTTATGGAGTTATTTGAAGAAGATATCCTCACGATCATAGAGGAGTCGAGGGTTAAGGGAAGGATCCTCGCAGTCTTTGATTCTATGTTCATCACCCTAATCCCCAAAAAAGTCAAGGGTCACTCTTTCCAGGATTACAGACAGATTTCGCTCTGTAACTGTATCTACAAGCTCAGTGCTAATTTCATAGCCACGCGGATCAAGGAGATCTTGTCAAAGGCAGTATCAAAGGAACAATTTGTTTTTCTCAAAGGGAGACAAATCTATGACGTGTTGGAACTGCCTAGGAGGCCCTTCATTCTACAAAGACAAATAAAATACCAAAAACAATTTTCAAAGTTGATCTTAGAAGGGCCTACGATCAGGTTAATTGGACATATATGAGGTTAGTTCTTTTACAAGTTGGTTTCCATCTCTCAATTGTAAATTGGCTTATGTCTTGTGTACAGTCAGTGTCCTACGCTTTAGTGATCAACGCTTCTGCCATTGAGTTTTTTAGACTAGCTAGATGCCTCAGACAAGGATTCCTAGTAGCTCCCATCCTTTTCATCTTGGTCATTGAAGGTCTTAGAAGAAGCATGCATAAGGAAAAATTGAATGGTTCCTTTAAAATAATTATGATAAAAGGAACCATCAGAAATCACTCATCTACTTTTCGTAGACGATATCTTGATCTTCAGCGATGGCTCTAGAAGAGACATTACAAAGCTAAAATCCCTATTGGAATCCTTCACTAAAGCTACAGGTTTGACTATAAATGCTTCCAAATATACAATCTCTTATTTGAACCTAGAATTTGAATCAGAACAGTGGATCAGCACTTAGTTCAATTTCCAACAATTGCATGTGGATCAGGGTATTAAATACCTAGGGTTCACCATAAAACCAAATGATTATGAAAAAAAATATTGGTTTTGGTTGGTTAGCAGAATTGAGAAGAAAAGTCATCTATGGTGCAATATCTAGCTCTCAAAGGGAGGAAGACTGATTTTACTGAAATCCATTCTTGAAGCTATTCCAGTCTTCTGGGTGTCCCTAGCCCATATTCCTCGTGGTATCCTGAACAACATTAGGAAAATCTGCTTCAATTTCCTGTGGAATGGACACCTAGTAAAAAACCCTTTACATTGGGTTTCTTGGGAAAGGATTATGATGCCAAAGTCCCTCGGATGCTAGGGGCTGAAGCATCCCTTCTTTTTTGCAAAATCCCTCGCTGCAAAAATTGTCTGGAGGTTATTAAAAGGTAACTCTTTATGGACGCAAGTTGTTTACCATAAATACATCTATCCACTGACATTACAAGAATGATTAAGAAGAAGGGAAAAACAATACATAAATATTTAAAATTCATGGAAAGCTACCTTAGATGCTTCTGACATAGTGGTAGACTACCTCCAATGGAGTATCGACGATGGTAAAAAATTTCGACTAGGTACTGACCCGTGGATAGGTTGTATGAATGACCACTCTTTACCTGACCATATGATTGATTCATTACAAGAGCATGGTTTCTTTTTCCTAGCTCATATATCTGTTGTTGACAATGGAAAATTTTCCAGTCAAAAGTGGTTACAGGAAGAACAACTGGACTTTAAGCATGAGGACAAGATTGTCTGGGAAAATTATATACGTTCTTTACAAGCTTCTCACATCAAATTAAAAAATCAAGAGGATGAAATTCTGTGGTGTAGAAATCCTATTGATGGCTTTTATACTGCAAAATTGGGCTACTCAATTATGAGAGAGGAAATTGATCCTCCTGAAATTCACTGGTGGAATTCAGTGATCTGGAAGGTAAACTGTCCTATGAAAATCAAACTATTCTCCTGGGCTGACTTATCTAAGAAAATAGCAGTATGGGATTTCATCCCAAAAAAGATATTTGAGGGACCATGTAGATGTCCACTCTGCCAATCAGAAAACAAATCTATCTCCCACTTGCTCATTAATTGTTGCTACATACACAACATGTGGTCAGTCATTTAACATATCAAAGGATTTATATTCGATTGGAAAGGTGAAGATCTTCAGGAAGATTTTTAGTAGTGGTTCAATGATCCTATTTCCTCTTATCATTAGTCCCTCCCCTTTCTGATGTTTTGGAATACCTGGTTAGCCCGAAATGGCACAGTATTTGAGGACCGCTTCATTCAACCTTGTTTTTATGCATATAAATCGATTGCAGTCATGGAATCTATGCCCAAAGTGAAGAAGAAAAGCAAGATCAGGAAAATCTTAGATGCTCAACTAGATCAGTCCCATCCTTGGTGCTTCTTTGATGGGGCATCTCAGGGTAACCTCGGTTCGGGTGGAGCTGGAGGTATCATCTACTCCTCGGAAAGCAACTAGATTAAATTTGCAGTTGGAAAAGGCACATCACAAACAACAAGGCAACGCTCATTGCTCTAAAGATAACTTTACAACTAACACTCTCCAAAGGAATCCAATGCCTTCAAATCATCGGGGACTCTAGATTGACTATCAATTGGATGAAACATCCTCGACCTCCAAAAGATATTTTCCTGAAGCCCATTTTTGAGGAATTGTCCTGTTTGGTGGCTCTCTTCGAAGAGATTAGTTTCCAGCATGTGTTCCGAGAGAAGAACCACTTAGCTAATGGGTTATCTAAGTTGGATCTCCATTTCGGTGATGGTACCTTCCAGAAGTGGGAATGCACAAATGACCTCATTATGGAAGATGATCCAGGACCTATTGCTTTTTAATTATTCCGAAGAACCTCATACGAATAATTTTTTAAACTTTCAAATCTTGTGAGGTCTCCCACTCGACTCCTTTTGTGCAGATGTTGTTGAAGTCCTAGTTTTGTACATCCTCTCCTTTCATGGATTGGTGACGTAAAGCCAATATATGGAATTGTTAAGATGTTATCAGATCCTTTTGTATGGAAGTGACTCTTTTTTTTTTAGTTTTTTATTATTATCATAACTATCCTCCCTTTAACTGGGGACTGATATGTAACAAAGGCACCTTTTTCCATGAAATATGTGGTTCATTAATATAATGGTTCACGATATTTGTACTTACAACGTCTATAATTATGTGGTCTTTAAAATTATTTTGTTATATTTATGTTTCATTACACCTTAGTTGCTACTTGGGCATGGATGAGAAAAGTTTGGAACCCTAAATTCAAAACTATTTTCAAAATAGATCATATGTAATAGTTTCCACAATTTGTAGTGAACACGTCGACGTTATATATTGTAAAGAGGAGAAAAAAAAATCCATGGCAATGTGGTTTCAACTTGTGACTCATTGCCTCTAACGACAATTACTAACTCTAGTTGAGAGTGAATAGGGGATGAAGAAGCTAAGAAGGATTGACTTAGGGTGTTTGTTTCAAATTTGTTCAAAACTTTGACCTTATATTGCAGATGTGATAAAGGTTACAGTTTCAGTTTTTCCATTCACCACTTCCTTATATGAGAATAATAACACGTTTGTGCTCCTTCAATTTATTTCTAGAAAGCTTATAATCATTTATAGTCTGAGGCCACGCATGGCAACTAAGTTGGGAGAGGGAGAGGGTTGTTTCTCAATTATCTTGCAAGGTAATGGCTTAGGTTGCAAGATAAGCTCTTTAGCTAGGGATAAGAATCAAAAGTGCAACATTCCAAATGGTATTAGGGATAAAGGATTCTTAATAAAAGTAGATAAAAATATTATATTGATTATTTCCTTTAAAAGAGTCATCAAAGAGATTGAATATATGAAGAATTATTCTCTCATCTACCATTTTTTTTAGGGTTATGGCCTCATAGCATATTCTAAGAAAATGGATCGTAGTGGCTTGGAGAGTTAAGGGAGGATTCCGGAATAGATGTAAAATGGTGTGCTAAAGGTTTCTTCATAGCCATTTTCTTTCATGTAGAGAACTGGCATTATCTAGCTTAACTCCAAATATATTAAGTATGGAAAGGGATAAAACGATCAAAGTGAAAATCTATCGATGCTTAAAATATACAAAGTTAAGATTATTGGTGCTTCTCTTAGAGTGCATGAAGATTGTTTTGAAGTGCCCAAATGATTATTTTGTCACTTAACATCATAGGGCTGGGAAGTCTTAATAAAAGATTGGCCTTTTGTAGGTTAACGGAGAAGGAAAAGCTAGACATACTTTTACTTTAAGAAACTATCGACGAAGGGAGATCTCTTATCAATAGTCCTAGGAATATTCTTTCATGTTGGGACTTCACTACAATAGATTCCTTTTAGTTAATAAAAGCACACTAACTAAAACTATTGTAAGTTTGTCATGGAAGTAGGTTTTTGTACATGTAAAAATAACTCCTTTGTTAAAAAAAAGAGATATATAATCAATTTTTTTTATATCTATTATAATATAGATAAGTGTTCCATTTATGAATAAACTTGGTCCATCTTTATTTAACATGTTTCTATAATATAATAGAATGGTCATATTATTTCATTGGATGTCATTTTGATTACGTAAATTTATATAAGATTTTGGTTTTAGGGCTCATACCCATAGGGTTTCGAACCGGTGACCTTATGCAAGGAGTGCCTTAACAATACACCCATTCACCATCTATTCTACGCCTCGTGAGCCAATTCATACAAGAAATTATTAAGTGAAAATATGAGATTTTAAGATTAAATAAAAACATTTTTTTTGTAAGTAACTTACTCACGGGGATTTAAACTTATAACCTTCCATTTACAACTTCTCATCTCAATTACTCATTACTAATTGTTCTACCTCTATGGGCACAAAAGTTTTGTTCATATATATATATATATTTGTAAGGTTTGTACCCAAGAAGTTTCTTAGATGTGGTCTTACGGAAGGAGTGCCTTAAGAGTACACCCATTCACTATCTATTCTATGTCCCATGGGTCAATTAAAAAAAAACATATTTTAAACTCAAAGAATTATTAAGTAATTTAGAAGTAGAAGAAAAACATGTTTATATGTTTGTATAATAAAACAACCATATTTATTTCATTAGTGTCATTTTAGAACTACACAAATTCATAAAATAAATTATTATGAATTTATAAAATAGATTAAGTGAATTAAAAAATGATCAAATAGATTGAAAATAAGAGATTTTAAAATATTATAAAAATAAAAAATAAAAATAAAAAACCATGTTTTGAACTCAAAGGATTATTAAGTAACTTGGAAGTAGGAGATGTTTAAATTCAAAAAAATATTTATTAATAATAATAATAAATTAATAATGAATAAGGTAAATTTTCCAAAAGAAATTAAAGAAGATTTCTAATTAACATCAATTTTATATTCCATATACTAAATGTTCTTAAAGGGAATTAAATAAGGTTGCTACCTCTCCTTTATTTTATACATTGTTGGTAGAAAGGGTTGTTCAAAGATTATTACCCACCTATTGTTTGTAGATGATGCATATTCATTCACAAGGGTTACAAGATTGAGGAGATGTATGGAAGAAAGTCATGAAGAGATGTATGGAAGAAAGTCATGCATATTTTATATAAAGTATCCAATGTCAAGGTTATCATAACTAAATCCAAACTCTCGCCATCTCACACAAATTGCACTTGGATAAAGAGTTGGTTTATATCTTGCAAGACTAATGAATATTGAATAATAATGTATTGAAGTAGTATGGAGTTCCCTCACGCAACAATGCAAATTTTATATAAAGTATCCAATGTCAAGGTTATCATAACTAAATCCAAACTCTTGCCATCTTACACAAATTGCACTTGGATAAAGAGTTGGTTGATATCTTGCAAGACTAATGAATATTGAATAATAATGTATTGAAGTGGTATGGAGTTCCCTCATGCACCAAGCTAGACAAATTATTAGTTGATTGGTTCCTTTTTGTGGATAAAATTAAATGACCATTTAAGCCTTAGATAATTAAACATCTTGATTTATCCAATCAAGTAGTAATAGTGGCATCCACCTTGAGTAGATGCCTGATTATATCTACTAGGTCCTTTACACCTTAGATGTCATCCAAAAGTGGTTTGTAAAGATCTATTCTACCATTGGTGAGAATCCTATGAGTACGGGGCCACATTTCATAACTAATTTATTCTCGCCCTTGGATGTTAGGAGAGCTACAAGATGACAAAATTTTCAATTTAGGGGTTGTGCCTTGCCATTATTTATTTTGTACAACTTGAGTGGGTCTAATGATTAAGATCATGTGTTTCCTCCTAAAATGTTGCAAGCTCAAATCTAGAGGAGGGTAGGGTATGTATTGTTAAGTTTAGCTTAATTTAACTAGCAAGATCACTGAAAGAAACACAATCACAAGATAGACAAAGATTTACCCTGGGAAACCCTCATGGGGTAGAAAACCCAGCAAAGTTTTCATCAATATAGATAATCAACCCAATACAAGATGTAGTCCTCAACAAGAGCTCCTTCTCCTCCTATGCCGACCTCTCTCTCACTAGTGTGCCAATCACAAGTGAATGAATGAATGAGATAAGTGAGGAACATACCTCCTTTACTTATACTTGTTTTCCCACTGAATTTTTACCCTAATGGGGCCGACCTCTCCCAGAAGAGTCTAATAACCCCCAAATAGTAAACTCAGGGCCGACCTCACATGGGAGATCTAATAACCCTAGTTACCACACTCTATCGGAGGAATAAACATCTCCGGATATACAATAGGGTCACCACGGAGGAATGTACCATCTCCGGAATAATAAAATACAAATATAATATTCTTTGAAGTTACAATATTTCAACACTCCCCCTTAACGAGAAAGATATTATAACAACGTCTGCAGGAGCAAGGAGTCATCAACTACATGGTACATGATACATCTATAAATCATTGGAAGCTTTCTTCATACATCATCATCAGTAACTCAAACAGTTACTGGAGCATCTTCAATACTGGAACATCAACATCTTCAGTACTGAGTCTTCATCTTCTGCAGCACTTGAACGACTACAGCAATATCAACATCTAGATGCTCACGATCATCAGCATCGTCATCACATGATCATCAGCATCATCATCATACGATCATCGGCATCGTCATCATACGATCATCAACATCGTCATCATGCGATCATCACGATCAACATCATCTGGATCCTCTCGATCAATAGCATCTGGATCATCTCGATCTACAGCATCTAGATCATCTCGATCTATAGCATCATCATAGCAGCATAATCTGCAATACACATGATCCAATTCCAGGATGATCAATCCTTATCAATTTTAGACAAGTCTCATGTCTATGGACGATGCAATCCAGATCTACTTCCAAGATGATCAATCCTTATCACTTTAGGACATGAGTCCAAGGACGATGCAATCCTTTCACATACATTTTGAACCAAATGTCCAGGGACGATGCAGTCCTATCATCAATTCTCGGAGACAGATGTCTACGGATCAATTCTGGGACCGAAGTCCAGGGATGATACAATCCCCTCATTCTCAGAGACATCTGTCTACGGATCAATTCTGGGACCGTCGTCTGGGGATGATACAATTCCCACATTCTCGGAGACATCTATCTGCGGATCAATTCTGGGACCGTCGTCCGGGGATGATACAATCCCCACATTCTCAGAGACATCTATCTACGGATCAATTCTGGGACCGAAGTCCGGGGATGATACAATCCCCACATTCTCGGAGACATCTATCTACGGATCAATTCTGGGACCGAAGTACGGGGATGATACAATCCCCACATTCTCGGAGACATCCGTCTACGGATCAATTCTGGGACCGAAGTCCGGGGATGATACAATCCCCACATTCTCGGAGACATCTATCTACGAATCAATTATGGGACCGAAGTCCGGGGATGATACAATCCCCACATTTCAAGTTAGACCTAGTCTAAGGACCATTCATCGACCTCATCGTCAGTATCACCAATACAGGTATCCATATCATCGACCTTACTGTCGATGTAGGCAATCTCATCATCAGTGACCACATCACTCCCCCTATTGAGGAGGGTCCTTTTGAACTACACCAAGCTTGTCTCGAAAATATTCAAACTTTACTCGAGACAGAGGTTTGGTCAATATATCAGCAACTTGTTCGTCAGTGCTCACATACTCAAGCTTGATAGCTCCTTTCTGCACCATATCCCATATATAAAAATATCGGATCTCTATGTGTTTTGACTTATCATGGAATACTGGATTTTCTGTCATCTTGATACAACTCTGGTTGTCACACAGAATCTCAGTGGGTTCCATCTCTAAGTCAAATAAACCAGATAACAACTTTTGAAGCCATATTGCTTCACAACTAGCAGAGCAAGCAGCAATATATTCCGCTTCAGCTGTGCTGAGAGCCACACTGGACTGCTTCCTGCTAAACCACGAGATCATGGCAGATCCCAGACAATAGCATCCTCCCGATGTGCTCTTCCTGTCTGACACACTTCCTGCCCAATCAACATCTGTGTAGCCATACAATCTGAAGCCATGATCTCCAAGATAACATAGACCAAATTCTATCGTACCCTTTAGGTACCTCATCACATGCTTTGCAGCTATGAGGTGAACTCATCTAGGTTCCACTAGATACTGACTCAAGGTATTCACGGCAAAGCATGTGTCTGGTCTGGTATTTGTTAAATACATCAATGACCCAATAATTTGTTTGTACATAGTCATATCCACTAACTCTGATGAGTCATCTGCTAAAAGTTTCAAGTTGGAAGACATGGGAGTGGCCATGGCCTTACATTCCAACATATCAAATCTTTTCAAGATTTCCACAGCATACTTTCCTTGGTTGAGAAAGATTCCCTCTGGGCCTTGCCATACTTCTAGACCTAAGAAGTAGTGCATCAATCCAAGATCTTTCATCTCAAACTCTAAAGAGAATTTCTTCTTGCATTTGATAATCTGTTTCTCATTTCCTATCAGAAATAGATCATCCACATATAGCAGCAATACGACAGGTTCATCATCCATAACCTTGAGATAAAGATTAGGATCAGCTTTACTTTTGGTAAATCCTAAGCTTGTTAAGAAACTGTCAATTATTTCATACCAAGCTCTGGGAGCTTGCTTCAACCCATACAAAGCCTTCTTTAATTTGCACACATGGGTTCTTCCATCTTCCACCTCAAATCCTTGAGGTTGTTCTATATACACTTCCTCCTCAATTACACCATTTAGGAAGGCTGTCTTTACATCCATTTGGTGTAATTTCCACTTCATCATGGATGCAAGTGCCTTGATAGTTCTAATGGAAGTGTACCTTGCAACTAGTGCAAATGTTTCTTCATAGTCAATTCCCTCTTTCTGAGAGAACCCTCTAGCTACAAACTTTGCCTTATATTTTTCAATGCTGCCATCTGCAGCATGCTTTATCTTGTATATCCATTTGGAGGATACCACACTCTTATCCTTTGGCTTGGGAACTATATCCCAAACATCATTCTTCATTATTGACTGGTACTCCTTAGTCATTGCTTCTACCCACTCCTTCTTATGAACTGCTTCTTCATAACTAGTGGGTACTTGATCTACAAGATCACACATTAGGGCCACATAGTTTGAGAATGTCTTTGGTTTCTTGCTCACCCTAGTGGAGCCTTCATGAGCTCCATATTTTTTTTCTCCTAGTATAATGTCTCTTTCCCATGCTGGCTTTCTCTTCCTTGAAATTTCTATGACAGGGTGTTCTTGTGGTTCCATCATGTCATGGTCTTCAGGAGTTGTCTCTTCAGGGGTGGGTGCAGCTTCTGTAATTCTGGAAGGTGCCTCTTCCTCATATACTTCTTCATGTTGGCACTTCCTAGATCTCTTGAGAGCTGCCTCTTCATCAAATGTCACATCCCTACTTATTTACATATGATGGACTCCTGGGATGTATATTCTGAATGCTTCACAATATCCAACAAATATTCCTTTCTTCCCAGAAGGATCTAGCTTGGTCCTCTTTTCTTTTGGAATGTGAATGTATACTGGGCATCCAAATATTTTGGGGTGACTTACCTTAGGTTTCTTCCCTATGAACACTTCTTCTGGGGTCTTGAAATCAAGAGCACTATGAGATAGTCTATTTTGCACATAGACTGCTGTCTTGGCTGCTTCAGCCCATAAATACATGGGTAGGTCTTGATCATGTATCATTGTCTTTACTGCCTCCATAATGGTTCTATTCTTTCTTTCCGCAACACCATTCTGTTAGGGATTGTAGGGAGTGGTTAGTTCCCTCTTGATTCCAGCTTCCTTACAAAAGACTTCAAAATCTTTTGAAGTATATTCTCCACCATTATCTGTCCTGAGTATCTTAATCTTCTTTTCTGAATGGTTTTCTATCAAGGCTTTGAATTCCTTGAACTTTCCAAAAACTTCATCTTTTCCCTTCAGAAAATAGATCCAAGTCTTCTTTGAGTAGCCATCAATGAATGTAAGGTAGTATTCATATCCACTCAAGGATGTGGATGGCATTGGTGCACATACATTTGAGTGTATCAATTCCAATGTACTCTTAGTCTTTGTATCACTCTTTGGAAATGGGTTCTTGACATTCTTCCATTTTGCACATCCTTTGCAAGTGCCATCATGGTCAATCTTTAAGTCTGGTAGTCCTATGACTACCTTGCTCACATGAGGTAGTGCTTTATAGTTAATGTGAGCAAGCCTTCTATGCCATAGCTCACTTGGGCTAGTGGCTTCATGGACAAGAGCAGCTTCTGGATGGCCCTTGAGTTTGTATAGATCTCCTTCCTCTTCACCAATAACAATTGCATCCTTAATTGATTTTTCTTTGGACCACATGAGTACTTATCCATCTATGAATGCAACCCTATAGCCTTTCTTATCTAGTGCTGAGATAGAAGGTAAGTTCTTCTTCAAACCAGGTACATATAAGATTTCCTTCATTTTCAATGGAGTTTCGGAATCAAGTTTGTAATTTGCTTCACCAATTCCTTTGATAGGATATTGATAGTCATCTCCTAGAGATACCTTTTTGGAGATGTCTTCTCTTCAAGTTTTGATAGAGTCTTCTTTTGTCCTGTCATGTGCTTTGAAGTACCACTATCAATGATCCATGTATCTTTTCCAGGTGACACTGCCCCAGAGAGAGCAGAGAATAGAACATACTCTTCTGCATCTTCTTCTTCTACTTTAGCTCTTTTCTTTCTAGGCTTTTCTTCCTCTTCTTCTTCACTATCATTTTCTGCAAGATGTGCATGATGTCTTTTGTGAATAAACTTCTTCTTCTTCTTTTGTGAAGTACAATTTCTAGCAAAGTGTTTTAATTTGAGACAATTGAAACATTGAACTGTGGAGAGATCTCTTTCTGAGTTTGCTCTTCCTCTCCTTCTAAAATTACTAGGAGGTTGAGACTCCTTGTGATCATTCTTCTTGAAGTTGAAGTGATTCCTTCTTTTTCTGGTATGTGTAGCCAAAGCTTAGTCATCCTCTTTGAGAAGAGCTTCTCTATTGCCTACCCTAGCCTCTTCTTGAACACAGTCCTCCACCACATCAAACTTCATACTTTCTTTTCTGGCACACATAGTTTGAATGAATGACTCCCAAGGTCTAGTAAGACCATTTAGAGCAGTCATGACAAGTTCATCTTCATCAAGGGTATCTCCAATGGCATCTAGTTGTTCTTTGATCTGGGAAACCCTTGAGAAATAGTCTTGAATAGATTCTCCCTTATTCATCTTGGTGCTCTTCAATTGAGTTCTCAGGTTCATCTTCCTATTGATGTTCTTTCCCTCATACATTCTGGAAAGAGCATCATACATTTCCTTTGGGGTTTTTTTGGAAGCCACTTGGGGAATCAAGTGGTCTTTGATAGAATCAGCAATGATTCTCTTTTTCCTAATCAGGTCTTTCCTATGTTTTTCTTTGGCTTCATCTTCCGCAGGTTCTGCAACCTCATCTTTGATATATTGGACAAGATCATTCTCTTCAAGAATGAGACCAATTCTGTATTTCCATGCCCGAAAATTTTCTATACCCTCTACCTTGTCTTCAAGCTTAGTGCTTGGAGCCATCTTATCCAGGTGGTCACAGAGATTGAAGTTTCAAAAGATAGAATAGTACTTACCAGGAGATGATCTTGATTGAATTGAGAATTCTGGTGTGATCAGCTTTTGGAAACTTCAACTTTACACCTTCCGGATCTGCAACAGAATTTCTGGTTTTCTGGTCTTCTCTTTTCTGGTTTTCTGGTGCACAGGTTCGCAGCTTTTCTGGTTCACTGGTGTACAGGTGCGTAGTTTTTCTGGTTCTTTGGTTTTTTGGTTTTCTACACTTTTGGTCAAACTAGGGTTTGACTTTCCCGAAGTTCTACCCAACCAAAAATCTCGATCCAGGGATCAAAACTTTGATTTTGAGGAGGGCTATCTAGCCATGCAATCAGAATCCAAAAATTCCAGCTTTTGCAGAAACCCTAATTTTCACCGGAGGGGGAGAAAGAGGTATTTTCACCTTGTGAAATATGTTCTATTCAGGCTAGCTCTAATACCATGTTAAATTTAGCCTAATTTAACTAGCAAGATCACTGAAAGAAACACAATCACAAGATAGACAAAGATTTACCCTGAGAAACCCTCATGGGGTAGAAAACCCAACAAAGCTTTCCTCAATATAAATAATCAACCCAATACAAGATGTAGTCCTCAACAAGAGCTCCTTCTCCTCCTACGCAGACCTCTCTCTCACTAGTGCGCCAATCACAAGTGGATGAATGAATGAGATAAGTGAGGAACATACCTCCTCTACTTATACTTGTTTTTCGACTGACTTTTTACCCTAATGGGGCCAACCTCTCCCAGAAGAGTCTAATAACCTCCAAATAGTAAACTCAGGGCCGACCTCACATGGGAGATCTAATAACCCTAGTTACCACACTCTCTCGGAGGAATAAACATCTCTGGATATACAATAGGGTCACCACGGAGGAATGTACTATCTCCGGAATAATAAAATACAAATATAATATTCTTTGAAGTTACAATATTTCAACATGTATACCTCCATAAACTTTAGCAATCAAATCCCTATGCAAAGGGGGTCCCTTGTCTCACAAACAAAGGGGTCTCATACACCAGTTTTATGTCTTGCTAAGTCATGTCTTTAAAATTAGATTATTATTATTATTATTCATAACTTCATACGATATTATGAAAGCTACACGATGATAAACTTCCTAGTTTAGGGCTTGTGTTGTGTCATTGCCAATTTTTCATGGTGCTTGGTCTTATCTCTTTATAGCTTTTTTTTTCTCCTATTGTTCTTCATGATTTTCTTCATGCTTCTTAAAGTAGATGATAAACTTCCTAGTTTAAAGCTTGTGTCATGTCATTGTCCATCTTTCATGGTGCTTGGTCTTATCTCTTTATAGCTTTTTTTTTCTCCTATTGTTCTTCATGCTTCTCAAATAGCTTCACCACTCTTCATATGTTCTCTATTCCCAACACTCACTTATCTTATATTTAAATTTTGTAGTTTTTACAATCTCATTGACCAAGTGGATAAAACAAAAATTACATGCAAATAGCTCCCACAATTGTTTGTGCTCCATATTGCATCCCTAGGTTTGGGATTGAAAAACCCAATACTTATTTCAGATGTTAAGAAATCAAAATAATGCAGAACTTCTTTATGACAGGTGATAATTTGTGTAAAAAGAATTATCCCTGGCAAGTTCTTCAGATGTAGTTTCACTAACCATGTCATGGTTATGGATAGCATCCAAATTCAAAACAATTTCATGGAGTGGTGTCAAAGACCTAGCATAAGATGGTTCCAAACCTTTTCATTTCCAGGCCAATAAAGAATAGGAGGCAATTTCTAGGAGAGATGGTTAGGTCCCAAGCAGGATTCTTAAGCAGCGAGGAAGGCATATCCCAGCTGAGAGACATTTTGATGGATAATGGAATTTTGTATATCAGAGATTCCTTCAATGAAAATGCCAATTGACCCACATGACTTTTTATGGATTAGTAGAGGATGAGATGGAGGAAGAACGATTAAGGGATCGAAGCCAGGCTTCTCCATGGAATGTTGGTGTTGACATCTTTTTCTAAGGAAGGCTTCAATTTGCTAGGAGACGGCCTCCACTAGAAAGATACGTGCACCTTTTTTACTACTAGAGAATTCCATAAAGATCTGCATGCAGGAATATTAAACATCATAAATCTATAAACAACAACTAGAAGAGAATTTAGTGTGGGAGGTCTATGGAAAGTGTTGTGTTGGCCGTTATATCAGTAAGCAATTTACTAAGCAAAAGCAACAGAAAAGTGGATGAAAAGGTCAATCCCAACCTGTCGATTTATGGGCAGAACGAAAATAATGTGACTCATAGCTTTTGGTTTTGTAGCTAGACACGTCTAGATTCTGGCATTGGTGATCTTTGATATGGAGGGTTGGATGAATGGAGCACACACGATAGATATCTGTAAAGGGAACTTTCTCTATCACGATCTTTGATATACACCGAAGTAAAGCTGGCTAGAAAAGACCAAATTATGTAGCTCAAGTCACGAACTGTCAAGACAATCATATATGGTAGGGCTCAGGCCTATAATACAACACATTTTCAGAATTAGGCCAGCTCATGTAATTAATCTGAATAATCAGTCATTAGGTATCCATGTCTTAAGGTTTAGGAGTTAATTCACAAGAAGGCAAAGGGAGAAAGGGAGGTGCGTTCTCCTAACTGCATCTTTTTGTCAATAGGAGACATCTTGAATAAGCTATAGCAGGGTGGATAGCAAACTTTAACAACCCCAAATTAAATTCCAGTGAAACACTCTTTGAACCATTTCCAAGGTGTAGTGAAATTACAATAGAAAGCAGTAGATTTCTGCTACTTACCCATGGAAGAAAATTATACCAATTATTTTCTGTGTTTCCTAACCAAGGTGGGAGAGTCCATAATCAACTCTATCATGGCCAGGTTGGAATAGACATGGGTTTGCTGGGTTTTAGGATAAGAGGGGACAGATTCTTTAACTCTCACTGCTTTGATAAAGTCAACTATCAGCTGATCAAAATAGGTTTTCAACTCTAATCATGACACAATACTGATTCTTGATAGATTGGTTGATGGATCTTAGCAATTTCACTATAATGTATTGTTATGGCTCTCAGCATTCCTTGACAATTTTTACTCTGAATCTATGTTTGCCACGGGTGGCATTACAAACATGAATGCACTTGTTGAAGGCTAAATATGAGAATGGTAGCAGCTTTACCAGAGGACAATCCCCTGTAGTTTGTAGCAAGACAGTTCTCACTATTTATCTTTTCAGGATGCAGTTACCTTAGCAAGTGTTTTGGCTTGTCCTTTAGAATTCTGAGTTAATATCTTCTGTCTAAGGACGGTTCTTCATAAAAAGCCAGTTGAATCTTCCGTAGCATTTAATCAGCCTGAAAAAGCATTGTAAGTTTGTAACTTTTTTTATCTGAATATAAATTTAGTTCACACAAAATAAGGCAAGGGGCTTATATGCTGAACAGAACCAATTCAGGCCAAATTATCAAATTCTTAGGCCTTGGAATATGGATCTTAAAAGCTCGTTTCCTGCGAATAAAAAACTAAATAGGCTATTACAAATTTTGGTGGGAAAATATTATTTATAAGAATATATAATTACATCATATCATAGAGGTTATTGAAGATCAAATTTACTGAAGCAAATAATAACCACCTCCCTGAAATTACACTAGACATTGGAGATGTTGGGTATTTACCTTGTGGAAAATGAGAATTAATTTACATCTGTCTGAATAACAGACTTTATATGCGAAGCTGTACCATTGTATAAGCACATAATTGCGCTCCATTTTTGAAGCCATATAGATACATGACTCTTTTTAGCTAAGTCACACTTTGAACTCTTACATAATGAGTTAAGAAGTATGCACGAAGCTCATCCTCTTTTTGAAGCCATATAGATACATGACTCTTTTTAGCTAAGTCACACTTTGAACTCTTACATAATGAGTTAAGAAGTATGCACGAAGCTCATCCTCTTTTGCTCCAGAATGTGAATGAATAAGTTTCCCGTTGTTGTAAAATCTGAAATTTGGAACTGCTCTCACACCCCATTTTCTCATCAATGCCTGAGATAGACCAAAAAAACCAAGGATCATGATCCGAATGACAGACTGAAAGTCCATAAATTTATTGATTTAACAAAGAATAAGATTTTATACAATAGCCTACTCAATTTCCCTAGGTTCTAAGCTCAGAGGTTGTTTCAAGACCAAAATATACAGCAGTTAGATGCACAAACTGCAAAGCAGAGAAAAGCGCCAACCAAAGGACAGTCTAACAAAAATTAGAGAAGGAAAAGATTTCCAAGAAGGGTTGTCCAATATGTTGGATATTTATGTCACAAAAAGAATTTTATGAAAGACTAATACTTCAAGGGTCCAGAATTTCTAGGTCAAATTTCTCAATTCATCATGAATAGGCAGAACTTGCTCTTTATCATCAAACGTGAGGAGCACACATGCACCTATCCATCAACTTCACGCTATATTTGTTAGTTTGGTTTATGAACAGAGAACTGAAGATCTGAAAAAAATTCAAGCACGACTAGTTTATTTACCAAGCAATTTTCTGTTGCATTTATGAACAAATTTGGGAAAAATCTTAACGCTGACAAGATCATAATAAAGAAAGTCGCACTTGTGAGGGTGTTTTATATTTTCAAAGCAATGTATATAGGAATTTAGATGATAAAGATAAGCAGGTGGGTTTTCCCTTCTTCTTGGAAGAAATATGTAGGTAATGAGCAGACAACCTTATGGGTAGGGCTTGCCCTCTCTTCAGGACAAATAAAAAAATACTTATGGGCTTTTACCTTTGACACCCTCTCCCCTTCAACTTTCAAGTGGATTTGTCTGATCCTTTCCAGAAGGGTTATTTTGAGAGCACTCCAGATCACTATGACTGCTATGAGCAAAATTGTAAGTGGCTAGACCATGATAATAAAAAATTCTTAAGCGGCTGGAGCAGACCTCTCAAACCACAGTGAGAACATGGGTGCCTGATAAACATGGAGTCAGGTTGGAGCCCTGAGCTTTGCAAATTCAAAATCAAAACCGAAATCAAATTCGAAATTGAATAATTCAATTCAATTAAGGTCTAGTTTAGATCTTATGGCAATAACACAGTGCCTCTATTAGAATGAGAAGAGTTAAAGTCACAAGTGAGCTTGTTTGTGCGGGATGTCTTGTCATAATCTATTGGTCAAGCAAATAAGAAAGTTGCAATCTTTAGCTGTTCGAGAAGAACAAATTGAAGATCCAACTGCAACACACAAGATGTAATCTTGGTGCTTCCACAAAGGAGGAAAAGGTTGAGAGATACAGTTTATGCTTAGTGTGCTTAAATCAGCTTTAAAGAGGTCAAGTCCTCTCAGAGAAGTTCTGAGACTACCAGCTAATTGTGTTTCCAGACATGCCAAACAGTAAAATCAAAGAAGAGACCCAACTCAAATAAAATCAAAGAAGAGGAAAGAATAAGAAAAAGGGCAAAAAACAGACAAGGCAACCCTCCAGACCGAAACCCCTTCCCCACCCCACCGAAAAAAAAGTACTGCAGCTTACCCTAGTGCTGCTGTTCTTGTCTCCATCTATTTTGAAAAATACAGCATCCGGATATTCCGTGCTCATTTTCACCACTTTTGGAAAGATAAGCTTACAAGGTCCACAAGTAGTGGTTGAAACAGCAACAACAACCTGCAACCATAGTAAACACATGGCTCTAAGTACCCAATAAAAATAAGCATACCCTCTTCCTACTTACAAGAATGCACATGCCACTTACCAGCTTATCTCCAGCATCTTCAATAGATTTCTCCAGTGCCTCCCCTGTTAATTAAATTACATATTAGCGGAAACGACGAACTTAAATCCATTAACACCCTAAGAAGAATAGGGGAAACAGAGTAAATTCTCACTAAAACAATTGCAATATACAGTCTGGGAATGTGCAGAAATCAAACCCATGTATGGAACTCTGTGAGCTATCTTAGGGTGAATTCATAGTGAACCATAATATTTTTTTCACATTCTGCCCATAAATTCATGCATGAATAGTATAGTAAAATGAAGCATGTTATCTTCAATTTGGTTCTGAAATATACATACCATCATCAGCCGCAATCACATTCCCTTGTTGACCACTAGCAGCATTACTCGCAGAGCATCTGATTCTTCTTGATCCCTTTAAGCTAAGAGGAGGAGATGCAGATAAAATTTTGTGTGAGGAGCTTCTTGTTTCACTAAAATTGGACAATTTGCCATAATCGACACAGTTAGAACCCAATTTCTGCACAGATTTCACAAGGGGTGAAGGGATTGAAGGATGGACTCCATGGGAGGATTTGATAGTTGTCAGTAATTGGGCCATTCTGTTTGCAGAGTGAGCGAATAGGTATCTACTAATTATAGAAAACAAAGGCTTAAGAATGGATTCTGGCCCGATTTCATTTTGAATTTATTAAAATATCAATGACCTGCACTCTTATCTCTAGCCATGTGGCACTAGCTTCAGCGCTCACAGAATTGCTAAATCTAATTTAGCCTTTTTCTAAGGTTGAGGTTTGTTGAAATATAGTTTAATTGCATTATCTGTATCATTGATTTCATCAAAGATTAGCTCATGAAATAGTTTGGATGCTTTGGGCTGATCTGGAATTGTTTGATTTGAAGTGTTTGAGGGTATAAACGTAGAATGGATTGCTGATCTTTTAATTATCATCAAGAGGAAAATTTTTAAAATGGAATGAAAATATGGGGTTTTAAACATTGTAAAATTTATTATAATAATTTTAAAAATGGAATGAAAATATGGGATTTTAAACAGATATTTTTAAAAAGATAGTAAAATTTATCATAATTTAGTTTTTAAATCGTTATTGAAGAATAATTATTATTGAGTATTATTAATAAATAACACTTAATTTATTATTATCATTGTTATTAAGAAAAAACATGTCACTTAAAATAATCTCTTGATAGGTTGTAAGGATTATCCATCTCACGCAAGTAATAAGTTTGTCTTGAGCATTGTTATGATCTATTACATCTTCCAAAAACACTGTTTTTTTAAGGAAAAACTGACATCTACTAAACTATTATATACTGTAGTATATTGGTCGAGTAATAAAACAAAAACAAACCATAAGGTCCAACTAATCTTAACCAGGGTTGTGCCCATTGTTCATGACCCGAGGAACAACATTATCTCTTGTTTGTCCATTGGAGCTTGAGATGTCCACAATGGCGTGAAGAGTTTGCAGAATGGAGTCGCCATCCATGAATTTGCTTATGGCTTGCAGGGTGACCCTAGAATGCCTCACAGTCAACAACTCTTGGTGAGAGTCCAAAGTAGTTATCATGGTCTCCACTTCAATACCATACACACAAATATGCTCTTCTGCGTCTCCTAGACAAGTGTCCAAGCTCAAGGTGTGAGAGGTAATTTGATGGACAACTTCCAGAACTCCGACCAGTTAAGAAATCATCCAAGACTAGTTACTCTTAATTTCCCAATATCATCCCAAACATCCTTGATTTCCACTGTAAGCTCTACAAGATTGGCTTCCCATTCCTCCATCTTCATGCTAGGAGATATTTCTATTCACCCCCACCAACATCTCGTTCCTTCCAGTTTTCCCAGGTAGACTAGAATTTCTCCCCTGTCTGCTAGCCAGATTTGAATGCTTATTGTTGTCTTGATGACTCCAACGGCCCATGGATTGTTTGGACATAAAGCCACTCCCCCTGAACTCTAGAGGGAAAGGAAAAATCCTCCAGAAATTTTAGAATCACCATTACCATGTTGCTCCCCTCCACCGATTTTGTCATGTCCCAAATTTGGCATTGGATCACAATGGCCTAATCAAATTGGCCCTATTCATTAGAGTTTGTCAAATTGATGCTAAAGGTCAAATAATTGCCAAGGAGGAAAATTAATAGTTTCCTAGGTTTGGGGTGGAAGCTTTGGGATTTGGAATAATGGGGATAATAAATGATGTTGGAACATTAGGATGGCATAAATATTTAATAAATGAGATAAATAAATATATACAAGTGAAAATCAAAGTGGCATTTGATCATGAAGACACATGGAGGAAGTGGAACCCACACAAGCTAGAATTTATGTGCCACATGACATCCTCTTCTTGCAATTTTGAATCTATGGGAAGCATAATGTTCTTGGGATGAGTTATAAAATAAACAATACTTGGCATGAGTCAATGAGGTCGAAATGTAGAGGAAGAGTAACTCCCATGCAAGAGGAAGAGGCAATTTAGAGCTAGTGAGACACTTGGGCTAGATTCCCCAGCTCTATGACAACAATGATGAAGATGCTATGACACCTATGACACAAATCAGACCTGAAGGTTGACATATGACATATATGACATGTCAGGGATAAAAATAGACTCCAAGAGGGCGCTCAAGGGTGTTAGGGCAGCTAAGATGCTTCCACATGTGATTTGGTGGAAGTGGGAGACTAGAAATTGTTGTACAAGTGGCGTCCTTTGGAATCTCTTCCCAACTTGAGTTGGCATGAGTCTCTTGGAAGGAATTTGACCCATGAAGGACATTAGAACTTTATAAATGTCAATAACAAAGAATGAAACTAGCTTTTTGATCATTTGTTGAATTTGCAATTGCATTTGCAATTGCATTTGTGTAGAGGGAGAGCTAGTGGATGACTAGTTTCTTGCCTTAGCCAATTTCGAGGGTGAAAGATTCCCATCCAAGTTGGTAATTGGAAAGGTCATTCAGACCTTTCATTTGGAGATTTAATGGATTCTTTATTCGCAGGTGTAAGCTACAAGGCAGCTCAGGGTTTCTTCTATTGCAGCACATTCTCTCAACCATTTCTAGTTTTGATGGCATATTCTTGATCCTTGAGGGAGGGCGTTTTTGGTGAGCTATTGTACTCTTTGGGGGAGATTCTAATGCCCCATTTATTTTTTAAATATGAATTAAATACTCTTTTCTTCATCTCTAGAAAGTTTCAGGTCGAAATTTCAAGTAGAAATGTATAAATCTCATTTTTAATGAAAGAACATTGCCCATTCCCCACTACATTGATTTATATCATGATAATGCTGATGATTTCAAATGAATGTATGTTTATATGATACATTTATGATTAATAGACTGCCATGGATGTATTTTACAAGTTTCATGTACTGTGCTTGATCATTTGAAGTATTTTTACTCAGTTTAATTGCATTGGGAAAAGAAATAGTTCCATTTCCCCAAGGGTCGAACTAGTGATTTTTGCTGTTGTTTGGGAGAGGTTTGGAATAGAATTAATAACTAATGAATGGTGCATTTGGGACCTTAATAACATACTTGAGACATCCCATGCCTCTGTTCAGAAATTTGAGTGGGTTTGGAGGCATTTGGGAAGCCATTTTCAGTACTTACCCTAAGGGGATTTGAACCCCAAATTACTAGTAAAATTGCATACTTGGTCCATAATCTTAAGAGAGTTTGCAGAGGTCTTTTGGTGGCCATATATCATCCCTGGAAATCTTATTCAAGTCCTAATATCATTCATACACCTTCCTTGAAGATTTGAAGGCATTTGGAGTTAATTGAGACCTAGAGACCAATACTAGCCAAAGGAAAATTACTAGTAAAGTTCCCTACATTGGCCATAATTGAAAGAGGATTGTAGAAGTATTCTAAAGGTTCAAAAGCATCCCTGAAACACATATTTATGTTCTAACATCATCCATATACCTTCTCAGAATATTTGGGAGCAATTGGAGCAATTTGGGGACCTAGAGCTCAAAACTAGTCAAAGGTCTAACTAGGAAAAAAAGTGAAAAATTGCCATTTTAATAAAAATTCATAACAAGGGACATTACAGTGGTATCAGAGCATGGTCCTTGCACCTGTGTATTAAGTACATACATTCAAGAATAATTGGCAACCATTTATTACTATTATGATGAATCCTGTGAGTACAATTCTTATGAGGAATATGCAGATGCTTATGAGCAATATGAAGCATAATGTGAATGGTACAAGGAAGAGGTGCCATCATGCAAAACTTATTACAATTTCAGGATAAATGAAGATTATTCTTATGAATTTAAATCTGATGAATATGAGTGCGTCACACCAACCAAGGATAATTCTATGAATGAGTTCCAAAGATTGAAAGCAACATATAACACCTTGCCCCAACAATATCAAAAATATCAAGAATATCTTGCTTTGAGACACAAAATGTCATGTATTTTGAGTACTTTGCTGAACATATTTTTGAAAATAGGCCCCAAAATGAAGATGTAGAGTTAGTAAAGAAAGGTTTATGCCCTTCTTGTAAAGAACCTTAGAGAGAATATCATATATGTGTGCAGGAAATGATGTCCTACTTGAGGAGAGCTTTTGGGAATTCTTCAAAAAGAGATTCCAAAGATATTGATCCTAAGGAAAATAAGGGGCAAAATGAATCAGCTTGCTTGAAGGAGCAAAAGGAAGAGACATCACAAGAGCATGAAGAATATTATATTGAGAATATGGAAGATCATTTCGAGACACTTCTAGCTTAGACATGAACCAAAGAGCATCTACTGATGGATGCTTAAACTATGAAGGAGTACCTACTGATGGGTGCTCACACCTCTATGTTGGTGACATAGAGATCACTTTTGAAAGTGTTGCTTCAAGACCAAGTTCCATTAAGCATGATAATGAAGACCTTGTAGCATTTGAAGAAGAACCAAGATCAACTTCCCCGTCACCACTTGAGCTTCATGAAGTTGGTCCAAGCAAAAATGAAAAAGATGAGGAAGTTCATTTGCAAGAGCCTTATTTTCTTGAAGGATCCTTAAAGATGAATGAAAAGAAGATCCAAGAGTCCCTCACCATTCTCCATGACACTCAAGCATTGGTGTCAAATTCTTGTTAGAGATCTACTTCATTGGAGGAAACATCATTCCTTGAAGACATGGAGAAGATTCAAAGAGAAATGTGCCACATCAAAGGTAATTTCATGTCTTTGTTTTTTGATAGAAACCATTTGTTTGAGCTTAATGAATTGTTACATGATGCATATTTGAAGAATAATGAGGATAATCATAAGCTCACAATTAAAAATGAGCAACTTCTTGAAAAGTTGCAAGATACTTGTTTTTCCTCTTATATTTCAGATTGTCAAATGGTAGATTGTTTGGATGATTCTCATGACACGGTGGATCATGAGAAATGTGGAAATTTGAATGTGCATAATGTGTTTGAAGATGAACTTGAAGAGATCCAAACACTTGATGTGGTGGAAGAGGAACTTGAATTGTCTCTTGATGAAGGTTATGCAATTTTTAAAGAAGAGCATGATTCCTCTACATTGGAACTAATCTACAACAAAGGTTTCACACTTTTGAAGGAGTTGCATGATACTAACCATATGGATCCTTTCCATGATGAAACTTATGCACTTTTTGATCATTTGGGTGAGCTAGTTAATTCTCCTACATCCTACAATTCCATGTTTTGCAGCATTAGTCTCAATGAAGAATGGGTGAAAGGGTTCTTTTTTATGGTGCCACATGAGGAGTATGGAACTCCTACATTTACTTTTTATGATGATATGGTTGGAGCACATTCTTATTCACATTTGCAGCAACATCCTTTGTTATTTTATGATTATGCACATCTACATGGATGCACCTATGATATGCATTTGAGTCACTTGAAGACTCATGGTTTTTCTTGCTCAACACTTGATTCATTTGATGTTGGAGGAACTTCATCCAACACATGGGTGAATAGATTTATGATTGGAGAACATTTTTGTTGGCAGCCACATACTTTGTTATATCTTTATGATTCTCACATTCAGGGATGTATGGGTGAGGCTTCTTTGGGTCATTTGAAGTCTCCTTGTTTTTTCTGCTCATTATTTGGTTCAGATTTTAGTGGAGATTTTTCATTCACTTCTTGGATGAAAGAATACATGGCTGAATATTTTGATGCATATCAAATCCTTTTGGAGCAACATTATAGGAAATGGGATCCTCACCTATGTCATTGGAGCAGATTTGATTGGTCACTTGAAGCTTGTATGCACTTGGAAAATGGTGGTCTACTTGCTTGGAGGTATAAGCACTTTCATGATTCTTTGATGAAGCACCTCCTTGATGTACATTTTCATTATGTTGTTATGTACTTTGATGATATATATTTTGTACTCATGATGTTTGGAAGAATGCATAAAAGAAAATGGGATCCAGGAATCATCTTATCTAATGGTGTGGGTTGGAGAGCACTCTTAATTGTTGGGGTGCAATACAAGCAATGAGACCTTGGAATAATTTTTGTCTCATTGGTTTCAATTTTTTTGGGAAAACAAGAAGTATGGGAGATGGATTTCCCACTTAATAAAGTGATTTTTATCAGAGTAGTGTAGCAGCAAGCATGGTGGTTCCTTTCTAAAATCTTCATGGAAACTCAAAGACTCAAGGTTGGGCAATGCAATGGCAACTTCAAAGAATTATACAGAAAGCAGGCTCTTCAACACCCATGTTTGAAATTGCTTGAGGAAAAGCAATATTGGGAAGGGAGGATTTGTCATGTCCCAAATTTGGAATTGGGTCACAATGGCCTAATCAAATTGGCCCTATTCATTAGAGTTTGTCATATTGATGCTAAAGGTCAAATAATTGCCAAGGAGGAAAATTACTAGTTTCCTAGGTTTGGGGTGGAAGCTTTGGAATTTGGAATAATGGGGATAATAAATGATGTTGGAACATTAGGATGGCATAAATATTTAATAAATGAGATAAATAAATATATACAAGTGAAAATCAAAGTGGCATTTGATCATGAAGACACATGGAGGAAGTGGGACCCACACAAGCTAGAATTTATGTGCCACATGGCATCCTCTTCTTGCAATTTCAAATCCATGGGAAGAATAATGTTCTTGGGATGAGTTATAAGGTCAATAATACTTGGCATGAGTCAATGAGGTCGAAATATAGAGGAAGAGTAACTCCCATGGAAGAGGAAGAGGCAATTTGGAGCTAGTGAGACACTTGGGCTAGATTCCCTAGCTCTATGACAACAATGATGAAGATGCTATGACACCTATGACACAAATTAGACCTGAAGGCTGACATATGACATATATGACATGTCAGGGATAAAAATAGACTCCAATAGGGCGCTCAAGGGTGTTAGGGCAGCTAAGATGCTTCCACATGTGATTTGGTGGAAGTGGGAGACTAGGAATTGTTGTACAAGTGGCGTCCTTTGGAATCTCTTCCCAACTTGAGTTGGCATGAGTCTCTTGGAAGGAATTCAACCCATGGAGGACATTAGAAATTTATAAATGTCAATAAAAAATAATGAAACCATATTTTTGATAATTTGTTGAATTTCCAATTGTATTTGTGTAGAGGGAGAGCTAGTGGATGACTAGTTTCTTGCCTTAGCCAATTTCGAGGGTGAAAGATTCCCACCCAAGTTGATAATTGGAAAGGCCATTCATAGCTTTCATTTGGAGCTTTAATGGATTCATTATTTTCAGGTGTAAGCTACAGGTCAACACAAGGTTTCTTCTATTGCAACACATTGTCTCAACCAATTCCAGTTTTGATGGCATATTCTTGATCCTTGAGGGAGGGCGTTTTTGGTGAGCTATTGTACTCTTTGGGGGAGATTATAATGCCCCATTTATTTTGTAATATGAATTAAATACTCTGTTCTTCATCTCCAGAAAGTTTCAGGTCGAAATTCCAAGTAGAAATGTATAAATCTCATTTTTAATGAAAGAACAGTGCCATTTCCCCACTACATTGATGTATAGCATGATAATGCTGATGATTTCGAATGAATGGATGGTTGTATGATACATTTATGATTAATAGACTGTCATGGATGTATTTTACAAGTTTTATGTACTGTACTTGAGAATTTGAAGTATTTTTACTCAGTTTAATTGCATTGGGAGAAGAAATAGTGCCATTTCCCCAAGGGTCAAACTAGTGATTTTTGCTGTTGTTTGGGAGAGGTTTGGAAAAGACTTAATAACTAATAAATGGTACATTTGGGACCTTAATAACATACTTGAGACATACCCTACCTCTTTTCATAAATTTGAGTGGGTTTGGAGGCATTTGGGAATCCATTTTCAGTACTTACCCTAGGGGGATTTGAACCCCAAATTACTAGTAAAATTGCATACTTGGTCCAGAATCTTAAGAGAGTTTGAAGAGGTATTTTGGTGGCCATATCTCATACCTGAACATCATATTCAAGTCCTAATATCATTCATACACCTTCCTTGAATATTTGAAGGCATTTGGAGTTAATTTGAGACCTAGAGACCAATACTAGTCAAAGGGAAATTACTAGTAAAGTTCCGTACATTGGCCAGAATTGAAAGAGGATTTGCAGAAGTATTCTAAAGATCCAGAATCATCCCTGAAACATATATTTATGTTCTAACATAATCCATATACCTTCTCAGAAGATTTGGGAGCAATTGGAGCAATTTGGGTACCTAGAGCTCAAAACTAGTCAAAGGTCTAACTAGGGAAAAAAGTGAAAAATTGCCATTTTAATAAAATTCACAACAAGGGACATTACAGATTTCACCGACCCAGACTGGGTTTGGCAACAATCCTTAATCCCAAATGTGTTGGTATGAAGAGGGAGGGATGACATATTACCACATTACCGATGTACCTGATCCTTGGCCAAAATTCCCAAAGGGTATTCCATGCTTGGAGGCACATGATCGCTTGTGATATGTTCTTGGGTATCAAAATGATGGTAGAGAGCATTTATGTGAGTGAAGTTTGACTTGAATTCTATGGTGATTGGCATTTGGACCATGGATATTTATAGCAATACACATTAAACCTTAGGGGAGCCAGCGAGATATATGTTGCCCCCCATTTTGTACCATTTTTCCTTTTTACAACAAATGCCCCCAGTAGGTAGGAGTCTTTATAGACACCTGCTCCTATCTCGCTAAGACATGGGGGTGACTCGATGCCAATGATAGGTAGAACATTATCTAGTTTGGACATGGGGTTCTTCTTATAGTATGTAAGTTGGTCAAGCATGACCACTTTCATGTTATGGGGGAACATCATGATACGAAAAACCGATGAGGCCCTCACCTTCATGGAATACATGTAACTATATCCCAAGAGGATGTTATAGTCCAATTGTGTGTTAATGAATTCAACATCAAGCATGACCATCTTGCCCCCTAGTTCAATAGGGGTGTTCTGGTAAAGGCCTCGTGGTTGTGAAGGAAGACCATCATAGGCCTGGAGGGTAGTAGCAGAAGAGATGAGGTCTAGGGATGCCAATCATTTCTAAATATTTGTGGACATGACACAAGTGGATGTATCTTCATTGAAAATGCATCAATGAATGGTGGTGTTTTGCTTGTGATAGGTATCTGGAAGGCAACTGATGATGGTAGTTGAGGTTCTCCATTGTTGAGGTCAAAGGTCAAAATGATGAATCCAAAGGATTGATGGCACCTAATGCTGTAAGTAGAGCCTTCTTTTGAGAAGGACATGACTGGAGAACCTCAAGTGTGGACATGGTGATGGTGACTAGGCCAACTCATCTACAATGCTATAAGTATGTGTCACTCTGATACAAGGATTGTGAGCGGTACACCATAGAGGTAGATTTGGTATCGTAGGTATATGGTAACTACTAGGATGTGGAATTTGGAAGGATCCATTGGTGAAAGTTGGGGCATCCTTCTGCTATGTGGGTGGGTTGTCCAACGTGTCGTAGGCTTAGTTGTAGGTTTGAAGATGAATGTATGTAGCATTCATGTATATATTTTGCTAGGAACCCTCTGCCATTGGGGGAGGTTTAGGTGGTGGCCTAGTCTCTTTTTGGTGAGGAACAACTCCTTGCTTAGCAAAGGGTTTTTGCAACACAACTTGTTGAGGGGGAGTGGCGGTGTTCCCTTGGGGATTTTTTGTGTCAAATTTTCTTTTGGGCCCCTGTTGAGGGAAAATTGTCACAAGGGTGAGTAGTCTTCCCTCTTTTTATCATTGTAGGTTGCAACAAGAAAACAATTGTTAGATGTGGGTTAATGCTCCATACATCAAATGAAAAAGCAAGACTTAAACAAATAAATGCAAGTAAAAATGGACAAGTGCTAAGCAAAATAAAAGAAAGAGGAGAGTGTTGGTTAAATTATATGCATAATTTATGGACATTGAATCATCAACCCCGGGCTCGTAAGCTTATGAGATGCATACACAATTAATGCAATATTGGAGCATACGCTAACTAAGAAATATTGGAAACCACTTTAACAAAAATCTATTATCTTTTCAAACTTCAAGCCTATAAAATTTAAATGAAATTAAATAAGTTACAGTACAGAATTATAGAATTCACTAGATCACTATTTCTTTTATAGAGCTCGATTTACAATATTCATTTTCTAATGTTCATGTGATTATGTTTGTGTAGCAATGAGATTTGAGACCTTCAATGTTTTTATTCTGTAGTAAAAACTCTCAAATGAAATATGCTTGCACACTAGCAATCAAATAGACAAGTAAATTCATGATAAGAACATATTACTCATTATACTAATCTATGAAAGTAGTATGGTTAAAGTAACACAATCACACAGGTAACAATGTAGGAAATAAATATTAACTATTAACTCGAGGAAACTTAATCACAAAACAATCAATGAAATGACAGTATTGAGATATCTAAGACTTGATCTAACACACACAAGGAAATTAAGATTGCTTTAACACACACTAAATTGAAACATAAAACACAATTCAAAATATAAACTATCTTACGAACAAAACAACACATATAAGGAAATTAACACACATACAATAAAATCATGATAAACTACTCTACAAAATAGAAGCAACACTTACCCAACTTGAGGGGCCCTCCCAATTGGGTAGCGTTGCCAAGTGAAAGCTACAAAACTAGAAACTAATCAAGCACATACACAACTCATTTCATAACATTAGCTTGGGTCCCTTTTTGTCACATCCCCTTCCGTCAATCCAAATAATAGAGGGGGACATGAACGAATTGTGGGCTTCTAGATTTCGTCCTGTTGTTCAGGATTTCTACCTTATAGCGAGGAGAGGGACACAACCAACTTTTGGGGTGACAGGTAAATACATTGATCATATCACATAGGCTTCTACAAAAGGAAAGAGATCAAGATTCTTGAAGGCATACCTTATTAACGACGTTCGATCCTAGCTTTCACTTGCTCCTTCAATCGATCCTTCACTTGATCTTCCGCCTGATAAACCTGTAATACAAAAGATACCTTCCCCAGCATATCTTGACTGATATAACAATGATGAAATTGAAATACAATTTAGAAATCAAATACAATCAAGCATTTAATCCAAACAAATATGCAATCCATTAGACATTTGATTGGGACAGGAAGGGTATTTCGACCTTTATTGTCAAAAACAAATAACTAGTACAATTATACCTGATCATTCAGAGTGCTTACGCAACCAGATTCTGGGCTCCTGCTCTTCACACTAACTTTGGAATTACTCCAACATAACAACCCTTAATGAATGGTTTCTCCTCCCCTCTCTCATGCATCCCCCTTGTATTTATGGGACAAGGTAGGTAGTTTGGATCGAGAGGTAGTTTGATTGGGAAGTTGGGGAAGTTGAAAACCAACTTCAACTAATCCCAATTCGTCAAATTAATATATTTTTGATTACATTTTAATATGTACGTGAGTTTCCTCAAGTGGAGTAGCGCACAATATGCATCTTTCATGCTTTACAACCAGCGTTTGCAAGGTTTTTTGAGGTGTATGCTAGTCTACTGAAGGCAAAGTAGAGTATACTAGAAGGTGTACGCTAGTCTACTGAAGGAAAAGTAGAGTATACTAGAAGGTGTACGCTGCTCTTATGCTGTAGGGTAGTGTTCATGCCAAAATGTAGGTAAAAATAGTGTTTTGTTAGCTGTTGAGGGGTAAGTCTAGTCCATACATCATCTAAGTCAATCTAGCTCTTCAATCCAAGTTGTCCTTTTGTGTGATCAACAACTAAATGTGATCACGGATGGAGAAGTGCAGATTTGACCTATAACAGATGCCCCCTAATGTGTGAGGTCAAAAGGAAACGATGGCCGAAATACATTATAATTCCAATTCAGAGGAGGAGCAAGAAACCGCAGAACCAAGTCACAGAAGTACTTGAAATAACGATCAAGGTCAGCAAGCAATTACAATCTTGACATCATATAGATGTGTGGCATGATACAACATGATCTCTGATACATAACTAGGAGATGTATATATAGCATGTCCACTGAAATACAAGCGTGGATCCATGTCAAAGTGAGAGATCATAGCCATAACAACAAACTGGATCTATGTCTCATGAAGAGCCAAAATGAGTGAGGCTCATTCTTGCGCAGCTTGGGTGATAACATAATGAGGTAATGCTATCAACATCCCAAGGTCTTCATCCAAAAAAAAACCAAGGTACAAACCCTAACCATGTGAATAAATGAGTTGAAGTCGAACATGGGGGTTATCGTTTGATTACCGGTCATTGATGTATACCGTTAACAAATGCGAGGGCTTCCATCGATAATTATAATGGGGCCCAAGGTACCTAGTACAATCCAACAAGTGTGGATAAGTGGACTTGAAGTCGAACACCCGAGGAACCTGTCGAATAAGAGACATTGATGTATTCCCATTATTCAACAGCGAGGGAAACTGCCACTGGTGACTGCAATCCCCAAGGTACTAACCGAAAATCTAAAATTCATTCCAAGAGCAAAATGAGTTGATGTCGATGGGAAGAAGTCCGTTGGAAGGGAGGATTTAAGGCATCCTCCATCATCCAACACGAGGAACACTCAAATGGTATGAGATGATGTGGAGTAGGACATGTAACAAGATGAAACAAACTGACACTAGGATGGCCGACACATGAGGTCAAGATAAACGACAGAATGGCCGACACAGGCTATATCCTTGAACAATGAGCACGACATAAAGTGACTTAGGCAATTTTCAACATGATGGGGAAGTGATATAAGCCTGCAATGTAGGAGACATTAGCAGACCCTCCATATGGTTGGAAGAATAACCAACCGGGGGAGTAAACAACTTGGAGATCAGGTTCACCCTAAGGTCAAAAACTAAACCCAATTGAAATGATAGACTCAAATAGGTGCTGTGTTCAAGGATAGGATTGACTGAACTGCCTTTGAAATTGAAAGATGTGATACACCCTTCTTATCCCTTATTCTTTTTAGATAAAAGAATACCTTTCTTGTTGTTTTAATGAGTCCAATAAAGAATGAAAACTCGATAGATCCAACCATGTAAAGAGTTTAACGAGCCCATGGGAGGAAGACTTGGGACCTTCTTCATTGTTTACAGAGTTTGAAGAAGAGATAGAAGAATACTCTATAATACTGATCTCTGGATTTTAATATCGAGCCGAGATCTGTTCTTGCTCGTCGGTGTTTTCAATTTTAAGGAGTCTGAAAAACTTAAACAATAACTCCATATACCTAGTCGTGGATTTTAATATCGAGCCCAAGTAGGTTAATGCTCACCGGTGTTTTCCTGTTTATAGAGTCTGAAAAACTTAAACAATCCTCTATATACCCTCTCATGGATTTCACATCGAGCCCGAGTAGGTGAGTGATCGCTTGGTGTTTTCATATTTCGAGAGCCTGAAAACCCTAAAGAAGGCTCCAAAAGGTCATTTTTCGTAAAGTTAGTCTCCTCCCCCAAAAAAGTGTAAAACAATGGAGGAAAAACTCTTCTAGCCATGCATGACTAGAGTATTCATTTTTTGTAAGTAATCCGTAAAAGTCTGGAAAAGGGTTAAACTTATACTTAAGCGGATGTCACTTCAAATCCTTTAACGAGTCTGAAATGACAACTATACTCAACAATCTTGTCATATTTAAAGAGTCTAACAAGAGCTTAGAGAGAACTCCATAAAGATATTTTTCGTAAAATTTTAATGAGCCCGAAAAAGTAAATTCGTGACCTCCTTATTGTTTTTAACGAGCTCAAAGGAGAGATGGAAGAATGCTCATAGCCTCCTTACTGGTTTTAACGAGCTCAAAGTGAGAGTGAAAATATGCTCGTAGCCTCCTTACTGTTTTTAACGAGCTCGAAGTGAGAGTGAAAGAATGCTCGTAACTTCCTTACTGTTTTTAACGAGCTCGAAGAAAAGGTGGAAGAATGCTCGTCGACTCCTTCAAGTAGAGTCGATGCCTAGAATCTCCTCATGAGACCAGGCAATGACGTCACAGAATTCGTTAAAAAGATTGGTATATAGAATGATATCTTCAAGATAATAGTCTACTCCAATGAAAATGTTTTCCGTGACGCCGAGTTCATTAGGAATGTTGATCGGGATGGTTCTTGATATACTCCCCATATCCCCTTCGGCGTAAACAGCTTGTGAAGTAGAAGGGATAGTGGACAAATCAACATTCTCACCAAGTCTCGTAGAGAACGCACCTCTCTCTATCAGGTCTAGAACAGGGATTAAATAGGACCACGGGTGTAACTGTTCCCAAGGGTGATTCCGGTCCGTCATAGCTTCAAACATATCTTCATCAGAAGGCAGAACCGTGTCTAGACCATCCAAAGAGTGAGTAAGATCTGGTGATCGTGCAGATGCATGATCCATATCTGACTCAGTAGAGACCAACAAAGTCATGATATGTTCCGTTGCAGCATGTTGTGCTTCCATGTATGCTACTTCTGCAACGGATAAGGGCACTGATGGTTCTGATACAGTAGGAAGAATCCACGGATCAGTCCTTAAACCGAGCGTGAAAGTTTTAGTAGATGTACCTTCATCATAACGCATGAAAAGAACGGGAGCGGGTAGGTCAAAAGTGCCCATTAATGACCCATAAAGCCTTGCTCCTAAACTCTCGCTTGCTTGGGCAGATTGATCAACTAAAGGAATTGTGGATTCCGATGAAGTCTGGTTGTTTCGTCGAGAGAACGAAAGTTGATCAACTGTGACGATCTTGCATTCGTGAGGGAACATTACAACTCGAAAAACTGCCGATGGAATAGCTCGCATGGCATATGTCCAGCTCCTACCTAACAACATATTGTAATCAAGCGGAGTGTCCATAACTTCAACCTCTACACCAACTGTCTTACCGGCAAGTGTGACGTCAAATGATGGCAAGACTCCGTGTGGGCGGAAGGTTCTGCCATCAAATGCAGTAAGCAATGTGTTAGAGGGGGCTAACTCGGGAGAACCCAAGGCTTTCCAGCAAGAAATTGACATTATGCATGTAGACGCGCCCTCATCTACGACAGCTTGTCCAATGGTCATAGGACCATGAACTACCTCTATCTGAAGAGCAACGTGGTACGGCAACCGGTACTTGATATCAGACATATCAAAACGCGCAATCATGTTGGATGATTCCATACTTCCAATCGTTGCCAGAAGTGCATTTCGTTGTAATGGACAACTTTGCAAAACTTCTAAGGTGGACATGGCACAAGGGGTCTGGGCTAGATCTTCAACCACATTATAGTTGGAAGCAGCCCGTGCGTTGGGATCAGGCCTGGAATTTCAAATCTTCCTTGCCTGTCAAATTTATTTTGATGACGATTTGATGTTTTCATTGCCTATCATTTTACGTTTTAAGCAAATACATAGTGTCAAATATGTAAATTTAATTATTTTTTCATAATTATTTTTTAAATTTTAAAATACACAACCCTCCTTTTAAGAAAGAGATAAGTATAGAAAAATTACAACTCGGTGAGCTAAGACATAAATTTTTCTAAAAGAGTAGAAGCTGTATCTGATAGAATCTCATATATCTACTTCCTATTTTTCAGTCCCCTACATGTAAGGAGGTCTCAGAATTCTCAATTTCACCTTTATATGAATGGTGCTTTTGTATTTCATCTTTATGTAATAAATTTCAGTGTATACATAAGTTGTTGTTAAAGAATAATTCAATATTATATTGTGTTGAATAAATATATGCACAATTCTCTTTTTTTCACTTTTAGAATATAAAAGAAGTAAACTAGCTGAAATTAAGAAAATGTCTCCTTACTGAAACAATTTAGCATGCTTTAGGGATAAGTTCACGAATCAAATATTAAATATTCACCAGAATCCTAAATCAATAGACAAAAAAACAAAATCTAGAAAATATCTAACAAAGTTTAGCATGCTTTGAAAATCACAAACCTAACATAAAATGCCACATTGTTTTTCTTCTCAAATACATTTGACAATTGGCACTCTAGCTTTCCAATAACTGGGTTAAAACCAACCAAATATATAAAATAATGAATTAAGGAATGATTCTATAGAAGCAAAATATTCTAGATGCAATATTAAATATTTGTAACCAATTTAGAAACTATGGGCTATTAATCTGCATTTTATGTCCAATGGAACTCTTAGACAAAGCTTTAACTAGAACTTGTAAACCATTTTGAGGATTTTGAATATCAGAATTCAGAATCACACCTAAAACTTAAATTACAATGGAACACCAGTAAAAGCTAAATTATGAAATACAATTTTAAAAGCAAATCAATATTATACTAAAAATAAATTAAAAAATATATATTCTCAAATACAATTTTGCTTTTAAAACAATTAAAAAAATACATGCTAATGATGCTGGCCATTACCACAAAAATTCCAGGAAAAATGAAGGACCATCCCCACTCACCACTCATATTGTGAAACAGCTACACCCAATTGTAAAACAACTATAGCAATCATGGAGCCATAGATGTTAAGTAGTAATAATAATGGATAGATGTTAGTAATTATGACGGGTAAGTAGATTGGATGGACGTAGATTTGACGGGTTTTAATTCTGCATGCCTATCAACCTTGATGTGTAAATTCTGAGATGAAGTGTCAAATACGTTCTACAAGGGTAAATACGTCCTACAGCCCGTCAATTTCCAAGCCTGGTTGGGATTGTGCGAAGCCTGTTTCAAGACACCTTTCGGGATCTTGGGTGGTGAATCCACAGGTATGTGGAGAGGAATGGAAGATTCAGGAATATCTTTATCCTTAATCTGTGAATCCGGGGTATAATTTCTTGCCCGCGTTTATAAAAGAGCGTCCGAGTTAACCATATTAATAAAAGTTTGATCAACTGAAGCATGGGTGGTGCCCCTAGCATTGGAGGTGCCAGAAGCTGAGCCCTGCCCTTTGGGAAATGGATCTTTAAGGATGACAGGTTTCTTTTCTTGAAGCAGCTTCTGGGCTTCTTCGATTAGAGGGCATTGGTGAGTGAGGTGGTCCTGCTTGCAAAGCTTGCAAGGGAACTTAATCTTCTTCTTTTCTCTGTTACCCTCCTTGGCATTTTCTTTGTTTTTGGGATTTTGTTGGTTCCCCTCTCCTTTCTTGCCCTTCTTTTTGTTGTTGGGCTGCCGAGGACCCTTTTGATTAGTCTAAACCTGCTGTACAGATTCAGTAGTAGAAGGATAGGTTGTGAAGGAAGTTACTTCTGTAGTCGATTGTTTGATCGATAAGGCATGAACCTGTTTAGTCAATGCTTCGAAAGCTACAGAATCAACTGAACCTACAATGCCGTCAGCATGTGGTCCAGGTTTTGGTCTACCTAGATAAATGTTTAATCGCATCAGGTATAATCTCGTAAAGGAGCCTAGATTGAGCATAAACCAAGTCTAGTTGCTGGGTCCTTAAAATGGCTTCTTCTTCCGATGACACTCGAGAAGTAGATACTTCCTTAGAAACATAAGGAATGAGTGATTTCAGATACCGCTCTAATAAGAACTCTGGGGAGATATTGGCCTTAATGAGCCTCTTCCGTCTTCGCCACTCCTGAATATGATCAGATAAATGGATGGCTTTGTTTTGTCTAAAAGTAGACAAAAGATCTATCCCAGCATCATACCGAACAGGAAGCTGGAAGTGGTTCAGGAAGACTATGGCGAGATCCTGAAAGTTAAAAAATGTGGCTACAGGTAACTCAATGTACCATTTGGTTGCAGCACCGGTCAAGGTTCTTTGAAAAAGTCTCAACCTAACGGAATCTTCGTTCAACGAGTTCGAAGAACACCAAAGATGAAAAGTGGTAACATGATCACCAGGATCCTCACCAGTTTTACCTTCGAATTTTGGAATGTCCAAAGGTAGCTTAGTGGGAACTGGTGGCTACGTAACGTTATGGCACACCAGATCGTTCATTAACTTGGAAAGATCTGGCAAATTCAGAGTTGCCAGAAATGGTAAACGAGGTCTATAAGATGGCATTTGATAAACTGGAGTCATGAAGGGGGAACCTCCCATAGTTTGACCCATAAACTACTGGTTAGGGTTTCCCCTAGCCATTTGCTGGTAGGGGTTTCCCCCAACCATCTGTTGGTAGGGGTTGACCCCAGCCATCTGTTGTTGTGTGAAAGTGTTGTTGAAATTCCCCCACCCAAATGAAAGTGTGTTGGCACCCTGTGCGTTTGTCCACTGTGGCTGGGTGTTAGCCCCACCATATTGTTGGTTAAAGATATTACCCCCTCCTCCAGAAAACAAAGAAAATGGGATGTTTCCTGCAGGTATATTACTTTGATTCATATTGTAACCTGCAAAGGTATTAAAACCAGGGGTAGTTGAGGTGGACAGTGCAGTCTTGGTACTCATGATAGGCATAGTTGCAGAGGGATTTGGCCCAACATTGGGTGTGGAAATCCAAGTACTAGGTATATGGTATGACTGTTGAGTCGCAGGAGGTGGAGTGACATTCATTGCATTATTGGGTCCAAAAGTAGGGGTAGCAACTGAGGCAGATGTCAAAGCTGTTGAGCTTGGCATGCCTAAAGTACCAGCATTAAAACTAAAGTACGGAGTTGAAGCAAAAACTGTCTGCGACAAACTCAGTGTAGCAGTGTTTGTGGAAGAAGGATTAACAATCCTTGTATTCATACTCATTGTGGGAGTCTGTGGAACTCCCTGCTCGTCTCCTGGGTTAGTCATAATATAACCAGGTGTGAAAAGATATGCACTATACTCGGGTTGCCGAAAACCTACAGGTACCAAAAGCGGATCGTTAGGTTCAGTAAGAGGAGGGTTGAAAGGAGTGTTGAACTCACTAGAAGTAATATCCTCAACCTCGATAGTATTAAGAACTTGTCGATCTGGGTTTCTGGGTTGTGGTTCACCAGGAACCTCTATTTCACCAGTAAGTTCAAAAAGACCATTGGAGTCTGTCCTCCATCGTCGTGGTGGCGATAGTGGCTCCACAATGAGTGGGGGAAGGTTTTGCAACCTCTAAGACCTACGAAGCTGTTGGTCTTCCACAATTATAGAAATAAACTGAGTAAAAAACCCAGTGGCCACTAAGACTAAGGAGCAAACAACATACCACTAAAAAATCCTAAGTAATCAAACCAATCAAACAGATAGCAAATACTCTCGGAAGTAAGTCTGGGATGATCAAGGCCCAGAACAAAATAACAGAGCATCGATGGTCAGTTTCGTAGCGTCCATCAGAGGTCCACTGGATGCAAGCGCTTGAATCACCAAACCGCTTTCCTTGGATTAGTGCCAGAGAGTTACCTTCCACGCTTGTCCAAGGTGAAGTGGGAATAATCGCCCACTCTACCTGTGTAGAATCATAAAGGTCTGATACTAAGGCTACCATCAATACGAAATAACCTAGGGGGACAGTTGTCAGCCTAGTCAAAACGCATGGCTAGGGTAGCAAAGCCCGAAGTCTGAAAGGACCCCCGTACGCGAATCGACTTTGGTTTATGGTCAAAAGGAAAGTGAGGGGATATCCTCAACAATTCCAGTCTCCCACGGCCTCGTGCTTAATTCTGGATTGAGTAGAGCATCCCAGGACTATTTGATATAGATGGATTTACCTAAATGAAAGTCTTACTATGATTGTTGCGTAATGAAGCCAGTTCCAAGAAGTTTAAGGTGATTTAAGCTCGGAACTCTAGCCTAAGCTAGTTGATGTCATGTATACCTAAAAATAAAAATGTTTCTAATTGATTTTATTAAAATCTCTTTTTTAAGGCCACTTTTTACTCAACGGGGTAGTGCATTGTGTAGAATGGTTTGAGAAAGTAAAGTGCCAAAGAAATAACTTTCAAAGCAACAAAAGACCCTTTTTCTTTTTCCGTTTATGCTCTTTCCAGAACGAAAACTAAGCAAACCTAAAACAAGTCTCTTTTTCTTTTCTTTTCAAATTCAAGACAAAGTAAACTACGCTACTTCGAAATGATTATAAGTCTTACTACTTTAAACTACCAAACTCATTTTTTTTGTTTTTTCTGATATATGTAAAAGAAAAAGAATTCGAAAATGGAAGTAAGTAAGACCTAAAAGAGAAATCCGAGTAAGGAAAAACAACTCTAAAGCTCACAACAATCAAATTGATGACTTGACAAAGACTCGTCCTATAAAGTTTTTTCAAAGGAAAAAGCTTTGGGCTTGGAAACAAAGTGAAAAGAAAACAGGGATAAAAGACGCTTGTAACGGAAAGGCAAACCTCCAAGGTTGCTCCAAAGCACAAAAAACCCTAAGAAAGCACTAAGCCAAGCAAAAAGTAGGCAAGTGAACCAAAGATGACCTTACAATCACAAAGACTCGAATGGAAGCAAACGGAAAGACTTCAACTTACTTGAACTAAAATTGGCAAAGCAATCAGGAAGTGTCTAGACTCAAAAAACTTTTGAAAACACCCTAAGGACTCCGACTTGGGGTCAAACCCTAAATCAAAGGACAAGACACCGTCAAAGTGTACTAGTGTTGCGACAATTAAAAAATGTTATAAAACAAAGGTTTGTATACCTGCAACAAGCATCTAGGGTACATGAGTGTAGCTATGTCCAACAAGGAATAGTATGCGGTCTTCAAAAAGAGTCACAAACAAACAAGACACCTCAAAAGTACTTAAGCAAACAAAAGATGACCTAAGGGACTTAAGAGAGGCAAACAAGACTCAACAAGGGCATAAAGACCTTAAGGATCAATTAAGAAGGCAAAGCAAGAGGCTGGAAATCAAACCAAACAAGTGGAAATCAAATCCCAAAAGCAAACATAGACTTACAGGAAAATACTCTACTGTGCAGTGTATAAACCTACGCACACTGGGAGATGTACCCTACTGTGCAGTAGGGAAAGCAGCGTTTTTCATCTACTGTACGCTACTGTATGTATGGAAGACTAGTGTTCATGCCAGGAAAGGTCCGAAACAGGATTTGAAACCTCAAACTTAGATGAGTCAAGCAAGGGAAAGCAGGTAACAATGACCTACAGGGCCTCTCAAAGGATCAAAAAAGACCAAAAAGTATTGGAAGGAAAACTACCTAGGTCTCCTAGAGGAGAAAACAACTGGTTTCCCCAGTATGGTCGCCAGTCTGTTGTTCAGGATTTCTACCTTATAGTGAGGATGATGAGTCCCCATTTCAGGTATCTAATAGTTCCTTTTCCCACCAGTAAAATACAAGAAAGGTTGTAAAGATACACTCGTTAGTGGGAAAATGATTTACCTTAATTATTTAATGAAGTGTTTAAAAGATTATTTTCTGTTATGTTTTGAAAAGAGTTGCTATGACCTAATTGAATGAAAAACAAGGTTGAATGAGCAGGTGTAGGTGTACTAAAAGATAGCGCGTGAATCAAGTGAAGAACTGGAAGAGCATCACCAAACTCAACGCCTTTTCCTGATCTATAGAGAACGAACTCCTGTTCAAAGAGAATCGACAGTTAGACATTTTTGTTAGGTTAAGAATTATGATCTTATAAATATGAACCTCTCGGGTAGCAAGAGGCCCCCCCCCTTGCTGCTATTTTGAAGAATTATTGTTTCAGTTTCAGACTATCAAGACAGTTGTGTTACAGACCTGGTTTTCAAATGATGAAGTTTCTATTTTAAATAAAGATTTGATGTTATCTACGATTCAACGTTTATAAGTTCTTTTCAATCCTGAGTACGGGTTGGAGAGGGCCCCTCCAACACGTAAGTTAGGAGATCTTGCAGTACAGGTATTTCTCATTATGTGTTGTGCATCGATTGAATTTATATTGCAGATGAAAGTATTCTAAATAGAGTTTAGATAACACGATTTAATTTCTGTAGTGGTTGATCACTTCTGATTCCATAGTTCATTACAATGCATTCTGTAGTATGATAATGCTGTGTCTGTAGTCCTGTAGCAGCATTCTGGCAAGGCATAATTAACACTCATTTCTCTATGTACTTGCTTTTATTTCTAAAGCAACAATCTAGATATTCAGCCTATGTATTCGTTTCATTATTAAAACTATTTATAGAGATTGATTTCTTTCAGTATTTATTGGTTACATGATTTGATTAAAGATTGTACTATTAGATAATGGCATTCTGAAATTAGCTTTAGACTTAGATTATGTTAGATCAGACTTCGAGTTTTCTGCATTCAATTTACAGTAAGATTAAAGATCAAGCTTTCATTACTTTAGAATAGATCTGTTATAATTCCAGTATTCAATTTCATAGTATAATTTTTATTGTCTACAGCAAGTTAAGTCTTAAAAATAGATTACTGTTTTTTGCATTCAATTTCTTATCCATAGATTTCCTGCTTTTAGTATTTGATTTCTTAGCATAGGAATTTCTCTCTCATATATTAACAATCCTGTTTACAGTTCATTTAATCTTTCTTAGGCAGCTCTTTAAGAACATTGATACAAACACCTAAACTTCGACAAAGACTATCCTAAAAGAGCACATATAGTGCCAGTGCCTCTAAAGTTTGCACATCCCCTGGTTTGATAATTAAAGTAAAGCTCCTAGTCTAGCTGCCCTCATTAGGCACCCATACTTGGAGCTCACCACTTTTTGGCGCCGTTGCCGGGGAGGTGCTAAATCTTTTAAGAGACATCACCTAAAAACAACACAAAAAGAAAACAAAAATCACATAAAACAAAAACATATATATATATATATATATATATATATATATATATATATATATTCTACCAATGAATGCCTCGTCGGCAAAGGGATAGGTTTGGACGCTTTCTGCCTAAGCATCCCATGAGTAACAACGGTAATAACAGTTCTAACCATTCTCAGTTTGAATTTCTACACTCTGAAAACGAAACTGACTCCACATACGATCCAAACAGAGACAACTTCACTACCAGTTCCAGCTCAAACACCATGATGGCAAACAAAGAAGAGGAACCTAGGGAGCTCTTCACCTTTCCCATTAGCATACCTCTTGGAGATGCCAAAATGAAGAATATCAACCCTAACAATCTGCCAAACTTCCATGGATTGACTTCAGAAGATCCTGACACATTCCTGTTTGAGTTTGAGGTAGTTTGTAGATCTTTCGATTATACCACAGATGCACAAAAGCTAAGAATTTTTCCCTCCACATTGAAAGATTTATCACTTAGGTGGTTCATGAGTTTAGAAGGAAATAGTATTTTCAACTGGGATCAAATGAAATAGGCATTCCTAGAAAAGTATAGGGACTACTGCAAAGTAAAGGATACAAGGGATGAGATATTTAGAATGCAACAGTGAGACCGTGAATCCTTAGAAGATTATGCCCAGCGATTTCAGCTCAGTTACAAACGAGCTAACCATTGCACCCTAGACCCTGAATCACTGAAACTGGTCCTTCTTAGGAGAATTAAAGAGGAGAATTTTGAGATTTTAAACCTCTTGGGAGATGGAGACATATTTCAGAAGACTTATGACCAAATACTACAGATCTTCAAGAACCATTCTAGGTCTAGGAAAAGAAAGAATGGAACAAGAGATACACATCTACCCATAGAATCCTCATCATCTTCAGGACCCAATCTTACAAAATATGACGTAGGAAACCTGTTAGATGACATGAAGACCGACATCTTACAATCTCTGGCCATGCAACTTGATGCACTACAAATAAAAAAGAAGCAGGATGAAATTAACCAAGCATTGGCAGTATTCTGTCCTCGTTGTAGAAAAAAACATGAGAAGGGGCAGTGCACCTTGAATACCATAGAAGTATGTGGTCTCTGCACTAACGACCATTCCACTGATAAATGTCCCCTCTTACACTCATGTAAGGCGGCTATTCAAGACCCAATAGCTGAAGGAGCAATAGAACAACTCTATTTTATAAATCAGAGGAGGAATAATTTTGCTAGACATATCAATCGAGCAATCAAGCCTACTATAATCAAGGACAGCCAAATTGGAACTCTGCAACAACTACATGGCAAGCACAGCCAAATCCAAACCAATGGCAACAGAATCAACAAACATATTAACCATCCTATCAACAATTGTATTACCCACCATCTTACCCCCAATATCCCCCACCTTTTCCTCTATCCATCACAAATTATGCAAATCAATACCCCCATCCATCAAATTGGAGGGCCCCGTTACAACAACCACTTATTATGCCCCCCCCACAGCCTCAGCCACCCCCCATACCTCCACCCATTCCAGCCCAACCAATCCCAAATCCTAATAATAACAAACCTCCACAGCAGCAACAAACATATAATATTGATATCACACAATTCCCTACCTATGTTGTAGACACCATAGAAATAAACGAAATAAACCTGCGATCTAGAAAAATGTTGCAAAATACATCCCCACACAATATCCAACAACCTGAAGCTCAAGAACAAACATCAGAACCCTATGTTCAACATCCAGATGAATCAGACCCTCCTGAGGACGAAACCCAACCACTCCCACGAAACAGAAACCCTCCATTCCTAGAAAAACTGGTACGAAGTACGAAAGAAGAAGAAGAGAATACAATTTTAAACGAATTCAAGCACTTAAACATCCAAATCCCGATTTTACAAGCCATAAGGGATGGTCCCATCCGCAACAAATTTATTAAGGAAAATTGCCTAAAGAAACCCAAAAGGAGGAAACGCGACCCACCAACCATAAATGTAGTGGGACAATTGGTCGATTTAATGCTGGGTGTCATAATAAACCCTAAATATCTTGATCCTGGTAGTCTTGTCGTAAATGTCACCATCAATAACAAGCAAATAAATAAAAGCTTAATAGATTTGGGAGTTGCGATCAATGTCATGACTAAGGAAACCATGCTATACCTGGGACTCCAATCAATGGTCAGACCAACCACAATAGTACTGCAACTAAAAGACACATCCATTGTGAAACCCGAAGGGATGCTAGAAGACATTATGATCAATATTGAATCCTGGGAGTACCCAGCTGATTTCATAATAATTGAAGTCAAAAGCAAACTGAGTGGTTATCCAATCATACTAGGTGGACCTTGGCTAGCAACTACAGACGCTTACATAGGTTGCCGATCATAAAATATGACTATCACCAGTGGACATGCCAGGAAGAAAATCACAATCTACCGACCAGCAATGACATCTTTAGAATTAGAATATCAAAATTGGACCGATGATTACCAGAACACACCAAATCACAACCTCCGACCTATTCTAACTATTGATGCTGCACAATCACTAAAAGCAATAAACGAAGATGGCCATATAGATAGATTTATACAAAATGTATCTTCTAACAATCATGTTATTCAAGAATTTTTTTCCATAGAAACAGGTGACAGTTCAAAATAGAACATGGATGAATTATGGATAGAAGTACTCGAAGAACAAATTGAGAAACTAAAAATCATGGAAATTCTGCCTGGCAAAACAGTCAACATAAATTCCAATTTGAAACCAGAGCAAGAAAAGAAATTGATAAAGATACTAGAAGAACAAAGTAAAGCATTTGCATGGACATATGCAGACATGAAAGGAATACATCCTGATATCTGCAAACACTACATTTACATCAAAGAAGGTTCTACTCCTATCAGGCAACCACAAAGAAGGCTAAACCCTGCATTGAAAGACATAGTCAAAGTGGAACTACAAAAGTTATTAGATGCAGGGTTCATCTATCCAATATCTGATAGTGAGTGGGTCTCGCCACTAGTTATAGTACCTAAAAAAGGAGGCAAATGGAGAATTTGTGTGGACTACAGAGAGCTGAATAAAGCAACCAAGAAAGATCACTTTCCCCTTCCATTTATAGATCAGGTGCTAGATACATTATCTGGAAACAAGTATTTTTCATTCTTAGACGGTTTCAGTGGATACAACCAAATTTTAATATACCCAGCTGATCAAGATAAGACGACCTTTACATGCCCCTAGGAACTTATGCCTATAGGGTCCTACCCTTTGGTTTATGTAACGCCCCAACAACATTTCAGAGAGTCATATTGAGTATCTTCTCTGATTTTATAAATGACAAAATGGAAGTCTTCATGGATGATTTCACACCCTATGGACAGAACTTTGAGTAGGCATTGAACAATCTTGAATTAGTATTAAAAAAATGTATTGAGATGAGCTTGTTCCTAAGCAATGACAAATGCAGGATGTTAATGGAAGAAGGCATCGTTCTAGGACATCATATATCACAGAGGGGGGTAGAGGTTGATCAATCCAAAGTCTCAGTAATCAGACGCTGCCACCACCTATCAAACAAAGGGATGTAAGAAGTTTCCTTGGACAAACAGGGTACTATAGAAGGTTTATTGAAAATTATAGCAGAATTGTTGTCCCAATGTTTGCACTTCTCACAAAAGACAATGAGTTCATATGGACAAGAAATTGCATGACAGCATTCGAAAATATTAAGGAGAAAACAATCACAGCACCAGTACTCCAAGGACCAAACTGGGAAATTCCATTTCACATCCACACAGATGCATCATATAAAGCCATTGGATCTGTGCTTGGACAAGAACGAGACAAGAAACCCTATGCCATATACTATATAAGCAAAAATTTGGCTGGGGCAGAACTCAACTACACAGTCACAGAGAAGGAATTTTTAGCAGTCATACACGCAATCAATAAATTCAGACATTACATCACAAGATACCAAAGTTTTATCCACACTGACCACTTAGCAATCAGATATCTTATGAACAAGCCTAATACTAGTGCAAGAATTATTAGATGCATGCTACTTCTATAAGAATTTGACATTACTATAATAGATAAACCAAGCAAGCATAATGTTGTAGCCGACTTTTTGTCAAGAGTCACACATGGGAAAGATAATGAATTGGTTAAAGATAACTTCCCTGATGAGCACCTTTTTTCCATATCAACAAGAATCCCATGGTTTGTTGACATAGAAAACTATTTAGTATCCGGGAAGTTTCCAGAACATTACAGTTATAAAGAAAAGACAAAAGTAATAAGGCAAAGTGCTACATACACATGGATAGAGGGCATTCTTTTTAAACAGGGACCAGATCAAATACTTAGAAGGTGCATTAGGGAAGATGAAGTGCATGACATAATGCATGCCACTCACAATGAACCCTGTGGAGGACACTATGTTGCAAAGAAGACAGCCTACAAGATCTTGCAAACAGGGTATTATTGGCCAACACTCCACAAAGATGCTTATGAGTATGTGTCCCACTGTGACAACTGTCAAAGAATGGGGAAGCCTACACAAAAAGAAGAAATGCCTCTTCATCCACAGATCTCCTTAGAACCATTCGAGAAATGGGGATTTGACTTCGTTGGTCCAATCAACCCACCATCAAATCAAAAGAGCTACATCCTAGTATGCACAAACTACCTTACAAAATGGACAGAGGTAGCAGCACTTGCTGCAGCAAATGAAAACAATGTAACAAAATTCTTCACGGAGCAAATCTTCCACAGGTTTGGTGTTCCAAGGGAACTAGTTTCTGATCAAGGACCACAATTTACATCCAACTTAATAGAGGACCTACTGAAAAAGAATAAGGTTAATCATAGACAGTCCTCTTCATATCACCCTCAAGCAAATGGTCAAGTAGAGGTCACCAACAGAGAATTAGAAAGGATTCTTACAAAGACAGTCCAACTCCACAAAAGAGATTGGGTTGACAAATTAAGTGAGGCAGTTTGGGCCTATAACACCACATGGAAGACAACAACAGGATTCACACCTTATGAATTAGTATATGGGAAGAAAGTCACGCTGTCAATTGAATTCGAAATAAAAACACTAAGAATTGCAGCAGAGTTAAACATGGAATTATCAGAAATACAACAAGAACGCATGCTAAAATTGAATCAACTAGATGAGCAACGCCAACAAGCACTGGCTCACACTAAAATCATCCAACAACAAAGAAAGAAGTGGCATGACAAGCACCTAAAAGATAAGAAGTTCAAGGAAGGTGACTGGGCACTACTCTATGATTCCAGGTTCCACACATTCAAAGGAAAATTAACAACCAGATGGCTAGGACCTTCCATCATTGAACACATCTAGGAAAATGGAGCAGTCAAAATTATTACAATAGACGAAGAAAAGTTTCCCATGATAGTTAATGGACATCGACTCAAACTTTACAGGAAACCACAGTCAAAAGAATAGTTTACACAGGTACTCTACCAGTACCAACTGATGCTGATAGAAAATATGAAAACGCATTGAAAGCATATATGAAAAAGAAAAAATGAAAAAAAAAGAAAAAAAAGAAAAAAGAAAAAGAGAAAGGAAAATTGATAGAGAAAATAACAGGCCAAATAATAGGGCCACGTATCCCAAGAAAGATCCAGCATTACTATTGCAAAGAAAAATATCAACCACAATTCAACCGAGCCAGGAAATTCTCAAACATTTTCAGCAATCAAGCGAGCCAGATATGCATTCAAGAGAGCCAGCAAAATTATCTACCACTACAGGAACAATCCAAGCACACTCTTCATTCAACTATGCCATATCATCACGAGAGCCTGACCATACTTCAAGTGAGCCTGCAATTGATTCAAGTGAGGCTGCCATTTATTCAAACGAGCCAGACATTCATCCCAAGAGCAACAACAAGCAATCAAATTCATACAAAGCATTATCAAAGTCAAATCAGAAATGGCACGAAAAAAGAAAATGCAAAACGCACATAACTACTGACACGCCAACTATTACTACGGATTACACCAAATCTACTACAGCATCCAGCACGCATACAAATCAACAATGATCGTGAACTCAGGTACGCTAACAAAAATATAGCAAGGTAATCTCTGAACATTTTCATTTTATTCTTAAGGTCAAATCATTTTCCCCAAAATGGTTATATTTAAAAAGCTAAGGACAACTTTACGACAAAATCGGGGGGAAAGGTTCAGATTACAAAAATCATAATTGCACATACCCGTCATTTCGACAAATGATGAATCCGCATATAACCACCATACTTCGCAATCATCGAAGAAGAAGTGCAAAGTATAGGCATAAAACGAGATGAAGAGCTTGATCATGAAAAGAAAGGGATCAATCAACAAGTACAGCGAAGAATGATAAGGATAAGTGTGGAAGGACAGTTAATTAAAGCTTCATGATCGTCAAAAACATCCCAGCACCTCCTGGAAGCCAGCCATCAGAAGTGAGTGTGTCATGCAGAAAGCAATCTGTCCCAGAGCCTATAGTCAGTCCAGACCTGTGAGGTAAAAGAAACATTCAAAGTTTGTTTTTGTCGATTGTAGAGGAGATTTTAAGATGACGAAAGGATTCAAGAAAAGTGAACCAGAGGAGCACAGTTCCATCTACCAGAACTTGCGAATATTAACAACCATCCGCAGTGCAAGCTGGATGCCTTTCATCCTAGGACTGAAAGGGTACAATACAGGGGTGGCTCTGGAGTTTGCGAAAAATTTTAAACATATCGAGGATGAACAATACGTCACCCGAGTGAAGGGGTTATGTATAAAGTTGGATGAGGAGGTGAATGCTAAATTCACTGGTCTACAGAGAGGTTTGTATTGGAGCAGGGATGACAAGGAGGCAAACCATGAAGCAAAAAAAACATTCTTCGAGCAAGGAGAGGTCTATGACGAAGACAAAAATGGAGTCAAAAGACTCTCCATGCCAATGCCATGGGAGGATGTGGCTGCAATCGTTCAGAAGTACATCACATGCTCTGGTAGTTTAAGCAATGTTTCCATCTTTCATTTTCGGATTCTAGAGCTGTTAAGACACATGACCCATCATCCACCAAAAAACAACATTAGTATTCCATATTACCTGCTCCAATCCCTAGCAAAAATGAGCAAAAAGGTGGCTAAAGGTAAGGAGGATTCCTTGGCCCATCATGGGTTGATCAAGTTAATCGTTTGCGAGGAATTAAAGGTGCAGATACCAGAGCTTTTGTGGGAAGAATTCGTGCCGGTATCCGCTGAAGATGTTCAAAGGATGAAAAGTACCCACAGCTGGCATACCACCAGGAGAAATGAACAAAGCCGCCTCTGCATCAGGGGCGAAAAGGAAGATTGACCTGGACCATGTGGCAGAAACCCTGGTGAAAATCAAACATTCAAGAGAGGACCCCCCCAAGGCGAACCCAGAGATTCCTGCCAATAATCAAGAGCCGAAGAGAAGGAGTAAGAGATTCACCCAAGCATCTCGAATCCGAGTAAACAAGGAAAAGAGTAGGGAACCCAGTCCCATAGTTCAAAATGTGTCGGATGGGGACGATGATCAGTGGGTAGATCAAAGGGACCCCACTATAGAAGAGGAGCAGGATGAATAGGAAATGCAAGATGAACAGGAGGAGGAAGAAGAACATAATGAACCAAAAGAGCAAGTCAACCCCTAGAGGGACCCTCCTGAGCATAATGAAAACCCTAGGGTTGTCAATCAGTTAGCTAAGGCACAGGCAGAATTAGAAGAGCTCAGAAAGGAGCCGACGGCATTAAAAATTGGATCAGGAAGCCAGACAGCATCACCCCCGTTCTCATCTGAGAAAACACAAATTCTAAGAATGCATCATGCATGACAGCTAAGACTGGCGGAACAAAGAAATTCAGTACTTCAAGAAAAGTTGGTTGATGCACAAGGGGAACTAGCCAAAAAGGACCAGGAAATTGCTCAATTGAAGCATGTCTTGGCTACTACCACTGAAATATACAGTAAACTATTGGAGAATAGGCCACCTTTAGCAATATATGCAGTTTACCTATAAGAGAAGTGGGGCAAATTCCAGCTTCAAAGGTTGGCACAGGGACTCCCAATAGAAATCAAAACAACTAGGGAATTTGTGGATGCATCTCTTAAGGCCACAGAGTCGGAGAAGGACCAACTCAGTGAGTTTTTCCTGCACAATTTTGTAGCTCCTAGCTCGTCCAACTGGTTGCCAAACCCTTACATGGGCGATTTCCAGTTAAGGGCATTATGTTCTTGGATGAACAACGAAATTAAACGAGCTCAAGACTACCACATTTATGTGGCAGCAAAATGGCAGACCCCATTATGGATCAAGGCAGAAGCATCTCACCCTGAAAGAATAATCTATGACCATAGAAATCTCACCATAGATGAGGAACTGATCCCAATTCTCCTTGAGAAACAGCAGGGGGTTGTGGTTCACTTCGATCTTACTCTTCAGAGCACGCATAAGGAGGTTCAGGAGTCTATTGGTGAAAGATGGCGCAGAGTGGCAAATGACCTGGAAATAAAACAGCTTCACTCCCCTGCCAAACTAGAAAATGCTCTCATAAAAGCCAAGCTCTACAGGGAGTCATTGATAAAGAATCAGCTTAGGTGGATAGGGATGAGGCTAAACCCCCCATTCTTCCTTCCTCCGGTCAATAAGGAATAGGTCAATGAGGAAGAAGAAAGGAGGGCATGGATCAAGGAAGATCAAAGTATGGGCTACCACAGGCAGGCAGGGACCCCCAAGTTGGTAGCATGGGACATCAAAGACATCATCAGAGAGCAGAATATGTCACCCTAGGATGGGTGAATCCTTCAAGCATGGGGGAGATGATGAGTCCCCATTTCAGGTATCTGATAGTTCCTTTTCCCACTAGTAAAATACAAGAAAGGTTGTAAAGATACACTCGTTAGTGGGAAAATGATTTACCTTAATTATTTAATGAAGTGTTTAAAAGATTATTTTCTGTTATGTTTTGAAAAGTGTTGCTATAAGCTAATTGCATGAAAAACAAGGTTGAATGAGCAGGTGTAGGTGTACTAAAGGATAGTGCGTGAATCAAGTGAAGAACTGGAAGAGCATCACCAAACTCAGCACCTTTTCCTGATCTATAGAGAATGAACTCCTGTTCAAAGAGAATCGGCAGTTAGACATTTTTGTTAGGTTAAGAATTAGGATCTTATAAATATGGACCTCTCGGGTAGCGAGAGCCCCCCCCCCTGCTGCTATTTTGAATAATTATTGTTTCAGTTTCAGACTATCAAGACAGTTGTGTTACAGATCTGGTTTTCAAATGATGAAGTTTCTATTTTAAATAAAGATTTGAAGTTATCTGCGATTCAACGTTTATAAGTTCTTTTCACTCCTGAGTACGGGTTGGAGAGGGCCCCTCCAACACGTAAGTCAGGAGATCTTGCAGTACAGGTATTTCTCATTATATGTTGTGCATCAATTGAATTTATATTGCAGATGAGAGTGTTCTAAATAGCGTTTAGATAACATGATTTAATTTCTGTAGTGGTTGATCACTTATGATTCCGTAGTTCATTACAACGCATTATGTAGTATGATAATGCTGTGTCTGTAGTCCTTTAGCAGAATTCCGGCAAGGCATAATTAACACTCATTTCTCTATGCACTTGCATTTATTTCTAAAGCAGTGATATAGATATTCATCCTATGTATTCGTTTCATTATTAGAACTGTTTATAGAGATTGATTTCTTTCAGTATTTATTGGTTACATGATTTGATTAAAGATTGTAGCATTAGATAATGGCATTCCGAAATTAGCTTTAGACTTAGATTATGTTAGATCAAACTTCAAGTTTTCTGCATTCAATTTACAGTAAGATTAAAGATCAAGCTTTCATTACTTTAGAATAGATCTGTTATAATTCCAGTATTCAATTTCATAGTATAATTTTTATTGTCTATAGCAAGTTAAGTCTTAAAAATAGATTACTGTTTTATGCATTCAATTTCTTATCCATAGATTTCGTGCTTTCAGTATTTGATTTCTTAGCATAGGAATTTCTCTCTCGTAGATTAACAATCCTGTTTACAGTTCATTTAATCTTTCTTAGGCAGCTCTTTAAGAACATTGATACAAACACCTAAACTTCGATAAAGACTATCCTAGAAGAGCACATATAGTGCTAGTGCCTCTAAAGTTTGTACGTCCCCTGGTTTGATAATTAAAGTAAAGCTCCTAGTCTAGTTGCCCTCATTAGGAACCCATACTTGGAGCTCACCAGAGGAGAGGGACACTACCAACTTTTGGGGTGATAGGTAAATACATTGATCATATCACATAGGCTTCTGCAAAAGGAAAGAGATCAATATTCTTGAAGGCATACCTTATTAACGGCGTTCGATCCTAGCTTTCGCTTGCTCCTTCAATCGATCCTTCACTTGATCTTCCACTTGATAAACCTGTAATACAAAAGATACCTTCCTCAGCGTATCTTGACTGATATAACAATGATGAAATTGAAATGCAATTTAGACATCAAATACAATCAAGCATTTAATCCAAACAAATATGCAATCCATTAGACATTTGATTGGGACAGTAAGGGTATTTCGACCTTTATTGTCAAAAGCAAATAACCAGTACAATTATACTTGATCATTCAGAGTGCTTGCGCAACCGGATTCTGGGTTCTTGCTCTTCACACTAACTTTGGAATTCCTCCAACATAACAACCCTTAATGCATGGTTTCTCCTCCCCTCTCTCATGCATCCCCCTTGTATTTATGGGACAAGGTAGACAGTTTGGATCGAGAGGTAGTTTGATTGGGAAGTTGGGGAAGTTGCAAACCAACTTCAACTAATTCCAATTTGTCAAATTAATATATTTTTTATTACATTTTAAGATGTACACGAGTTTCCTCAAGTGGAGTAGCACACAATATGCAACTGTCATGCTTTACAACCAACGTTTGCAAGGTTTTTTGAGGTGTACGCTAGTCTACTGAAGGAAAAGTAGAGTATACTAGCAAGTGTATGCTAGTCTACTGAAGGCAAAGTAGAGTATACTAGAAGGTGTATGCTACTCTTATGCTTGTAGGGTAGCGTTCATGCCAAAATGTAGGTAAAAACAATGTTTTGTCAGCTGCTGAGGGGTAAGTCTAGTCCATACATCATCTAAGTCAATCTAGCTCTTCAATCCAAGTTGTCCTTTTGTGTAATCAATAGCTAAATGTGATAACGGACGGAGAAGTGCAGATTTGACCTATAAGACGCCCCATAACCATAATATGAATTCATAACATTTAATATATGTGTGCATATGTATAAATAATAATACACAATGGAATTAAACTCTATCCACACACATCTAGCATGCATATACCAACATAATCATAACATGCATCAAATAAAAACATTGCATTCTTAAATACAAAAGAATACTTATATTTAAAAAAAGAAGATCCAAGCAATTGACTGTGTGAGATTGATTTTCCACCCAATCGTAGGCACTCTATCCAGCATATACTCTTTCTGCTGAGAGGCCACCCCCAAGTTGGGCTATGAGGCCACCAGGGTGAAGGAAATGCCTATAGGCTTCTCTCTCTCTCATTCCACAACTCATTCTGCTCTCTACGCTTAACCAAATTCTCATACAGAGCTCTACATGGATCTCACTCAGCCATCGCAGCCTTGGCTCCAACAATACCTGCCCCACAAAACACCCTTCTGGGCTTAGGCATCCCCTTCATTGTTCCACGGTTCTCTTGGGAGACTCAACTTGCCAGGTGCTTCCAGTGTGTGCATAGAAGGAGACCAACTTGCTATATGTTATTGGAGAATCACCCATAGCCTTAATTCATGGATTCTAAAGCATTTGTGAGTAGCAAAACTCAATGGGTAGGGTTTCTAGCTTGCCCAACCTTTGTGCTCACCCACAACCATCTCCTTTCCCTTGAAATCTGCATCTTTGTCTCTAAATTCAGATTTATGGGTTATACACAGTTTGGTAATGGTCATGAACATCAGTGGAGAGCTATGCTAAGTGTATATATTCCTGAGAGAAATGATATAAATGAGTGTTGACTCCATAGGATATGAGATGATGGTGAAAAGACAACTAACATAGCTTCTGAGCATATATGAAATGACTCCTGACAGCTGTAGACTGACTTCTGATATTTGACAGAAGTGTCACAAAAGTGCATTGAACCCCATGCTTCAATAACTTCAGGAGGTGATTTTTACTACCAATGTCACACATGCATTCAATGATTGGAAATAGTCAAAAGAAGGTGATTGGGTTATTTAAATCACATGGCAGAATTTGGATGAGTTCTAAGGTTAACACTTGGAAGTAAAGGATTTAGTCTCCCATAGGCACCCTTTCCTCTTCCTCTCTGGGTGAATGCCATAGTAACATAGAAGGTGAAGGAGGGGCATGCCTTGCAACAAAATGGTGATCTCGAATAAAAACAAATAAAAATAATTCACTAGAAATAAAGAAATAAGGGCACACACATATTGTATTCAATAATCCTAACAACCCATTAATAACCTAAATAAATCATAAATTATTTTCAAACATGCATATGAATCTATACATAAACATAAACAAGATGTTGCAATATATAAAAATATGTAGTAAGGAGTGTGTTATATCCCTACCCTTTAGAATTAAAAACAAACCTATCATTTCTAATAGCTCTCTAGGACTAAGTATTCATCTAACACTTTCAATATTATAAAACTATGCATCTAACACTTTCAATATTATAAAACTTTCATAAGAAAAGGATAAAGGTACTAAGAATAATACCTTGCAAATGACATGGAAAGGGTTCATGGTATGATATGGTTTACACCCTCCTCTAGTCATGATCTTCATCCCCAATAGGTCTCAGTGTTCTCAAAATTTCATGTACTTAATTTGGACAAGACTATAGACTCTAATGACAATTAACTCACACCTTCTTGTTGTTTTTTAGTGTGGATAAGAATTCTATCTATGTCAACCTCAACATCATAGCACCTCCAGAAGTGGAGCTTTACTGTATAAGGCCACAACCTTCAAACAAAAGTGGAGCTTTAGTGTATAAGGCCACAATCTTCAAACTGGTAGATAAAGCCTTTGTTGATAAATCAACACCTCCTTGCTTGGTTGTAGTGTGATATGGGACTATACACACCTATGACCATGTTACCATAACACCTCAAGTAAGCTATATATAATGCTCCCACAAAACAACCAAGACTTAGGAACGACATTTCCTATAGGCTATAGTGTCTTCTAGCTTCATTTCAACACACCTCCCATAGAGCTAAAATCTGCACACGAACTCTACCCACTTTAGCTTTAGTAGCACAACACCTCTAGTAGTGGAGCCCTTGTAGTAACATCATCAAAATTTAGGGACAACACCTCTTATAAGGTACAATATATTCTCTAGTTCGTTAATTTGTGAAATGAAATTTAATGAAGGAAATTACTAGCGTCTTTGTTTCTCATTATCACTATTAAAATAAAATTTAACATTTCTATTCAAAAAATACTTTTACGAACAAAATCCAACTATTAATGGTAGTTGAGCCGTTTCAGTTTCCACTTATTCGTTTGATCAACAAACGACTCATTTCCCTAGATGTCGATTAGCTTGCGTTGTTCTGTTGACAGGATCGAAGACCAAGCGTCGTCCTCATAACCACCTGGGTTATCCTTCCCACGATTCCCTTATATGTGGATGTTTTGATTTTTGTGAGTTTCTTGGTGGTCGAATTCTCATTCAAGACTCTTCTCTAGCATGGACCAACCTCACAAAACCTTTGATAGAAAGGATGGGAGCTATCTCTTCCGTAGCCACCTTCTGAAGCAATCATCAACAAAAACATGATAACTTACATCTATTCTAGAATATCTATTGAAAGTAATTTAGGCATGCAAGATAACTTCACCTTCCCTGGTTGGAAATTGAGCATCTTGCCCAAAATGTAGGTGAAAAACATGTATAGATGGGATATCCTCCTCTGCTCATCTCTATTGCTAATATCCACAACATCTCCATCAATCTTCTAACGCACCATTGTACTACATCTACCCCATGCTTTTCTTGTGAATCCATTCCACAAGTTTGTGCTACCTCAATTTCTTCTACCTCAACAATGCTTATTGTGTCAAGGAAATATTCTCTCTTAGGCACCATTTTCACTACCCACCTTACTAATTGCACAACTAAATCACTCTCTTCTTTGTCAACTTTACCTTCAACAGTCCTCTTCTTGGACACATCTCCCACCTTCTCTGTTGCATTTTCTACAAACATACAACCACACAAAGTATTATGAGAATAATAATTTCCCATTTGCTCCCCCTATGAGAGTGTCGCTATTGTAGCACTCATGTTTTGATATTTATTCTCCTCAGTCCACTACTGCACACATTCTTGTTGCTCCACCCCTTTCACATATGCCAAGATTGTACCCCTTCTAGCCTTATCCACTTCATCATTAAGAGGATGCAATTTGAATTTCTTCCCATCTTTTTCAAATTGGTAGGTATTCATCCTCCCATCATGCATCACATTTCTATCAAATTGACATGGCTTCCCCAACAAAATGTGGCACACATCCATGGGAAAAAAACCAAATAGGATGCTATCATTATAATCCCCAATATTAAAATTAACTAAGCACTGCTTGATTATAGTGACCCTATGCCCATTCTATAACCATGATACCCTAAATGCCTCTGGATGAGTTGTACACTTCAATTTTAATTTGTGAACAACTTTAGTAGATACCAAATTCTTAGAACTAACACCATCAATAACCAAATCATGACACTTACCTTCTATTTTTCATTTTGTCCCGAAGAGTGTCTTCCTTTGTTCTGGTTCTCTCTCAACGTCTTTCTCGGACCGTAACAATATCTTCCTCATCAAAAGATTTTCCCCTTGCTCTGACCGCAATTCAATCACCTCACTTGCTACTATTGTTTGTTCAGTTTCAACAAGATGTGGTCTCCTATCTTGCCTTCTTCCATCCTTCACAAGTTCTAGAAAATCAAATGCCCTATGGCCTTGCACCCAACATCTGAAGAAAATGCCTTCAAATTTTTCTCCTCTACCTCTACCTCTTGTTGATCGACCTCATCCTCTATCAACATTAGATTCCCTTCCAACAGGCTATCCCACAACACTGGAACTGCTTTCACTTTCTTCAACTTGCTTTTCTTTTTTATGTTCCCTTCCATATCCCAAAGATTTCTTCACAATTTGTTGTTTCCTCAACAATTTCTGCTCAATACTCAAGGCTGCTTGATAAGCCACTACCACTGAATGAAAATTCAAAATAGTAAACTCATCTTGAATGGCATAACTTAAACCATTCACATACTTGGCAATGGATTATGGACTCTCTTCATTATGTCTAGAACTTATTGAAAGCTTGTTAAACTCTTCAATGTACTCCTTTATTGACATCTTGATTTGCTTCAAATTTTGTAACCTACTCAACAAATTCAAAGCATAATCTTAGGAAAAAATTTACGTTTAATCTTTGATACCATCCTATCCCAAGTTTTAATTTTCTCTCTACCACAACATTCTCTATTAAACTGCAACTTGTCCCACCATAAAGCCAACATGACTTCTCATTTTAGTACTAGCGAACTTAACCATCATAGGATCTCTAATCTGCTCAAATTCAAAGAACTTTTCCATTTCCCCTATCGAATCTATCAATTCCTCAGGCTTTAAACTTCCAAAATAGTTAGGAGTATCAAGTCTAGGTTTACCTCGAATACCGTTGATGGCTTTGATCATTCTATATTCCACTATCATGTTTTCCTCTGGTTCTTCTCTTGTAGTCTCTGATTCTACTTCATCATCACTGTTATCTTGCACCACATGTCCAATACCTCTTCTCTGGGTTGCCTCTATGGCATCCATTCTGGCCATCATTGCCCTCATCATTTCTGCAAGCTCATTCACATGGTTAGGAATTCCATGACCCCTTCCTCTATTTGCCATCACTTTTATTCTTATATTAGATCTCTTTTTGTGTGCTCCCCACTTCAACAACATTCACAGATTACCCAATCTACAACCACAATATTTCTAATACTCCCCATCGCAAGATCAAATTGGCTCTGATACCACTTGATGTAGGGGAAAGACCTCGACTCTCTGCAATTTGACGCACAACAAAACTCCTCTACTATTGTTTTGCTAGCAATCTATTCAATCTTTAATTATAAAATCATCATTGACAATATTTTCAATTAAACAAACATAAATATACAAACACATCTCTGAATGCTTCAAATACACCATGCTATACATATTTAAAAACCGCAAACATATGTATATTTCATTAAACACATTACAAATATTTAGCCTCAACACAAAATATTTTATTAAATTGGTGGCCAAAATCTCGGGCTTGTTACATCCGTTGAAGATAAAAGAATTCTACCACCTCTAGCTTCGACGCAACTAATACAACCAGAACCACTCCTCTAATACAACCAGAACCACTCCTCTGGCAACTCCAATCTGAGGAACTCTCTTTCAACCACAAGCCACATGCTTCAAGTCTGGACTCCTACAACAACAACGACTAGCGCCTCTATTCACCACTTAGCTCAACAATAATGGTAGTTGAACCGTTTCAGTTTCCACTGATTGGTTTGATCAATGAACAACTCATTTCAGTTTCCACTGATTGGTTTTGTTGACAGGGTAGAAGACCAAACGCCGTCCTCATAACCACCTGGGTTATCCATTCCACTTCTACATCCATTTATTAATCACAACAATAGTTATTTTGACATCTCTTTAATCCTCGTGAAGCAACATCCTTCCCACGATTTCCTTATACATGGAAGCTTTGATTTTTGTGAGTTTCTCGATGGTTGAATTCTCATTCAAAACTCTTCCATAGCATGGACCAACCTCACAAAACCTTTGATAGCAAGTATGGGAGCTATCTCTTCCGTAGCCACCTTCTGAATCAATCATCAACAAAAACATGATAACTCGCATCTATTATGGAATATCTACTGAAAGTAATTTATACATGTAGGATAGCTTCACCACCAAGGATGCCCCTGCATCATTAGCCATGAAAGTTTGTCCACCTTTATGCTTGTCATTAAACCATACATGTTACATTTAATAAATATATTTATAACAAGAGCCACGAAGTGGCAATGTCCTCACCAACAGATTTAAGACTTAATGTTTAGTAAAAATTTGTTTCATAGTCATTTTGCATTGCTTCCATCAAGATGAAGGTAGAATGAGACATTTTTGTTTTACTGTCGTACTGAATTATTTGTTGATTTCTTAAATTCTTTGAAATCAAACGTGCAACCCAACCCACATAAATCCTCGAGTACTATGTCCACGTGATTGTTTAGGTTATGGCCAATACTTTATTCATCATTTAGGTTGACTTAAGGAGCGAGTAAGTCTTATTAGTCTTGGACATGCACATGTCATCTAATTGGTTTCACAAATTGGATGACTATACATAAGTTTAAGATGATCAAATTATTTAAACTCCAATCTAAGCTTCAAAGTAAAGGCAAAGTTGACTTAATAAGAAATGCTTGATTTGATACTTGTCAACTCAAACTAGGTTTGGTTGTGGAGCAATTAGTGGGGGTGAAGAAGTCCACCCCCTACTCCAAGTGGTAGTAGAGGATGACGGGTCCTCAATGCAATTGATGGTCCCATCTAATGGATAGGTAGGACACATGGGGAAGATCATCAAGTTGCTCACCAAATGTCCCAATTCCTCTCAGGAGTCAAATATAAATGCGTGAAACTATGCATAGTTTACCCATAAACACTTTACTGAGTGAAAGTTGTTTATCGACCAACATCAAAGAAAGCATATGAGTGCGCATTTCTTCTATTTGAGTTTTCAATTAGTTAAATTGCATGCTGTTAAAGATTAGTTTAATAGTGAATTCCATTGGTTACCCTTTTATCACATCCTCGTTACTCTTTTATCACATTCATGTAAACAATAAGGAATTAACTCATATGCAAACAACACAAATATGTAGATATAAATATGATATATAATAAAAGTATGGCTTGGAAAGAACCTCAAGTAATTTTGTTGGAGGGTCTTGTGGCCGTGAGTGGCTAACAACAATGAAAGAGCCTGCTCGATGTGAGGGTTTGAGCCAAGAGGAATGAATATATGTTGAGCCCAGATGCGCCGAAGCAAACAGGACCAGAGTAGTCACAACCCAATTCTTCCATGCGTGATGCGCCCTTTAGATGTCTAACAACGCCCTTGTTCCAAATCAATAGATGCGTAATCCATTCATAGAATTCATTGTAATTGTAGGTAAATCAAGGAAGGAAGCCGAGGAGAGGCCACCTGCTGGGTCCCTTTTGGGAGGCGGAAAACCAGGCTGCCGAAACAGTGCATTCCGCTGGATAGGGTTCGAATTTGTATTAATCTTTTCCCGTCATACAAATTTTTGTTGACGTTTTTGATTCCTATACTCACCGTCAAAGAACGCGTTGTCTAAAATTTTGGCCTTTAAGAATGAAGTTTTGATGAGAAATTAACCCTTCTATAATGAAGTTATAATTAAAAAATTACCCTTCCGTAATGAAGTTTTAAATTAAAAACTACTCAGCCAAAACACAAATCCAGCCGGCCTCAGCCTGAGACTATTTTTTATCCCCCATCCAACAAAATATTTAGTCTTTAAAGCTCTATTCCCCTGTTTTTTCAAAACAGAAAAGGTCGAGCTTTCATTACCCACTAGTAACAGAATATCCTTATTGTTGCTATAATGATCTTATAAGTCTGTAATTTTTGTAATTAAGGGAAGGGATGGTCTGTCATTACTTCTTGAATCCCCATTAATATGCCCATACGAAAGGGAGGGGTGACAAAAGTTTAGCCCTCTATCCATATGACCTTATACTAAAGAGTTATTTTATATATGTCATTAAAGCCCAAAGAGTCCTTAGAATTTTTAATTGCTCAATTCTATTTTTTTGTTTCAATATCCATGACTTACTACCTCTGCCATACGCACCAATCGCATGAGAAGGGTAGAGGCAATTGATTAAAGTAGAATAGGTGAATGGATGATAATAATGCCGAGCAACGGATGCCAATAAGTATGAAGTGTAGGGAGCCCCTCCTTCTGCAGTACCTCATCAAAACCCTGGAATCCTTGTAAGTATACCATCCCTCTTTGTTAATGCAGTTTTTTCTCAGAATCAATACCCAACTCTTTGCAATTCCAAGTCTTAAAACGAAAATTTAAATATCTAAATCCAGTACCCAAAACCCTTAAATATGGAAAACTATTGGAATCCTTGAATCGTCAAATTAAAAGAAATTTACCACTACAACCCTAACAATTGGTTCTGGGTTCTGTACTATTTCTTCATCCTATTTGATCGATGGACCGTTAAGGTTATGGTTCTTTAACGTTGAAACCTGATTATAGTCTTGATCAACACATTAGGCAAACCTTTGGTGGCCTCGCTGGAGTACATTCCTGCCAGACTTAGTGCTTGAGGTGACTCCATGGCAATTTTAACAATTACCATGTGAGGTGAGCCTGTTGCCAATTCAGAATTACGCTATCAAATGCATTACCAATTTTGAAGTTTGGAAAGGCTAGGAATTGAACCCAGGACCTGCACCTAACCGGTAGCCTTCTTACCAGTTAAATTGTATAAATCTCCAGGAGCAAGGTAATTATGAGGTAATTATAAGAGACATCTGGGTCTATCTGGTTATTAGGGTTATTATTTTTTAAATAACAATAAATATTTTTTTCTTTTTGTTTTATGTGAACATGAATAAAGCAGTTGCTCGCAACAGAAACTTCAAGGTTACCCAGGTCCCATAGGGCCATATCTTAAGAAGCATGCTGGTAGTCACACTCCTCGATTATCATGGTGTTAAACATACATATGGAAAAATAAGAGGCAAACCATGAATTTGTGTATTAAACTACTGAGATATAGGCCGAAGACTTACCTGCAGAGATCGGAGCCTGGTCGGAGATCACCTTGCTGCAGCCTGCAGGTTGTAGGTCGATGGTAGTGGAACTTGCACTGGTATTGGCATACTGTAGTGTTCCTGAATCATGTAGCTTGCAAGTCTGGACTCAGTGCCAGCTTTCGAGGTGGTACAGGGTTGAGGGCACTGGAAGTATGGAAGGCGATGCCACCACAACGTTTCTCTTTGAGTTTGAGGTCCCCTACCCCCTCCAGCTCCCAGTCCATTTCCCAAATTCCAATTTACGAATACCATGGTCCAAAATCCACGGTAGTCTCTAGAGGAGGCGGTAGATGGAGATGGTAGAAGGAGTTAATTCCTTCATTAACTCCTGGGCTAGCGTGGCACTGGCTGCGGACTGCATGACTCCGTGAGTACAATTCACTATTCAACATATAGAATTTGGACACCATAGCCACCTAGACGTAATACGGAGTGGGATACCCTAGATCTCCTAGATTCCAACTCGACGAACCAAGTGAAACTAATGACGTCTTAACAAAATTGTTAGACGTCAAAAAAATGTTTACATTGCTTAATTGGCCGTTTAGGTAGACAGTTTCATTAAAAAATTACTTGTATTTGACAGGAAAAATGCCCGTCAAATTCCAACCATGTCGCCGGATAGTACACCGATAAATTTGAGATTAAGTACACCAATGAAGGGGGATATGTCGCCAACCAATGAAATCACAGCTAAGTGGAAGCACAAAGCATGTTGTGATAGTGGATGACTCTGTGATGACATAAGCACACAGCCGCGTCCACTGGCACACAAAGCTATAATAGAAGTCATGTGTACAACCTTTGTATTGCACCAATCAACTTACAATTAAATATGATTTTAAAAATTAAAAATGAAATAAATGATATTTAGACTAAGGTTTAACATTAACACATAGAAAAATTAAAATGATTTTGTCATATTAATGCATGAGATGGATTACTATATATCCCAGTTGTTGGCATAATAATAACAAGAGCCATGAGGTGGCAATGTCCTCGACATTGCACCTGCCTTGGTTGGCGATTTGCAATTGCTAGGAGTTTTATTTTCTAGGAGCAATGCTAATCCAAATTTGCTACTAACATTTAGTATATAAATTTAGTTTATTGAAACACTATTCAACTATTTTATGGTTTAACTATTCAATTTGAAATTTTATTGATTATTATTATTATTAACAAAATGGCTCTAAAGACCATGTTTCCACTTTGATACTGGGCTCGCAAGTCCCTACTTTAAGCCTCAGAATAGTCTTTGAAATAATGCTACGAGCTTTAAGTTGGCACGAGCAAGAAATTTACCTTGGATAGAACCACTCCCGTACATTAAGGGGGGCTATGCTCAATCGACACGTGAAAGCAAACAAAGAACCCTTCCAATACATTGAGGGGGACTATGCTAGTGGTTTTATAGAGTCAAATGAGAACCCCTCAATCCACATGTGAAAGAAAACAAAGAGCCACTCCAAGTACATTAAGGGGGAGTATGCTAGTTGTTTTATAAAGTCAAGTAAACGTGGAACCCAACAATGCTCGATAGGATCTAGCAGCTCATTGTTATTACTACGCTCTAACTTCCAGCAAGAGGAGGCTAAAATCAATGAAACACAATATATTATAAGCAATACACCTATCAATTCTAGTGTTTCATGTCCTAAGCAAAATATATTCTAAGCAGCACACGTGTGGATTCTAGTATTTCATGGCCTATCCATGTTAATATGTTAAAATAATCAAACTTGATATATGTAATTGTCAATATGATAGAATAGTCTTTGGTCTAAAATGGATATATGGTATGGAAAAACTTTAAAAATCCATTTTTATATTTAAGTAATATAAATATTCTCATACATTTAAAAATAAATTAAACTTTTAAAAAGTTTATAAAAAGAAAAAGATTAAAACACCATTGAAAAAAATAAAAAGTAAAGACGTGAACACTAATGAAAAAAAACTAGCTAAATAGACATGATTGACTAGCATTAAACCCTTTATAAGTTGTTACCCTTTATAAGTTGTTCTTAATTGAATAATATTTACGTCAAAGGCGTTTCACCAACGAGAAGCATGACCATCTACGTCTGCTAGATTCCTTGCTTATAGAGCGAATGGAATCCTGCCACGTGTTTTCCACTTTGGCCCTAGATATTTCTTACTGTTACGGCTTTCTCTGTAGGAGAACTCATATTTTATCTTCAGTCGTCTTTGTTGACCGTGTCGTCGAAATTATTTGAATTACTTTGCCCCTTTCATGTAGTCCCTCGACCGTGTGGCAGCAATTTTGAGACTTCACGCTTACGCAGTCGATTCACACTGACTGCCGCACCGTTTCACAATTTTTTTTGTTTATTTGAGTTTCTTTGGCCGTTTCACACCGACCGTGGACCGTCGACCGTGTTGCAGGTTTTGGTGAGTTCATGCCGGCCGCTTTGGTTGGTAAATTAACACAGATAGTCGGGTAATTTTTTTTTGTTTATTTGAGTTTCTTTGGCCGTTTAACGCTGACTGTGGAGAGCCAACAATGTCGCAGGTTTTGGTGATTTCATGCCGACTGCTTTTCCTGGTAAATTAGCATAGATAGTCGAGTAATTATTTTTTTGTTTATTTGAGTTTCTTTGGCCGTTTCACGCCGACCGTGGAGCGTCGACCATGTCACAGGTTTTGGTGAGTTCACGCTGACCGCTTTGGCTGGTAAATTAGCACAGATAGTCGGGTAATTATTTAAAAATATGGTTGATGTTTGTTAGAATAAGTCGTGTTTGTCGGTGAAGAGTGGTCGACTGCTTTGGTATACCCGACAGGTGATTGCACAAGTTGGTGAAGAGTTGTCAGCAGACTCTTGTCGAATATCGAGTGATTATGCTGATGAAAGATGTTATGGCCGACATAACATATTCTTTAGACGGTCAATTTGTATCGTTAGTGCCCAGGTCGGCTTCACGTTCAGGTCAACAAAAGCATGCATAATTTTATCAACACTTTTCATTCAAGAAAAGCAAATGTCGGCTAGATTCCTCGCTCATAGAGCGAATGGAAAAATGCCACGTGTTTTGCGATGGTTTGTCAATTTAAGTTTCTCTTCATCAAGGTTTCCTGTCACTTCATCGCATAATATATGTTAAAGTTGAGTCTGGTAGACTTTTAAAAATGGTCGGTAGAGTGTTTTCATGGTCGTCTCGATAATATATGGTTCATGAGAATTGTCAAATTTGGTCAAGTATAATTGATGTATGTGGTCGACCACTTTCGTCGATCCTCAAGTTTGGTCGAGTCCACTACAACGTGACTTTATCTATATTGTATTTGGTCGACCACTCCGGCTCAATACTTATTTTTGGTCGAATTGTAAAATATGATCAATGGCTATGAAGGGCATGTAATCAAGATGACTAATTCAGTCGCATATGATGTGCATCAATTCCTTGACTAATTTGATAATGTCTTCATAACCGCTTTTTATTTCTTCATGTTGGTTTCTTTTTATTTCTTTAGCCTCGATACATTTTATATCTTCGACTTCAATTATTTCATCTCTTTTAGGTTTGTGAAATGGGCTAATAATGATCTTATTAACATTGGGAAACATGGTGATCCCAAAAAGATTTTTTTTTCTAGCCTCAGAATTATTTGTAAAATTTTAACTATTAAAATATTAATTATAATAATAATTTATTATTAATATGATAATAATAATATTTATTATAAAATTTCAATAGTTTTAAAGAACTTGAAATATTTATCTTAAAATAATAATAGTATTTAATAATATTATTATTATTATTTTAATAAAAAAAAAATTTGGAGAATGGATGTAGGGTTTTGAAACCTTATGGGGAAGAGATAGGGAAGGATATGAGTAAGGGAGCGTGGAGAAGCGATGGCGTAGGTGTGAGGGATCAACACCGTGGTGGGGGGGGGTGTCAAGAGGTGTTGGAAGCAAGGCGAGGAGGGATTGAGAAACGTGGGTGGTGAGAGAATATGTGGAATGGAGGAAGGTTGGATGGATGTAGAATCAACGGAGAGCGAGCAACGTGGATTGGTGCTGACAGCACGAGAAACGTGGATTGGCATAGAGGAGAATAGGGAGAAACGATAGGGGAGGGCGCAGTCAAGTGGGAGGAATGGGGGGAAAGCACAGCAAGGAGGCGCGTGGAGGGAGGCAACGGATGAGCTCGCTAGTGTGGAAGGGAGGGAGAGTGGAGAGAGGAGGCGGTTGGAGCTGGTAGAGGTGGAGTGGCGGCGCGAGAGGAGGGGATGTAAGAAAATGGAAGAGGTGGTATGGATAGGAGTGAAGGATTGTGCAGGAGAGGAAGTGGATCGGTGTGAAGGGAGGGATTGTGGGATGGACGCAGAGCAGGGAAAGTGAAAGCAGATGTGGTGTAGTGGTAGTGCAGGTCGACCGGAGAAGAAGAGAGGCCGATGGAGATGGACGTTCATGGAGGGGGGGTGGTGTGGGAGATGGAGAAGGGATTATGCAGAGAGGAGTGTGTGAGTGTGGGTTTAGGGTGGAGAAAAGGTGTAGTAAGGAATGAGGGTGCTGGGGGAGGGATGGAAGGGGGCGAGAGTGTAGCACGGTGGCGTGGAGGAATGTAGGCGTAAAGGGACGAGAGCAAGGGAGATGGGGAGTGCTTGGGGAAATGCATAGGGAGGAGTGCAGTTAGAAGGGCACTGGAAAAGGGGGGGGTGACCGAATGCACGTGGATTTGGAAAAGAGAAAAAGCACGTAGAGGAGTGGATGGGGAGGTATGAGGAGTTAGGGATCAACGAATGGAGGGAGATGGGGAATGAGGAGTAGTGTATAGGCAACGGAGATGTGATATAGGTGGGGAGGAAGAGATAACACAGTAGCAGATGGGAGTGAGGGAGAATGAGGAGGACATGTGAATTTGATGGAGCTTGGAATGTGAGCAACAAGGCGTGGAAGCGAGGAAGGAGTGAAGGTGGAGTGTGATGGAATGAAGAAGAATGAAAAATGAATGGAGGAATGGAGAAAAATGGAGAACCAAGAGCTCTAATACCACTTGTAAATAATCATATTTACATTATTATCATATTTGATAATATATATTTATTTATATTTGAATTGATGAATATTACATAGGAATGGCAGATATTAAATATGGCCTAATGGGAATAGACATGTCTATTGATAAATAGACATGTCATTTAATAATTAATAATCAATTATCCTAATCTAATAATAAATACATTTGTAATAACCAATTAGGTTTATTACAACATCTTACGCATTAATTGGTTGAGTCCACTACAAAGTGACTTTATCTATATTGACTTTATCTGGTGACCATTTTTCAAATTCGACCAGGCTCAACTTTAACATATACTATGCCACATATATCGACAAAAACTCTCTTTTGGTCGCATATTCTCAAATAAAATAACTTATCACTTGACCAAATAGCATATAATTATTTTTATCGACCATATGATGTATAGACTCAAACTATATGTCGCGACAATGTTACATCGACCATATTTTAAAATAATTACCGGACTATTTTTACAGACTTGACCAATTAATGCGTAAGATGCACATCAGATGCGACTGAATTAGTCATCTTGATTACATGCCCTTCATAGCCATTGATCATATTTTACAATTTGACCAAAAATAAGTATTGACCCGGAGTGGTCGACCAAATACAATATAGATAAAGTCACTTTGTAGTGGACTCGACCAAACTTGCTTCGACCAAAATTGAGGATCGACCAAAGTGGTTGACCACATACATCACTTATAATTGACCAAATTTGACAATTCTCATGAACCATATATTATCGAGACACCATGAAAACACTCTATCGATCATTTTTAAAAGTCGACAAGACTCAACTTTAACATATACTATGCAACGAAGTGACATGAAACCTCAATGAAGAGAAACTTAAATTGACGAACCATTGCAAAACATGTGGCAGTTTTCAATTTGCTCTATGAGCGAGGAATATAGCCGACATTTGTTTTTCTCAAACGAAAAGCGTTGATAAACTTATGCATGCTTTTGTTGACTTGAACGTGAAGCCGACTTGGGCACTAACGAGACAAATTGACTATCTAAAGAATATGTTATGTTGGCCATAACATCTTTCATCAGCATAATCACTTGATATTCGACAAGAGTATGTCGACCACCCTTCACCAACTTGTGCAATCGCCTGTCGGGTATGCCAAAGCAGTTGACCACTCTTCACTGACAAACACGACTTATTCTAACAAACATTGACCATATTTTTAAATAATTACCCGACTATCTGCCAACAACCTTAGTCGAATTAAATCATCCCATAACAGATGCAGGATTAAAATGTTATTGTGCTAATTTATTATTAGTTTTTCAATTTGGACATATTGTTTCTTTTATAGTCTGTCTGAAACGTTTCAATCAGGACCCTAACTTTATAAGGATTTTAAATGCTGATAAATTTATTTCCTAAAGAGATTCTGCCATTTTCTGTCTAATACCATTTGCAAAATGTTTATGGGCCTCATTATGGCCTTCTGAGCTTGCGTAGTTCTTAGAAGGATATGGACACATCGACTTTGATCGATGCTCAAGTTTGGTCGAAGCAAGTTTTGTCGACTCCACTACAAATTGACTTTATCTGGCGACCATTTCTCAAATTCGACCATACTCAACTTTAACATATACTATGCCACATTTATCGATGAAAACTTTCTTTTGGTCGCATATTCTCAAATAAAATGACTTATCACTTGACCAAATAGGATATAATTTTTTGTATCGACCATATAATGTATAGACTCAAACTACATGTCCCGACAATGTTACATCGACCATATTTTTAAATAATTATTCGAATATTTTTATAGACTCAACCATGAAAACACTATATTATATACTATCGAGACGACCATTAAAACACTCTACCGACGATTTTTAAAAGTCTATCAGACACAACGACTTTATCTATATTGACTTTATCTACGACCATTTTTCAAATTCGACCAGAGTCAACTTTAACATATACTATGCCAAATGTATCGACGAAAACTCTCTTTTGGTCACATATTCTCAAATAAAATGACTTATCACTTGATGAAACAACATATAATTTTTTTTATCGACCATATGATGTATAGACTCAAACTATATGTCTCGACAATGTTACATTGGCCATATTTTTAAATAATTATCCGACTATTTTTACAGACTCGACCAATTAATGTGTAAGATGCACATCAGATGCGACTGAATTAGTCATCTTGATTACATGCCCTTCATAGCCATTGATCATATTTTACAATTTGACCATAAATAAGTATTGAGACGGAGTGGTCGAAAAAATACAATATAGATAAAGTCACTTTGTAGTGGACTCGACCAAACTTGCTTTGACCAAACTTGAGGATCGACCAAAGTGGTCGACCACATACATCACTTATACTTGACCAAATTTGACAATTCTCATCAACCATATATTATCGAGACGCCCATGAAAACACTCTACCGACCATTTTTTAAAGTCGACCAGACTCAACTTTAACATATACTATGCAATGAAGTAACATGAAACCTCGATGAAGAGAAACTTAAATTGACGAACCATCGCAAAACAGATGCAAGATTAAAATGTTACTATGCTAATTTATTATTAGTTTTTCAATTTGCACATATTGTTTCTTTTATAGTCTGTCTGAAACGTTTCAATATGCTGATAAATTTATTTTCTAAAGAGATTCTACCATTTTTTGTCTAATACCATTTGCAGAATGTTTCTGGGCCTCGTTATGGCCTTCTGAGCTCACGCAGTTATCAAAAGGATATGGACAGAGTGAATTTGGTTGATGCTCAAGTTTGGTTGAAGCAAGTTTGGTTGAAGCAAGTTTGGTTGAGTTCACTAGAAAGTGACTTTATCTATATTCACTTTATTTGGCGACCATTTTTCAAATTCGACCAGACTCAACTTTAACATATACTATGCCACATGTATCGACGAAAACTTTCTTTTGGTCGAATATTCTCAAATAAATGACTTATCACTTAACCAAATAGCATATAATTTTTTGTATCGACCATATGATGTATAGACTCAAACTACATGTCCTTACAATGTTACATCGACCATATTTTTAAATAATTACCCGACTATTTTTACAGACTCGACTAATTAATGCATAAGATAAACATCAGATGCGACTAAATTAGTCATCTTGATTACATGCCCTTCATAGCCATTGATCATATTTTACAATTCAACCAAAAATAAGTATTGACCCAGAGTGGCCGACCAAATACAATATAGATAAAGTCACTTTCTAGTGGACTCGGCCGAGGAATCTAGCCAACATTTTTTTTTCTCGAATACCAAAATCGACCATAATGTGAGAGTTCGACCAACAGATCTTGACCATACTTTAATAGGCGACCGACTTTTTACAGAAGTTGTTGGTTACCTCGGCCATAACATCTTTCATCAACATAATCAGTCGATCTTCGATAAGAGTCTGTCGACCACTCTTCTCCAACTTGTGCAATTGCCTGTCAGCTATGCCAAAGCAGTTGAGCACTCTTCACTGACTTGTGCAGTCGTATGTCGACTACGCCAAAATAGTCTAAAAGTCGACCAGACTCAACTTTAACATATACTATGCCAAATGTATTAATCAAAACTCTCTTTTGGTCGCATATTGTTTCGACCCATTTCCAAATTTGACGGATTTCACCTCTTGGATGTCAGCACCCAAAATGTAACTTAAAGTTGTAGAGAGGCCAAATTGGGGTAACCACAAAACCACTTTACATTGTATTCTAAACTATACAACCAGAAACGGAAAAAATGTATATAAAAAAAAGTTATTTGTCACCATCCACTTTGTAGAGAACTTCAAACTTCATGATCGCAGTATATATGGTCGAAAATCAGGTAAAATCAGGTCCATCAAATCTCTAACTCGTCAAAGGTCGATGTCACGTACCCACCCATCATACCAGCATGGGAGAGAACAAGACACTAAATCCAGACATCTAGCCCTGTACTTAGTAAACAAACATTCATATAATATGAAGATGGACATATGGAAATGCATAATAATTTGAAGAAACACAGCAGAATTAAATTCTATTACACATCCATCATACATTCAAGATATTCATTTCATTCATCAATTAAAACAATATAGAATTAGCACATGAGAGTACTTATCTTGAAACAAAGTAGCCCCTGAGCAACCAGTTATACATCTGCAACGTTCCACCCAACCATAGGCTAGTTGTGCTTATCAATCTCTTGATATAAATGCCACCCCCGAGCTGGGCATGATTTCTACAAGGAAGAAGGGAACAATAGACTCACACATAGCCAACATACACCAAAATCAGGCAAGCCAATCAACAGTTGGGTTTATCAGGCTGCTAGGAGATGGAAAAGGAAGAATTGCTAAGCTAGTGAGCTCAAGCACAGAGCCATGGATACCTCTACAAGATCTATTTAACTTGACACCCACAATACCTACATACCCAACACAAGGAAGTATTCTCTTCACTGCTACACAGTCCCTCAAGCCATACCTTCCTTTCCAGTGCTCTTAGGGTCAGCATAGAAAAGTAGCCAGAGCCCTCTTGATCTTTTTGAGAGGTTACTCCCTTCACCAGGTTTATCAAGCCAATTCTGTCCACTACCACTCCAGATCTCTTGCTCACATATTCAAACCAAAACAGGATGCACATAACAACAAAAGTATAAGTGTTGGGCATGAAGAAATGTTTTTACAGTGAGATGCACACAGATGGGGTTTCTACCAATTTCAAAAAATCGTGGGCAGCCAAAAACGAAAATGGAATAAGGGGAACAACCCTGGGAAGCCAAATCCATTTTCATAAAAATGTCCATGGACATTCTGGGGAAAAAACGACCTCCATAACAACCCCAAATCGTGGTCCTCCTTTCCCAGCCATTGTGCCAAACAGAAACGAGTTCCCAGGCATGGAAAATGTAGGAAAAATGGTGAAAAACGTGATGGGGAAAGCCCAACTAGCTCAGACTACGTGAGAGGGCAAAGGCTATGTGTGAAAGATGGCTTTGGGCACCATTTCGTGGGTGTTTTCTTGCCCAAGAAGCAAAAATACGAATTTCCCAGGTTGATGGCTTGCCCATACACGAAATTGGATTCCATACCTCTCCATTCCCAAGGCATTAACTGCCTCAACCAACTCTTGGAAGAATTAAATGATTGGGAGCATAACCCAAAATGGGTAGTTGGTGGTTTATGGGTTTTCTCATTGACACATGGATTAACACCATTGGCTCAAGGGTTTGAATAATTTACCTCCCTATTCCTTATAAAAATCATGCCCCCATCTCTTTGTTGCATTGCATAGCTAGTTGTGGGTATTTCATTAAAATTCATATGTATATGATGTCTTAATTTACACTGTGTCTGTCTAGCACAAGAACCATATGCACCGATTTTAATTACTGATACATAAAACGATAAATCAATGCCGGGGCCTTGGCCTTGAGCTCCTCACCATGATTTAATAAGGATATTTACATCATTTACAATTTTAATCCCACAAGGTCAAAATGGGGACATGAAATTCCACTCCCCTTACATTAGCACTGTCCTCAGTGCTCATCAAAATTGAACAAAAATGGATATGCCACTCTCATGGCATCCTCCAGCTCCCATGTAGCCTCATCGGGACCGTAGTGTTTCCATTGCACCTTTACCTGTCCGATGGCTCGGTTCCGGAGCGATGTTACCCTCTTGTCTAGGATGCACCATGGATCGGTTTGGAACTCTCCCTCGGGTTCCACCTGGATCACATCCCAATTAATCACATGGTTAGGATCATGTACATATTTCTTAAGCAAAGAGACATGAAAAACATTATGAGCTCTAGTGCTAGCAAGAAATGCAAGTCTATATGCAACTGGCCCTATTCTTTCAAGCACTTCAAATGGCCCACAATATCTAAGTGATAGCTTGACACAACTCCCAAGCTTCAAGGAACCCTTCCTTGGCCTCACTCTAAGATACACATGATCCCCAACACTGAATTCCCTATGCACCCTATGCTTATCTGCATAGCTTTTGTGTCTATCCTGGGCTGCTTTTAAATTCTGCATGATCTTTGGAACCTCTTGCTCCATTTCCTTAAGCAATTCTGGCCCAAGTACAATTCTGTTCACTGGATTGTCCCAAGTCACTGGTGTCCTACACCTTGTGCCGTATAGAACCTCATATGGACTCATTCCCAATTATTCTTGTTGCCCATTGTTATATGCAAACTCTACCAGGTGTAGATAATCCTCCCACTTGGATGGTTTGTCCATTACATACATACGGAGCATGTCTTCAAGCACCTGATTTACTCTTTTCGTTTGCCCATCTGTTTGAGGATGGTATGCAGTACTAAAGTTCAACTATGTACCCAAATATGCAAAGAGACTTTTCCAAAAATTGGAAGTGAACTTGGTATCCCTGTCAGAAATTATTGCCTTAGGCAACCCATGTATTCTAAAAATTTCCTTCATGAAAATATTTGCAATGGCATCAGCTTTATGTGTGGACTTAACCAGTATAAAATGTGATGCCTTTGTTAACTTGTCCACCACAACCATGATGGAATCATGTTGTCTCACAGTCATTGGCAATCCTGTAATAAAATCCATGGAAATTACTTCCCATTTCCATTATGGAATTGGCACTGGGTGCAATAAACCTACTAGGTGTTGGTGTTCAACCTTCACTTGCTGACATGTCATGCACTTAGAAATGTATTCAGCGGCATCCTTCTTCATCCCTAGCAAGAAATAATATTTTCTTGCTGTAGCAATAGTCTTTTGATATCCGGGGTGACCGGAGTATGGAGCTTTATGGATTTCATCCATAACAATCCTCCTCAAATCTGCCACATTTGGAATATAGGCTCTATTCTTATAAGTAAGAAGTCCATCTTCCTCCAAATGATATCCTTCATACTTCTTTTTAAGGTTTTGTTGCTTCAATTTGTCCTTTATCTGCACATACTCTTCATCCTCAGCAGTATGGTTAACAATCTATTGTCTCAAATATGGTTGGCAAGTACTAAGCGTTGCCACATGCATTTCATGTACTTTCCTGCTGAGTGCATCTGCTACCTTATTTTCTTTCACTTTTATGTGTTTGATTTCAAAATCAAATTCACACAAAAATTCCAACCATCTAGCTTGCCTAGCATTTAAAGTTGGCTGATCAAACAAGTATTTCAGACCACAATGGTCTATCCTTAACTCAAATTTCTTGCCCAATAAGTAATGCCTCCACATCTTTAAAGCATGTACTATGGCTGCAAGTTCTAAATCATGAGTAGCATAGTTTTTCTCGTGCTCCTTCAACTTTCTCGACTCATAGCATACCACGTGGTTGTTTTGCATAAGAACTCCTCCAAGTCCTTGGTTGCATGCATCGGTACACACCACAAAGTCCTTTTCTGGGTCTGCTATTTTCAAAATTGGTGCACTCGTAAGAATATTATTCAACCGTTGGAAACTTTCCTCACATCTTAGTGACCATTCAAACTTTATCCCCTTCTTTTGCAAAGAAGTGATCGGGTTTGCAACCTTGGAGAATCCCTCAATAAACCTCCTGTAGTAACCAGCAAGGCCCATAAAAGATCTCACATCTGTCACATTCCTTGGAGTTGGCCAATTCATAATGGTTTCAATCTTCTCAGAGTCCATAGATATTCCTTCGTCTGAGATAATGTGACCCAAATAATGAATTTTATCTTTATAAAAGTCACATTTGCTTAACTTTGCATACAACTTATGCTCCCTTATCAATCACAATGTCATTCTCAAATGTTCTTCATGCTCTTCTTCATTCTTAGAATAGATGAGAATGTTGTCTAGAAATACAAGAACGAACTTGTCCAAATACTTGCTAAAAACACTATTCATGAGACACATGAATGTAGCCAGTGGATTTGTGAGACCAAATGGTACCACTACAAACTCATAGTGTCCATACCTTGTTCTAAAGGCTGTCTTATGAATATCTTCCTCTTTGATTGTTACCTGATGGTAACCAGACCTCAAGTCAATCTTTGAAAATACCTTTGCTCCTCTCATTTGATCAAAAAGGTCAACAATTCGGGGCAATGGGTATTTGTTCTTCACAGTGACCTTGTTCAACTGCCTATAGTCAATACATAACCTGAGTGTTCCATATTTCTTTTTCACAAATAGAACAAGTGCTCCCCATGGAGACACACTTGGCCTGATATATTTATTTTCCAACAACTCTTGTGATTGCATTTTCAATTCTAGCAATTCCGATGTACTCATCATGTACGGTGTCTTAGACACTGGTGCTGATCTTGGCACAAGTTCAATTGTAAAATCAATGTCTCTCTTTGGAGGGAGTCCCAGAATCTCATCAGGAAAAGCATCCCTGAATTCCTGCAATACATGATAGTCCTCTAACATAGGAGTTTCATTCTCCGTTGCCTCCAAAACATGGGCTGCATACAATTGACAACCTTTCCTACAGAACTTCTTCAACTGCATGGATGAAACCTGCCTAACAGAAGTCACCTTTGGAATGCCTTTTACAACCCTTGGGTTTCCTTCTTCGTCCATGCATTCAAAAGTTTTATTGTAGCAGTCAAGTTTAACCCTATGCGCTTCTAACCAATCCATTCCAATGAGAATATCATAGGAACTCGGTGGCAAAACATTTATATTTGCATAGGTGAATAGCCCGTCCATCTCTAAGGGACACTTCTCTACAACTTCACTGACTTTTCTCTTGGTTCCAGTGGCTAGTTGAACTAACCATGATTTACTATGCTTTGATTTCTTAAAAGCACAAATCTCAACAATTTTAGGAGTGATATAACTGTGAGTAGATCCAGGATCAATCAAAATAGAAACAGATTGCTTAGCAATCTTACCTTCAACTTCAACCACAGTTGATTGATGATCTGCCTGGCGGTCATCTAGTGCTGCGTAGATTCTAGGAATTGTCCTTGCCACTTGACCCACAGTTCCAACTCCTTGGATGTTGTGAACTTGATTTGCATTCCCATTCCGATGTGGACAGTTCCTAAGCATGTGGTCTCCTCCATAACCCCAACATTGAAGTGGTTCTCTTGGCTCCTTTGGATCTCTTGGCTTGTCTCCCATCATCCTAGTTGGCTTAGTCATAACTTGTGATGGCTGCCTTTGCTGATTTTTGGTATGAGGAGGTTTGAAACCTTTCTTCCTTTGGTCAAACTTCTCATTTTTCTTGTCCTTCCATTCCTTATGGAAATCAGGTTTGCTTTTTTTATTTATCATAGCAATACTTGGCCTTCCTTATTGCCTCTTCTAGAGTTTGAGGCTCATCAAATTCAATTCTATCTTTATATGACTGAGGTAGCCCACTTAGAAAACGTTGAATTTTCACCTTTTCATCTTGAATATACTTGACATACCTCAGCAGTTCCAAGAATTTGTTTGTATACTCTTCCATGGTCAATTGTCCCAATCTAAGCTCATGGAACTCTTTGATCTTGTCATCATAGTACCTATCAGAGAGGTACTTCTGCTTGAAGTATTTCTTGAACTGCTTCCACACAATATTTCTTTCATTGATCTTCTTCACTTGCCTGATGTGTTTCCACCATATAGATGCTCGTCCATTCAAGTTGAAGATGACGACCCTTGCCTTCATATTTCCAAAGTAGTCTTGGACTTGGAAATACTTTCTCATCCCAAGAAGCCAAGCTTCAACTTCTTGACCAGACTTTACCTCTCCATCAAATGTAGGAGGTTTTGCCTTCTTAAATTTCCCGTGTGAATTGTTCTTGTAATGCCTCTTCCTCTTATTCTCATGAGATGAAGAGCTTGAACCCTCAATGGATCCTTCGGAGTCAAATGATCCACTAGAAGAGATTTCCGGAGTATAGGTTCTGTCTCTAGAAACTCTTCTTGAGATATTGGACCTCTTGCAGGAATTTCTCCTTGAACTACTCCCACTCTTTTCTGGATTTGATGTCTGATGCCCAGAGTTTATTTGCCTTTGGATGTCTTTCAAACTCTGTAGCATGGCTGCATTCAACTGATTTTGTTCTTCCTGAGCTTTAACCATCCTCTCAATATCTTCTCTACAGCTTTGCAACTCCACCCTTAGGATCCTCATGGTGGTTGCATATCTAGGGGAGTCTCTCGATTTCTTCTCCCATTGGATTATGTTTCAACATTCTCAACATGTATATTTTCCCCCATGGCATCTGTCTCAAGCTCATAGGGATCCTATGCATCATTCATGATGTTGATATTCTCGGCCCAACCGAGACCAGAACTTTCCAACAACTGCAATTATCTGGAATGCTGCTTTGATGTGACTATAACTCTGCAAAATGTGTTTATAAACACAACTGTGAGCTACATTATAATGTTATAAATTATTTGCATGTATGGGGAAATCCCATATTGACAACTTTGTCCAATCATAAACTTTCCCCATTTGGCGCAGTTATTAAGGTTAAAATGGCCGCCTTTGTCGCAGAAATTAAGATTATTATTGCCGCGAGTGTTAAGATTATTTTTGCCACCGCGCACCGCGCATGACGCAGATTTCATCCTTAAAATCGCCGCGGGTGTTAAGATTATTTTAGCCGCCATGCACCGCGCATGACGTAGATTTCATCCTTAAAATTGCCGCGGGTGTTAAGATTATTTTTGCCACCGTGCACCGCGCATGACGCAGATTTCATCCCTTAAATCGCCGTGGGTCATAAGATTATTTTTGTCGCCGCACATGACGCAGATTTCATCCTTAAAATCGCCCCGGGTGTTAAGATTATTTTTGTCGCCATGCATGATGCAGATTTCATCCTTAAAATCACTGCGGGTGTTAAGATTATTTTTGCCGCCACGCACCGCGCATGACGCAGATTTCATCCTTAAAATCGCCGCGGGTGTTAAGATTATTTTTGTCGCCGTGTCACGCAAAGATAACCTATTTTTCGCCGCCACCACAGCCCTTAGGCAAAAATTTTGAAATTTTTTTTCTATCTTTCGGTGTCGAATTAACAACTATTTCACCAACTCAATTTTGCCGTCGCGCACACAGAAAATTAGTCTAACTTTCGCCGCCACGTGCGTAGAAAGTTAGCTTAACTTTCGCCGCCGCGCGTGCAGAAAGTTGGCTTAACTTTTGTCGCCGCAACCTTAATAGAAAACTCAGAAAAATAGTTAGAAAAAATTATGCAAAATTTTCAAAGACAGTTAGAGTTCTCTTCTTGAAATATGTCCTTTGTTTCCCTACATAGGTGAGCTACTTACAGATCTTAGTTCGCATATAGCAGAACAATGAAATGATGACAAGAACTTGCATCTCTGAAAAGGGATTTTCTTTTCATTTCAAATTCAACAATCTAACCAATGGATTCACAATCAATCTTCAAGCACCCAACAAGCATGGACAAGAAAAACTCATGAGCATAAGGGCATAATTCGCAAGCTTTCCTCACTTCCGAAAACCATCAATCGACCACATAAATGTTGGTTCATTGTAATTAACAAACATCATTAAGATATGGGGCTGTAACAACCAACTATTCAGGCTTTCAATCATGAAATTAACACACAAAAACTCATACCAGCCATGCCCAACATTCAATTTCATGCATTCAAAGCATCATGGACATCCAAGGGACAAGGAATCATAATTAATCAAGGCCTCAAGCACATATGCGTTATCTCATATGCACAACAATTAGCAACAAACAACAACCAACACACAACAACATGCCCCATGCACAACACACAAAATCATAATTTCCTAATCTGTGGTGTGGATGTCGGCCCAACAGCCTTAGTGTTGTAACCATGGGCTCTGATACCATTCTGTCACGTACCCACCCATCATACCAGCATGGGAGAGAACATGACACTAAATCCGGACATCTAGCCCCGTACTTAGTAAACAAACATTCATATGATATGAAGATGGACATATGGAAATGCATAAATATTTGAAGAAACACAGCAGAATTAAATTCTATTACACATCCATCATACATTCAAGATATTCATTTCATTCATCAATTAAAACAATACAGAATTGGCACATGAGAGTACTTATCTTGAAACAAAGTAGCCTCTGAGCAACCAGCTATGCATTTGCAACGTTCCACCCAACCATAGGCCAGTTGTGCTTATCAATCTCTTGATATAAATGCCACCCCCGAGCTGGGCATGATTTCTACAAGGAAGAAGGGAACAACAGACTCACACATAGCCAACATACACCAAAATCAGGCAAGCCAATCAGCAGTTGGGTTTATCAGGCTGCCAGGAGATGGAAAAGGAAGAATTGCTAAGCTAGTGAGCTCAAGCACAGAGCCATGGATACCTCTACAAGATCTATCTAACTTGGCACCCATAATACCTACACACCCAACACAAGGAAGTATTCTCTTCACTACTACACAGTCCCTCAAGCCATACATTCCTTTCTAGTGCTCTCAGGGTGTGCATAGAAAAGTAGCCAAAGCCCTCTTGATCTTTCTGAGAGGTTACTCCCTTCACCAAGTTTATCAAGCCAATTCTGTCCACTACCACTCCAAATCTCTTGCTCACAGGTTCAAACCAAAACAGGGATGCACATAACAGCAAAAGTATAAGTGTTGGGCATGAAGAAACATTTTTACAGTGAGATGCACATAGATGGGGTTTCTACCAATTTCAGAAAATCATGGGCAGCCAAAAACGAAAATGGAAGATGGGGAACAACCCTGGGAAGCCAAATCCGTTTTCAGAAAAAACGTCCATGGACATTCTAGGGCAAAAAAGACCTCCATAACAACCCCAAATCGTGGTTCTCCTCTCCCAGCCATTGTGCCAAACAGAAATGAGTTCCCAAGCATGGAAAATGCAAGAAAACTAGTGAAAAACGTGATGGGGAAATCCCATCTAGCTCAAACTGCGTGAGAGGGCAGAGGCTATGAGTGAAAGATGGCTTTGGGAACCATTCCGTGGGTGTTTTCTTGCCCAAGAAACAAAAATACGAATTTACCAGGTTGATGGCTTGCCCATGCATGAAATTGGATTCCATACCTCTTCATTCCCAAGGCATTAACTGCCTCAACCAACTCTTGGAAGAATTAAATGATTGGGTGCATAACCCAAAATGGTTAGTTGGTGGTTTATGGGTTTTCTCATTGACACATGGATTAACACCATTGGCTCAAGGGTTTGAATAATTTCCCTCCCTATCCCTTATAAAAATCATGCCCCCATCTCTTTGTTGCATTGCATAGCTAGTTGTGGGTATTTCATTAAAATTCGTATGTACATGATGTCTTAATTTACATTATGCCTGTCTAGCACAAGAACCATATGCACCGATTTTAATTGCTAATACATAAAACGATAAATCAATGGCGGGGCCTTGGCCTTGAGCTTCTCACCATGATTTAATAAGGATATTTACATCATTTATAATTTTAATGCCATAGGGTCAAAATGGGGATGTGACAGTCGACCACATGTGTAACTCATTGGAGATCGACCAAATTTTATATCAACCATATGCATCGACAATACCAAGGATTTCAAGATGGAAGTTTCCAAGTCACAACGCGTACAATTCGGAATCACCATATTCATCACAATCAACAGCTTAGCTATACCCGACAAGATCAGACAAAAGATAGTAGGCAACAACTTTACAACATAAATGCAAAGCATCCACTTAATGAGGCACGGATAGCTTGCCAATCAAAATTAACTCCGTTGTTAAATCACTCTTGATTACACCCATCTACTTTACAGTCAAACGTGCCGAGATCGTCTTCTTGCAATCGCCTGTCAGCTATGCCAAAGCAGTCTAGCACTCTTCACCGACTTGTGCAGTTGCCCGTCGAGTATGCCAAAATAGTCTAAAAGTCGACCAAACTCAACTTTAACATATACTATGCCAAATGTTCAATTTAGTTCAATATAAGCAATGGAACCAATGCATGATTGTTGTTGTGATTATCCTGTGGCTTGGCAGGTCTATTGACCTTTAGAAGCTGACCCCTTGCTAGGAATTTTGTTATGCATTGACGTGGCCCATTATACGCTGGTCAATTAATGTCCACCTTGTATCTGCTATTTTTGTATGCACAAAGCTGTCCAAATAAAGGTAAATCCTCTTGCATTCGCATGTCAGACGATTGGTAAATATCTTTGCATTCTCTTATGAATCTCCTTAATAATTATGATTGGTAAATTCTCTTACCGTCTAAATGCCTAAACATTTTGCTTTTGCAAGCATCTTTACAATTGTCGGATTATTTGGAGGAGTTCTATGTAAGTGGATGTGTGCAGCTGAAAAGCATCCAGGGGTTGTCACAAAAAATTGACAAAGCTTCGATGGTTAATTGTTGTTGGGTGCTCTAAGTTAAAAGAGCTTCCAAATATGGAAACACTTGCATCTTTGGAAGTGTTAAGGGCAAGCGAATGTGTGAAGCTAAAGAGCATACAGGGGTTGACACAGCTACGGAAGCTTCAATTCCTAGATGTTAGTTGGTGATATGAGTTAGAAGAGTTACCGAGCATGGAAACATTGGTATTTTTGGAGAGAGCACCTGTGTGCAGATGGATGTGTGAAACTAAAGAGCATCAGGGGGTTGTCACAGTGTACAAAGCTTAAACGACTAATTGTTTTCAAATGCTTTGAGTTAGAAAAGCTACCAAGTATGGTAAAATTGGTACCTTTGGAGGAGTTTCATGCAGGCATATATGTGTGAGGTTGAAGAGCATATGGGGTTGGTGCAGGCAACAAAGCTTCAACACTGGATGTTTGTGGGTGGTTTGAGTTAAGAGAGCTATCCAACATGGAAACATGGTTATGTTTGGAGGAAACATTGTTATGTTTGGAGGTATTTTGCGCAAGTGAGTGTGCGTAGCTGAAGAGCATTCAGGACCGGGGAAATCTTTAGGGGTGAAATTTAGTCAATTTGTTATTTTTTGGGCCTTTTTTTCAAAAAATAAATTCGCTATTTTGATCATTTTTAGTCTCTAATATCGCCTATATTTACATAAAATATGTTTTTTTATCATAATATTCGCCAAAATTTACAAGTTTCAGTAGTAAATTGTATGTTTCATGTTTAATATTCCCTTACAAATCTATATTTATGTTTTTTCAATCCAAAATAATCGCCTAGTATACTATACTTAAGTATACTTGGGAGAGCGCATAGGGAGTATTTGCCACGTATCAATTTGGTTAGTGATCGTATCGATTTGGTTTTAATGCTTGGTATGCTTGCCTAAACCTAGCTGACACAAACTCGTCGTCCTGGGGCACAAGATCCAGGCAAGTGTCATATGCACGGATCCAATGAGGAATCAAATAAATAAGATATTTAAAAACAAATTATAAAATAACACACTATATGCCAACATTTTTTAATTTTAAATTTATTTCTAAACCAACACCATATTGATGTATAAAAAAATGTGTTTCTCACATGTTAGCACAAGGTTCTATACGTCACACGCTCTCCCAATAAAGATGTTTAATCATTTAAGACAAATCTCACAGAATTCCTATCTTTGCTGGCAACAAAGATTCTCAGTGTAAGGTGTCAGTTAAAGTAAATCATATTAGGTTACGTCACATGGTATTTTGGTATGAAGCAAGAGCTCAGTACTCACCAATAACGCAGGTAGACCTAGCTTAACTGAAGTTGAAGGATAGGGTTTTTTCGATATAAAGCAACATCTCCCTAGTGACGTCTAAAGACAAATAATAAGAACTAAAGACAATTCTACCAAAATATTATGGCAATGACACTGAGAAGAAGTTCAAATATTATCAAATTTGAGGAAGGATGGGATATAATTCAGAAGGGTGTCTTAAAGTTGAAAGAGAATTTGAAAATAGATTTAAATGATGAGTTTCATGTATCAGAGTACATACACATTTATACAACAATCTATAAAAATGTGCATCCAGAGGCCGCCAAGGATAATTTTAGGGGATAAATACAAATTTATATAACAATTTATAAAATGTGTATTCAGAGGTTGGGATAATTTTAGGGGCGAAATTTATCTCATGGGCAATTTTTCTATGTTTTTTTCCAAAAAAAGATTCGCCAATTTGCATTTTTTGAAGCCCAGTTTCGCCCAATTTTGATGGGGTAAACTTTTTTCACTCTAAAAATCACCAAATTATTATATAAACTATATAAAATCCTTATAAATTGAAATAATTTTAGAAAAATATCGCCAAATATTTTATAGTTGACATTTTAAGAATTGGTAAGATTCGCCAAGATTTATACACTTTTAAATAAGTATGGATCCTTAAAAGTATCCCTTGTCGTCTCGCTATTATGAACAACAACTCTATGATAAGTATAGGGAGTTATATAAAAAATACATCGCTCTTACGGTATTACGAGCTTTAAGCTAAGTGCGTGATGAGTTCAAGTTGATGGAACTTGTGAAACACTGGGAAAATTGCAAGGTTATGGTCCGATTCATGTCAAACATTTCTCTTATTTGGATCTTCACTTTGTGGGAAAAAGCTTAGTCGATTCGCTATTTAAAGTTGAGATCGCATGTTTCTGTGAGCTGGTTTGTCATGGCGTTTAGAATAATGTGAATAATGTGGTGATTGACCTCATTAATAGAGAGCGCGAGGGATAAAAAATTGATCAAGCTTTGTTGAGAAATGTTATAAACATTTTTTTCTGGAGATAAGTACAGAGGACACAGATTTTTACCAAAATGATTTTGAAGGTCCTATGCTGGAAGTTACTGGAACTTACTATTCTAGAAGGCCTACTTTATGGATCTTAGAAGATTCGTGTCCAATCTATAGCTTAAAGGTTGAATGATGTTTGAAACATGAGAAAGAGAGAGTTTCCCATTATTTTCACATTAGCACCCAGCATAAGCCATTATCTTCACATTAGCACCCAGCATAAGCTATTAGATAAAGTGCGAAATGAAATCCTTTCTTGTTATCAATCTCAATTTCTGGAAAATGCTCATTCCGGCTGCCTTAACTTGTTACACTCATAGATGTTTATATCTTAGAATTTGGGGTGTATTATCATATATGTTTTTTCTAGATTGAAGGAGGATAAGACAAGTGGTCTTAATTCAAAATTCCAAATAAAATTTATAAAAATATAAAATATAAAAATAACTGGTAGTTGATGCATGGATAACTGAGGCATGGAGAAGAATAAGTGACTATAACTAAGCATGGAGAACAAGTAAGAGAAGACTTTTTCATGGCACTTAACTTGTGACTTATGACTTTTTCATGGCACTTAACTTGTGACTTATGGTTTGGAACCTGTTGCAAAAATGTTTGAGCAATATGTAACCAACCAAGAAATAAAATTAGTTAAATGGTTAGATGATGCAGTAAACAATGATGAAGACATGGTGATACATTTGTCAAAATGCATTTGTGGTAAAGATTGTTAAATTGCATGACAAGTGTATGGACTATGTTGTTGGTACATTTCGGGAAGATATAATTTTTTTGAAGGCTTTAAGAGAAGCATTTGTAGAAATATGCAATAAAGGAATGGGAGGAAAGACAAGTGCAGAATTGCTCGCTACATTCTGTGATAATGTGATTAAGGGGCAAAAACAATATGACAACAATGAGAGTATTATTCAAAATACCATTAATCTCCTCGAGTATTCACATGATAAAGATTTGTTTTGTGAATTTTACAGGACAAAACTCGCTCACAGACTACTACTCAATAAACATGCAGCAAATGATGATCATGAGCGAACCATATTGTCAATTATCAAATATCATTGTGGTTCCCACTTGACGTCAAATATGGAGGGCATGGTGAATGATTTTACACTTGCAGTGGAGAATTCAGCTGAGTTTAAGAATTTAAATAAGCCAACTAATAGACTCTGGCCAATTTACAAGTCTTTTGAACTTAATCCACCGTGGGAAATGCTAAAATGCATTAATATATTCATTGACTTTTATTCTACAAAATACAAGGATCCTCAACTCACATGGATATATTCCATGGGGAACAATATCATTGGCAATTTTAACTCAAAGCCAATAGAAATTACAGTATCACCTTAGCATACAACGGTGCTTTTATTGTTCATTGAGTTAGAAAGGCTGAGTTATAAAGAAATAAAATATCAATTGAATATGTCAGTGTACTCCAGTCAATCGTCTACAAAAAGTATAAGATGTAAAATTAGTCACAGTAGATCTATTGAACAAGAATATCAATCACAAAGATGTAAAACAATTTGGAGTGAAAACTGTGCAAGAGAGATGCATTAGTGCTCTATAATCCAGAATGGTAGAATTACAATACAATACTGTCACAATGAGTGAGCAATTCAAATTAGCCAAGGAGGTCATTCAAATATACTGCATGGTGTAGCTTGGCTCCAACTAGGAGTACTCATCATCAATCAGTGGTGGTCATCAATGCACAAGTCACTGTCAGACAGGTGTCAAACTGAGTCTAATTGAGTGTAATAAGTGTAACTGATGGTAAGTGGCACTAATGTAGGGATGGAGGCTCAGTGGAGGGCGCACGAGGAGTTAACTGCACTTAGAATAGGTAGTCAAGTCTCATCGGAGGTCAATCGAAGTGAAAACAACAGTTAGGAGTCAGTCTATCCTCAAATCAAGGAAAGACACTAACTAACTGAAGTGAACTGGACTGGTAAGTGAGAAAAGGCGCCCTTCTTCAGTGGAAGGTGAGAAGTGGGTGCCTCCCTGACTAGGAGGGATAAATCTGAGTGGAAAGTAGCTCCCAAGTACTGGAAGACTAGGGACTAGGTGCTGGAGGCATCAAACTGGTGATTGGGCAGCATGCGGGTGCATGCAAGCATGCAAAATGCATGCAAAGTACATAACTGAATGATGAGATATCCTAACAACCCCCCTCAAGCTATATTATGATGTAAAAAATAAAATACAGGGCCCTGGTTACTAAGACCAAAGGTCACCCCATACAATAATCCAAAAAATGCTAAAAATAAGCTAAGTGAGGAAAGAGGGAAAACCCAGTGGGAAGAAAGCCCCCCCTCAAGATAAACATAAAAATGGATCTAATCTGTCTGCACCATGATGGAACTCACCCCCAACAATGAACAGAGGTAAGAGAACTTCTTCTCAGTGAAGCTCTTGGTGAAGATGTCTGCAATTTGCTCATCAGTAGGGCAATATTGCAGAATGATGGTACGATCATGCACCAACTCTCGAATGTAATGCAATGAATCTCAATGTGCTTGGTCCTCTACCGCTGAACTGGATTGGTGGAGATCTTAATATCACTTTGATTGTCACAAAATAGGACAGTCGAAGTAGTGCTACCAAAATCAAACTTAGAAAGAATACCCTGCAACCAAACTGGATGAATGCAGGCATTGACTGCCCCTCGATACTCTGCCTCTGCTGAAGAAAGTGAAATGGCTGCCTGCCTTTTGCTTGACCAGCAAATAGGGCCATGGCCAATCATGAAAACATATCCAGAAGTGGACTTCCGATCTATTCTATCACCTGCCCAATCTGAATCAGTAAAACCAATGAAATCTAGCTCAGAATCTACAGCATAATGTATGCCAAAATGTCTCGTAGCTTGCACATACTGCAAGATCCGCTTGGCTGCCCGCCAATGAATCTCATGGGGCTGCTGCATATACCTTGATACAACACTCATGGCATATGAAATATCAAGCCTTGAGTGTGTCAAGTAGAGTAGTGAACCAATCAACTGTCGATACATAGTGCTGTCTGCAAGAGGTGTGGAATTTCCTTCCTCAAGACTGATTCCTGAGAGGAATGGAAACGGAGCAGCCTTACATTCTACCATATTAAACTTTAATAGTAGGTCTTTATCATACTTTTGCTAAGATAATATGATCCCATCAAAATTTTGAGCTATCTCCAAGCCCAAAAATTGCTTAAGCAAGCCCAAATCGCTCATATCAAAATCTAGATTTAAACCGACTTTTAGCTTGTTGATTGTAAGGAGAGTGCTACCAGTAATGAGAAGATCATCAACATATAAAAAAAAATCAGCAAATTACCTTTAACTTGTTGTAGGTACACATTCGGATCAGATTTGCGTCGTTTGAAATTCTGAGAAAGAAGGAAGGAGTCCATCTTTGCGTACCAAGCTCTTGGGGCTTGTTTCAATCCATACAAAGATTTCTTCAACCTGAAAACTAAAGATGGATCTTATATGTATCCTTCTGGATGATTCATATATAATTTTTCATCAAGGTCTCCATGTAGAAAATCACTCTTCACATCCATATGGTGCACTTCCCAGTGCTTGGATGCGGAAATGGCCAAAACTAGGCGGATAGAATCCATCTTTGCAACCGGTGCAAAAGTCTCAGTGTAGTCCACTCCTTGGACTTGGGAGAAACCTTTTGCCACCAACCTAGCTTTGTATTTGTTGATAGAGCCATCAGCAGCAACTTTCGTGCAGTAGATCCACTTACATTGGACCAATTTTCTTCCAGGAGGAAGAGAAACTAGCTCCCATGTATTGTTCTTTTGAAGAAAACTGTACTCTTCATCCATGGCGGTTTGCCATCGTGGATCTCGGTGGGAATGATAGTATGATTTGGGATATGCACCAATCATCAAATAACATTTCTCAGATAATAATGGATCAGAAAATGAAAGATCCATACCTGCTCTTTGATAGTCTGCTCTTGTTCTCCTTGGATCAGCAAGATTCCAATGTTTGGAGCAACATATTGTAGAGTGTTTTGGGCCCACTTTGGTAACTGAGGAGGATAATTATGGTCGGATTCTGAACCTGATATTCATGGCCATCAAAGTTTGATAAAATATGAGAAATATCAAATCCAAGGCTTTCTTCATATTCTCTCGAATCTTCTTCTGGTGGAGGCTGCGGATCAGCAATGTTTTCCTCGACTAGTTTCAGATCTGGCAGCGGTTCTTCAAAATTCACACTTCGCTCTATGAATATCTTTTTGGATTTGATATTCATGAGTTTATATGCTTTTGATTTTTCTCCATATCCTATTAGGATACATTCAATACTTTGTGGATCCAAATCCTTTCTCTTATCACAAGGAATTCTAGCCCATGTAGTGGAGCCAAAAACCCTCAAATTGGACACATCCGGTTTGCGACTAGTGAATGCTTCGAAAGGAGTTTAACCTTTCACGGATGAATGTGGAACTTGGTTCTGAATGTATGCAGCAAAATTCATGGCTTCATCCCAAATATTTCCATCCAAACCTTTTGACTCAAACATACAAGTAGCCATCTCTTTCAGTAACTGATTCTTCCTTTCCGCTACACCATTCTGTTGGGGTGTGTAGGGAACTATATGTTGGATCTGAATTCCGCTTTTGGCACAAAGTTGCAGCAGCTCAGTCTTGATATATTCTCCGGCATTATCAGATCTAAGATATTTGATCTTGCTCTCAGTGGCGGTCTCAACAAAAGCCTTAAAATCCTTGAATTTTCCAAGCACTTCTGACTTGTTTTTGAGAAAAAATACCCAAGTAAAGCGGGAGAAGTCATCGATGAATGTCAAAACATACCTTGAACCATTCATGGACATATTTGGCAGCGGACCACTGATATCAGAATGAATGAGACCCAAAATTGTAGAATCTCTGCTAGCTTTGTCGTGGTCGAACTTGTGCTCGGGGTGCTTCCCAACAATCACAACTACATTTGGACTTAAACACCGATGGGAAAATCCAACGGCGCGTCGATCTCTCTATTTTTACCTATCAAAAATTACAAGTTTGTAATTTTTTTTTAAAAAATGGCCCCGACTGTCGGTTTTGCTACAATTAGCTGAGGGGGGCGTCGGATGTTCGATGGTAGTGGAAAATTTGACCGTTGGTCAACCCTTAAATTTTGGTCAACTTTTTTAATTATATTAATTTTTTATTCCATGATTTGAGCTGCCATCGAATATCCGACGCTTAAGTGATATAAATAGAGAAGTAGGCCAATTACATAAACTCACTTGTGATTCCTCTTCTCTTAGAACATGCGCATAAGGTAAAGAGAAGTAGGCTAACCGAAATATGTCTAGGGAATATTTTATGCTACTTGGGTTTTCTCATACTTTGTTCTTAGGTTTGAGTCATAAAATGCCACGTAACAATAATGTTACAGGTCATCAAGATCAAGAACAAAATCGACAATTGCTTGCTAGGTTGTGGGATGGAGTACAAAGAAGGGGTGATGGAAAATGTTATTGTCCTTGCAGTCGATGTAGGGGCTTTAATCCGAGAAGGTTATTGATCTCAACAGCTAAAATACATTGTAGGGAACATGGACATGTTGAGGGGGGACATGAATATCATCCATTGGTAAGTCCTAATTCAATATTATATATGAGGTCTTTATATTGAGAGTTTTTGTAATTGTATATTGTATCATTTTTATTTGTGTTACTTAATCAACATGACTAATGTTATTTTTTTTATGTTTTCATTGTAATTATAAAGGAAGGGCCTCCTAGGCAGTTCTGAACATGGAGAATGTGGTAATTGCGGAACAACTAGCGCCGGAGGAACAATATGCAGGTCCTGCGAATATTGATGATCAAGTTAATGATGATATGGAATTAGACGATGATCATGATGATAACATATTTTAGGATGATGGTGCAAATACATTAATCAATGATGCATTTAATGTTAGAATGGATGATGATCAACATCATGAAAATCATGACGACTTTGATGATCTTCATGATTTACCTATACTTGAGAAGGCAGGCGATCCCCTTTTTGAAGGCTCCCACATAACTCTTCTCTCTACTGTGTTGCTGATAATGAACTTGAAGGTTATGAATGGTTTTTCAAACACATCCATCACGCAGATGTTAAGGTATGTGATTATATTTTTCATCGATCGCATATATATGATCACGATAAATTATATATATTTATGTTTCTATAATATTTCTATTCTAGTTATAAGTTCATCAAAAAAAGTAATAAGGGTGAAATTTTTGTCGTTAATTATATATTCTTGAAATATTTATATTAACCATTATTTTTTAAATTTGTTGTAACAGGTTGATAGGTGAATATTTGTTACCACCATCAAATATTTTACCTCACACATACCGAGATTTAGCTGCCATCATGAAATATATTGGAATAGAGTATCAAGCAATTGATGCATGTCCTAATGATCATATTTTATATTATAATCAGTATGAATTTGCAACAGAATGCCCTATATGTCATAGCAGTAGATACCAAACAGATCAAGTAACCAAAAAGGTGTCTTGTAAGGTTCTTCGTTATATTCCTATTATTCCACGCTTGCAACGACTGTTTAGGTGCAAAAACATAGCACAATTTATGGATTACCATGCACGGAATAGAAGTGGAGATGATATTCTTCGAATGCCTGCAGATGGTTCTGCATTTACAGACATGGAGGAAAAATGGTCACACTTTAAAGAAGAACCTCGTAATGCTAGAATTTCTTTGGCAGCGGATGGTGTCAATCCATTTGCAGAGATGATATCTACTTACTTGTTCTGGCCTGTTTTTGTTATCAACAATAACATTCCTCCATGGATGTCAATAAAGAGGGAGCATATAATGTTGGCAATGATTGTTCCAGGTATAATTTGTACTTTAGAACAATAATTTTTTAAATATGCATGATTAGTATTTAATTTGTGATATTTGTTGCATATTTACTTATATGTATTGTCTTTGTTGTTTTCTTTTAGGTAAGTACCAAGTTAAAGATATGAATGTATATATCGAGCCTCGTGTTGATGAACTACTTAAGCTATGGAATGGCGTCACTATGTATGATGTCTCTAGTCCAATAGGGCAAAGGGGATTTCAATTCCATGCAATGCTTACCTGGACAATTCACGATGCTCCAGGGCTAACACATTTTTGTGGTATGTAATTGTAACGTACTGCACTAAGATAGTTTTTAATTTTATTTAGTGATATACTAGTCAGTTATACGTATGTTTTTTAAATAATTAGCATGATATTATATAAAATATATTTTGCTTACCATAATTTATCCATGTAGGTCTTCAAACAAAGGAAAAATTTGCATGTCCAGTTTGTGGTCCCAAGATGAAATCTCATCGTTCAAAGAGTTTGTCAAAGGAAGCGTTTGATGAGTATAGGCACTTCCTCTCTAAGAATCATAGGTATCGAACTACCGAAAAACATCTTTTCAATGGGAAAGAGGAGACCGCATTAAAACCACAGAGAATGACACCTCACATATGGAAGTTGCAATATAATAGAAATCATCAAGGTACGAATCAATTTGTCTATCTTATATATTCATATTGATCATCTCTGATATGTTTTTAATGTTTTTTTTGGCCAATTGTATATTTAATTTTATTTATTGTAATATACGACATTTAATCTCTAGTTTAGCTTATATATTGATTAATACTAATGGTCGTGAACATGAAGGTGTAAATGGGCTTCCACGAGGAATGAAAAGTTATCCCAAACAATTTAGTAGGTTGCCCTACTATGAACATTGACTAATTGTTCATTTGTTTGATACAATGTATATCGGAAAGAATGTAGCTGAAACATTATGGCGAATATTAGAAGGAAGGAGTGACAAAGAAAAAATTGTCAAAATTTGCAGTGACATTCAGGACTCCAATCATGCAATGAAAGATATCATTGAATATTTAAAAAATGATGGAGACCAAATTAATATAAGGTCACTTCCATGGTTATTGACTGAGCAACAAAGCAATGCAGTAAAAGAAGTGATAGAAAAAATGAAATTTCCCACAGGATTTTGTGCGAACATAAAGAATATCTTAACAAGGAAAGGTGATTTTGGCGGGGTAAAAAAGCATGATTGGCATATCTTCATTAAGGTAATTATATATTTCTGGTATTATATATTTCTATATTACAATACTGCATGTTTTTGGTTTACTTCTTTGCCTAATTTTGAAAAATATATTGATGAAACGTGTTTATTGTTACAGTATGTTCTACCTGTATCTCTCCCAAACAACTTTGAAAATAATGTCAAACAGGTCATATATGATCTTGGAAAATACATGAGGTAATTAGAAATAATTTTTTTCACGCTAAATTTGTAATTTGTTTAATCCATTGTATAACTTATATGAATTATGACATTTTTTTTAGTCAATCATGTAGATTTGTACTACAATGTTTAATTTCTGTTGTTAAATGATATCATTATTTTCTTGCATCACATGTAGATGGTTGTCATCTAAAGAAATCCACAAAGAAGATATAAGGGGTTGGAAGAGAGAAATTCCTCTTTTAATGTGTCAAATGCAGAGATTTCTACCTTCGACATTTTTCAATGCACAAGAACACTACCTCATACACCAAGTTGAGGAGATTGAATTGTGTGGACCTATACACGCAAGGTCCGTGTGGATGGTTGAGAGGCACTTGAAATTTATGAAGGCTTTAGTTAGACAAAGAGCACGTCCAAAGGGTTCTATGGTGGAGGGATATATGGTATTTCAGGCCATGGTGTATATTGTTGAATATCTTCCAGGGTTGGCGTTTATTAAGACGGAATTAGATCGATGCAATGGTGATCCAAACTCTACTAAGAAATTCGAAGGAGAGTACCTATTGGGGAAAGGTAGATCGAGGAAGGTCAAAGGTAATTATTAAATATTGGTGTAGATTAATAATGTTAATACATTTTAATAATATTGTACTTAATTATTTCATTTTTAATATTCATTAATATTATAATGTTACACCGCGTTAATTATTTTTCTGAGTTGATTTTTGTAATTTTTTTTTCATGCAGTTGGCCGTGAGTGGGATGCACTACATTTGTACGTCGCAAACAATCTTGATTGGATGAAGGTCTGGATTGAACGATGTAATCAATCTGGTTGAGGACTAGTATATTTAATAAATTAGGCATATAAGTATTTCATTTTTGTTTAGTTATTTTTTCCTTCTGCTTTTTTACCATGATTATTATCAAAGTTTGAGTTCCCTTTATTATTCATATCTTTGTTTTCAATTAATGTGCAATTCTTCTTCATAATTGCAGTCGTTTCAAACAACTTCTATCTCTCATCTAATGCAGGAAATTCAAGCACATATAATGTATACTACCCAACTATCCTATAAAGGAGTTAGTTCATCAACCACTTCTTCTGCAATGGCTCAAGCACTCTTATTGTCATTTTATTTTTTGAGATTTGGTACTATTTAGTATTTTCCCTAGTTGGGTGCAGTACAACTTTGGGAATTTCATCCTTAGCTAGAGGCCCCTCAACATTTAGCAACATATTTTAATAATAATGCATATTATCTTAGGATCTCATCTTCCTAGAGGAAATGAGGATGATCTATTTCCTTAGAATCTTGATTAAAATTTGAATGTGACATCAAGTTGTTTGAGTAATGCTATATCTTAGTTATTAATCCTCCTTAATTTGTATTAGAATAAAATATTAAAATATAAAATATTATTAAAATATATAAAATAAAAAGTATATAAAATATAAATATAAAATTAAACAAAAAAAATCAAAACAAAAAATTAAAAACAAAAACTAAGCATTTCCATTTCGTGCCCTAACCATTTTCTTGGCACCCGATCATCGTTCATCAAGCTGAGGTTTTTTGGTTCGGAGTCTGCAACTCAGGGCAAATGAGGGTTTTTTTATTGGTTGCCCATCTCCCTGACAGTGCCCCTGGCCATCATTCATCTTCCCTCTCTCTCTACAGTCCTCGGCTTAAGAGTGAAGGTAACATCAACTGGTCTACATAAGCATTGGGCTCACAAAGCAAGGGGAGCTTCGGGAGCATATTCAACAAGCAAGATTGTCAGCAAATTCATCCCACAATGACATCGGTAAGTTCAAACCCTTCATCTCATGGAATTTCTATTGAGGTATTCTTTCTTACTTACTAATGTACTGAACTCGGTAGTTGAAAAAACCCTCCAAAATTCGGCACCCTTGATCTCTCCTTCTTGCTCTTAGAAATTCCCCAAATCCGTAATGAAGAAGCCCAATATATTTTAAATGTTTTGAATTTCTATGAGTCTTCTAATCTCATCATTGCTATTGCCAGTGGATTCAGCACCAACCCCTAAACTTTGAAGTCGCTGCCAAGCAAGCCTGGCGCAGATGGCTAGCAGGGGCTGCCAAAAACGTCGCAGCTGCCTCCTGGGTTAGCGTCTATTGCACTGTGCTTAGTTCTGCTCGCATTATTGCCGATAAATTAAAAAAAAAAAAACTTTCTTGATAAGTAAATAAATCTTCGGAAATTGTCTCTAAATCTCTGTTAACTGAGTAAAATAAATTATGAATGAGAGACTTCAAATTCAATCATACAGTCTTTGATTTCTAACATCCCAATAAGCTTCCTGTGCAATTGAATTTAACTCGTGCTATCTTTGACACTCCCGCTAGGGTTTCCATCATTCCCCTATATATCTTTCCGTTTGATGATGATTCCCATGCCGTTTAGAGTAGAGTCTGATATAAATCCAAAAATTGTCCCCCACTGTGGAATATCGCAAAGCTCCTTTAGCTATGTTGGACTACTTTAGTTCATAGTTTTGGAAAGGGAAAAATCTCTAAAATTATATTTGTAACCTATTCTTTTAGTCTTCAACTAAAAGGGGATTACCCTCATGGCTTATGGGTAGTAAGACCGGTCGAACAACCTTGAAATGACATAATGCTCTTAACTATGAGGATTTTATAGGAAAATAATTTAAAGTATTACAGAAAACAACTGCTTTCCCAGGTCTGCTTGCTTACTACTGCTTGAAAGGGAAATTATGCCCAGGGGCAAAGGCCTGTTACAATTCCAGCCCACAAACTCATCCCCAAAGTGCCCAGGATGGCTACCTTCATCCAAATTTATGCACAGCATTGTGGTTCATCACCCTCACCATTGTTGTTCAACAGTTCCCATAATATCTAATGAGGCCTGTTATGACTTCATGATTTACCCCATGCAAATGGGGGGGTAACAGGTTCAAAAACCCCTGAGAGGATTCCAATGAGGCTAGGTGCAAATATTGACTCCTCAATGACTTTGAAAACATAAAAATTCCCCTCATAGTGTGGTGGCTTAGCCAAAGAGGATATTCCTATAAGAAATATTTCTCAAAACAGAAAAAGAAGAGTGAATAATGGAGTAAGGATAAATGCTTAAGCCATTCTACAATCCATAGTTGTAGAATGGATACAACTATGGATGAAAAAAATGAAAAAATCTACCCAATATTCACACACAATCACTCAGTAATTTTTTCAAACACATTAGGTACCCCTGATATCAAGCATATACAAAATACCAAAAAATGTTGTGCATTTGCTCATGATTCTCCTCAACTATGGATTCTACTTCTCCAACACTTGATTCTCCTTCTCCAATTGTTGGACTACATTCCTTTGTTGTGCATTTTACTCCTAGACCATGTGATCAAATGTGATCAATAGGTGGGGTTGTGTATAGTAAGGTCATTACTTACCTAATATTGGAATAGGTATTTCAAGACCAAATCCTTAGGGTGTGTACTAGAAGGGTTCGATAAACCATAGCATGATACTTTTTATAGAGTCAAAGTAAAGTCCCTTCGATATCATTGGCAATGGCAATCAAATTGGATTTCAGTTTAAAATAAAATAATTTTCTTGTGATCTATTCCAATCTAGATTATTTCCTTACTTAGAATCCAACAAAAAAATATAGAATCAACATACACAAAACATTCATACACAAGATAACAATATTTTCCTCATGGGGAATAAACTCCAATATATTCTTCAATATAAGATAAGTCGAGTAGTAATTGTTTAGAAATGCAATCATGTGTCGCTTTTATGATTCCACTTCTATAGTATTGCATATCAAATGCCTTACACTTCTAAATTTCTCTTGGATGAATTTCTTAGCTATACATTGTTTTTCAATTGAGAATCTAGCTTGCCTACTACAACTTTCAACTCATAAGTGACATTTCACAACGTCTACCAATTCTAGTTTATGCAACAAACTCTTTGTAGGTCATGATCCTTAAATCAACTTTTGTTGTTTGATTGTACGTCCACAAACTTGGCTTATACCTTCCTTTGATAATTCCTCCATGGATTCCACAAGCTAATCAAAGGAATATTGGTCTAGCTCACATAGTCTCACATACAATGATTAATAAATTACTCTTGTAGCTGATATACATTACTAAAAGTGAATTTAGTAGTGGAAACAAATAATTTACAATAGACTGTCCTAAAAGATCATGCGCAATAAATTATATCAACATGCAGTAAAGAGCATTTAGACACATAATGTTTGGTCAACCATGACTCTGGAAAAACCCCACACCTTGAGGAAAACTAGTAAGAGGGAGATTTATTTATCATCTTGAATAAAGATTACAACAAAAAGAATTTACTTCAGAAGTTCGTACGGACATTACACTCAGTCACAGAGCCAATTCAATCTTGAAAATAGTGCCTACTTCAACCCATTAGAGTGCCTTCTTAAACCTGTGAGCCTAGGCCTCATGCACATACTATTGGGCCGAGAGTGATCATCATTTATCAATGATGTATGCATGATTGGCCTTTGATACATGAGATTGTTGTGTAGTGTAGGTACAACCGAATAGGTACTTGTCGGATCTGTCATCCTCGAGCGAGGAAAGATCAACAAGAATAGAGGAAAGTGAAACATCTAGTAGGCCTAAAAGAGCGAGATCAACTAGATGTCAAAAGATTAGAAGTAAATTCAATAAACGAATGGAATTTTTTATCGTTGAAGGAGGTTCATGCTCTTATGATGATGAGACCATAGGCAACATCGATGTGCCCTTGAGGTACAAACATTTAGTCAAACAATGGGTACCGAAGGATCTTCCTCCTCCAAACATAGATTTTTGCATGAACGAGAGGATATTTCGGATTGCACCTTCGTCACTACACGGTTTGGGGTTGTTTTGCATGGATGGCATAAAGGTGGGTTACGACAGATGTACCGAATTGATGGAGTATGTCGGACCCTGCTACAATTACAGAGATTGGATGCGGTTGGTCCAATATACACGCAGTATGCATAGATACGGATTGTCTGCAAATTATTTAGAGTTAAAAAACAATAATCAAAGTAAAGGAGCGAGTATGTACATTGACGGAAGGCCCAAAGCATCAGGTAATATTGCGGGGTTTATAAACAGCACACAACCCGGGTCTACAAATAAACAACCCAATTGCATATTTGAGGGGCGTGAAGGAAACCTTGTTTTCGTCTGCGCTATAAAATCAATAGCATCAGGGGAAGAGTTGCTGATCAGTTACAATCTGAATCGGATAGATACATATGCAGATACTTCGAGATTGGTACATATAACATTTCACCAAACCTGTAATCAATGAATATAGTATCTTTCGTTTTTGTTTATGTTATTAATTTCGCAATATGTTTTCCATTAATTTTTTTTAAAATATGTTTTTAAATAAGATTTTCCCCGTGTATTGGTTTCAGTTCGAAATTAATGTTTTCAATTACTTTGTTGCAGTCAGCTGATCGGGGCAAGTCCCCAATGGATCCTCGGAGGCCGACAGCCCCCTAAAGGCGACAGGTATAAATACCACATTTTTACTTATCTGCTTCTTTCGAAAGTACATTTGTTTAATTATGATATCAGCATGGTCAATATTTTGTTTGCAGGTTGAGGATCGGGGCAAGAGCCCCATGATGGGTGATAGGATAGATGCATCGACTACGCCACAGCAGGTATACCCCATTGTAAAGTTTTGAAATTGAATATAAAAAATATGTTTTTAATTAAGATTTTATCAATGTATTGGATGTTTCACTTCGAAATTAATGTTTTCAATTCTTGCGTTGCAGTCATCCGATGGGGGAAGGCCCCCAATGGATCATAGTGTTAGCACGCCACACTCATCGGGTCATGAGCAGGTATATAGCACGTTGTGAATTTCAGAAACTATATTTAAGCATTATGTTTTCTAATTATATTAATGATTTCAAATTGATATTAATGTTTTCTATTTTTATGTCGGATGATACTTATCTATCAACACAGGATCCGAGGCATATGGATTTGGGGAACATTTCCAATGATCTTGACCTCGTGAATTCAAAGAATATCCAGGAGGCAGTTGAGAAAGGAAAAGCAAAATTAAATGATGAGGTCGTCCGTCTGCTAATATCTCATCCGCAAACGGACTTAGAGTACAACGCTTGGATGTAAGATGCAAACTCTTTAATTATAAGTCTATTTCAAATGCATTTTTTTTCCTATTCATATATGAGTAACTAAAATATTATTTGTTTCTATAGGAATTTTTTTTCCCCAGTACTACTGGTGAGGGTCATGCTAGTACCACTGAGTATGAAACCCCCACCGCCACTGATCATGTATCGTTGCCGTCTAGCCAGTCGGGAACGCAAATTGAGGCACCCGAGACAGAACATGAGAGTACTACACCCTATGGTGGTCCAAGCACGACAGGTCGTGCCGACCAGGATCAGGGGGTACATGCAGAAGAGTATGACATTGATACTGCGCTCGATGCATTTCCTGGATCTTTCCGTGTCACTCGCACGGGAATAGTTGAGACTACTTTTTTGGTGGATGAAAATCTCGTCCCCTATAAGATGAATAAGATTCCAGGTACTATTTACAAAATGTTTTAACTATTTATTATAATTTTATTGGAATGTAATTATGAATCATTCTTTTTACACTAATTAACACATACTCGTTTATGCAGGAAATGATGTCTTTTACAAACATCTAAATGATTGGTCTTTACAACTATTTGGGCCCACCATCCGCACATGGTGGAACCGACAAAGTAAAGTTTTGAAAGATGACCTTATTGCTCACATGGTTGGGTTTTTTGGTGCTAAAACCTTCAACCATAAAAAGGTCCTCGAAAAAGCTGGCCAACATTTACACATTGTAAGGGACCAATATAGGAACAACTTAGCAAAGCATCCAAAGTATGAGCGCCCTCCTATGATTCCAACAAGGGAGTGGAAAGCCTTGCTGGATGATGGAAGGGAGATCGCTATGGGTAAAGAGGGCAAGCTAGCACCAAGCGCAAAAAGGTATGCAATACTTTCAGCAATGCAATTATATCATCATTACACTTTATTTCCCTTTATTTTGCAACGTCTAATGTACTTAAAATTACTTTTATAGGCTACCAGATACCTCGAAGGCCACCCAGGCAAGAGTAGAGAAACATGGGCAACACAAGCTTGGGCCGGGTGGATATTCAAATCTGGTAGCACGAATCGTAAGTATCAATAATTATTTTACTGTATAGAAATTATTATAGATTGCATTTAAAATTGTTTTCATGACGATATAACAACAACAATGATGATCTAACTGAAAATTACAGGCCGAAAAATTCAAAGAAGTGCCCACGGAGGAAGACCTAAGGATTGGCTACCAACGCGGGTTTTTAGGTGTTGTTGAACATCGAACAAGCAAAAGTGCTAACCAAACAGAGTCTTCCGTTAATCCATCCTATGCACAGGTAACTACAATAAACAAATTCTATTTAAGATTAATTCATTGTGTTCTCTATTCATTAATAAACTAGTCCATAAAATATTGAGTCTCTTTGTGTTAAGCCGCCCAACGAAAGTAGACAAAATACGGAGGATGAAGGAGAACAAAATATTGAAGTTGAAGTTGAGCGACATCCAGGTAATTAACGTATTCCTCTGTTAAAAAAAATCTAGTCTGGATTAAAGTCTCAAATATTAAATTGCAAATACTATAGTGTTGTAAGTGTTGATATTTAATGCAGAGGGTCCTCATGTACAACTTGAGGCAGCAGCAGAAGAAGAGCAAACGCATGATATTCATGTGGTCCAGTTTCCAGGTAAAAATTACCGCTCTAATGTTTTTTTCTTAATGAAGGACTTATAATGAAATAATAACAACACGTCAAGTAATTAATATTTCTTCATTTTTCCAGTAGATCCAGGCACCTTACAACAGCTGCGTACACGTCGTGAGCACACGACGCAACAAACAAGATCACAGGAAGCTACAGAGGGCATAAGAAATAGAAAACAAGTTGTAGAAGAGCATGTCACTCTTAGAGAATATGTGGAGAGAAAAAAGCGTCAAAAAAAGTAGTGATTGTAATAAGTACACAATTACATTATTTTTGTATGCATTGTCCTCGGATATTATTTTTGATATTATCGAATCATGTCTTCAACTATTTCTTTTCCTACATGTGAATGAATGAATGAGTTAATGAATGAATTATATAAACTAATTAATGATCGAATGCACATAATTCCTTTAAGACAAGAAACTCATGATGTTCGCACAAAAAATCATTTATTTCCAAGCACATGCATTGGGTATGGGGAATTGAGAGTGATGTGAGGGGGGGGAGGGGCCATATGAGCTTCCACCTTCACGTGGTTGGCCCTGTTTATTAGAGAATATTAAACTATTCTCGAAACAGAGAGGAGCTCAATAAGGTAATTAAAATGCTCTTTTATTCATATTTATTATAGATTTTTGTCAATTATTCATATTTATAAAACCTTCATTCTTCATACTGCAGGGTTCAAAACCATATCATTCATTTTTTAGTGATGAGCTTAGCTACGATGAAAACAATGAACAAAGAGGATAAAGGAAATGAAGGAAATAAAGCAGCACCAAATGTTTCTTTACAAATGGAAGAAGCCACATCACTATGGTCATGCTTACTATACATTATGATTTAGATATTTAGATTTCAAGTTTACGACCTTCGTGTCACTTTCATAAACTTCAAGAATAGCATTCGACTGTAATCCCCTAGCAATATTTGAAACCAGATGATGAAGCATATTGCACTCAGCCTCTAAGGCTTGAATTTATCTCTTATGTTGTAGTAGGGTCTCCATTAAAACTGCATAACCATTATTGTGAATTTTCTGTTGAGCATGAATTTTGCCTGTAACGAGGAAAATGTAGGTCCTGTACAGGGAAAAATGGGAAAAATTTGAATGACAAAAGAATGGGCAATGCCCTTGGTGGGAAAAATACCCAGGAACTGAACCCATTGACATTTGAATGACAACAGAATGGGCAATGCCCTTGGTGGGAAAAATTTGAATGACAACAAACTCAAACCGCTCTTGCACAGGACCAATTTCAAATCCTTATTCAGCTCAACAACCTACATCTAGATATAACCAATCCATATAATGTAATAGATTTTCCATTTTAGCATAAAGTTAGAGAAGTTGAGAAATTATAGGGACATCAGGGATTTGTTATCTAAACTTGGAGGATACTAATCTTCCTTGTGATTTGAATTAATCACCGGTTTATTATATTCATAAATCTGTTAAGTAGAGAATAAGGAGAGGAGGTTAGAGAGATAAATTAAAAAAAATGGCCAAGGCCTTGACGCCAAGAATGAGAAATCAAGCCAGATAAATGATATGTATTAATCTGTTGATGATTAATTGAATGTATGAGGGTTTGACAGGAAACTCCTGTAGGTTAATAGAATTTGCTCTCTGTCATGTATTCTATAGTGATTTTGAATGAAATATACTGTGTTTTTGTGCAAGGGAAAAAGAGCAGCTCTCTTTCAGCGTTGGGGTTTAAATTTCACATCTTATTTGATAGTATTTAGTATGGATTCTCTGAAATTTTCTTGTGTAAATGATTGAGTGCAAACTTCGGCGATCTACATAGTTTCAGATTCATGGGAAATAGCATATTAATCTTCAGCAGCATTTATGAACTTTTTGCTTTGTTCCAATGATTGAACATAATTTGTGTGTTCTGTTAATGATATTTCCAGCAATCAGGTTAATTAAATTTATGGTGATTTGCAGCAGTCAAAAAGGAATTTATACGTTGTGTTCTAGTAATCAAGTGTAAACTCAGGTGTATAATAGTTGAACACTGTCAATCAATTGATGTGGAACGAAGAACAGCAAACTGATCTTGTACAAGAAGAGGGAATTGGATTGCATAGAACTGCGCTCTGCTTCTAATTTACTGCTATGATAAGTTGATCCACCATTAGAGGAAAAGCAATGAAGAACAAAAGCAGGTGCGAATTCTAATTTGTCCAATAATAAATCAATTGTTTAAGGTGTGGCATGCAAATAATTATTTATGGTAACATTGATAAAGGAAACGAAAAGTAAGATGATTTTCTATTTGCATCCTCACACGGTGCTGGAAAGAGTCTAGAAACAACTAGAGAGAAAATTTGATTGGAGACGACAACTCACTCACGCCTAGTCGGTATGTTGGCATGTCGCATCCAATATGAATTACAACATTGTTCCTCCTTGGAAAATGTGTTGTAAGCATATCTTTGATGGTTCTATTAGTTATGCCTCTATTTTCCTAATATTATGGCTCGATGAGGTATGTACCCAAATCAAAACCAAAGGCTACTTGCTTCTCCAAGATGTTTAAAATGTTTCCATGTCCGCATATCTGAGCCATACTGCAACACTGGCTGCAATAAAGTAATTGATTTTCTATTTGTACATATTGGTTTTTGAATAACATGAGCATTTTCTCAACCAAAGGTATATGGCCACACACATGTATATACTTTATTAATTGACTAATTAGCTAATTTTCATCATCTTGTACTTTATATTTACAAGTGATGGAGAACTCTAAGATGTCAAGTTCTCCTCTACTATGTGTACTTCCTCATTATATCTTGATTATCATCAAGCATCTATGAGTAAGATTTTCACCTATGCTAAGGTTGGTTGTAATATGATTGTCGACATCTTGCCAGCCAAAGCAAAGTATTGGTTTGCCACCCCTATTTGCATGGTTGGTCACTTGGAGCTTTTCTGGGCTGACCTAGGTTAAATCCTAAGTTTTCTGGACAGAAGCAACAGACCTTAGCTTATGAACATATATGGACACATTAATAGCGCTAATCGCCAGTGCTGGGCAGTAAAACAACAAAGAATCATCAATCTGGGCAGTTTTGAGGAGGTTTTGGGCATGAATATGAACAAAACAAGCGGCAAATTATGGTGACTCTCAATTCTGGGCACATAGTAGACAAGTACAGCAATCATAAGAGAATTATGGGAATGTTTAGGCTAGTTCTGGGCACTTGAATAAGCAGCTCCAGCCATGTATCTGCATTATGGGCATAATCTAGGCTTTGTTGGGCATGTTTCATCCCACAAACAACCCTATTCTCAGTCTAGTCATGAAATATCAGATCTATGCACAAGCAGCGACCTCAAGCCTCATTTATGAGCCCTTAAACAACAACAATAATCTGTTGCCCTATGATATCCCATAACAGTCCTAAATCAGTGATTTTCTCAGCAAGATCATGGTTTTCATGCTGGTTCAGATGAAGAAATGATTCAATCAGTAGAGTAATAGGATTTGGAACCAAAATACTCGAAAACATTTATGCCCTCTATTGAGTGATCAGAATAATCCACTAATTGGATATCATGGCCTTTATTGGTTAGTGTTTCCATTGTTAAAACTCTATCCTTAATGTTCAAACCCCTCCATCTTCCTAAACTCAACCATATCATTATCGATATCCTTTACTTATGCACATACAATGTTCACATCAATTGTATTCAGATTGTTTACTACTTAATTTTCATAAGTATTCTTTACTATAATCCATGCTTGTTTAGATCATTTTGTGACATAAATAGTTGGAAATATGGGTTCATCAAGTGCACTACTTATGAGAGAAAGTGCTTCATTACATTTCTATCTAATTACTTTTAGGGATTTCTATTTAATTTGAATGGATCTGTGAATACTGACAATCCTTTTGCAGGGTTCTCCAAGTTCAGTTACTCTGCAAGGAAGTAGTACTCAAGAACAAGTTGATGACACAACTTCCCAAGATAGTAATTTGAATGTTAGACCTCGAACACCACTAGTTTCATCATCATCTTCTTCTGTAGCTGTATCTAGGACAAATGTTGGCATGACTCCAGGATTGGTAGGAATCACTGTACTTACACATTCTTTGGGTGGTGCAACTACTGTTGCATTGCTCGCTGGCCCTAGATAAATTAGAGGTGTTGCAAAAAAATCCATGACTCTAATGCCATCGTCACCTATTACATAACTGAAAAGATAAAAAAATTCAGTTTAAGCAACCAGAATAACTATGCATGTGTGTGTGAACAACATTATGATTCCTCTATTTGGAGGGGTAAACATTGGGTCTAGTTAACTGGATGAGATTATGAGCAAATGGGTGAGTTGGAGTCCAAATTCTATAAAGAATAAAATCCAAGTGAGAAATAAAACAAGCAACCCAAGTGAGAACCAGGAGGAAAGGAAAACCTTGACAATGTTTTCTTGGAGTCTGGAGGAAAATAGAAAAGTAGTCACTGAAGAAGGCTTGCAAATTTCCTATTAGGTGCATACATTACTACATTTGAACCAGCATCAAAAGTATATGCACCTTGCAACAAGAATAAAATCTAATAAGTATTATGAAATTTAACTATAAAAATACAATTTGTTAATTATGATACTACATCATCTGGATTCTCGCCACTTGGAATAAATGCAAGCCTGAGTGGAACCTATATAACACACTAAGAAAATAATTCAATATGACCATCATTAGGACATTAGAATAACATAGACTTGATCATAGGTACTACAAGGTTTAAGTAACTAAATCTCATCCATTGTTTTATTTGACATTAGAATTTAAGTTTTGGGTGGATATTCTTTTGGGATAATCTCATCCTGATGTTAGGTCATTTTTTTTTTGTTTTTTAATTATAGGCCGTCACTTATTCGACATCCTACAAAATGTATTTGTTTTTTAAAAAGCTACAGGCCGTCGGTTAACCGACAGCCATGCTATACCTACGATGGCAGGTGACCGTCGGTTTTTATTTAAAAATAGTTCTTTCCGTCGGTTAATCGACGCCGTGGAATAGTCAACCGATGGCCTTGCTATACCTGCAACGGCAGGTGACCGTCAGATTGTTTTTAAAAAATGGCTTAAGGCATCCGTTAACCGATGCTTGGAAATTGTCTATGCATCGGTGAAGCGACGCCTGTGTTAAGTTTTTAATTCTTTAAAATAAGAACTACACGTCGCAAAACCGATAGTTAAAGCACCATCGACGGTACCAATAAGCCATCGATTAACCGACAGTAAAAGGGAGTGTCGGATAACCTACAGAAAACCACCGATGGCTAAAAAAAAGATAGTGACGTATATGCGACAGACAAGTGTCGCATATTAGACGATTTTGCCATCGGATTTTAGGTCAAAATGTAGTTGTGAATGCAACCGGGATGAATTCCCTTCGAGGAACGGAGTTGAGGAAGACCATCAACCATGGATTTCTGTTGTAACAGCAGCAAATACTTATAATTAAGGTGTCCAAACCTTTCATGCCAAAGCCTACTAACCTCGTTTCCATGAGTGAGGAGAGCAGTGGGATTTTCAAGCGGCACAAAGTGAGAAAACTCATAGTATTTTGCAGTGTGGTTTGCCTTTCCGACTACAATAAGTCTTCCACTTTTAATATCAAAAATTTCAAATTTGTTAGGGCTGAATGTAACTTGCTTCAGTTCACCAATGTGGGTCATTTGATACACAGAAAGTAGATTTGAAGCCAAGGAAGGCACATAGAGAACATTCTGAAAACTTCCATGCTTTAAATGGATGGTACCTTTACCCTTTGATGAAATTTTTGAGTCATCTCCCAAATGGATGGGGATAGATCTGTTTGGATCGAATGAAGAGAAGGAGTCAATATTTGCAGCCATATGATTCGAGGCACCAGAATCTATCAGTAGAGTGGTGGGTTTCGAAACAGTTGCCATGAGTGCTTGACCTCTTTCATGATCATCATTTCTATCCTTCTTCCTTGCACCGTCGGGAAGACATATGTTATTCTTTTTCAAAAGGAGGGCCATTTGATCTATTTTTTTCTTCATGCATGAACTTTCAGGATGAAAGCCACGGTTGCAATATGAACATTTATATATTTCCTTACCCTCTTTACCCTTTTGCTTGTTCCTTGAACCGAATGGTGCATCCGATGCTTTGCTTTTCTCTCTTTGCTTGTTAGGTTCGAATTTGGGCTTCTCTTTCTTTTTCTTTCCTTTTTCATTCGAATTCTTGGATCCTTGAACAAACAGGGATGAATCTTTGGAGCTTATGGACCCCATTTGAATTAGCTCATCATGCTCTTTGGTAACGGACTCAATGAAGGCATTCAAGGTAGGCATCTTCCAATTCAGGGTAGTTAGCTGACCTGAATTGAAAGTAGAGACAAATACCAAGAAATATTTACCAAGCTTTGTAGGAATGGAGAGGATCAATTTCTTATCCTCTTTGACAACTCCACTGTTCTTCAGCTGCAAAGCCAATTGCTTGAATTTTGTGAAAGACTCATTGATGGTCTCGAAATTCTCAAGACTAAGAGCAATCAATTCATTTTCCAATTGAAAAGCCCTAAGCTCCTCCTGCTTGACAAAAAGTTTGTCAAGTTTCTCCCATACCGCTTTTGGAGAGTTCAATACACTGAGATGGAAGTGAATATCCTTGGAGATAAAGAGGCAAAGAAGACCATAAGCTTCATCAAGCTTATTGAAGTGTTTTGTTTTCTCAAGCAATGTGTTTGGCTCCAATTTGAGGCCCATGGTGACTCTATAGAACCCTTTTGAGCGCAATATAATCTCCATGTCTCCTTTCCAATCAAAATAATTGAAGGGAGTTAGCATAGGCTTTGAAGAAGAGTATTCCAACACTGATGGCGAGTGCATATGATGGAAAAGAACCTGCAAATCACAAGATAGCGAATGCACTTGATGGAGATGATTAACCTGCAAATCACAATCAAAAGAAGAACAGTAAGGTCGAACAATCCACCCTTTTAGAGTTGCATCGCACCTGGGATTGGAGATCAAGCAAGCTTGAATGGATCCAATGTATCAAATCCAGGAATTTTGTGGAAAACTCAAGCTTCTAGAGTGGAATGGAGTGTATTTTTCTGCGTGCATGCACATGAGCGAATGCACATGAGATTTTGCATGCCAAAACTTCAATAATTTTGAACAAATTCACTCAATTCTTCATGTAGAACACCTGTAGGAGAGAGATCTTGTCCCTGCAACGGCTTTGATACCATGTAAAATTAGTCACAGCAGATCTATTGAACAAGAATATCAATCACAAAGATGTAAAACAATTTGGAGTGAAAAATGTGCAAGAGAGATGCATCAGTGCTCTATAATCCAGAATGGTAGAACTACAATACAATACTACCACAATGAGTGAGCAATTCGAATTAGGTCATTCAAATATACTGCATGGTGTGGCTTGGCTCCAACTAGGAGGGCTCATCATCAATTAGTGTTGGTCATCAATGCACAAGTCACTGTCAGACAGGTGTCAAACTGAGTCTAACTGAGTGTAATAAGTGTAACTGATGGTAAGTGGCACTAATGTAGGGATGGAGGCTTGGTGGAGGGCGCATGAGGAGTTAACTGCACTCAGAATAGGTAGTCAAGTCTCATCGGAGGTCAATCGGAGTGAAAACAACAGTTAGGAGTCAGTCTAGCCTCAAATCAAGGAAAGACACTAACTAACTGAAGTGAACTGGACTGGTAGGTGAGAAAAGGTGCCCTTCTGCAGTGGAAGGTGAGAAGTGGGTGCCTCCCTGACTAGGAGGGCTAAATCTGAGTGGAAGTAGCTCCCGAGTGCTGGAATACTAGGGACTAGTTGCTGGAGGCATCAAACTAGTGACTGGGCAGCATGTGGGTGCATGCAATGCATGCAGAATGCATGCATGCAAAATTCATGCAAAGTACATAACTGAATGATGAGATATCCTAACATAAGATTATTTCAAAGAGCTCAAAGAGCCCAACAACAGAAGAATAGACGAAAATGACAATTTTGAATTCAATCCTACTTTTACATACAAACTCAACAAGATTAAGATTCCACTTACACCTGTAGACGAGAAGAAGAAAGTCACCGAAGGTGTTAATGATGATAGACTACATGTGATTGATCAGTTCGCATAATGAAGAGTAGAAAATTCTTAACAACCCAAGAATTATTGAGTAAATGCATTGATCAGCTGCAAAGGATATTCAAACCAGACTTTAAATTAATGAAAAAGCGAATTGAAATTTTGATTTCAAGAGGGTACTTGGAATGGGACAAAGAAAATTCTGATATCATTCGATATTTAGAGTAAAAATTCTTGATCCAACGAACCCTAAGCATTGAGTCACCATGTTTAATGCTCTGCAACTCAATGCTTGGCCATCGATCGGATGAATGGTGGGAAAGTCAAGGCATACTAAAATCGGACGAGTGTGCCATGCTCCAAGCACACACGAACGGTGGTCCTCCAAAAACAGTAGATGGGAAGCCATGTTTAGAGAACGACCTGATAGCTGCAGGGACGCCGCAAAAAAAACAAACATTGGGCTTGAAAAATGTTCTAGGGAAGAATCCACAAAGCCTTTACATAACAAGACATTTATCTCTAAAAATGCCCATATTTCTGAATAGAATAAGTGTTCGACCTTCAATCATAATAGATTGAGCAATAGATTCAGAAAATGGAGGATGCATAAGGAGGGAGGTAAAATGGTGCTTGGTAGGGATATTGGTTTAGATGGTATCATTGCCTTGTCTCTCAGGGCTCTAATTGGGAAGTTTAGTTACCGCGCCATGAACCCAAAAGGCATTGCTCAGTGGGTGTTGTCGTCATGGGCTCCCTTGAACTGTTACAGACCATATATATGCATATTAGCAAAAGGGTGATATGTTTTTATTTTTCATAAAGAAGAGCATGCTACCCTCATTATGGAAAAAACCTGGTTGCGCGGCAATGGCAGCTTAATTCTACAGCGTTGGCATTCTGGCTTTGACCCAGATACCGAAAGGATCAGATATCGACATTTGTGGGTCCATCTTCCTGGCTTTCCACTGGAAATGTGGAATAGACCCGCATTTGAAGTTGTGGGAAACCATTTGGGAAAATTCATCCACATTAGTGATGCTATACTCACGAGTCACAAGCATGCAATGTTCAAAATTGAACCCTTCCTAGACCTTCGAGAGGGTTCTGGCCCTTCCTAGAAGTGCAAAGTTAAAATTTCCCTTCAAAATAAATTCAAAATCTTATTTTTACCCTTCCAATTAAGAATGACACAATTTATAACAACATTTAAAAATAAGGGTAATATTATAAATTACTTGTCAATATAATTTCATAGTGTGTTTAAATCCATAAGCTATAAAGTTTCCAAGGATATATGGATATATAATTGTGAACTAAATTTTAAATAAACGTTATGATTTGCTAAAATAATTACATAATACGATACCATTAAAATCCACTAGTACAAATTAAAAACGTGTGACACAGCCTGCGGGAACCATGACATCGATTGACCTTAAAAAATTACGTTCATTATCCAAAATATTGGAATTGGGAAAGATCATGAATTCCATGCACATTGTGAATTTGTGATGCAATACCTATGGAAAAGTTAAAAGATGAGATTTTCCATAGTCCATTTTACTCAATTTTAGTTTATGAAAGCATTGATCTAACTATGAAACGTCGTTTGATTATTTATATTACATATTTGACAAATGAAGGAAGAGGTCAATGCGTAACAAAATTCATACACTTGTTTCAAATAAAATATGGAACAACTCAATCTATATATGATGCAGTGATAACTCAATGTTTATCTTCTAAGATATGTCAAGATGCTCGTCATTTATTAGATATCCATTCCATAGCTGATAGAAAAGCATTATCAACAAATGATGCTTCATTTCGTTTTCTAGAGTATATTGATAAATTTGCAAACAAATTTTATTCATGGCTCAAAAAATCTACTAAAAGACATGGGGAACTTAATGTTGATGTATATGTAACTTCGAAATGTATTTCATATATATTTATTGTACCCTTATAAGAGATGTGTTATTCCTCTATAAGGAAGTGTCGTCATTTGTATTGACAAGTGTCACAAGTGGATTAACTTGCCGATGGGTTATTAGACTACCTGATGTGGGTGTCGGCCCAAAATATATGTAACTGAGGTTATTAGGCTGAGTTAGACAAGTCGGCCCCATAAGTAATTAGGCAAGTCAGGACAAGTATAAATAGAGAGTCGGGATTCTCTATTTTGATTATCTCAGAACTCACTCTTCTCTCACTCAGAAAGTGGCGCACATTGGAGGAGGAGGATCAGCTGCATAGTAGGAGACTATCTATTGTATTTGGTTGTACTTTGGTTGAGCCATTGCTCTATCTATCTCTGAGGAAGTTGTGGGGTTTTTCACCTTAGGGTTTTCCCCACAAAAACTCTATGTGTCTATTGTCTCATGCTTTTGATTCTTGTGATGCTTAACATGCTTGATATGATTGTTATGCATTGATATACTGTACATGTTATTCTCTTAGTAAAGATCCTATAGCATATTGAATTAATGCTAAAAATCTAACATGGTATCAGAGCTAACCTGAGAAGAAGACACTGTGCAGTTGCGGAAGTTAGGGATTCTTGTTTTTGGGTTTCTCTCCAAAAATTTTGGAAAAGCAAAATGATGGATTGACTCTCCTCAGCAAGGTGAATCTATCTGTCCAATCAGAATTCAATTCTAAGCACTTTCAGTTTTGGCCCTAGAAATTAGGGTTTCCTCAAAAATAGGAATTTCTGAAATCTGAAGACACAGCTGAAAGATCCTTGGAAAAATTGAAGTTTAGAGCTTTGGATCGAGATTTTTGGTTGGGTATATCTCTAGGAAACTCAAACCCTAATTCAGGGTTCTCCTCGGTGAATGCGGGAAGACTAAAAGACATTTTTGAAGGGTGAAACTTTGCAGATCTGAATTTCTGAATATGCCAGGCTGATCAGTTCATCAAGGCTCATCTTTCTATCCTTTCAAAAAGTTGAAATTCAAAGTTTAAAATTTTAGGGTTTCTCTGACAAACCCTAATCCAGCACCAAATCCAGTTTTCAGCAAACAAGTGGTAAGACCTAAATCTTTTCTATTTCCATTTGAAGTACTCTTTAAAGATGTCTCACCACACCAAGCATGAGGATAAGCTTGAAGGAGCTGATAAATTTCGAGCATGGAAGTATAGGATTGGGTTAATCCTTGAAGAAAATGAGTTGGATACTTATATAAGTGAAGAGGTCCCTGTCCCAGAGGGAGAAGAGGCTAAGGCTCTTCACAAGAGGAATTTGGTTAAGGCAAAAAGGATTATTGCTGAATCTATTAAAGATCATCTCATCCCCCATGTGTCATCCCTAAAGACACCAAAAGAGATGTTTGATTCCTTGACCAAACTATTTGAAGGCAAGAACATAAATCAGAAGATGACCCTGGGGAATCAATTGAAGAATATCAAGATCCAAAATGCAGAGACTATGCAGTTATATTTCTAAAGGGTCTCCCAGATAAAAGTACAACTTGAAGTTGTGGGTGAAGTTGTAGAAAATGGAGAAGTGGTGATGACCACTCTTAATGGCCTCCCTAGGTCATGGGATTCCTTCATCCAAGGAATTTGTGCTAGAAAGAAACTTATCTCTTTTGGTAGACTGTGGGAATAATGCTCACAGGAAGAAGCTCGAATTGTAGCCAGAGAAGAGAAGATGGGGAGTGAGGACCAAGCACTCACATCTCACTCCAAAAGGCATGGTGACAAGAAATCTCACCATCGTGGCAGGAAAGACAAACATCACCATCAGAATCAAAGAAGTAGTCCCAGACATCAAAGGGACATGACCCATGTCCGTTGCTATAAATGTGATGCTAAGGGACATTATGCCAGAGATTGTCCTAAGAATAAGAAAGAGGGTTCTCACAAGAAGAAGAACTTCAAAAGAAGACATCATGCTCATGCGGCAGAGGATGAGGAACCTCCTAGGAAGAGGGCTAGAGAAGATAGTGAAGATTCTTCAAGTGATGAAGAATATGTTTTGATTTATGCTCTCACTGGAACCATTACTCATGGAAGTAATGATTGGCTAATAGATAGTGGGGCTTCCAAACACATGACAGGATTCAAAGAATCCTTTGTGAATCTATTTGAACATGACTCACCCCACAAGGTAAAGCTTGAGGATGACTACCAGTATCCCATAAAAGGGAGTGGTGAAGCCTCTTATAAACTAGACTCTGGAAAATCTATGAAGATGAAAGATGTACTCTATGTTCCGGGTCTCAAGAAGAATCTACTCTCAATATCGGCATTGGATGCAAAAGGAATGAGGGTTTCATTTATAGATGGCCAAGTCCTGATGTGGCCAAAGGGTAAAACTATTGATGATGCAGTGGTGATTGGAGAGCAAGAGGAAGGATTGTACAAATTGAAGGGACAACCTGAATATGCCATGGTGACATGAAAACAAAGATTCATCCATAGTCATGGATCACATAGAGGTATGTATAATTTGTTTTTTGCAAAGGTTAACTTATGAGTTATGCAGGTCATTGAAGAGAACAAGAAAACATTGCTACACATAACTAGCAGATATGGTGACCATGTATGTTTTCTTATAACATAAGATCTCTTATATAAGTATGCATGGCATGATTAATGATGATTATTCATGAAGTCATAGGTTTGAATAATCATGGGTGTATGCATATTATGTGTCTTACCTTAATTAATGATATGACTAACCAGAAGAGTCATAAGTTTGAGTAATCACAGATTTAGGTATATTATGTTAATTTATGACTAACCATAAGAGTCCTATATATAAACCTGGAATACTAATGCTTATTATTTCTATTTGAAATGATCATGACTTTACATGCTTAAGATTATTGTGTTTTGATAATATTGAGAATATACTAATGAATGTATGATTATGTATGAGATCACAAGGATAACACAATCATGATACTAATAAGCATGCATAGGGACCAAGGATGAATATAAGTTCAAGGATAGGTAATCCAGGAAGCAAAGATCAAGAGGGAGCACACTCCAGTAGTTTTTGCAAGGATGCAGATATCCAGAGGGAGTTGACCATCCTTCTACATTTCACAATAGAAAGGTGTAGAAGAAGCTACTTCAGCAGCTCCTACAAGGAAGCAAAGACTCAGAGGGAGTCCACCCAACAAACAAACAAAGATAAGTATTTCAATTATCATTTCTTGCATATTTGTTTGTTTAAGTAATTGTGCATATTAAAATGATTGCATTAATGAAGAGTATACTACTAATATGCATGTGATGGGTAAGTGGCCTATGGCACTGTACAAAATTCCATTGCTACTTATCTAGAATAAAACCTCTTTGCTGACATGTTGAGAGTTGTGCACACTCTTAACAATGTTCTGGTAGAGATTGGAAAGCATCTAGAATGTTATAGGATATGGATAAATGTTGTATTGAAGCATTGGCTAAAAATAATTGCATGACTATATGACATATTTCTTTATGTCTAAGAATTTGTTTTGTAAACTATGAGAAGTTTCTAATCATGCAATTTAACTTGTCTTGTAGGAAAGATCATATATCACCTACAAAAGAAGGACTACAACATTTGTTCCAGCAACAAAGCTATCTATTGAAGATATCGAAGATACTGAAGTTCCCAGGATCCGGGATGAAGTAATGGAAGAATACCATGATTCTCCGATCATGAAGAATGATGTTTGGGATGTGGCCCCAGACCAGAAGGGAAGTCTGTCATGACTTCCATGTGGATCTATAAGATCAAGCATGTTGCAGGTGGCAGCATAGATAAATATAGAAGTGATTAAATGGAAGATACACTAGATGGATCTCAAGACAGCTTTCTTGAATGGTGTAGTTGAAGAAGAAGTGTATGTGGAGCAGCCACTTGGTTCTGAGACACATGACAGGGAGTCATATATGTGCATAACTTGGGTATGATGCACTACTTTCTTGGTATGGAGGTGTGGCAGAGTGCAGATGGAATCTTCCTTAGACAAGGGAAGTATGCAGTAGATATCCTGAAGAGTTTTGGGATGATGGACTGCAAGGCCATGGCCACACCTATGGCATCGAACCTGAAGCTTCTGTGTGATGCTTCTTCTGAGCCGGTTGATGCTACGATGTATCATCAGATGATTGGGTCCTTGATGTACCTGACGAATACAAGGCCAGACATTTACTTTGTGGTGAACACCTTGAGCCAGTAATTGACAGATCCGAGACGTGTTCACCTGATAGCTGCAAAGCATGTTCTGAGATACCTGAAGGGTATAGTGAATTATGGGCTCAAGTATGAGGCAAATCAAAAGTTTAACCTAGAGGTTTATGTTGATTCGGATTGATCAGGCAGTTCCATTGATCGGAAGAGCACTTCGGGGTGCAGCTTCAGTATGGGATCAGGTGTGATCTCTTGGTTTAGCAGGAAGCAGTCATGTGTGGCACTGAGTACAGCTAAAGCAGAGTATGTTGCAGCTTGTTCAGTTAGTTGTGAGGTAGTATGGCTTAGGAAGCTACTATCTAATTTGTTTGATCTCCAGTTGAGTGCTACCTGTATATATTGTGACAACCAGAGTTGTGTGAAGTTGCAGAGAACCCAGTGTTTCATGACAAGTCGAAGCACATTGAGATCAAGTTCCACTATATCAGGGATATGGTGCAGAGAGGAGCTGTGAAGCTCCTGTATGTGTGATAGAAGAGCAGATAGCCGATGTGTTGACCAAGCTGCTTTCCAGAGTGAAGTTTGAATACTTCAGAGGGAGACTTGGTGTACTTCAGATTGAGATGCCTTCCAGAGGGAAGTGATGAGTCCGGAGACACAAATGCACACTGGGCCATTCTTGCATGGTGGTAGGTTGGTCCTCCCATGGCAAGATGTAAGGGTCGGGCCATTCTTGCATGGTGGTAGGCTGGTCCTCCCATGGCAAGATGTAAGGGATGAGCCATTCTCACATAGTGGTAGGTTGGTCCTCCTATGGTGAGATGTAAGGGCTGGGCCATTCTCAAATGGTGGTAGGTTGGCCCTCCCATGGTGAGATATAAGTGTTGGAGCCATTCTGACATGATGGTAGGTTGGTCCTCTCATGGTCATGATATAAGTGCTGAAGCCTTTCCGACATGGTGGTAGGTTGTTCCTCCCATGGTCATTGATGTAAGTGCCGAGCCTTTCCGACATGGTGGTAGGTTGGTCCTCCCATGGTCGTTGATGTAAGTGTTGTGCCATTCCGACATGGTGGTAGGTTGGTCCTCCCATTGTCACATACCCCAATTTTGTAAAAATTATGTAATTGTTTTATTTTATTCCTGAGACATTATGTTAAATTTAATGCTAAGTAGGGATTGATGACTTAGCAGAGTCAACAGAAGTGGAGTGTAATTCAGAATATTTTATTATTAATAAATAAATTGTGGAGACAACAGCATGGGAGAGCTGTTAAAAAGAGGTTACTGGTCAAACTGGTGGATGGAACTAGGTGGAAAGGCAAAAGACAAGTGGCAACATCCTCAAACACTTCCTAAGTTGCAGGTGGCAACTTCCCTATATTTGGGATCATGATTCCCCAAGAAAGTGGAATCAGAGCAGGTGGCTCATTAATGACAGATAACCCAACAAAGACCTAGGCAATCTTTTAAAAAGAACTCAATGAACAGAGCTGGGGGCTCGAATTGTTCTGGAGGGAGAATCCATTCAGGTGAATGTTATTCAGGAAGCCCATTGAGGAAGAGGGAAATATACAGTAAGGAAGTTGTTTGAGAGGATTGCTGCAGTAACTTGGTTCCATTATAGCTTATTTGGATGAGAGAATTTACTTTGCTGCACCTAGTTCCAGCCAGGGAGACCAGAGCAAGCTCAGGGGTCCTGAGAAGTTGCTGTCTTAGCACTCTTTAGGAATTGGTAGGGAGGAACTGCCTCCCATTGCTGTTGTTGTCCACAGCTTAAACAGGTTCTGCTATTTAATTCCTTTATGTTTATTAAATATGAATGGATGTATGCTGTGTTTAATTTCTATATGTCTGAGGAGTGATTAATTAGAAAGTTAGTATCTCAGAATAGCCATAGTTAAATTTGGTAGAGTTACTGTGTTTTGCCAGCATCCCTAGTAAGAAGTAAATATCATTATTACATTACTAATAATGTCTCTATAATGCATTCAGTATAATAGTAATACTTTAAGTAATAATTTATTATTATAATAAACCTAGTAATTATAATTGACGAATAGCTTAGTAAGGTTTATGTATACAGTAATTATTTCTCTGTAAATACAAAATCGATTAAACAATCATAGGAGACAGTAATAAAATATAACCAGTTAAGTTACAGTATTTATATCATTTTCAATGACATTGCAGGAGATTTGTAGCCTTAGATAGAATATCTATATCAGGATACAACCCTAGTCAAAATTTAACCAGTCATAACCCATGAATTAAATTAATATACAAACCCTAATTAAAATTTAACAAGTCTTTACATAATAACCAAATCAATATGCAAAACCCTAACGGAAAATTATCACAAAGAATTTAACATTGTTAAATAACTTAGTTATTGTTTTACAAACAAAAGAATTAGCAGAACCCTATTTGACTCAATATCGAGCTTAAACAGTATAGTAATATCTTTCACTTGACTCTCTATTCCGACAGAGTCATAATCGTAACAACAGAATAAGCAACTAAACAAAATCACGACTGTGGAGTTCGAATTGAACCCTATCATTCCAGTTTTTCAAATAAAATGAATACTAAAATTTAAGGCAACGATTTCACCTACGACCGCAGCTCAGGTTCACAGTTTAAGTGATTATAAAAACATAGAATTAAAAATACACGCCATGAACAAGCTCAAATATACAGGAGAACCTTTAATAAGTTATATTATCAAAACCCTGGGTGAAAACCCTGCATATTTTAAGAGTACAGTAATAAACAAAATAACGAGGCCGTAACCTCATCTATAGACAAGCTCACGGCCTTTGTTTTCATCTTTTATACATTAATCCTTCTGCAGAAAAACCCTAAGTACCAAAGGAAGGACAAACAGTTACAATGTTGACCGAGGCCATAATCTACTCTCACAATACAGGGTAAACTTATCAAAGAACTCGTTACAACAAACAGTGCAAGACTGAACAGAGTTGAGGGATCCCAGAGTCGCCTCACTCAAACCAAAACCTAATCATCCTAACAACTAGCAAGGAGGAAACGCCATGGTGAAAGACCAGGCTTACCAGGTTAAGCCAACCGCCGAGGAATGTATCTTGTACACCTTCGAGAGTAGTCAGGGCCTGCAATGAAAGAATCTGTGTGGTTAAAGCTTTATATATATTATTGTTTAAACTATTTCTTTAAAAACAAACTGGAGAATCGAAAGAATAACCTGTAGCTTACCGGTGAACGGAAAGGACCTCAGACATAGTAAGTAGCTTGATAACCACGAGCAGAGTAAGTGTACACCCATCCCTTGTCACCGAATACCACGAGCTGGCAGGAGCAAAGGGTATTTACCACAATGGAAGCTTCAACAGAACTAAGTCAAGAGACGCAGTCGCGCCGTGACAGGGTTAATATTGGTAGCAAAAGGATAAACCCTAGGTCATAACAAACCTACAGCTACCATCAGCAAAATATAATGAGTTCCAAACGATGCAATGGACAAACACGAAGGCCTGAAGCAGCATAGAAGCTGTTAGCACACAGTGAACAGCAGAGACTGGACCAGGAGGGTTCACAGAGCGATCGAGCCCGAAGGCAAAGGAGAAATGGCCAAGTAGGGTTTAGTCAATTGTTTTATATCACAAAACGCGTGGCTCAAGAGTGACCACGTAGCATTTTAATTTTTCCCATGCAGTGGGTCGACGTTCCAAAGTCCACGATGAGATTCCAATTATTTTGTTTTTCAATTAAAATCATAGCATGGATATTCCATTATGGTCGTGACACCATAGTTTAAACTTGCCATTATTTCATGTCAAAAAAACAATGCTTTCGAACTTGCATAAGTGAACATTAATACTTGCCCTACAATCAATAAAACAATGCATTTGTCATTAGCGTACAAGATTGAGTCTTGGAGTCTATTTAGACTTAGACAACTTGATAATTAATTATAAAAATTATAAGGAGGTAGTTTTCAAGTGAGTCTTATGCTGATTGTAAAACCTATCACTATTTTTCCATATACCCTAGCTTCATGTGAAAAGACAAGAGATATTGCATCTCTTTCAAGTCTTTAAGATAGTGTAGTGATGTTGGGCATAAGTGATGTACAATTCTACTACTTAATGTCAATTGAGATAGCTTTGCACAGATGGCATAGGACGTGCCATTCCTTCTTTAGGTGACCGAAACTTGTAAGATTCAAGTTACATAACTCGCAATTTCAGATTAGGGTTACTCTAGTCCATTTCAATTGTTGTCACAATTTAATAACAATCTATTAATAGACTCAGATTCCTTGTATGGACAAGTAAACTTTGTTACTCTTCATGTTCAAGAAGTACAAAGAATGTATACGTGAAATGTATGTTAGACAGAATTATGCGAATTATTATAACCATTCCTGTTGGCAGTATAGTCTGGAAAATCATAAATGAATTCAATCGTGATAATTTAGGACTAAGACTAAAGGTGTTATAGATTTCATAAATCGTCGATCATACAAATAGAAGTAGTTTCTAATCAAGGCCAAACCCTTAAAATGTTAAGAGGAGACATGTATCAAACGGTTCCTTTGCAATTGAAGCTGTAAATCGAAAATATATTTCAAATTTAAACTTGGCATGATACAGTAACAACAGATGAGTAAAAATTGGTCTGAATATGGTGACCCAGTTCTATTCTACATGCTAGTTATGAAGTATTTTTGCATTACAGTAATATCATCAAAGGACAAATATTCCACAGAGTTATTTAATTCATTTGTTCTCAAGAAACATAGCTATCATATTCTCTAGTAATTTCTAACTCTCTATCAGTAAGATTATAAGAAGATCACAGGAAGGATTCTACCTTTAAACACTTGATAACCTGGCTAGCATGATTAGACTTTTTACTGAATGATTTGGTACAGCTAATTGTTTTATAATACTTTAAAGATTTGTTTGCAGCGACCCGAACATTACCTGTATATCTGTAAGAGAAAGAAAACCTGTTGCATTAGCTCGGAAGCTAAGTAAGCCCAGTCTGTCATGGCAATTCCCCCTTGCGGTTGAAAAACAGAAAACAATCAGCAACGGTAAAGAAATTCATATCAAAATTTAAGTACAATAAAAGACTTTTCAGACACAATTATGATCACTTGAGCTAATCAAACAGTTAAATGAATGCATTTAATAATATTACATGTTATTTTAAAAATTTTAAATTTTTCGGAAATTTCTGGGTTTTGACACCCATGGTCCTTGATGTAAGTGCTGTGAGCCTTTCCCAGATGGTAGTAGGTTGGTCCTCCCATGCTGGTGAGTGTAAGTGTTGTGTGTGTGCATCTGGGTTGTGCTCCGTGGACTACATGGTGATCTAAAGACATTGATGTGACAGTTTGGTACACAGGTTTTGCAGAGGCATATAATCAGTCCTGAGATGCTCTTGCAGGTTTTTCCGAGGCAGTATAATCAGTCTTGAGAGATCTTGCAGGTTTTGCAGAGGCAGTGTAATCAGTCCTGAGGTGTACTTACTTGATGGCTTGCTCGCAGTGATGATGATGATCAGGTTGATCATGTGATGATATACATCAGTTGGATGTATAGTGAGTATCAGGTACTCTGTGGTCGTGGACAGGTTGTGCAGTGGCATGTAAAAGATCCTGGGAGATTCGAGAGGTTGAGCTGTGTGCTCGTATAAGGCATGGGATGCTCTTGCGAGGTTTTGCAGACGCACGTGATGAAGTCCTTAGGCTTCCACAGTATGACCAGTGATGATGAAGACCTACAGGTGGTGGGCCTACATCCAGTATGAAAAAGGACTGGCGCTGTAGAACTTCCTATGATGAGTAGATTCAAAGATTGGATGAGATAGCAGCAGCTGTGACGACGATGATGATTCGATGATGATGCATCTATGACGATGATCTAGAGAAGAAGACTTGTGCCCGATGATCTGTGTCGAGAAATACCTTCCTAGTTAAGAGGGAGTGTTGATGTATATGTAACTTCGGAATGTATTTCATATATATTTATTGTACCCTTATAAGAGATGCGTTATTCCTCTATAAGGAAGTGTCATCATTTGTATTGACAAGTGTCGCAAGTGGATTAACTTGCCGATGGGTTATTAGAATACCTAATGTGGGTGTCGGCCCGAAATATATGTAACTAAGGTTATTAGGCTGACTTAGACAAGTCGGCCCCATAAGTAATTAGGCAGGTCAGGACAAGTATAAATAGAGAGTCGGGATTCTCTATTTTGATTATCTCAGAACTCACTCTTCTCTCACTCAGAAAGTGGCACACATTGGAGGAGGACGATCAGCTGCATAGTAGGAGACTATCTATTGTATTTGGTTGTACTTTGGTTGAGCCATTGCTCTATCTATCTCTGAGGAAGATGTGGGTTTTTTCACCTTAGGGTTTTCCCCACGGAAACTCTGTGTGTCTATTGTCTCATGCTTTTGGTTCTTGTGATGCTTGACATGCTTGATATGATTGTTATGCATTGATATAATCTACATGTTATTCTCTCAGTAAAGATCCTATAGCATATTGAATTAATGCTAAAAATCTAACACTTAAAGAGCTAATGGAATCCTTTCAAATCACTAAGTTAGAGGTTTTGCAAATTAATCAAATTAGGTGGCTCTCTAGAGGAAAGGTCATTGAAAGACTCATTCAAATCATGCCCGCTTTATTAAAAAATTAGGAGTTATGGGAGATAAATATGTATGAGTTGGCAATAATATTTCAGGTGCAATTTTGCGTCCATTTTCTTACAGATGTGCTCATTGAGTTAAATAAGTTGAATCATAAGTTCCAAGAGGACCATGTTGATATTACCTTAGTACTAGTACTACTTTAGATGTTACTATTAACATGCTTCTTAAATGGTCTTTAGGGGGCATATTTGGGGTAGTACAATGCACATATCCTCTTTTTTAGTTAGAGCACAAGGAGGAACCCTTGAGTTTGCAGATAGCATAGGTATGGTACATTTACATCCATTGAGGTTTGAAAGTTTTCCAAATATACAAATACCAAGGACACTAGATGATTGCATTATTTTAAGAAAACGTTTTTTGATGAAGGCAATTGAATCTCTAGATAGGAGGTTCACAGATATTCCTATATTTAAGGCTTATAAGTTTTTCAGTCCTCGGCATTAATATGAAGATATGGATGATAGAGACTCTCAAACAAAAAGATGGTTGCAATGTTTATGTGAAAAGTTTAGTGTTGGGAACTCACCTATTGTGGATGCTGCTAAATGTTTGGGTGAAATGGATGAATTTATTTGTACTATTTATAAATCATACACTAAAAATCATATGTTTGGAGCATGTGATCTATGTGGAGATAAACCTGAATGGTTTGAAAGATTTCCTTGTTTGATGTAATTATGGCAAGCTATTCTTGTAATTCCAACAAGTACAACAATGTGTGAAAGAGGCTTCTCCAAATTAAATAGGATAAAAAATTATGATAGATTAAGGATTTCATGGGAGACATTGGATATGTTATGTTTCTCTCCCTTAGTGCACCTCATGCTCCAAATGAGATAGATCGGAATGCAATTTATGATGTATGGAAACAAATGAAAACTATAAAGCCTCTTCCATTGGGCATAGATTGATGTAAGCTCAAATACTTTTAAAGAATATCAAATGAATCGAAGAACAATATGTTTTTATTGTTGGAATGTGTTCATTTATGTAACATAATAATAATAATTTTGTGGACTTTACCATTTTCAAAGAAAATTTTGTTTATTTCTTAGTTTTTATTGAAAAGCTATCATTTTCTCATGTAAAGAACATTCAATTGATTAAGATTGTAAAATTTTGAAAGGACAATTAAAAACATTCAATTGATTAAAATTGTAAAAATTTGAAAGGACAATTTTGTTTTTGCATTTTTTAAGGGTTTAGTTCATTTATGTTTGTCGATTGAAGTACAGTTATTTATATAGCCCTTCATCTTCGAAGTGCTTAAAGAATATATGCCCTTCAAATTGAAATTAAGACCCACCCTTCAAATTTTATCACTCCAGGCATGGATAAAAGGATTGGTCAAATACTAGTGGAAATAGATATGCCTCAAGGGCTCCTTGAGCAGCTGGAAATAGAATGGCATGATAAAACCTACATCCAACCCCTAGATTACTGGGGTTTACCCTTTAGGTGCTCTAGATGCAAAGTTGTTGGACATCTCTGGCAACAATACACTTCGAGAAGCTCGAGGTCAGATCCAGAAGACTCTACAAAAGAGATTCAGGCCTGGACTTCAAACAGCTACATGTCATTGGAGGAGGATATTGGTTTGGAGGGTTCAATTAACCAACATTCTGAGGAAAACAAAATGGATCCTATCCCGGATCCTTCCGCGCGCTGATTGGTAAGCTAAAAGCCCTAAATCCTCATTTTTTTCCTCTTTATTAGAAGTTGAAATAAGTTATGTTTCTTCTTTAGAGGAAAAAGGGGATTCCATTGGTGAAGAGATTGTTGGAGGGGGGGTCCTTTTTTACACAATGATATAGAGACCAATCTCCAAGAAAACCTTTCCCTATTAGAGAAGAACCCGAGTGTAAACCTTGGTGTAGGGAGCTCTCCTCCATATCCATCCTTAAATATTCCCTTCCACCACATTTTAATTCCCTTTGCTTCCCTTGAGGCAAATCGCCCTCCTCCCAGTCCTAAACTTTGTGAACAATCTTTCCCTGCTTTGGGAACAAGCATTCCATGCTCTGAAAATCCTTCAGGGGTCACGCCCTTACACATGCTTCTTTCCACAGCTCTAGAAATGCCATAGAGGATGGGATTTGTTCCTCTCTGGAAGGTCAGTCTAGGATGGTGGATGTAGGCTTCCTGCAAGGGTCATTGTCATTCAGTGATGTGGTGAAAAAGAAATCACTAACTACTTACATTGGAAACATTCCAGTGAACAACAACTTCAAAGTTTATGTCCCCGAGGGAAAAGGAAAATGTATCCCTGATAAAAAGAGTGCGAAAGGGACTATTCAAGGTGGCATTCCACATAATTTATCACCTGTCAAAACAAGAAGTGCGAGAAAAGGAATACAAAATGGTTTGGGGGATTCAAAGTTAACTTCTTCATTAAATGAACCGGTGAGCTCTCCATCTACTTCTTCCAGGTCCCTTAGAGACTATAAAGCCCTCTCAAAGGGTAATAAATGATATACATGTCTCTAAACATCAAAGGGAATGGGGGCCTTCATAAAAAACTTGCCCTCAAGCGAATTTTGGAGAAAACAAATTCAGATCTGATTTTCCTCCAAGAAACCATGGTATCTGCTGAGAAAGCTAGGGTTTTTTCCACAAGATCAAAACTGACTGGGCGATCTGTGTTACGGACTCAAATGGACAATCTGGGGGTCATCTCACAGCATGGAACCCTAGCTCCCTAAATTTAACAGTACATAGTATTAGCTTGGGAATTTTGCTTAGTGGTCATATTATTGGACTTTCACATGTGATACATCTTATAAATGTTTATGGTCCTTATTCGGACAGAATTATTTTTTGGGACCAAGCTGTAACAAATGGTTTTCTTAATCTACCAATCCTAGTTATTGCAGGCGACTTCAATCTTATTTTTTCATCGGTTAAAACTTGGGGTGTTTCAGCTAGGCCGGATGTATTGAGCAGTTTTTTCCATAATATATTTGCAAATGCAAGCCTATCTGACATTCATCCCACTCCTCTATCACCTACATGGACAAATGGAAGGGCGGGTCCGGAGGGTATTTCAAAGCATCTGGATAGGTATATGATGGGGGACAATTTAACTAAAATTTTAAACAGATACCATGCTTGGGTGGAACAGACTGCTGTATCTACCATGCTTGGGTGGAACAGACTGCTGTATCTAACCACTCTCCCATATTTCTAGAATTGAATTTTAAAGGGGATAAGATCATGTATCCATTTAAATTTAACCATACTCGGTTATGCAAGGACAAATTTAAAACCTTGGTTAGAAAATAATGGTTGTCTTATGCTCCGAATCCATCTACTTCTCCATCGCACAATCTGGTACAAAAATTAATATGCCTTAAGAAAGCAGTGCTCCACTGGGAAAGGGCTCGAAAAAAGTCTTTAAAAGAAGACTTATGCAGATTGGAAACCCAATTAGAAATTGCCTATAATGAGATGATAAAAGGGTCGTTGTCCGACCAATCCAGAATGCATATTCTGGATTTAGAATAAAAAAAACAAAAAAAATTATCCCAGGAGGAGACATGGTGACTAAAAAATCGGGCTCTATGGATTTCCCTGGGCGACAAAAACAATTGGTTCTTCCATTAATTTGTTGATAGCAGCAAAGTACATAATGCAATTTGGGCTATAAAGAACTCGGATGGTGAATGGATTGGGGAGCAGGGCGATCTCTAATCAAAGGCTACTCATTTTTTCAAATCCTACTATGAAGATCTTGGTGGCCACTCCATCAGAGAACAATTCGAAGTTATAAGAGAATACCCTCACTTCTTCACTGTTTAGGAAGGTGATCAGGTTGGTTTTCAATCAGGCAACATTGGACAAAGTACACAAATTTTTAAGAGGATTTGCAAAGGAAAAAAGCTTGGGGCCTGATGGGTGGTCAGTGGAGTTGTTTCTTGAATTTTTTGATATTATGGGCAATGATATCCTTGCCATGGTGGAAGACACAAGACTGTCAGGTAAAGTTTCTTTGGCAATAAATTCCACTTTTATAACATTGATTCCCAAATCTTCCAAGCCCGAATCTTTTGAGGATTTTCAGTTGATTTCCCTCTGCAATCTGGTGTATAAACTCATTGTAAATCAAATCAAACTAGTATTATCTAGATGCATGTCAAGGGAACAATTCGGGTTCCTCAAGAACAAGCAGATTTTGGATTGCCATCAGAGTGGCCCAAGAATTTTTCCATAGTGTGAAGACGAGGAACATAAATGGTTTAATTCTTCAGTTGGATTTTGACAAGGGCTTATGACAAAGTAAATTGGGGATTTATTAGACTTGCCCTCATGCAAGTCGGTCTCCCTTGGTTAGTCATTGGATGGATCATGGCTTGCATCACTTCAGTGAACTATACCATTTTGATAAATGGATGTCCAACAGATTTATTTTCATGTGCAAGAGGCTTACAACCAGGATGTCCATTATCGCCCATCTTGTTCCTAATCGTCATAGAAGGCTTGAGTCGCCTTATTCTCAAGGAAAAGGAAAATAATCTCATTGAAGGCATTAAAATATCCCCCAAGACTGCAGTAACACACCAATTATTCATTGATGATGTTATGCTCTTTGGGAAGGGAAAGTCTAGGGAATGGGTTTCTTTTAAAGATTTATTGACTATTTTTTGCAGGTCTTCAGGAATGGTGATAAATGATAAGAAATATATCATGTTAAAACATAATATTGGGGAGGAGAAATTAAATGAAATATCTTCAATTATGCCATTCAAAGTCTGTGATCTAGGGGATGGAACAAAATACCTGTGTTATTATTTAAAACCAAACGGCTACAGGGTTTTTGATTGGCTTTGGTTCCTAAAGTGCTTTGACAAAAGGATGACTATGTGGTGCTAGGAGTGGCAATCTATTGGTGGCAGACTCACGTTGGAAAAATCAGTTTTACAGAACCTTTCTGTGTCTTGGCTTTCACTCTGCAAGGTCCCAAACTCGATCCTATCAACAATTCGAAAGAAGATGTTCCACTTTATTTGGGCGGGAAATGATGCACAAATTCCACCTTGTGGATTGGAAAAGATTGTCTTGCCCTGTAGATGGGGGGGTTGGTCTATTAAAAACATATTTAAATTCTCCACTGCATTGCTGGCGAAAATCCTTTGGTGCGTGCTGACTGTAGATAGTTTATGGAGATGCATATTAAAAGAAATACTTACAAAATTTGAATGTGGTTCAATGGATTAGAACAAAAAACAAAAGCAAAAAAGGGATATCTAACATTTGGGCCGGCCTCCTTTCTTATTTCAATGTAATTGCATATTGGTTAGCTTGGTATCCTGGAAATGGAAGACAAATTATGGTAGGGGAGGACCCTATCATCGGCGATCCAAAAAACTATAGACGGTCAAAGGAACTAATTCATCATCTACATACCAGAGGCATTTTTTTCTCAACCAGGCTATGATTTACTGGTCTTTGAGCAATCAACCTGGTAAGTGGATAAACTCCTCTCAAATGGGATTATATGGCTCACTAGAAGATGAATGGAAGGTCATTATCACTGACCTCTACAAAGGAAATATCACACTATCAGAGCATTCAGATCTTATAAAATGGTCTTGGAATTGTAAAGATGGATCATTAACTACCAAACATGCCTACGAGGCCATCATGACGAAAACTCCACAGACAGGAATTTGGTGGTATACTTATGTATGGAAGTGGAAGATTCCCCCAAAGGGTAGATTATTTGTTTGGTTGACATTGGAGAATAGAATATTAACTTGGGACAACTTACAAAAACGTGGTTTTTTTGGCCCAAGCATCTGCCCTCTCTACAAAATCAATGAAGAATCAATTCAAAATCTATTTATATCTTGTTCTTTCGTTTTGAAAATATGGATCACCATCAGGCTTTCCCTCACAAACATTCAGGCTTGGAATGGAGACACAATTCATGAATGTTTAAAAAACTGGTTCACACATAATAGAAATTTTGGAGAAGTTGCATGCTTCATATTATGAGAATTATGGCTAGCGAGGAACTCAAGCATCTTTGAAGAGAACGAAAAAAATATGATTTGGGTGTCCAGAAAGGTGATCTCGGGTGTTATGGAAAAAATTGCGCAAGTGCACTCTTCCACTTGGTGAGGGGCTAATCCTTTTAGGCTGCTACAAGGCCTCAATCCTTGGAGCCTCTTTTTGGTGGTTGGTATTCCTCGAAGTGATCCTGCAAGAGATTGTTAGTGTAGTTCACATCCAAACATAAAAATATTGATGAAAATAAAATGAAAGAGATGGGGGGAATATGCAAACTCCAACAACAACCAAAGGTATGCTAAACCAATCTTGTATTTCCCAATGGAATAGTTGTACAACACCTAGGAGGTGAAGGATTCAAGGGAAACCAACAATCTCCCTTAGGGAGGCCTTTCTTGTCCAAACTAAATGATAAGTAGATGGAAGAACAATGGAGAGAGACACTTGCCCCTTGATGGTAGGTGGCAAGCAAGCTTGGGAATGCTAATAATGGTAGGAAATGGTGGACTATGAGGAAGCTCCAACTCAAATCTAGCAACATAACCTTGCTCTAATTTCTCTCTATCAAATGCATGCCAATGGCTTCCTTTTATAGGCCAAGAAGTGGCCATCAAAAAACTAGATCCAAATGTGAACTCTCCTCCTTCATAAACTAGTTCCAAGGTACACAAGGGGGGCTGATTAATGCCCCCAAGTGTGTGAGGATCCAAATTATGATCCTTGGGGAGGATTGAGTCTTTAATGCTCTACTGGGGGTAAGTGGTCTCGTCATTTTGACAGTAGCATGGCTATCAAAGGAAAAGTCACGCGGGTGTAGCATGAGCTTTGTTCAGGTAACCTGCACTATAGTGCGGTTCAACTGTGTAATACCCACGCTACCCCTTGTTTTCATTGTTTCTTGGCACTTGTTGACTCAAGCTGTGTTTTGGATCAGTTGAGGATGCCTGTGGTGAGATGCATTCTTTATGTCGATGATGCTTTACTGGGTGAATTTCCAAAATGTGTGGCATGTGTGCGACTTCTACGCAGTAACATATGCCCCCTGATGTATGAGGTTCGGAGGGTACAATAAAACCGATAATGCATCATGTTTTCTATTGTTTCTCTCTTGGTTTGTAGGATGAAGCATATGTGCACAAAATAACGTTCTCCCATGGGGAAAGAGTGTTGGGGACGACCGTTGGAGCTGTAATAAAGAATAGGTTTTTAGAAAAATGATGCGGGCATACCCATGCTCGTGAAATGTTGTCAAAGTGATTACAACGAGAGAGGACAAAGGTGTCCACTCTACTATACTGTTGGGGCATGGATAAAGGTGGATTCAATCCATGTTATAGTAAATTCCTCCAGATCTGCTGTGAAATATTGAAGAAGTGGAACTGCTAGTGACCATGATGAACTCACTGTGGTGGGGAACTAAACTTGGTATGTAAATCTGCCCGAAGGCTTCACCATACGAAATAGATTGTTATAATGATTTCTAAATGTGAACACTGCTACCTTGTTGGGTATTTTTTAAGGATTCTAATATTATACTTAAGTATAGTATCATAGGCGATTAGTTTTTATTGAAAAAAACATGTATATAGATAGGTAGGCTAATATTAAATATGAAACATACAATTTACTACTGAAACGTGTAAATTTTGGCGAATATTATGATAAAAAAACATATTTTATGTGAATATAGGCGATATTAGATACTAAAAATGACCAAATAACGAATTTATTTTTTGACAAAAACCCAAAAAATAGCCAATTGGCTAAATTTCGCCCCTAAAAAATTACCCTGCTACTGAGTTCAAGGTGATCCCTTATAGTGATTGAAAGGGACCCCGAGGTACAACTGCAACTACTGCAAATCTCGGAATATAATGTTTTGACGTCAACCAGAGCTGAAGTACATGATAGGGCAAGAGTCATATCCTGAGAACTGGGATCATAGTGTAATCACTTGGTGGACGGACAGACCTAACACAAGACTGGTTGATAAGCGCAGGGCTCATAACTTCCTTTGATCGAAGTAAACATGGGGAGCGAGGATGGCAGCTTTTCTTTCGGGACGACATAGATTGAAACTAGTGGAAACAAACTACAAGTGAAAGGGATTGATGGAGACGCAAAACAAATGGTAATGGTAACCGAAAAAACAGATACTGTTGAACATATGGAGACTCAAATACATTGATCAAAGGAGACCATGGGTTGCTGCCAAAATAATATGGTATTATCGTAATATGAGGTGATGCAGGAACCATTTGTGCATAAAGAATGGTGGTGGATTCCCCACGGTATTGTGTGTGTTTGGGGACCAATTTGATGATGGGTGGAGTTCCCACGGTTTTGGATGGATCGGGGGACACTTTCCAATGATGAAGTGAGGGTTACTTGCAGACGCAAAGACGGGTGCCCCGTGAAACAATCTCATGTAGTGTAGTCCTGTGGGATAACTAAATAGAACTGGTTGTTTCTAAGGGTGGGGGGCCCATAGGTGTCTTTGGTGTGGTGATTATACGAGGGGGATTGTGACTGGTAAAGTGCTCATGGAGGTATGAGGGGGATTTATGAATCATTCTCGTAACTTGTGTCGAGGTATTTGATGTGTGTCTACTTGGTGAAGTAAATGCGCAAAAATGATACTCTAAGGGAGGGTCATTTCAAGTTTGGTCATATTCCTCGGATTTATGGGGGGTCGACATCATGGGTTTCAATTGATGACGGGGATGGTAGTGGTGCATACACCCATGGGGGAACATGCTATTCATGGTAATGATGTTGATGGCAAATCAAGGCCATGAATGGGGACCCTATGGTTAGCAGCGGGAATACTAGGATATGCACAGTCTATAAACGGAGGGAAAATAGTGTCTATATGCCATTTTCGAAATGATACCTATGGTAGGGTGCGTGACCCCTATTGTTAGACAACAAGAGGATTCATTATGTCTTGATCGCGGTCCTACACATACGGCACACATACCCAAGTGTAGTAAAGGACATAACCAAGGTATTGACACTATAGAAATCATCATAATCAGATCATTGCGTACCTATGGGGTACTTGGTATTCAAGGATAGAACTTTTTAAGGTACAATCCATTGACCAGGTTGTTGAGGGTAGTACCTTCATGGTCGGTTAAGATGTATGCTCCTTTTTGGATACAATGCTTAACGACATAAGGGCATGTCCATTTAGATACCAACTTCTCGGGTCATGGTTTATTTTCTTTCTTGGAATTAAACAAAAGGACAAAGTCACCTTCGGTGAAGGTGCATGGTCGTACTTGTCGATCATAGTGTGATTTGGAGTGGACCTTCATGGCTTCATTCTATTGAAGAGAGTCATTCCTTTCCTCGTCAAGGTGTTCCAAAGTAAATAAGCATTGTTCCAGAGTAGGGGTATCTGGTAGCAACTCAATGGCAGATTCGAGGGTAGGGATTTGACACTCAATTGGTAGGACGACTTCTACTCCATGTACAAGGTGAAACGGGGTAAAACCTCTAGCAGTATTTACGGAAGTGTGGTAGGCCCACAGGGCCAGAAAGAGCATGTGGTTCCAGTTGGTTTTGTTTTTATCCATTGTGCATTGGATCATAGTTTTGAGGACTTTTTAACAGCTTCAACCTGACCGTTTTCCTAAGGGTACTAAGCAGTTGAAAATTTGTGTTTAAATCCCACCAACCGTGATATTTACTCGAACATTTTGTCATGGAAGTGTCTTCCATTGTTAAAGACAAGTTGCTTGGGAATGCCGAACCAAGAGATGACATGGTTAAAGAAGAACCGTGCTGCAGTTATTGCTTTACAATCAAATGTGGGCATTTCTTCGGCCCATTTGGTGAAGTATTCCACGATGATGACGATATGGTGGTGACCTTGGGCTGATGTCAGACAACATTCCATAAAATCAATTGCCCATTTGCAGAATGGCCCACGGTGATGACTGGATGGAGGGGTGTAGGGGGAGACTACGTTTTGCAGGAAAAGACCTGCCAATTTGCAGGAAAATCTTACACGTGGGGTAATACAGAAGGATAAAAATACCCTGCACATAATATTTTATGGGCGGTGGCTAATCCAAAAAGTTGGTCGCCACATGCACCGCTATGGAAATCATTGAGAACTTTTTCGACTTCATTATGCATTAGACATCATCGAATAATAGTGTCGATGCCACAACGATATAGGACATCTCCGATGAGGAGGTATCGTGGTGCCTGGTGATGGATTTTGCGGTGATTGTCACGGGATAAGTCGGGAGCGAATTTCTGGGTGCGAAGATAAAGGAGGAGATCGTCGTACCAGGGATCTTCAGTTGTAATGAGAAAGAGATGCTCATCGGGGAGCTGGTCCTAGACGGATTCACTAGTGGTGGTGGAGGGAAGATCTGTAATGAGTTCGGCCAAGGCCATGGCTTTCTTGCTTTTAGGAATCACAAACTCGAGGTCGAATTATTGTAAAATAACGATCCACCATGCAAACTTACTATTGATAATCCTACGACTAAGTATGTATTGCATAGGGTTGGAATCATCGACGACAAAAAAAATTCGGAGCAAAATATAAAGGCGGAGCTTCTGTACAAAAAGGATCACTGCAATGGAAAGCTTCTCATCATGGGTGTAGTTGAGAGTAGGTCCGGCAAGGGTTTTGCTGACATAATATATGACATGCTCCTGATGGTGTGTGGCAGGTTGGACGAGTACGCTGGCTACAACAAATTCTGACGCAGAGATATACAATATGAAATCTTTGTCAAAGTCTAGAGGAGAGATGAGGGGGGTGATGACAATGCTTGTTTAAGGGAGTCAAAGGAAATCTGGGCATAGTCATCCCACTTAAATGGCAAATCTTTTCTAAGAAGCTGTAAAAATCCATGGGCCTAAGTGGTTGTAACACCCCCTGGCCCAAGTTAGAATTGTTATTGTAATTTGAACATTGTGGCTATGTGTATGTACATAGCATGATAATATTTTAATAAAAAAATACCAGCTAGCTGCATGAGGAGCAATACGCTGAAAAGGAGATCTAGATATTAACTGAGGGTTGTGAGGGGGTAAGGTTGACTTATGTACCTTGTTTCCTAAATCCTTGTTCTATAAACCTTATGATAAACCCATACTCCTAAACCATATTCTTAGTGGGGGATTAGCTAATAATTAATTATTATTAATTATGATTTAATGTGGAGATTAGTGCCTAATCGAGATTATGGATGGGGAGGGGTAACGTGTGCCATTGGGGATAGCCACGTGGGATCCCAAAAGAGAGACGGGGTTTCCTCAGTGATCCAGGTGGAAGTGGGGCATGCTGATGCTTTGCACAGCCTGGGTGGTTCAGAGGGAGTCCAGGAGGATGCATGCAGAGCACAAGGGAGGAGTGTCTGCTAAGTGAGAGGAAGTGCGAAAATCCGAGGAAGGAATTTCAGACACGAATAGTGAAGAGTATCACTATGTGTCTTTGAGTTCTGGAGAGAGTGAAGAAAACTTGGGAAAAAATCCCTGTGATGAACCTAAACCCGAATTGTTGAGTTAAACAGTTTTGGCCATGATTTCCTTGGTTGCATACACCAGTAAATTGGTAATTAAGCATGAGACCTAGAGGGAATCTCGACGTTTGCAGTGAAGTGTGTCGCTGTGCGTTTTGGGAAGGAACTCAGGTGGGTCAATTGTAGAATTGGAAAGGAATTGGTTACCAAACTGTTGTTTGTTGAACCCTATGTATGTCTTTTACCTCTGTGTTGTTGTTGCAACATCCCCCCCAAAATTTTCTAGATATTGGGGCCCCTCCTTTTACTTTTGTGTAAAGTTTACTTAGGAATTAAGTCTTCCCTAGAAGGTCTTTTATACTTAGTTTTTTTCTAAGAGCAACCATTCTCTTTGAGTTTGTTGATCTTTTCTTCTAAGTCAAAACTCAATCTTTTCGCCCGCAACGGCGGAAGAACTTGTATTTTTCATCCGCAACAGCGGAAGGACTCTTGAAGTGTTGCTGCAACGGGCGCCTCTTTTATCAAGTCTCTTGACCATGTACTTTTCAGGCAAATTTACCAAGTCCATCCGAAATTTCGAGCGAACTCACCAAGCCTTCCCGTAACGGTGGACCAACTCAAGAATTCTCGCCGCAACGACGGAAGGTTCTCATTATTCTTTTACTAAGGCATGAAGCCACTTTTCGGACAAGCTTGGCAAGTTTCTCCGCAACGGCGGAAGAACTCATGAAGTTCCGCTGCAATGTCGGAACAACTCCCAATCTTTCGCCGCAATGGGCGCGTGTCCCCTTTTTCTAAGTCTCGGAGACAGTGATCGTCGGATCGACTTGGTAAGTGCCCCCAGTACTTCGAGCGAACCTGTAGAGCTTTCCCGCAACAGGCGGACGCTTTTTTTCAAGTCGCGAAACCTTCCAACACCGGGTGAAACTTACGAGTTCTCACCACAATGGCGGACAAACTCAACATCTTTCACCGAAACCGCGGATGAAACTTACGAGCTCTCACCACAACGTCGGTCGAGTTCATCTTTTCCTCCCAATTTCGGCAGTTACACTTAAATTCCAAACATGCCGATGTGACCTTGCCGTACGCGTTTTAAATGTCGTTTTAAAGCCTCCACCAACTTATTAATTGCCCGCACGTGTCAAATCTTATATAAGGTTTTGGGGAGTCTGTTTTTTTTTATTGATAGAATTTGTATCGGAGAACGCCGTTTTGAATCTGTTGGACTGCTCCAGCTCAGCTCACCCACAGCATAGTCAACCTCCGCGAGACCAACAATCTTTTTCCAGGTAGGTGGTTCTACCATTGTTTTGTTTTTACTGATAAGTGTGTCAAACCTTTCTCGGTAATGATATCCCGTATGAGCTGCATGGCTGATAAACGTTCTTCATATGTTGTTATTTTGGCCATTCCCAAGCCTATAACTCATAGCCATAGGCCTTTTCGGTTTTCCCTTATTCCCTTGAACCCATGAGATTCAACCTTCTTGGGAGACTTTTACCCATCGCATCACTCGCGCTTTTGTCTGAGGAAATCCTGGGCAAGAAGGAAAAATCAGTTAGCATCCCCTGTAATTACTTATCTTAGATGGAAGAAGTGTAGTTATGCTGAAACAAAATCTTTGTTTTTATCTTCATTTGGCAATATTGCATATTATCATGTCGATCCTATGTTTTAAAATTCCTGTGTCTTGCTCTATGTTCTGTACTATTTTGCAATCTTATGTTTATTCATGCATAGTTACTTGACAAGATTAAGCCAAAATGCCGAAAGGTAGCAGAAAGAGAGCTAAGGTGGCTGAGCTGGAATCAGCAGAGCCAAGAGTTGAAACTTTGTTCGAGGATACCAAGTCCACCACCAATGTCCCTCCTGAAGTAAAATGGGGAGATGTTTATCGTATGCTCAGAGACCAAGACATCCCAGGAGCACTCTTGGAGGAATAGCACATATATCAAAATATCAGAAGCTCTGGTATATCCAAAGCCTCCACATGCCCTGAGCTCTTTCCTTACTCAGAAGTGATTGGGTGGGTCCTGGAGCATGCAAACCTGGGAACAAGAGTGTTGTACGATAGAAAAGGAGAGGCGTTCACCTCATTCCATCCAGCCTACATTGCAGCAGCCTACAAATTACCGCGTTCGCAGCAGCCACTGAATGATGAATGGCTGAGGCAGATGGACAATTTTGAGATGGCTAAGAAGCTATTAATCACAGGAAAGCAGTTGAGGAAAAGAGATAGTGATGAATATGAAGTTCAAAATCTGAGGGCGCCTTTTCGGATGATCGCCCTTATGTTAAGCAGGATTTTCAGCATGGTTGACGGAACTATTTACAAGATATAATGGGCCCCCATAATCCATTACGTAGCATTTAAGGAAACTATCTTTGATTGCGCAACTATCCTCTCAGATAGTTTGTCATCCACCGTAGCCGAAGCCAAAGAGGGACTGGCCCTAAAGAAGTCCGAATTTTACATGTCTTGATATCTTATTGATTGCATTTTGGAAAAAATCCCTTTCCCCAAGCTAGGTTGTGATTGGGATCAATCCAACACCCCAGTATACACTGCTTATAAGATACTGTGGGCTCAAAATTACAGGATGCATTACAAACTCATCTGTGAAGAATTCACCATACCTCTATATGAGCAAATGTTTAATGAAGAACCTAATTGCTTATCAGAGAATGCCATGGCAGCTATGGAAAATTATGGCGATTTCTACTTTTCAGAAGATGGCACTTATATCAGAATGTATGGAGGCTCTAAGCCACCATATATCTTGCCCAGATATACCACTGATTACATAGTCTTGAAAGAAGCAATCAAGCAAGTTTTTCTTGATGGAGTTTTAGGATTTTTGAATAAATTGAAGAAGGCTTCATTCCCTCCATTGCCTTTCTATGTCGGAGCATATAAGTTCTCAGGGGTTGCATTAGCCAAGGAGTTCATTCAAGAGCTAAAGGGTTTTCACTTCGGAGAAGCAATTTTTCATAGAAATGACAGGTGGAACAAAGTGGCAGAACATTGTAAAGAGTTGTACGCCCACTTTGATTATGCCCATTACTACGATCAGGATGAGGAGGTATATAGGGGAATCAGCAACATGACTGAGTTGCAAATCTGCCACCACAAAGGTGGAGCTAGTTCTAGCTCTACCGCTGTCCAAAATTCCCAAGAAGCCAAGTTGCAAAAAGAAATGGAAGTAGCAGAAGCTCTAGCTAATGAAGAGCAAAGGCTAAAGGAGGAAGCAGATAGAATCCAGAAAGAAGTTGTCAACAAGTTGCGAAGGGAGCAGGAACAAGCTCTTTAGCTTCAGCAAGAAGAATCCCTTAAGCTTCAGGAGGCAAAAAATCTTAGGCTACAAGAAGAGGAAGCCCAGAGGCTTCGGGATCAAGAGTTAGAAGAGGCAATATTGCAGCAAGCTGCTAAAGAGCAGGAAGAAAGGGAGGTGGTAGAAAATCAGCTAAAGGCTGAAGAGGAAGAAATACGGCATAAAGTCGAAGAATAAAATAAGGCCGATGAAGATACACAAGCTGACGATCCTAATACACAGGACATGGATGTACTTTCATCCCAAACAGTATAGACCCCGCCTGGTGAAGAGAATGTCCCCATAGAAAATATCCCACTGATACCTTTCACCCCATCAAAGGATCACACTGTGTCCCAATGGAACAGATTTGTATATAACAGATACAGGAAATCTATTGTCTTGAAGTCAGAGACAAGGTTAAAGAGACCTTTTGAGTCAGGCATCGTCACCCACCGGGAAACGACGGTTATGCAAAACATGAAGCAAGCTCCTGTGGCTATGGCATCTGTTGTTGTGGCAGCAGCCAAAGCAAGCGAGGATAATGTAATCGGCATAGTCAATAAGTTTGAGTCAACTAAGAAAAGGGCTCGTATGCTGCAGCACACCGTGGCCAATGATAAGTCCTATAGGGAGCTCGTAGTAAAGAAATGTGATCACCTTCTATCCGATCATAAGGAGTTGTCAGATAAATATCAACACCTGGAAGAAGAAAAAGAACACCTGGCAGTACAAATGATGGTACTTGAAGCAGAGAAGAACGACTCTGAAGCTAAAGTTGTTCAATTGGAAGAAGATAAGCAGTTCCTGGTTGATCAGCTAGAGCAAGCAAACAACAGAGCAATGGATATGACTCCTTTTCACGAGCAGTCCTGCAATGTGCTTAAGCAAATGCATGAGAAGCAAGAACTGCTTACTGAAGAAGTTTGCAGGCTAAAGGGCATGCTGTTCAAAATGAAGGAAATCAACGCTGAGGCTGTTAGGCTAAGAAACAAGTACACACGAGTAAAAGAATATATTTTAAGGCAGATGGAATGGAGTGAAGGGAAAGTGGATTTCCCCAAGCACCTCCCGTTCAAATATGTGGTTGATTTTAAGGAAGATGTAACCTTCATGGAATTTTGTAGAAACTATGGCACCAAATTAATCACTGTGATCTAGGTGACAATGCGAAAGTGCAATAGTCTTTATCAAAATATCCGAGAAGTTCATGTAAAATGCATGGTTGCATTTCCCCAGACTCTTGAAGAGTTCCCAAATAAAGAGCAACACCTGTCTGATTTGAAAGATGAGCTAAACCTTCAAACGGAATATGTAAAGAGAATTGATGTGCTGACCACAGACGATCTTCATCAAAGCATCGTGCTGCCTTCAGTACACGCTCAGATGTTTCATGAAACTAGTCCCATTCCTTGGGTTGGATAATTTAGTTTTGGTACATACTTGCTTGCTTTTTCATTGTTGTTTGATGCATGTTATTTAATGACGTGTTCTCTTATAGCTCATACCCCAAGAGGGTTAATTTGCAAAAGCAAAAACGTAAGACAAAACAAAAGGCAGGGGTCTTCCCCACCAAATAAAAAAAAAAAAAAAACTGAAAACCAATCAGGGGTCCATCCCATTCACAAAAACAAATTACTATGTATATATATGTATGCCCAGAGCCCACTATAGGGTGTATTATTAGATGTATTTAGTTTACATTTCAATTTTGCAGTTTACACCATGAGACTTTCTTGTGAAAGCAAGAGGTGATCTCACCACGTGGATGGCCTCGTCCTTTCATTTCAAGCATTTGATTTTTCTAGAACTCTAAGTGTCAAAACTAGGGAATCCTCAATCGGGGGACCCTCGTTGTTGGTCTCTTAAGTGTCGGTTAGTGAGTATTTTATATTTTCTTGAAACAACAAATACTATGCTAGTGACGAGGAAGGGTCAACCCCTCTCCTTCTAAACTGCATGCGGTATTTGTGGGATACTACGGTAGTGACGAGGAAGGGCCAACCCCTCTTCCACTGAACTACATGAGGTATTCCAGTTTCATCCTACTAATTTCTCACTCACTCTCCTACACCTAAGGTGACCTTGGTGATAAAAAGGGTGTGAGACTGCTCGGGAGGACCTTCAAAATGGTATGGTCAACCTTTTGCATGCTTGATTAATAAACTAAAATCTGGATAAAATACATTAATCAAGTCATCCTTTTGTCAGTCCTCTCTTCCCCACACTTTCAGCCCTTTTAAATTGTTAAAGATGCCTAAATTTTCAGAAATTAACTTGCATAGCACAATGGCCATCCCAATGGTTTTATACAGCTGAATTAATAATTTTTTCATGGTTGTGGCAGCTTCTTGTAAGGCTGAAAATTAAATTCTTGAAACAGATTTCATGACCAGCCTCATTGCTATTTCATTTGGATCACTTCTCGGTAATTGTTAAACTTCCTAGGAGCTATTTTCAAGGTAAAACACTGATAATTTTTTATATTCTAGCTCGTTGTTCGCATATAATATCTTTTAAAACACATAACTTTGTATTTTTTATAGGTGGTCTAGGCATTTTTCGATAAGTATATTACTCAAATATTCTCCCGGGTAAGTTCCCTAGACCCCAGTTGACCTAGTAGTCAAACCTTGCTTACTTTCTTGCGCTTAAAGTGGGTTTTCCAATTGATTTTATTGTTTTGTTTGTTGGTCCAAAAAAACAATAAGCTATTTTTCCAGTTATCCTACCCATTTTCACTTTTTTTCGTCCTCTGGGCCATCCTGGAAATTGTTAAAGGTTAAAACCCATTCAGGTGTAAAATTAGTCACAGCAGATCTATTGAACAAGTAAATCAATCACAACGATGTAAAACAAATTGGAGTAAAACTATGCAAGAGAGATGCATCAGTGCTCTATAACTCAGAATAGTGCAAATACACTACAATACTGTCACAATGAATGAGCAATTCAAATTAACTAAGGAGGTCATTCAAATCTACTGCATGGAATAGCTTGGCTCCAACTAGGAGTCTCATCATCATATCAGTGGAGTCATCAATGCACAAGTAACGGTCAACCAGGTGTCAAACTAAGTCTAACTGAGTGTGGTAGGTGTAATTGGCACATGCAGACACTAACTGAATGAAGGAGGATCAGTGGAGGGTACATGAGGAGCTAACTGGAGTCAGAATAGGCATTCTAGTCTCATTAGAGGTCCATCGGAGTGATAACAATAGTTAGGAGTCAGTCTAGCCGTAAATCAAGGAAAGACAACTAGCTAACTGAAGTGGTAGGTGAGAAAACGCGCCCTTCTCAAGTGGTGGGTGAGAAGTGGGCACCTCCCTGGCTAGGAGGGCTAAAACTAAATGGAAATAAGCCCCCGGGTGCTGGCAGACTGGGGACTAGGTGCTGGAGGCATCAAACTAGTGATTGGGATGCATGCAAAATGCATGCAAAGTACATATCTGAATGATGAGATATCTTAACACCCCCCCTCAAGCTATACTATGATGTAAAAAATAATAATTGAATAGGGCCCTGGTTACTGAGACCAAAGGTCACCCCAATACAATAATCCAAAAAATGCTAGAAATAAATCTAAGTGAGGAAAGAAGGGAAAACCCAATGGGAAGAAAGCCCCCCCCCCCCCTCAAACTGAACATAGAAGGATCTAATATGTCTCCACCATGATGGAACTCACCCCCAATAGTGAATGGAGGTAAGAGAACTTCTTCTTAGTGAATTTCTTAGTGAAGATGTCTGCAATTTGCTCATCGGTAGGGCAATATTGCAAAACAATGGTACAGTCATGCACCAACTCTCGGATGTAGTGCATGTGAATCTCAATGTGCTTGGTCCTCTACCGCTGAACTGGATCTGTGGAGATCTTGATAGCACTTTGATTATAACAAAAGATGACAGTCGAAGTGGTGCTACCAAAATCAAACTCGAAAAGAATACCTTGCAACCAAACTGCTTGAATGCAGGCAATGACTACCCCTCGATAACCTGCCTCTGCTGAAGAAAGTGCAATGGCTGCCTGCTTTTTGCTTGACCAGAAAATAGGGCCATGGCCAATCATGAAAACATATCCGAAAGTTGACTTCCGATCAATACTATCACCCGCCCAATCTGAATCAGTGAAACCAATGAAATCTAGCTCATAATCTACATCATAGTGTATGCCAAAATGTCTCGTACCTTGCACATATTGCATGATCCTCTTGGCTTCCCTCCAATGAAGCTCATGGGGATTCTGCATATACCTTGATATAGCACTCACGGCATAAGAAATATCAAGCCTTGAGTGTGTCAAGTATAGTAGTGAACCAATCAACTGTCGATACATAGTGCAATCTGCAAACGGTGTAGAATTTCCCTCCTCAACACTGATTCCTGAGAGGAATGGAAACGGAGTTGCCTTACATTTTGCCATATTAAATTTTAATAGCAAGTCTGAAGCATACTTTTTCTGAGATAATGTGATCCCATCAAAATTTTGAGCTATCTCCAAGCCCAAAAATTGCTTCAGCAAGCCCAAATCGCTCATGTCAAAAGCTAGATTTAAGGCAGTTTTTAGCTTGTTGATTGTAAGGAGAGTGTTGCTAGTAATAAGAAGATCATCAACATAAAGAACAATAATCAAAAAATTACCTTTAACTTACTGTAGATACACATTCATATCATATTTGCATCTTTTGAAATTATGAGAAAGAAGGAAGGAGTCCATCTTTGCATACCAAGCTCTTGGGGCCTATTTCAATCCATACAAAGATTTCTTCAATCTGCAAACTAATGATGTATCTTATATGTATCCTTTTGGTTTCTTCATATATATTTCTTCATTTAGATCTCCATGCAGAAAAGCACTCTTCACATCCATATGGTGCACTTCCCAGTGCTTGGATGCGGAAATAGCCAAAACTAGGCGGATGGAATCCATCTTTGCAACCGATGCAAAGGTCTCAGTGTAGTCCACTCCTTGGACTTGGGAGAAACCTTTTGCCACAATCCTAGCTTTGTATTTGTTGATAGAGCCATTAGCAGCAACCTTCATGCGGTAGACCCATTTACATTGGACTAATTTTCTTCCAGGTGGAAGAGAAACTAGCTCCCATGTATTGTTCTTTTGAAGAGAACTGTACTCTTTATCCATGGCAGTTTGCCATCTCGGATCTCGATGGGCATGATAATATGATTTAGGATCTAAACCTATCATCAAAAATCATTTCTCAGATAGCAAAGGATCATAGAAATAAAGAGCCACACCTTCTCTTTGAAAGTCTGCTCGAGTCCTCCTTGGATCGGTAGGATTTCCAATGTTTGGACCAACAGAATCGAGTGTATTTTGGGCCCACTTTGGCAAGTGTGGAGGCACAACTGGATCAGCTTCTGAACCTGATATATCATGTTCATCAAATTCTGATAAAATATCAGAAATATCAGAACTAATACTTTCATAATCTTCTTCAAATTCTTCCTCTGGTGGAGGCGGTGAATCGGTAGTTTCTTCCTCGACTAGCTCTAGTTTTTGAAGCAGTTCTTCAAACTTGAAACTTCGCTCAATGAATATATTTTTGGATCTGATATCCATGAGTTTGTATCCCTTTGATTCTTCAACATATCCCAGTAGGATGCATTCCGCACTTTGTGGATCCAAAGATCTTCTCTTTTTCGACGGAATTCTAGCCCAAGCGGTTGAGCCAAAAACCCTGAAATTTGACACATCGGGTTTGTGACCTATGTAAGCTTCGAAAGGTGTAATATAAGTCAAAGATGAATGTGGAACCCTATTTTGAATGTATGCAGAAACATTCATGGCCTCAGCCTAAAGGTTTTCAGCCAAACCTTTTGATTCAATCATACAGGTTGCCATCTCTTTCAGTGATTTGTTCTTCCTTTCCGCTACATCGTTCATCTGAGGTGTGTAGGGAACTGTGTGCTAGATCTGAATGTCACTTTCAACACAAAGTTGCAGTAGCTCTAATTTGATATATTCACCTCCATTATCAGATCTAAGAGCTTTGATCTTCCTTTCAGTAGCAATCTCAACAGAAGCCTTAAAAAACTTGAATTTTTCTAGTACTTCCGACTTGTTTTTTAGGAAGAAAACCCACGTAAATATGGAGAAGTCATCGATGAATGTCAGAACATACCTTGATCCATTCATGGATGTATGGGTTAGCGGACCACTAATATCAGAATGTATCATCCCTAAACTATTAGAAGCTCTGCTAGCTTTGCCTCAGTCAAATTTGTGCTCAGGGTGCTTCCCAATGATGCAACCTTTGCATATTCCCTTCGAGGATTTGATCGTTGGAAGGCCTTCAACCATCGAATTTTTCTGTAGCAACTGCAAATATTTATATTTAAGGTGTCCAAACCTCTCATGCCAAAGCCTACTGACCTCATTTCCATGTGTGAGAAGAGCATTGGGCTTGTGTTGTGGCAGAAAGTGTGAAAACTCATAAGCTTTTGCGGTGTGATTTGCTTTTCCAACCGCAATAAGTTTTCCACTTTGAATATCAGAAATTTCAACTTTGTTAGGGTAGAATACAACTTTCTTTGGTGTACCAGTGTGATTCATCTGATAAACGGAAAGAAGATTCGAAGCTAAGGACGGAACATAGAGCACATTGTGAAAGCTGCCATGCTCTAAATGAATAGTACCTTTGCCCTTTGAAGAGATCTTAGAGTCATCTCCCATGTGGATGGGTATGGTGCTTGATGGATCATAATCTGATATAGAATCTTTATTTGCAGCCATGTGGTTCGAATCTCCATAATCAATGAGTAGAGTTGGAGGGGTTGAAATTGTTTCCATGAGTGCATGACCTCTCTCGGGATGATCATTTTTCTCCTTCTTCCTTGCACCATTAGGAAGGGTAATGTTGTTTTTCTCTAAAAGAAGGGCCATCTGATCTATGGTTTTCTTCATGCATGATCTCTCAGGATGATAACCCTTGCTGAAATAAGAAAATTTCGATCTCTCTTTGCCCTCTTTCCCTTTTTGCTTGTTTCTTGAACTGGATGGCTCATCTGCTTGCCTTGTCTTCTCTCTTTGCTTGGACGGATCAAACTTTGGCTTCTCTTTATTTTTCTTCCCTTTTCCATTTGTAGCTTTGGATCCTCCAGCAAATAATTCTTTGTCTTTTGAGCATATGGTCCCCATTTGAATGATTTTATCATGCTCCTTCGTCATGGATTCAATGAAGGCACTTAAGGTAGGCATTTTCCAATTCGGAATTGTAAGCTTTCTAAAATTGAATGTAGAGACAAATACTGAATAATCTTTTCCAAGTTTTGAAAGAATGGAAAGAATCAATTGTTTATCATCTTTTACAACTCCACTTTGCTTCAATAGCAATACCAAGTGCTTGAATTTGGTGAAGAAATCATTGATGGTCTCAAAATTTTCAAGATTCAAGGCAATCAATTCATTTTCCAATTGAAAAGACCACATGTCATCTTGCTTTCCAAAAACAATTTTTGAGTTGCTCCCATACTTCCTTTGGAGTAGTCAATCCACTGAGGTGAAAGTGAAGATCCTTGGAAATATTGAGGCAAATAAGACCATATGCTTCATCCAATTTGTTGAAGTGCTTGGATTTCTCAATGAGTGTATTTGGCTCAACTTCCAGGCCCATGGTGACTCTATAGTACCCTTTTGAGTGCAACATAATCTCCATGTCATTCTTCCATTCAAAATAATTGAAGGGAGTGAGAATATTTGAAGAATAAGACTCCATCTCAATGAAAACGAGTGCTAATGGAGGAGTTATAAAACCTACAAATCACAAGAAAACAAGAACTATAAGGTCGAACAATCCACCCTTTTTAGAGTTGCATCACACCCGGAATACGAGATCAAGTAAGCTTGATGATCCAATGATCTATATCCAGGAATTCTGTGGAAAACTCACGGCTTCTTGAGTGGATTGGAGAGAAATTTTAGCTTTGCATGCACATGGACGAATGCACATGAGATTTTGCATGCCGCTGTGTAGTATTTTGAGCAAATTCACTCAATTCTTCAAGTAGAACACCTGCAAAAGAGAAATCTTGTCCCTTCCATGGCTCTGACACCATGTAAATTAGTCACAGCAAATCTATTGAACAAGTAAATCAATCACAATGATGTAAAACAAATTGGAGTAAAAACTGTGCAAGAGAGATGCATCAGTGCTCTATAACTCAAAATAGTGAAAATACAATACAATACTGTCACAATGAATGAGCAATTCGAATTAACCAAGGAGGTAATTCGAATCTACTGCATGGAATAGCTTGGCTCCAACTAGGAGTCTCATCATCGTATCAGTGGAGTCATAAATGTACAAGTAACGGTCAACCAGGTGTCCAACTGAGTCTAACTGCGTGTGGTAGGTGTAACTGGCACATGTGGAAACTAATTGAATGAAGGAGGATTAGTGGACGAAGCATGAGGAGCTAACTGGAGTCAGAATAGGCATTCTAGTCTCACTGGAGGTCCATTGGAGTGATAACAGCAGTTAGGAGTCAGTCTAGCCTTAAACCAAGGAAAGACAACTAGCTAACTGAAGTGAACTGGAGTGGTAGGTGAGAAAAGGCGCCCTTCTCAAGTGGTGGGTGAGAAGTGGGCACCTCCCTAGCTAGGAGGGCTAAAACTGAATGGAAATAAGCTCCCGGGTGCTAGCAGACTAGGGACTAGATGCTGGAGGCATCAAACTGGTGACTGGGATGCATGCAAATGCATGCAAAATGCAAAATGCATGCAAAGGACATATCTGAATGATGAGATATCCTAACATCAGGGTGATCCAAAGAGGGATTGTTTCCAACTCCCTCACCTCTCTTTCTTTTCCCTTTTACCACCTTGGACATAGGATCATCTTAGGTTTGTAACCGGCACGACCGTCGGATAGGTTGGATCCATCCTTACGGACGGATTTTTCTTATAACACATCCTTTTCTAGTGACTCCGTTGGGGACTTGAAAATCTTGATTGCTTTGCATGTATCTCACATTTTGTTAAGGATAAAGCTTAAAATATATGTTTTTAATCCTCAGATCATTGATCATGATATCAATCCCCCATTTTTTAACACAAAAGACAAGACATAAGACATTCACGAAATTTCTTTGGTAGGTTTCATAGTTCAGTTCCCACTTTGTTTTCATTTGATTAGGGAGCCATAAATAACATCAAAATATTTTGTATACTTTTTCTTTTTCCCTCCCTTACTTTTCAACATCGGTTTAATAAGTCATTCCACTCTCATACTTCACTCTTCACTTGGAATAAAAACCTAACAAAAGATTTTTGTTTAGTTGGTTTCACTTCACCTCTTGTCTAGAACAATAGGAGTTAGTGACACCACTCTTGTGACCTTGCTCACATTACCTGATTCTTTGGCAAGCTAGCAGGTCAGAAACACCCTAAAACTAGGGAAATAGTGTCACCTAGGATCACAAGAAGCCAAAGCTCACGAAAAGTAGCAAGTGGTGAGTCAAGTACATTTGGGAAACCAAAGCAGATCATTACACTTATCGTACAAGCTGAGTCACCCTATTCCTCCATTTCTAAGTTTCAAAACCTTGTACTTAAGCAAACAACAGTAAATCCATCAACAGTTGCAAATCCTCAGACTATTCCTACAACCGTTGCAACAAGTGTTGTTGTTCCTTCAAATTTTGTTCCAATGGAAATGCCTTGGCAACCCGGGACCCCTTGGCCTTACCCCATCCTTTACATGATATACCTTCCGACGCACCAAATCAAGTCCCTAAGTTTAGTGGTATTGGTCTATTGAATGCTGAGGAACATATCCAAAAAATTTATGATGCATTAGCACTCATGGACATAACAACCCCTGAAGGAGAGGCAGCAAGATGGTATCGCTTGCTTCCCAATGATAGTATTCCAGATTGGGGTACTATGGTCCTAGTGTTTAAGAAACGTTTCCAAGGGGCAGATGATGTGGGTTCCCTACTTAGGGATTTCACTACCATATCCATACATGAGGGTGATCCAATTCATAATTTCAATCAATGCTTTACCTCTACCTTGGGTAGAATCCCAACCACTTCACAGCCATCTGGGAACAACTTGTTTCATTACTACATGACTGCAATGAATCCAAATGTAAAATACATGTTGAAAGACAAAGCACTCGCCACTTTAGATATAGCCAAGACAAGTTCCCTAGAGATAGAAAAGAACATGGAGGAATCTTGGGAGAAACTACCAACTTATGGTGATAAAGATAGACTTACAAGCATTCTGCAAGTACAACAAATAAATGAAGAGATTAGGGTTTAGAGATGTAGGCACCTTATTCAGAAGGTTGATCCTAGCTTTGCCTCCTTCGCTCTTCAATGCTTATCCAGTGTCGCAATGCCTAGACCTGTAAAACAGCTTGATACCTTTCTCAAATACATTTGACTACATATATAAGATTGATATTCATAACAGAAGAAGACATCAGACTATAATCAAATAGTAATCAAATCTAAGACACATTAATAGGTCATATTTGGAAAGAGAAGAACGTCTGATCTTTATTAATGAATGAAAGCAAGTACATAAAGTTATACTTTCTTTCAATCTTGGCACTTCACGAAACCTAGATTCAAGGTCTCCTACTTCCATTCTCCAAGGATCCCAGCCTCTAACCAACAGTGCTAGGGTTTATCAAAAACTAAGCACAAGAGAGGGGGATGAAGGTCTCCATTCCTCCAGCATAACGATGTTATAGACTTGGTCCCCTCACATGGCCCTTCTACCCTCCTTATATAGTCAGTGAAGGATAGCAAAAGAAGTTATAACTGAGTAGGAGGTTCCCCAACCAACTTAACTTCCCAAAATTTCGAGATTTTGACTTGTACAGGAATGTATGCTACTATTTCACAGTGAAGTAGCACCCAGGGTGCTACTATAGTGTTTTACAACTAGCTCTCATCACTTTTTAAATGTTGTACGCTACTCTATTGAAGAGGAGTAGCGCCCATGAGGGGTTGAGCGCTACTATTGTACACTGGAGTAGGGTACAGGCGCTAGTTTGTTAAGGTAGAGTAGCGCTCATGTGAAAAATGGCCAAAAACAGGCTTTTCTGCTCATTTTCAGGAGATGGTTTGGTCTGGAAAAATGTTCCTAAGGGTTATAACCATCAAAGGGGTCAAGAGTGAGGTAATTTCAACCATTTTTAGTGTCCCAAATGACTTCTCAATCCACAAGTGTCCTGTTGTGTGACTGAACTTGATCTCAAGAAGTGTCGTCATGCGACCAAGGGAAGCAAGTGTCGTCACGGACGGAGAGGTGTCATTTTAAGCTATAACAGATGCCCCCTAATGTATGAGGTCAGAGGGACTGAGGGAAACGATGGCCGAAATAGATTATAAATAACAAAGAGTTGAAACATGGAGGAACTGGAGAAACCAAGAATCATAGGCTCAAATGAAGTACCTGAAAGCAAAGGCAATGTCAGACAAACTTATCCTTGGAGTAACTGTCCATGTTCAAATAATGGAATATGACCTCCAAGAGGATACAATAATGATCCAAATACTAATGCATATATCATGGCCACTAAAATACAAGCGTGGATCCATGAGGAACATAAGTGTAAACATAGCCACATAAATACAAGGTGGATCTATGTCAAAACTAGAGAACATAGCCATAGAGAACAAGCTGGATCTATGTCTCATCAAGAGCCCAAAAAGAGTGTGGCTCAGTCTTGCGCAACTTGGGCGATAACATAAATGAGGTGATGCTATCGAGGATCCCAAGGTGTTCATCCAAAAACAACCCAAGGTACAAACCTATCCGTGCGAATAAATGAGTTGATGTCGAACATGGGAGGTATCGTTTGATTACCGGTCATTGATGTATACCGTTAACAAACGCGAGGGTGTCCACCAATAATGAGAATGGAACCCAAGGTACCTAGTACATTCAAGCAAGTGCGAATAGATGGTCTTGTCGTTGAACACTTGAAGAATCCATCGGATAGGAGACATTGATGTATTCCCTTCTATCCAATAGTGAGGGAAACTGCCACTAATGACTGCAATCCCCAAGGTACTAACCGAAACTCTAAACTTCATTCCTAGAGTACAATGAGTTGAAGTCAATGGGATAAGCCCGTTGGAAGGGAGGCCTTAATGCATCCTCCATCATCCAACATGAAGGACACTCAACAGGTATGAGCTGATTTGGAGTAGGACTGAACACATGATGAAACATACTAACACCAAGGAATGGCCGACACATGAGGTCAAGGCAACTATAGAATGGTCGACACAGGTTATATCCTTGAACAGTGAGCATGACACAAGAGTGACTTAGGTAGCTTTTAACACAAAGAGACCACGATACAAATCCGCAATGTAGGAGACATTAACAGATTCTCCAAATGATTGGAAAACTAACCAAATGGAGGAGTAAGAACTCTGAGATCAGGTTTACCCTAAGGCCAACACTAGAACCCAACTTGTTTGATAGACTCAAAACAGGTGCTTTGTTCAAGGAGATAGTTGACTTGCTGCCATCATATTGAAAGATATTTTAACATTCTTCCCTTCCCTTTCCTTTTTCATTTTTTAACGAGCTTGACAAAGAACTAACGCATGCTCGACGTTATTTTCATATTTAAGGAGTCTGAAAAACCTAGAAGAAAACTCCATACACCTATCCGTGGATTTTATATCGAGCCCAGATTGGTCTATGCTCAGCGGTGTTTTCTTGCTTATAGAGTTGAAAAACTTAAACAGTCCTCTATACACCTATCCGTGGATTTTATATCGAGCCCGGATTGGTGAATGCTCACTTGGTGTTTTCACATTTCGAGAGTCTGAAAACCCTAAAGACGACTACAAAGGTCTTTTTTCGTAAAGTTAGTCTCCTTCCCCGAAAAAGTGTAAAATAATGGAAGAAGAACTCTTCTAGCGCATACTAGAGTATACCTAGAGTATACCTTTTCTGTAAATTATCCGCCAAGGCCCGAAAAAGGGATAATTCTATACCTAAGTGGATGTCGGTTTAGTTATTTTAACGAGCTCGAAAAGACAACTATGCTCGGCAAACTTTTCCTATTTAAGGAGTCTGAAAAGGGCTTAAAAGAACTCCATAGGGATCTTTTCCGTAAAGGTTTAATGAGTCCGAAAAAGTAAACTCATGACCTCCTTACTGTTTTTAACGAGCTCAAAGGAGATAAAAAAATGCTCATAACTTCCTTACTGTTTTTAATGAGCTCGAAGTGAAGATGAAAGAAATGCTCATAGCCTCCTTACTGTTTTTAACGAGCTCAAAGGGAAGGTGGAAGACTGCTCATAACCTACTTACTGTTTTTAATGAGCTCGAAGGAAAGGTGGAAGAATGCTCAAAACCTACTTACTGTTTTTAATGAGCTCGAAGTAAAAGAAGAATGCTCGCAACCTACTTACTGTTTTTAATGAGCTCGAAGTAAAGATGGAAGAATGCTCAAAACCTACTTACTGTTTTTAACGAGCTCGAAGTAAAAGAAGAATGCTCGCAACCTACTTACTGTTTTTAACGAGCTCAAAGTAAAGGTGGAAGAATGCTCAAAACCTACTTACTATTTTTAATGAGCTCGAAGTAAAAGAAGAATGCTCGAATGGGAGGAGACGAGTGTCAGGGACATGCAAAACTAGCTCCAAGCGCATGGAACAAAGTTATGCCTAATGCAAGGAACATGAGCAAGATAAGGACACTCAGGGTGTGTCTCCTCCAGGTAAAAGGTGTCAAATTGCGAAGGCAAAATGATACAAGGCTTAGGGGAAATGAGATCAGAGATGGAGGCTTATATAACGAGCTAAAAGCGTCGAAGCCAGCATCAGGCTCATTAACGCAAGCGGGATCATAACAGATGCATATGCAACTTGAACACAAAGATGGGAGCCTTATCAGGTATGGCCATAAATATATGAGGAAGAAATATATGAGGCTTCTTCTCAAAGTCATGGTAAATCTAAAAAGGCTCCCGAGCCTATGAGAAAAACTCAGCATGGGCACCAAAATGGCATAAGGGTGCTGACTAGGGTGACCCATGTTAGGTAGGCTCTGCTGTTGGACTAGTGCACAATGCATAAGGAGATGGCTAACACACCAATATTCAACAAGTTCAACCCTATGGCGAATTCGGATGGCAAAAGGTTCAAATGCAACAAAACAGCGGGGAAACCTAAACCTATATGCAAGGTTCCGAATATACCTGACATGGTCTCACAAGGTGTCAAAAAGGACCAGTAAGCAAGTATACATCCAGCTAAGAATCCTGTCTCCAAGAAACATCAGTACTAAGATCATATCTAAAACATATGTAAAGAAAGACCCGATACAAGTCACTGTGGAAGAAATCTTTCAACTTCACTATCATCAACAACAGGCATAAACAAGGCAGAGTTTTCAAATGAAGACTCTATGGTACCCAAGCCCAAGGACTTACAATCAACAAGATCAACTTCAGGATGAAGATCAAAGTTGAAGGACATGATGGAATCTGCAGAAACAAATTCATCATCAAGGGAGTTGAAAATTCTAGAAGCTAAATCAAACTCAGCAGGAACACCGATTTGCGGATCTATAAGAGAGTCCGAAGACTCAACAGTGGGAAGATCAGACTTTAAGGTCAAACCGGGGCTGGACATGACTGCGACTGGATCAACATCCAAATGAATGGCAGACTGTACTATAGACTCTAGGAAAACTTCATCAGAAGGAAGCATATCATCCCAGATAGAATACATATCTAAACATTCAGATGGAGGTGTCACTTAGTCAAAAGCTAGGACCAAGTCCCGAGAAGGTAAGCATGAACTCAAAGACTTCTTCTCGGTAGCAGTTGAACTCAAGGAACAATATGCCACATAAGTCCCATGTGACATAGTAGTGCCTAATGACGAGGGATATGACTGGTCTACAGTTGGGTAATAAGGAGGATCAACGAATGCAAGTTGGTCGATAGTGACAATGCTTTTGTTATGAGGAAAATACATCACACGAAAGAGCGTAGACACTACAGCATGCATAGCATAAACATAATCACACCTGAGGATCATATCAAAGTCCACAGGGTCCTTTAAAACCATGAAATCAACTAAGACTGTTTTTCCACCCAAAGTAACAGGTACCTGACGGAGGAATCCGATTGGTTCACTAGGTCTTCTATCGAAGGTCAACGACCAATTAACAGTTGGAATAACATTAGGGAAACCCAAATCTCTCCAAGCATAAGTAGATAGGATACTAACAGAAGCTCCTTCATCAACAATGCATCGATCAACCGTATGGTTCCCAATATCAACCTTTATCTGGAAAGGTGTCGAAGAAGGAAGAGGAGGCTCGGTTAGACTATTCCAATCAAAGGAAAAGGTCCTAGGGCTTGGTAGGGGTTCACATGGCACAGATGAAGTGCCCCCTTTTTCAGGAACATCCAAACTGGTAATGCAGAAGACTTCAGTAGTAGGTGCATCAATCTCCGAAGGACTGATGGGATCGGTCGAAGATTGCATCGATTCGATCACTTCACTCTCCGAAGGAAGAGTGGGGTCGACCAAAGATTGCATTGGTTCAACCACTTTATCAACCAAAGGTTGATCTGACTATAGGGAATCTATAGACAACTCAGGAACATAGGTTCCTTCAGACATGGACCACACTCTTTGTGCTTCTAGAATGGCAAGGCATTGGTGAGTAAGGTGATCTCCCTTACAAAGTTTACAAGGGAACTTTGGTTTTCCTCCTATAGGTCAGACTCCTTTACAACGTTGGTATTCTCAGCATGACTAGCATTGGCTGACAGCTTGCCCCCAGCATGACTTGCAGTGGTTGGTTGCTCAGAAGCAGAAGACTTTTGAACTAAGGACCACACTTTTTGCACTTCTGGAAGTATAGGGCACAAGTAAGTAAGGTGATCTCCCTTGCAAAACTTACAAGGGAACTTAATCTTCTGTTTGTTGGGTTTGTCAACAATGTCAACTCCCTCAGCATGACTTGCAGTGGATGATCTGGTGTCTCCAGTATGACTCACAGGAACTGGTGACTTGTCATTAATATGACTAGCAGTGATAATGACGTGTCCTCAACATGACTGACAGTGGTTGAAGACAAACTTTCAATATGATTTTCAGTGACTTAAATTTTTCTCCCAGCATGACTTCCAAAGGCTGGGTAGGTGCCCCCTGCATGATTTGCAGAGGCAGGGTGCTTGCCCCCAGCATGACTTACAGAGGCTGGGTTTTTGCCCCCTTGTTTTGGCATCTTCTTCCCATTCTTCCTTCGTATATTCCTTTTAGACTGTTGGTTACTAGTATTGCTACTTTCGCCACATGAGGTAGAAGGAGGAGGAGAAGATGTTACTAGCAAGGGAGGCACAAGGTTCTGATGCTCTTGATTTGAGGTGCTTACAAAAGAAGCATCAGGAGCATGCAAGGCATTCGGAGTGGAAAACAACCAAACCGACAGCCCAATAGTGAATCCAGGAAGATTCAAAGTAGCCATCAAGGGAGCACCAATGTTTCTAATGAATGGAACAGCACAAGGATCCCCTGGAATAGGGGTACCTTGATTGGCACTCGCCGGAACGCTAGACATAGTTTCCTTCTCAAATGAACAAGAAGTTCTCTAAGGCAAACTAAGACAAGTAGCACAAAGAGCACACCACTAAAAAAGGTCCTAGGTAAATCAAAGCAGGCAAACAGATGCCTTCCGGAGAAGAGTCTGGGATGATGAGGGCCCAGAACAAATCAACGAAGGATGAAGAACAGTTACCCGAGGTCCACAATACAATGACTAAGGGTGCAAGTGCTGGAATCAACCAACCGCCCTCCCAAAGACCTGCAAGGGATTTCCTCCCACGTATTTCCTAGGTACAGTAGATATAACCCTCCGTTGTCACCTATGTATGAACCTATGGTTAGATACTAAGGATACCACCACACCGAAAACTCCTGGGGGAACAGTCTCTGGTTGAATCAGAAGGCGTGGGCAGAGTAACTGAGCCCGAAACTCAAAAGAGTCCCCAAACACGATCCAATCCTGGTATATGATCAAAACATAAAGTAGGAGGTGTATTCCCAACAATCTGATCTCACAAGACCTACTGCATAAATCCCAGGCAAGTTTTGAATGAGGTGGGTTTACCTGTGATAGTCGAACTACGATTTTTGGGTGGTTTAAGGTGTTTTAAACCCAAGATCCTAACCAAGACTAGTTGGTGTAGTGTAACCTAGAAAAGAAAATGTTACTAGTGCATTTTATTAGGGTTCATTTTAAAGGTTACTTGCTTACTCAAAAAGGTAGTGGGTGTGTGAGAGTGGTTATAGTAGAGATAGAGTACTGAAAATGAAATATTTACCACCAAACAAATCTTTTTCTTTTCAATGCAAGTCTTAAAATTATGATCTAGAATGCATATGCAAATGCAATTTTTAATCTTTCGAATGCAAAAAAGGTAAAAATAAAGTCTAAATGTACAAAATTAAACTCAAAACCTAAGAATGCAGCTACTCAAACAAATAGGTATGCAAAAGAAAACTTGTTCTTTTTTATGCAAAGCACTCTAAAATCTTTTAAGCCACTTGCAAGGTACTCTATTCAAAAAATAAATCAAAATTCTTTATGCTTTCAAAGGTAAGAAACAAAACTTAAACTAACCTATTATCAAAGCAAAGCAAAGAAACTTTCAAGTTTTCTTTATTGAAACAGTAAAAGCTACCAAATATGACTTTCAAATTCTTATTGATGTAAGCATGCCAACCATTGGGAAAAGAGTACAAAAACTACTTTTAGACCCAAACGAAGCAAATGACCTACGAAGAAGTATGGTTTGGTAAAGTTAGGTCTGCACATAAACAATGCAAACAAGGTCTTGAACAACATCCAAAACACTTGAGCTTTCACTACAAAAGAAAAACTAAAAGCATAAGGGAGGATAAGAAACCAATCTAAAAGAGAAATTTCACTCAAATAGGTACAAACAGGGTCAAAAAGACTCAATAGGTTTCAAATGCAATGGAAATGGAGCAAGCAGGTTCAGTCAGACTCAAATTGGGGTACAAAACACCAAACTGGTCCACAAGCCCCAAAACTTTCCAAACAAGCCCAAATTGATCAAAAGAGGTTCAAATCATGAATGTAGGATCAGTACAAGGATGGGAGACCACTTACATGGTTTAACTCAGACCTAGGGTCATCAGGGACCCCAAAAAATGCAGCCACAGCCCCCAAATTTGGGTCCACAACCCAAAAACTCAAAAAAAAACAAACCCAGATTGTGGGCGCTACTGTGTATGAGGCATACCAGGGCCCATAGAGGGTTGGGCGCTACTGTGCAGAGAAAAAGTAGCGTATGGGCACTACTGTGCTTCACAACAGTAGCGTACAGATGGGAAAATTTGAAAAAATGGGGTTAAAACCCCCCAACTGGGTCCACAAGGGTTTGCAAGGGCTGGGAAGGGTCTGTAAAAAACCCATGAGGGTCAAACAGAGCCTAATAACTGATTCTAATCAAGAAAATAAACAAATACCATCAAACAAAACTAAAGAAATGACCTTGGATACCCCTAAGCAGTTAGGCTTTCCCCAGCGGAGTCACCATTCTGTTGTGGGGAAAATGCACCTATAGTTCAGGGGAGAAACTACGAACTTACGGTGATAAAGATAGACTTACAAGCATTCTGCAAGTACAACAAATAAATGAAGAGATTAGAGTTTAGAGATGTAGGCACCTTATTCAGAAGGTTGATCCTAGCTTTGCCTCCCTCGCTCTTCAAAGCTTATCCAGTGTCGCAATGCCCAGACCTGCAAAACAACTTGATACCTTTCTCAAATACATTTGACTACATATATAAGATTGATATTCATAACAGAAGAAGACATCAGACTATAATCAAACAGTAATCAAATCTAAGACACATTAATAGGTCATATTTGGAAAGAGAAGAACGTCCGATCTTTATTAATGAATGAAAGCAAGTACATAAAGTTATACTTTCTTTCAAGCTTGGCACTTCATGAAACCTAGATTCAAGGTCTCCTGCTTTCGTTCTCCAAGGATCCCAGCCTCTAACCAACAGTGCTAGGGTTTATCAGAAACTAAGCACAAGAGAGGGGGATGAAGGTCTCCATTCCTCCAGCATAACGATGTTATAGACTTGGTCCCCTCACATGGCCCTTCTACCCTCCTTATATAGTCAGTGAAGGATAGGAAAAGAAGTTATAACCAAGTAGGAGGTTCCCCAACCAACTTAGCTTCCCAAAATTTCAAGATTTTGACTTGTACAGGAATGTACGCTACTATTTCATAGTGGAGTAACGCCCAGGGCATTACTATAGTGTTTTACAACTAGCGCTCATCACTTTTTAAATGTTGTACGCTACTCTATTGAAGAGGAGTAGCGCCCATGAGGGGTTGAGCGCTACTATTGTACACTGGAGTAGGGTACAGGCGCTAGTTTGTTAAGGTAGAGTAGCGCTCATGTGAAAAATTGCCAAAAACAGGCTTTTCTGCTCATTTTCAGAGATGGTTTGGTTTGGAAAAACGTTCCTAAGGGTTGTAACCATCAAATGGGTCAAGAGTGAGGTAATTTCAACCATTTTTAGTGTCCCAAATGACTTCTCAATCCACAAGTGTCCTATTGTGTGACTGAACTTGATCTCAAGAAGTGTCGTCATGCGACCAAGGGAAGCAAGTGTCGTCATGGACGGAGAGGTGTCATTTTAGGCTATAACAGGAACCCACTTCACCTTTCCTCATAAAGGTGCAGAAGTTGTCATTAGAAGGGAACCAAAATACCGGGAGCAGGTTGTACCTACTTCCTACAACACAAAACATGTGTCTTTTCAAGACACGGGGATGGGTACTTATACTATGTTATATAAAGAAGACCTTCACATTCCCCCTCCCAAACAAGATGAAACGATTTGGAGTATGGATTTTGATGGTGCCAAAGCCAAACATGGATCTGGTGTTTGGGTCCTTATGTGAGACCCCAAAAGAAATGCATTCCCTTTCTCCTTTCGATTAGAATTTCCTAACACTAACAATATGATTGAATATGAAGCGTTAGTTCAAGTCCTCCAAAAGGCATTAGACTTGGGAATTTGTCACTTATTGGTAAGTGGTGATTCAGAGTTGGTTGTGAACCAAGTTAGGGAAAAATATGTTGTCCATAATCCTCGCCTCAAACAATACTACCGAAAGGTTAAAGAACTTATGGAAAGGTTCTTATCTTTCAACATTCAAGTTATTCCTAGGGCTGCAAACCATGTAGTTGATACGTTGGCCCTAGCTGGCTCATGTTTCACTTCATATTTCTTAAGGCCCATTGAGGATATAAAAGTCCAAATTTTACATAGGACTGTGTTACCTAATAATGTTGATGATTAGCAAGTTTTTTACTTCGATTAACAAATTTGTAGGTTCCTCCAAAACAAAGAGGAATTTGAAGACTTACATACATGTCATGAGGTAGAAGAAGAAACCGAGAATATAACCCAATTAAAAACAAATAAAATACCCCCCGGGTTATTGGTGTTGGAATCCATGTTTTATTCCAATGATGCTCCTACATCCGCACCTAAGGTTAGTAGTGAATCTGTTAGAAAGGTGCAAGAAACTACCCTTATAAATTTGGGAACCAAAGAATGTCCAAAGATAGTTTACATGTGGGTCACAATGTTCTTCTGAGGAGTTCACCAAGTTAACGGAACTTTTGTTAGAATTCAAATATGTTTTTGCTTGGTCCTACGAGGACCTTAAGGTTTTTAATATAGACGAAATGGTTCATGCCATACCATTAATCCCTTATTCAAAACCTCATAAGCAGAAACAAAGAAAGAACAACCCCACATTGGAACAGAAAATAAGGGTAGAATTAGATAAAATGGAAGCCTCGAGCGTCATTTATCCTATTTGTTATTCAGTAATGGTGTCCAATTTGGTTCCAGTTAGAAGAAAAATGGGGATATTCGCTTATGTGTCGATTTTTGACATATGAATCAAGTGTATTTAAAAGACAACTACCCTATCCCACCCATGGAGGAAATCCTCCAACAAATTTATGGTTCCCAAATGATGTCCCTCTTGGATGGTTTCTCAGGATACAACCAGGTAGCCCTTAATCCCTTTGATTGTCACTTAACTACCTTCACTACTCATTGGGGCTCATATGCATACAACAAAATTCCTTTCGGGTTGACTAATGCTGGAAGTGCCTTTCAACATGCCATGGCTATTGCTTTCAAAGGCTTGATGGGAAAGATTATTGTTGTCTACTTCGATGACCTTACGGTATTCTCCAAAGAACGAGGTAATAACTTTGATCACCTAAGGCAGGTGCTCCTTAGATGTCAAAAATTTGGTATATCCCTAAATCCTAAGAAAACCATTTTTGGTGTTACTGAAGGGAAGCTCTTGGGTCACATTGTGTCTCATGAGGGTGTCAAAGTTGATCCTAAAAGGGTGATCGCAATCAAAATGATTCATTTACCTACCAATAAGAAGGAGATGCAATATTTCTTTGGTAATATAAATTTCCTAAGACGCTTCATTCCTGATTTTGCTGAAGTTGTCAAACCTCTAAATCAATTAATGAAGAACGATGTTAAGTTTAAATGGGACCCTCCTACATGTCGTGCTTTCGAGTCTGTTAAACTTGATATTGCTTATGCACCTCTATTAATTAGTCCTGATCAATCCAAACACTTTGTCATATATATTAATTCATCAGAGAGACCATTTCTGTGATTTTATTACAGAAAGACAAGGAAGAAAACTTTAGGCCAATTGCTTTCATGAGCCAAAATTTAAAACCACATCAACGGAATTATTCTCAGTTTGAGAAACATGGATATTCATTGTATAAATCCTTGGAATTATTTCGACATTACATCCAAGGTCACAAGGTTCAGGTTTTTGTACCTACATCCCTCTTGGTCACTGCTTTGAACCAAACTGAGCTAGATAACAAATGGTCCAAGTGGATTACACGTATGCAAGAATATGACTTAGCTATCAAACCGATGAAAACCATAAGGGGGACAGGGTTGGTTGAATTGCTAACTAAGTCCTATGCCTTAGTCATTACTGAAACACCCCAAGTAGATGAATTGATTTATTTTGAGGAAATGGTTGAAGAAACAAAAATGGCCTTAGATCCATGGTATGCCCCCATTGTATACTTTATAGTGAATGGTGTTTTTCCACCATATGGATACTAAATCTAAGCGAACACTTCGCTTGCAAATTATTCGGTATGTCTTACAAGATCAAATCCTTTATAAGAGAGGTATTGATGGAGTTCTATCTCGTTTTCTTACTCCTGATCAAGCCCAAATGGCACTTGAACAATGTCTTTCTGGGGTTTGTGGAGGTCATTTTCCAGCAGACTATTGCAGCAAAAGTTTTGCATGCAGGTTATCATTGGCCTTCCCTCCATCAAGATGCCCATTCACTAGTTCGAAAGTGTGAAGCTTGCTAACGTTTCACTAGTAAGCAGAAGTTACTTTCCATGCCTCTTAATCCCATCGAAGTACAAGTATCTTTCACAAGATGAGGTATGGATTTCATCGGTCCAATATCTCCACTTTCTAGTACTGGTCACATATTCATCTTGACTGCTACTAACTACTTCACCAAGTGGGCAGAAGCAGTTTCCCTTAGGATGAGTCGGATCTTGGGAGATGAGAGCCGGAAGGCTCGAATGCCAAGAGAGGAGAAGATTAAACCTACAAAATTTCTATCATTTGAACCATAAACGAATTGGAGGTGAGACTCAGAGAGCCTCACGTCTCAGAACAACAACTTAAATGAATTAACCAAGAAAAAACTCACAAAACTACACACAATAATAAGTCCCAATGTAGGATGTCAAAAATCATTCAATCCTTTATTGAGATGGCATAAATCCTTTATATAACATTATTACAATGTGCCTTGAGGCCATGCTATGGGACAAAACCATGGGTTACCAAATACTATGGATGGGTGTATTCTAAACTGTGGGATTCTATAATCACTTGAAAGAATCCAAAACCATGGATGGGAGAGGGTGTCCTCTCCATTTAATGATTTTATGATGAATACATCCGAATTTATATCATATGCCCCCTAAAATTTGAATCATAGGAACTCCACTAAACAATAGGTGGTATAATTTATTGAGCTTAACATTTTGTCTCGCTTCGGGACTCCTGCTGAAATATTGACTGATAATGGATAATCTTTCATGTCTAATTTCATGCTCCACTTAGGTGTCAGTTATGGCATCTAGTTTTTTCGGTCTTCCACTTATTACCTTCAGGTTAATGGTTTGGCCGAATCTACAAATAAAAATATGATTCGGATCCTTAAGAGAACCGTTAAAGATAACAAGCGAGACTGGAACACAAAACTAAACTTTGCTTTATGGGATGATAGAATTACACCTAAGATAGCTACAGGCCAAAGTCCTTACACTCTAGTGTATGGGACCCCTGCTATTTTGCCTATTCACTTGCAAATTCCAACCTTGATGTTACTATTGCTTAAGCAGAGGTTGATTTCCATCCCTTACAACATCGTTTGGACACCTTAGTCGAACTGGAGGAGGTTAGAAAAGATGCATTCCAAAACCTCCAAAAGAAGCAAGACATTGTCAAATGTTCATTTGATAAGAGAGCCACAATAGTGAATTATAAATTAGGAGACGATGGAGGTTAGAAAAGATGCATTCCAACACCTCGAAAAGAAGCAAGACATTGTCAAATGTTCATTTGATAAGAGAGCCACAATGGTGAATTATAAAGTAGAAGATGATGTCCTACTGTGGGACAAAGCACATGAGGCCCCATCCAAACACCACAAGTTCGATTCATTTTGGATGGGTCCTTACACAATTTATGAGGTTTTAGGCACCAATGCTTTTAGATTGAAAACACTAGATGGTGAGCCATTACGATTTCCAGTAAATGACCGCCACCTAAAGTTCTTTTACACTTTAGAGGCCCTGTATTTCTTGTACATAGTCCATAATTTTGAAATTATGTACATGCCTCACCTGGAATTTTGAGCTTTGTTTGGTTTGTTTCATTTTAGTGTTGCGTGTAGGATTTCTTCTTTTTTTTTCCACTTGAAGTTTCGTTTGTTTCATTTTAGTGTCATATTTTGCTTGCTTTCCCTTAAGCCTTATGAATTTTGATTTAAAATTGGAAAGAGGGTCTTATATCACTTTACTATTGATTGAGAAGTGCCATCCTAGGAACCTTCTGACAAGTGCTTCTCCTGAAAGAAAGATGCTACTTGATGCCATCTCAAATTGATATAAGCATGACTGTTAACAGAGAAGAGACCGTGAGTTGAGTCTAAACGAAGTGATTCAAAACGGACCTTGTGAGGCTTTGATCTGATAAATATGATGGTTAGCATAGGTTCGTGATGGCAACTACCACACTCCCAATATGATGTCATAGCAATTTTTGAACATATTTGTTGGTTCACATAGTGCAATCACTCTAGAGTTGTGAGATATTTCAAGCACCTGCTACAAAACTTTCATATCTTTTATTTGTTGTTGATTGGTTTGCTTGCTAGTTTCTTTCTCATGTGGGTCACTGATTACAAAAATCATGTTGCTTGTTTGTATGTCGAGGATTGAAGGCATACTTGACACTTTGTGTTGAGCCAAGGTTCACCTTAAGCCTCAATCCTCAAAGTAAAGCCATAATCTGGGTGAGGGACCTGTGTCACTTAAGCCACATTGCGCAACAAAACCCAAGTCATATCCTTTTTTCTTTGTCATGTCCCAAATTTGGAATTGGGTCACAATGGCCTAATCACATTAGCCATATTCATTAGAGTTTGCAAAGTTGATGTTAAGGGTCAAATAATTGCCAAGGAGGAAAATTACTAGTTTCCTAGGTTTGGGGTGGAAGCTTTGGGATTTGGAATAATGGGGATAATAAATGATGTTTGAACATTAGAATGGCATAAATATTTAATAAAGGAGATAAATAAATATATACAAGTTAAAATAAAAGTGGCATTTCATCATGAAGACACATGGAGGAAGTGGGACCCACATATGGCTAGATTTCCCCACTACATTTGGCATCATTCTCTCACCAATTCGAATTCAAGGTGAATGGTAACATACTTGGGGGAGTCCAAAAGGTATTATTCATGGCATGAATCATCCAAGGTCGAAATATAGAGGAAGAGTAACTCCCATGGAAGAGGAAGAGGCAATTTGGAGCTAGTGAGACACTTGGGCTAGATTCCCTGGCTCTATGACAACAATGATGAAGATGCTATGACACCTATGACACAAATCAGACCTGAAGGCTGACATATAACATATATGACATGTCAGGGATAAAAATAGACTCCAAGAGGGCGCTCAAGGGTGTTAGGGCAGCTAAGATGCTTCCACATGTGATTTGGTGGAAGTGGGAGACTAGGAATTGTTGTACAAGTGGCGTTCTTTGGAATCTCTTCCCAACTTGAGTTGGCATGAGTCTCTTGGAAGGAATTCGACCCATGGAGGCCATTAGAACTTTATAAATGTCAATAACAAAGAATGAAACCAGCTTTTGATCATTTTTAAAATTTGCAATTGCATTTGTGAAGAGGGAGATCTAGTGGATGACTAGTTTCTTGCCTTAGCCAATTTCGAGGGTGAAAGATTCCCATCCAAGTTGGAAATTGGAAAGGCCATTCAGACCTTTCATTTGGAGCTTTAATGGAGTATTTATTTGCAGGTGTAAGCTACAGGGAAGCTCATGGTTTCTTCTATTGCAGCTCGCTCCTTCAACCATTTCCAGTTTTGATGGCATATTCTTGATCCTTGAGGGAGGGCGTTTTTGGTGAGCTATTGTATTCTTTGGGGGAGCTTCTAATGCCCCATTTCTTTTTTAATATGAATTAAATACTCTGTTCTTCATCTCCAGAAAGTTTCAGGTCGAAATTCCAAGTAGAAATGTATAAATCTCATTTTTAATGGAAGAGCAATGCCATTTCCCCACTACCTTGTTGTGAACCAATGTATTGATGATGATTTCGAATGAATGGATGATTCTATGATGCATTTGTGATTAATGGACTTCCATGGATGTATTTTACAAGTTTCATGTACTGTACTTGAGCATTTGAAGTATTTTTACTCAGTTTAATTGCATTGGGAGAAGAAATAGTGCCATTTCCCCAAGGGTCGAATTGGTGATTTTTGCAGTTGAATGGGAGAGGGTGAGAACAGTTGTAATAAACCATTAATGGTTCATATGAGACCTTAATAACATACTTAACACATTACATACCTCTGTTCATAAATTTGAGTGGGTTTGGAGGCATTTGGGAAGCCATTTTCAGTACTTACCTCAGGGGGATTTGAACCCCAAATTACTAGTAAAATTGCATACTTGATCCAGAATCTTAAGAGAGTTTGCAGAGATATTTTGGTGGCCATATGTTATCCATGAACATCATATTCAAGTACTAATATCATTCATACACCTTCCTTGAAGATTTGAAGGAATTTGGAGTCAATTTGAGACCTAGAGACCAATACTAGTCAAAGGGAAATCACTAGTAAAGTTACCTACATTGACCAGAATTGAAAGAGTATTTGCAGAAGTGTTTTAAAGGTACAAAGGCATCCCTAAAACACATATTTATGTTCTAATATCATTCATATACATTCTCAGAAAATTTGGGATCATTTGGGGCAAATTTGGGACCTAGAGATCAAAACTAGTCAAAGGTCAAACCAAGGAAAAAAAGTGGAAAATTGTCATTTTAATAAAATTCCTAACAAGGGACATTACAGTGGTATCAGAGCATGGTCCTTGCACCTGTGTATTAGGTACATACATTCAAGAATAATTGGCAGCCATGTCTTACTATTATGATGAATCCTATGAGTACAATTCTTATGAGGAATATGCAGATGCTTATGAGCAATATGAAGCAGAATGTGAATGGTATGAGGAAGAGATGCCATCATGCAACACTTCTTACAATTTCAAGAGAAATGAAGATTATTCTTATGACTTTAAATCTGATGAATATGAGTGTGTCACACCAACCAAGGATAATTCTATGAGTGAGTTCCAAAGATGGAGAGCAAAATATAAAACCTTGTCCCAACAATATTAAAAATATCAAGAATATCTTGCTTTTAGCAAAAATACACAAAATGCCATGTCTTTTGAGTACTATGCTGAACATGTTTTTGAAAATAGGCCCAAAAATGAAGATGTGGAGTTAGTGAAGAAAGGTTTATGCCCTTCTTGTAAGAACCCTTGGAGCGAGTATCATATATGTGTGCATGAAATGATGTGCTCTTTGATGAGAGCTTTTGAGATTTATTCAAGAAGGGATTCCAAATATACCGATCCTAAGGAAAACAAGGGGAAAAATGAATCAGCTTGCTTGAAGGAGAAAAATGAAGAGACATCACAAGAGCATGAAGAAGATTCTATTGAAAATATGGAAGATCATTTCGAGACACCTTCTAGCTTAGACATGAACCAAAGAGCATCTACTGATGGATGCTTAAACTATGAAGGAGTACCTACTGATGGGTGCTCACACCTCTATGTTGGTGACATAGAGATCACTTTTGAAAGTGTTGCTGCAAGCCCAAGTTCCATTAAACATGATAATGAAGACCTTGTAGCAGTTGAAGAAGAACCAAGATCAACTTCCCCATCACCACTTGAGCTTCATGAAGTTGGTCCAAGCAAAAATGAAGAAGATGAGGAGGTTCATTTGAAAGAGCCTCATTTTCTTGAAGGGTCCTTAAAGATGAATGAAAAGAAGATCCAAGAGTCCCTCAGCATTCTCCATGAGACTCAAGCATTGGTGTCAAATTCTTGTTGGAGAGCTACTTCATTGGAGGAAACATCCTTCCTTGAAGATATGGAGAAGATTCAAAGAGCAATGTGCCACATCAAAGGTAATTTCATGTCTTTGCTTTTTGATAGAAACCATTTATTTGAGCTTAATGAATTGTTACATGATGCATACTTGAAGAATAATGAGGATATTCATAAGCTCACAATTCAAAATGAGCAACTTCTTGAAAAGTTGCAAGATACTTGTTTTTCTTCCTATGTTTCAGATTGTCAAATGGTAGATTGTTTGGAGGATTCTCATGACATGGTGGATCATGAGAAATGTGAAAATTTGAATGTTCTTGATGTGTTTGGAGATGAACTTGAAGAGATCCAAACACTTGATGTGGTGGAAGAAGAATTTGAATTGCCTCTTGATGAAGGTTGTGCAATTTTTAAAGAAGAGCATGATTCATCTACATTGGAACCAAACTATGACAAAGAGTTCACACTTTTGAAGGAGCTGCATGATACTACCCATATGGATCCTCCCCATGATGAAACTTCTGTACTTTTTGATCATTTGGGTGATTTGGTTCATTCTCCTACATCCTACAATTCCATGTTTTGCAACATTAGTCTCAATGAAGTATGGGTGAAAGGGTTCTTTTTGATGGTGCCACATGAGGAGTATGATATGGTTGGAGCACATTCTTATTCACATTTGCAGCAGCATACTTTATTACTTTATGATGATGCACATCTACATGGATGCACCTATGATATGCATTTGAGTCACTTGAAGACTCATGGTTTTTCTTGCTCAACACTTGATTCATTTGATGTTGGAGGAACTTCATCCAACACTTGGGTGAATAGATTTATGATTGGAGAACATTTTTGTTGGAATCCACATACTTTGTTATATCTTTATGATAATCACATTCAGGGATGTATGGGTGAGACTTCTTTGAGTCATTTGAAGTCTCCTTGTTTTTTCTGCTCATTATTTGGTTCAGATTTTAGTGGAGATTCTTCATTCACTTCTTGGATGAAAGAATACATGGCTGAATATTTTGAAGCATATCACATCCTTTTGGAGCAGCTTTATAGGACATGGGATCCTCACCTATGTCATTGGAGCAGATTTGATTGGTCACTTGAAGCTTGTATGCACTTGGAAAACGGTGGTCTACTTGCTTGGAGGTATAAGCACTTTCATGATTCTTTGATGAAGCACCTCCTTGATATTAATTTTCATTATGTAGTTATGTACTTTGATAATATATATTTTGTACTCATGATGTTTGGAAGAATGCATACAAGAAAATGGGATCCAAGAATCCTCTTATATGATGGTATGGGTTGGAGAGCACTCTTAATTGTTCGGGTGCAATACAAGCAATGGGACCCTGGAATAATTTTTATCTCATTGGTTTCAAATTTTTTGGGGAAACAAGCAGTATGGGAGATGGATTTCCCCACTTAATAAAGTGATTTTTATCAGAGTAGTGCAGCAGCAAGCATGTTGGTTCCTCTCTAAAATATTCATGGAAACTCAAAGACTCAAGGTTTGGCAATTCAATGGCAACTTCAAAGAATTATACAGAAAGCAGGTTCTTCAACACCCATGTTTGAAATTGCTTGAGGACAAGCAATATTGGGAAGGGAGGATTTGTCATGTCCCAAATTTGGAATTGGGTCACAATGGCCTAATCACATTAGCCATATTCATTAGAGTTTGCAAAGTTGATGTTAAGGGTCAAATAATTGCCAAGGAGGAAAATTACTAGTTTCCTAGGTTTGGGGTGGAAGCTTTGGGATTTGGAATAATGGGGATAATAAATGATGTTTGAACATTAGAATGGCATAAATATTTAATAAAGGAGATAAATAAATATATACAAGTTAAAATAAAAGTGGCATTTCATCATGAAGACACATGGAGGAAGTGGGACCCACATATGGCTAGATTTCCCCACTACATTTGGCATCATTCTCTCACCAATTCGAATTCAAGGTGAATGGTAACATACTTGGGGGAGTCCAAAAGGTATTATTCATGGCATGAATCATCCAAGGTCGAAATATAGAGGAAGAGTAACTCCCATGGAAGAGGAAGAGGCAATTTGGAGCTAGTGAGACACTTGGGCTAGATTCCCTAGCTCTATGACAACAATGATGAAGATGCTATGACACCTATGACACAAATCAGACCTGAAGGCTGACATATAACATATATGACATGTCAGGGCTAAAAATAAACTCCAAGAGGGCGCTCAAGGGTGTTAGGGCAGCTAAGATGCTTCCACATGTGATTTGGTGGAAGTGGGAGACTAGGAATTGTTGTACAAGTGGCGTTCTTTGGAATCTCTTCCCAACTTGAGTTGGCATGAGTCTCTTGGAAGGAATTCGACCCATGGAGGCCATTAGAACTTTATAAATGTCAATAACAAAGAATGAAACCAGCTTTTGATCATTTGTAAAATTTGCAATTGCATTTGTGAAGAGGGAGAGCTAGTGGATGACTAGTTTCTTGCCTTAGCCAATTTCGAGGGTGAAAGATTCCCATCCAAGTTGGCAATTGGAAAGGCCATTCAGACCTTTCATTTGGATCTTTAATGGAGTCTTTATTTGCAGGTGTAAGCTACAGGGAAGCTCATGGTTTCTTCTATTGCAGCTCGCTCCTTCAACCATTTCCAGTTTTGATGGCATATTCTTGATCCTTGAGGGAGGGCGTTTTTGGTGAGCTATTGTATTCTTTGGGGGAGCTTCTAATGCCCCATTTATTTTTTAATATGAATTAAATACTCTGTTCTTCATCTCCAGAAAGTTTCAGGTCGAAATTCCAAGTAGAAATGTATAAATCTCATTTTTAATGGAAGAGCAATGCCATTTCCCCACTACCTTGTTGTGAACCAATGTATTGATGATGATTTCGAATGAATGGATGATTCTATGATGCATTTGTGATTAATGGACTGCCATGGATGTATTTTAAAAGTTTCATGTACTGTACTTGAGCATTTGAAGTATTTTTACTCAGTTTAATTGCATTGGAAGAAGAAATAGTGCCATTTCCCCAAGGGTCGAATTGGTGATTTTTGCAGTTGAATGGGAGAGGGTGAGAACAGTTGTAATAAACCATTAATGGTTCATATGAGACCTTAATAACATACTTAACACATTACATACCTCTGTTCATAAATTTGAGTGGGTTTGGAGGCATTTGGGAAGCCATTTTCAGTACTTACCTCAGGGGGATTTGAACCCCAAATTACTAGTAAAATTGCATACTTGGTCCAGAATCTTAAGAGAGTTTGCAGATATATTTTGGTGGCCATATGTTATCCATGAACATCATATTCAAGTACTAATATCATTCATACACCTTACTTGAAGATTTGAAGGAATTTGGAGTCAATTTGAGACCTAGAGACCAATACTAGTCAAAGGGAAATCACTAGTAAAGTTACCTACATTGACCAGAATTGAAAGAGTATTTGCAGAAGTGTTTTAAAGGTACAAAGGCATCCCTAAAACACATATTTATGTTCTAATATCATTCATATACATTCTCAGAATATTTGGGATCATTTGGGGCAAATTTGGGACCTAGAGATCAAAACTAGTCAAAGGTCAAACCAAGGAAAAAAAGTGGAAAATTGTCATTTTAATAAAATTCCTAACAAGGGACATTACATTCTTCCTCCTTTGTGAATCCCAGTGACAATTCTTTTGTATACTTATTTTGAGCCACTTTCATTCTTCGATTCATCCCTAATGTGAAAATGGTCCTTATACTACAGTTGATTCCCCCCTCACCCACCTCAGTTATATCAAATGCAAACTCTACAACAAGTTTCCCTCCTGTCACGCAGGTGATCCCATAGTTCGACATGCCTTGAGCGACATTTCCCCTCCAGCACCAAGAATGTTGACCCAAAAATTTGTTTGGACTCAACATGTTGTTTCATAGCTAAAAATATTCTTGAGGAGGTTGCTTTAAGCAACCCTGCATACTTCATTTTGGTCAAAGAAGTGGTAGGAGTTGATTCATTGGAATTTTTCCCCATCTAAAGAGTATTAGTGGTTCAGAATTAGTGAATAAAGGAAGTTTCATAATGACATGTGAGAACAATAAGGAGTATTAGTGAGAAGTTGTTGAGTCGCTAAGTCAGGGTTAAAGACAATTACAGTGGTTGGGATTCCATGTTGGTTAGGTACCCTACATTGAATTTAAGTTGGTAAAGCTAAATGGCCATCATATTCAAGTATTATATAGCATACTATCACCTTTTGGAACATATTCAAAATAGCCATCAGGGCCATAGTGTTTGACTAAGCTTCATTGGTATTCAATTAATTAGAAATTGGCCTCATCCAACGAGTTTCATACACCCTTCTTTTGAGGCCTTGGACAAGATACTCCGAGGTTATTTGTGAGTTATGGAACACTCCCATTTAGTCAATCTATATTTCTAGGATAATCATGTCAGATTTCAAGAGATATGAGCGCAGTTTGCAAAAATTTCAAAGTTGGCCCCTTTCATTGGTCACTTAGGGGAGCCAACTGAAGCCATGTATTATGTTGGTTATAAGACTTTTTCTTTTCCACATTTCAAGAAATTAGATGGCTTTTTATTATGGTGCTCTCCATAAGCTTTCCAACGAGCCATTATTTGCTCGATTCCGACACCGTATGACTACATACGAATCTTTGGAAGTTCATGACAAAATGGGTTAAATATGGCAAATGATTTGGGCACAAATTATAAAATATACATATTTGTATTTTGTAATTATTGAAATTAGGGAGGTTTTCGTAAAATAAAAAAATTGGAGGTGGTGAGGTTTGAACTTGAGACCTCCCACCCAACAAATAACCTAAGCACTCTCCACAAACAGACATTTCCAACCATCAAGTCATTATGGGAAGGGGAAGCGGCTCAAATTTAATGGGTTGGTGTTCATATCAAGTCAATAGAAGAGTGCCACGCACCCCCACTCCCATACAAATTCGACTTGGGGTCTTTCCCCCTTCCCCATTCACGCCCAGGCAATTCAGTCACCCATACATTTTGCATAGTGGAGATTCTACAACAATGGAGGTCGATATTTTGCAGCCATGGAGGTCATGGAGGTGGGGGATTTTCGGAGGGAAACATCCACAAGCCCCAATTCCTGGATTTGTGCATGCACAGTAAGTTTCCACCTCTAATTTATCTCTGAAATTGCATTATTTGCTTTGGTTCAGAATTTAGAGGGTGGGTTATGAATATAAAAATTTGCATGGTTCATTTTCTCGAATTTATGGTGAAGAGTTTGGGGGTTTCCAGTTAGATCAATGGTTTTGAGTATGGGATGGATTATGTAGCTTGTTTGGAGGGTAAATTGAGGGTGTAGTTTCAGATATTCATCCTCCAACAATTTTTTTATTATTTTACTCCTTGCTTCAATCAGTGATTTGGGGTGCCAAAGCTTTTCCAAATTTTATGTGTGAGTTAAAACAGAGTTATAGATTTGTTGTTTCAATGAATCATGTGTTTAGGTGCTTTTTATTCAGATTCATAAAAAATATCAGGGGGTATCCGTACCATATCGACTTGGAACCCCAATTTTGATTCTAAAAAAGTTGTTTGCAGAACCAAAACCCGAGATCTAGGTCTTTTTGTAAAAACGCAGGTCCCCCCCTCCCCCTCCAAGGGTCTTTTTGCCTGGGTTTTGGTCTGATTTCACCTATGGGAGTTATTGAAATGTTGAGAGGATTTCATCGAGGACATATTTGTAGGTGGCTGCACACTAAACGCTCGACAAAATCCCTCAACCAAGGTTTTCCACTAAGTGTTTGACAAAATCCTTCAACCAAGTAATTGTCCACCAAATGCTTGCATGAGCCAAAGTTGCTATATATACCTCATCCAGAGGCATAATTTCACACATGAATAGTCAAAATGATTGGGACGGAGATAAATTCAATGCTACAATATCCAAACTCGAAAATTAGACCTGTATTTCTTGAACATGTTCTGGGAATGACCGGAACCTCATTTTGGCCAAAAAATCTGGTGTCGGATGACAACTTTTCCTCCACTCTTCAGAGTATCATTCCTATTTAATTCGGCAGCCATGGATGGCCTCTTGACACCTACAAATTTTAGCCATGTTGGAATCATCCAACCTATGATCATCCATCACAAGCACCACAGGGACCACAAATCCCAAAGCAAATGATGACATGGAATTTCATTTTTGTCTTCAAAGTCTTTTCTCGAATATCTTATCATTTCTAAGACATATTGTAATATTTTATTTTTCATGCAAAGGACAAATATTTAATTTTGAAATAAATCTTTGGGAAGTCAAAAGTGATTTGACTTGTCACACTTGTCACTTTTCCAAAAGTGACATGTGTCATGTAAACCCTAACCCTATCCTCAATTCCTATATAATGAGGAGGGTCTTTTGTAAATAGTTATAACTTGAAGGAATATAACTAAGTGCCGCTCGTTTTCACTTGGGGGTCTTAGAATACACTTGCTTTTTCTCACTTGTAGCTATTGGGATTAGTTTGTATGCATAATAAGGGTTGAGGGATAGTTATAGTTTCTTAATTTTAGTTATTTGTTATGGGATTCGTTAACTAGGTGCTATTTGTTGTCTCCTTGGGTTTATTTGCCATTTCTTAACTCTTAACAATTATTGCCTTTGTTTATATGGATCTTTGTGCAGGTTTTATGAATTAGGAAGAGCACTTGTCTACTTGATGTTGGCAGTTTAGGACAGCCCTTAAGTCACCCTATCCTTGTTGGTTTGAGTGGTCATCCTCTTTCCCTTTCACTTGTTTATTTGTATGTAAGAATTTATTTTATTTTTTCCTTTTTTCATACTTAAAATCCAAAAGTTGTCGGCCAATTTAAGCCCCTTTACTCGGTTGCCTTGGATGCTCTTCCTAAGCATTAGGGAACCATCTCAAGACCTGTTTGAGGCATTAGGACAAATAGGGCAACAAACAAAAAACATAGGACAGCCTTAGAATTCTCAGTAATTTTCGAGTATTTTTATCAATCTGCACATAACCCATGAGATTAAAACCTTTCACACACTACTTTGATAAATTTTCAGCATTCTCATAAGTTTAAATTGTTGAGGTGTGTGAGTTATCTCAAAGAAAACACCTATTATTTAATTATCGACCAGGGTTGGTAATCTTAGAGTTGAGGCACGGTATATGCTAAGGTAGAATGGCACCTAAGTTTCGGCTTGTCAGACCTTGGAAATGTTTAATAAAGAAACGATCAAAAGATCTTTCAAAATGAAAAACCGAGTCAAACTTCAGAAAAGATAACAAATGAACTAACTAAGCCTAGCTTAAACCAGCAGATCAGAATAGTATCAAATCATACTACTCTACTCTATGATTAAACGATGGAAAAAGAACGATTACTGAAAAGAGCAAGCTATTTTTATAAGAACGGAAACTACTCAATCAATTCTTCAGATTCTAATCTAGGAATTAGAAACAACTGTAAATAAAATTAAAGACCTATCTATGAAACGACTTAATTTGATGATAAATTACATAAGCAGAAAACTATGTTAATTCAAAGCAAAACTACAAACTATTAATGAATTCAATAACTACTTATGCATTCAGTTAATACTTGAAAACTACACTAAAGAATCTAATTCTAATTCCATTCTCCTTGATGTTGTACGTCGAAAGTAATAGGAACTGGAGTGAATGTCTCGTAATAACTTTCAAATGTAATGGCAAAACAAAATGGGAGTAAATCTAATCTAATCTCTGCAAAGAGATGTAAACTACAAAGAGAACAATTACAGTTAACTTTAAACATTATGATCTATCTTCGATCCATAAGCAAAATGATATAAAACTGATGAAATCTAGAAGCAAGTAGAAAACTTAATAAAGATATTCACTTCTGAGCTTAGTTTGGAAGCAAGTAGAAAACTTGATAAAAATATTTATATAGAAGCAAGTAAAAAACTTAACAAAGATATTCACTTCTAAGCTTAGTTTGGAAGCAAGTAGAAAACTTGATAAAAATATTTATATAGAAGCAAGTAGAAAACTTGATAAAGATATTTATTTCTGATCCAAATTCTATTTCATGAACATCTTCATTATCTGGACGAATGGGAAACTGATCCTATGTTTATCAAAGAAACTATTGAAATTTAGATAACTTGGAGAATGAAATTATTAACTCTAATCTGAACTAAATCTTAAGAACATGTAGTAAACTATGCTAAGAGTAAGACTGATAAATCTAAAAGCAGCAACATATTAATAAATCAGATATGAAAGACATAACTCGAACAATAGTTGAAATGAAGTGAGGAAAAATGAGATGGAGATTAAGAATAATGACAAACTTTAATTAAAACTCTTATGGGATATAAAGCAAAGCCCTAATAATGGTTAAAGATGCTAATTAGAAGCAATAAAGATTACAATTCAAAAACTTAAGAAACTAAATTCAAAATAAGCATAAAAACAGTGCAAAAAGAATGAAAGTCCAAATGACGATTTGGATGACTGTCCGAATGATAGTCCGGATGGAAGAAAACGAATTAAACTAAGGAAAGAAGCAGTTTTGATGATCTTAACATCAGCTGGTGAATGCAGATGAACCTACAGTGCAAAGAAGTCAGTGAGAAGACTGTTGAGAAGCTACGATAATAGGAAGCAACCTATTCTAATCATTATTTAAGAGATGAACTACTTCTATAACATAATCAAACAAAACTAAGCTACGAATAAAACTTAACCTACAGCTACAGAAAGAGAAGCTAATAGACTAATTCTAATTATAACTAAGCTTGAAATAGAAACTAACTAAATAGCAACTAACTAAACTCTATCTAATTTGCAGAAGACTGAAAACAAATTAAAAACACTATGCTTGGTTGACCATTATCAATTCTGGAAACGCAGACTAAGTCAACAGTGAAATACATATTACAGGAACATAAGAAAATGACATATACAAGAAAATAGAATTGATTGTATAAACTGGAAGATGGACTAGCTATTTGCAGAAAAGAAAATACAGAAAAAACATAAATAAAACCTTCGGTTGATGAGGGGCCCTTCCCAACAATCAGAGATGGAAACTAAACCAACTTAGTCACCAACAACAGAGAATCAACAATAAAACGCAGGAGCTTCCATTAACTGAGAAAGTTACACAGTGTTTGCAGCTTAAAAGACTAACAATTGCCTAAACTCTAGAGACTCGGAGACTAACTCGTCTCAGTCATGAAGAGGTCTATTTACACAATTTTTCAATGGGGAGAACAAGTCGACCCTTTAGTGGCCGACTGCTCTAATAATAGGCAGTCTTTAAGACAGTAAAACGGTTTCCTGTGATTCACAAAAATGCAGAGGTCGCCTGCCTGCTTTCACGGTGTTAATCCTACCTGAAGCGAACAGCTGCATGTTCGTTTCCTTCAACCGTGGGCAGAAGCATGTGCTGGAAGGTCGAGCGTGGGTGGATGAGCTGCTAGAGCATTGACATGGGAAGACCGTGTGTTGTCGAGCTCAGGAGGCAAGGAGGTGAATCTTCTAGAACCGGGGCTCATCAACCATACCCACCATGTAGCTAACCGAACCCATGTGTCCGTTTCTGTCTTTAATGGCCAAGAATATGCCAACCGATGATTCCACGGATCGAATGCAGGGTTGAATGGCGAGCTGGATGCGGCTAAACATTGGCAACGTAAACACGCATCTGTATGGAGGGTCGTTTTAAGACCGCATCCTGTAGAGCAAAAACTAAATGCCACGCATGTCTAGAAATGTCACTTTAAACATTAATAAATCATAATATAGCGAGATTTGACCAAAATTCATATGATACATGAATATATGCATACCTGGTCTGTTTGATGGTCTGAATGGCGGAAAGAATAACTTATCATAGCAAAAATAATGAAAATGACGCCACTCAGAGTAGATTTGATGATAAAAAATGGTGACAAAATGGACACCAACATAAATTTACATTTTTCACTTACAAACTAGCCCACTAACTAAGGAACCAACTGGCTCTTTGCTTTCCCATGGCAGCTTTGTCGCCCATGAGGGAAACCAGTCCCATTCCTTGGGATGGATAATTTAGTTTTGGTACATACTTGCTTGCTTTGTCATTGTTGTTTGATGCATTTTATTTACTGGCATGTTCTCTTACAGCTCACACCCAAAAAGGGTTAATTCACAAAAGCAAAAAACGTAAAACAAAACAAAAGGCAAGGGTCCGCCCCACCAAACAAAAAGAGAAAACCAAGCAAGGGTCCACCCCATTCACAAAAACAAATTGCTATGTATATATATGTATTCTCAGAGCCCGTTATAGGGTGTATTATTATATGTATTTAGTTTAGATTTCAATTTTGCAGTTTAGACCAGGAGACTCTCTTGTGAAAGCAAGCGGTGATCTCGCCACGTGGATCGCATGGTCCTTTCATTTCAAGCATTTAAATTTTTCTAGAACACTAAGTGTCAAAACCATGGAATTCTCAGTCAGGGCCCCCTCGTTGTTGGTCTCTTAAGTGTCGATTAGTGAGTATTTTATATTTTCTTTAAACAACAAATACTACGCTAGTGACGAGGAAGGGTCCACTCCTCTCCTTCTGAACTGCATGAGGTATTTGTGGGATACTACGGTAGTGACAAGGAAGGTTCAACCCCTCTTCTGTTCAACTGCATGAGGTATTCCAGTTTCATCCAACTAATTTCCCACTCACTCTCCTACACCTAAGGTGACCTTGGTGATAAAAAGGGTGTGAGCCTACTCGGGAAGACCTTCAGAATGGTATGGTCAACCTTTTGCATGCTTGATTAATAAACTAAAATCTTGATAAAATAAATTAATCGAGTCATCCTTTTTTTCAGTCCTCACTTCCCCACACTTTCAGCCCTTTTAAATTGTTAAATATGCTTGAATTTTCAACAATTAACTTGCATAGCACGATGGCCATCCCAATGGTTTTATACAGTTGAATTAAGAATTTTTTCATGGTTGTAGCAGCTTCTTGTAAGGCTGAAAATTAAATCCTTGAAACAGATTTGATGACCAACCTCATTGCCATTTCATTTGGCTCACTGCTCGGTAATTGTTAAACCTCCTAGGAGTTGTTTTCAAGGTAAAACACTGATAAATTTTGATATTCTAGCTCATTGTCTACATATAACATCCTTTAAAACACATAACTTTGTATTTGTTATAGGTGGTTCTAGGCATTTTCCGATAATTATATTACTCAAATATTCACCCGGGTAAGTTCCCTAGGCCCCGGTTGACCCAACAGTCAAACCTTGCTTACTTTCTTGCGCTTAAAGTGGGTTCTCCAATTGTTGTTTACTGTTTTGTTTACTAGTCCAAAAAACCAACAAGTTACTTTTCCATTTATCCTACCCATTTTCATTTTTCGGCCTCTAGGCCATCCTGGAAATTGTTAGAGGTTAAAACCCATTTAGGGTGATCCAAAGAGGGATTATTTCCAAGTCCCTCGCCTCTCTTTCTTTTCCCTTTTACCACCTTGGACATAGGATCATCTTAGGTGCGGGTAGATTTGACTTGTGCATAGCTACCAAAGAGTCTTGTAACTGGAACAATCGATCCATCCTCACGGATGGATTTTTCTTATAACATGTAGGTTATTTTTATTACGAGTTAGTGAACTTGTAGTTAAAAAATAAAATAAATGTAAATTCCCTATAAGACCTAACGTACTTGCTCTCAAATGTAACTAGGCCTCCCAAAAGCACAATTGATGGTAATAATGGTGTCCACTCACCAGTTGACTTGGAAACACCTCCCAAAGGAAATAGCTAACTTCATGAGTCAATTGCACTCACAATTGCTCCTTGGTGATATCCTAAGTTGGGCCACTAAGATACCTTGCGTCAAGTGTGGATCAGTGGTTCGGCCTGCACGATATAGTGTCATCTCCCTACAACAAACTAAGTGGCTTGTATGGGAGAGCAGGGCAACTATACCTCAGCTTCCAAATGCTTGCATGAGACAAAGTTGCTATATCTCCCTCATCCAAAGGCGGAATTTCACACATGAATAGTCAAAATGACTGGGACGGAGATAAATTCAATTCTACAATGTCCAAACTCGAAAATTAGACCTGTATTTCTTGAACATGTTCTGGGAATGACCGGAACCTCATTTTGGCCAAAAAATCTAGTGTCGGATGAAAGCTTTTCCTCCACTCTTCAGAGTATCATTCCTAGTTAATTCGGAAGCCATGGATGGCCTCTTGACACCTACAAATTTTAGTCATGTTGGAATCATCCAGCCTATGATCAACCATCACAAGCACCACGGGGGCCACAAATCCCAAAACAAATGATGACATGGCATTTCATTTTTGTCTTCAAAGTCTTTTCTCGAATAGCTTATCATTTCTAAGACATATTGTAATATTTTATTTTTCATGCAAAGGACAAATATTTAATTTTGAAATAAATCTTTGGAAAGTCAAAAGTTATTTGACTTGTCACACTTGTCACTTTTCCAAAAGTGACATGTGTCATGTAAACCCTAACCCTATCCTCAATTCCTATATAATGAGGAGGGTCTTTTGTAAATAGTTATAACTTGAAGGAATATAACTAAGTGTCGCTCGTTTTCACTTGGGGGTCTTATAATACACTTGCTTGTTCTCACTTGTAGTTGTTGGGATTAGTTTGTATGCATAATAAGAGTTGAGGGACAGTTATAGTTTCTTAATTTTAATTATTTGTTATGGGATTGGTTAACTAGGTGTTATTTGTTGTCTCCCTGGGTTTATTTGTTATTTCTTAACTCTTAACAATTATTGCCTTTGTTTATATGGATCTTTGTGCAGGTTTTATGAATCAGGAAGAGCACTTATCCGCTTAATGTTGGCAGTTTAGGACAGCCCTTAAGTCACCCTATCCTTGCTGGTTTGAGTGGTCATCCTCTTTCCCTTTCACTTGTCTATTTGTATGTAAGAATTTATTTTATTTTTTCCCTTTTTCATACTAAAATCCAAAAGTTGTTGCCCAATTTAAGCCCCTTTACTCGATTTCCTTGGATGCTCTTCCTAAGCATTAGGGAACCATCCCAAGACATGTTTGAGTCATTAGGACAAACAGGGCAACAAACAAAAAACATAGGACAACCTTAGAATTCTCAGTAATTTTTTAGTATTTTTATCAATCTGCACATAAACCATGAGATTAAAACCTTTCACACACTACTTTGATAAATTTACAGCACTTTCATAAGTTTAAAATTACATTTTTCACTTACAAACTAGCCCACTAACTAAGGAACCAACTGGCTCTTTGCTTTCCCATGGCGGCTTTGCCACCCATGAGGGAAACCAGTCCCATTCCTTGGGATGGATAATTTAGTTTTGGTATATACTTGCTTGCTTTTTCATTGTTGTTTGATACATTTTATTTACTGACATGTTCTCTTATAGCTCGCACCCCAAGAGGATTAATTCACAAAAGCAAAAAACTTAAAACAAAACAAAAGGCAAGGGTCTGCCCCGCCTAAAAAAAAATGAAAACCAAGCAGGGGTCCACCCCATGAATCCTCAGTCAGGCACCCCTCGTTGTTGGTCTATTAAGTGTCGGTTAGTGAGTATTTTATATTTTCTCTAAACAACAAATACTACGCTAGTGACGAGGAAGGGTCAACCCCTCTCCTTCCGAACTGCATGAGTTATTTGTGGGATACTACGGTAGTGATGAGGAAGGGGCAACCCCTCTTCCACTAAACTGCATGAGGTATTCTAGTTTCACCCAACTAATTTCCCACTCACTCTCCTACACCTAAGGTGACCTTGGTGATAAAAAGGGTATGAGCCTACTCGAGAAGACCTTCAGAATGGTATGTTCAACCTTTTGCATGCTTGATTAATAAACTAAAATCTTGATAAAATAAATTAATCGAGTCATCCTTTTTTCAGTCCTCACTTCTCCACACTTTCAGCCCTTTTAAATTGGTAAAGATGCTTGAATTTTCAACAATTAACTTACATAGCACAATGAACATCCCAATGGTTTTATACAGTTGAATTAAGAATTTTTTCATGGCTGTAGTAGCTTCTTGTAAGGCTGAAAATTAAATTCTTGAAACAAATTTGATGACCAGCCTCATTGCCATTTTATTTGGCTCACTTCTCAGTAATTGTTAAACTTCCTAGGAGCTGTTTTCAAGGTAAAACACTGTTAAATTTTGATATTCTAGCTCATTGTTTGCATATAACATCCTTTAAAGCAGATAACTCTGTATTTGTTATAGGTGGTTCTAGGCATTTTCCGATAAGTATATTACTCAAATATTCACCTGGGTAAGTTCCCTAGACCCTGGTTGACCCAGCAGTCAAACCTTGCTACTTTCTTGCGCTTAAAGTGGGTTTTCCAATTGTTGTTTATTGTTTTGATTGCTAGTCCAAAAAACCAACGAGTTATTTTTCCAATTATCCTACCCATTTTCATTTTTCGGCCTCTAGGCCATCCTGGAAATTGTTAGAGTTTAAAACCCATTCAGGGTGATCCAAAGAGGGATTATTTCCAAGTCCCTCACCTCTCTTTCTTTCCCCTTTTACCACCTTGGACATAGGATCATCTTAGGTGCGGGTAGCTTTGCCTTGTGCATAGCTACCAAAGAGTCTTGTAACTGGCACGATCGCCGGATAGGTTGGATCCATCCTCATAGACGGATTTTTCTTATAACATGTAGGTTATTTTTATTACGAGTTAGTGAACTTGAAGTTAAAAAATAAAATAAATGTAAATTACCTATAAGACCTAACATACTTGCTCTCAAATGTAACTGGGCCTCCCAAAAGCACAATTGATGGTGATAATGGTGTCCACTCACCAGTCGACTAGTGGAGGTAACAAAGAGCTAGTTTTAGCGGAAATGGGACCAATGTTCCAATCAAGAAGACTTGGCAATACCTCCCAAAGGAAATGTCTAACTTCAGGAGTCAATTGCACTAGCAATTGCTCCTTAGTGATATCCTAAGTTGGGCCACTAAGATACATTGCGTCAAGTGTGGATCAGTGGTTCAGCCTGCACGATATAGTGTCATCTCCCTACAACAAACTGAGTGGCTTGTAGGGGAGAGCAGGGAAACTATATCTGAGCTTTCACCTCCTTGGTCCCGACATACTTTTGATCCGGGTTTTCTTTTAACACTTGCTTATAGCAAGATTTTGTAAGTACCCTATGAGACAACAATGTTATGTTTCAAAATATTGCTAATGAAACTATATTGGTGGGCATTAATCGATGCATATCCCAATCAATCCTACCTAACTAAAATATTGTTTTGTGATCTCCCGCGGACGATTTTAGTTGGTTAAGACAATTACAATGTTGATTTTAAGGGGTTTTTGAGTGTTCACTTATGGAGTGTGAGAGAGGTATTTCACAATCCCTACCTTTCTGATTCACCAAGCTTACATGAAGTGTGAGGTGAAGAGCATACTTGGATCAAAAGAGTCTTTAGGTCTCTTAGTGGTGTTAGTGGTGCAAACACATGTGATGAAATCAAATTGATATCGACAAATTAACTAGAAGAGCATATCAAGTAATACGTACTTTTAACTCTAAAAGAAGCTAATGATGCTTTGCAAATCAAAGATGATAACTAAGTGTGCAATGGAGGTATTTCACACTTCTCACCCTGTTTTGATTAACCAAGATCACATGAAGTGCGAGGTGAAGAGCATACTTTGGGAGACAAGGGTCTTTAGGTCCTTGCTTGTGTGTAAAAAGTGTATTCTACATTAGCAATACTACTAAAAACATGTTGATCGGTGCATAAACAAGAAATGGTCTTGAATACTAGTGACAACAATGGATCCCGTTGAAAGTCTCAAAGTTGTTTACCTAGGTAAGTTTCAAGAGAGATGAACCCTTTACTTCCTCTTCTTGGTCTAGGTGTACTAATTACTAAAAAAATAAGTAATTATGCGAACTAGGCTTAATTTAAGTTCACTAGTAAGCAGTATTTGGACTGCCAAACTAAGCTATGCAGATAAAAAGCAAATAAAAAACAATAACGTGGATAAACCACACTTTGTCGCGCAGATAGCGTGGGTTAATACAAAACAAATGCGCAGAAAGTGCGGCTGTTACACTAAGAGGCCGCGAGGATCAACCTTACGAGGTAGCGTGGGTCTTGAACCGATTACCTGTGCGGTTCGTGCGACTTTTAGAGTAGTTTCCGCACTGGTAGCGTGACCGAGAGGTTGAGATCCATGCTACTGTGTAAAAATGAATTGAGGTTGACTTGGGGCCAAATTCTGGAAGTGAGAGGTGGAATACATGATCTCCTGCAAGTGACAAATACCCATAATTAATAACTTAGCATAAAACAACCTAGTTTAAATATAAATGAACAAAAATAAGTATGGTCGCCACTAGAACTGTTGTGGAAAAAATTGCACAAATGCACTCTTCCACTTGGTAAGGGGATAAGCCTTGTAGGTTATAGCAAGGCCTCAGCCCTTCGAGCCCCTTTTTGGTTTGGTTGGTATTCCTCCAAGTGATTCTGCAAGAGATTGTTAGTGTAGTTCATATTCAAACATACAAATATTGATAAAAACAAAATGAAAGAGATGGGGGGAGAATGCAAACTCCAACAACAACCAAAGATATGCTAAACCACTCTTGTATTTCCCAATGGAATAACTGTACAACGCCTAGGAGGTGTGGGATTCAACGGAAGCCAAAAATCTCCCTTAGGGAGGCCTTTCTTTTCCAAACTAAATGTTAAGTAGATGTTATAACAATGGAGATAAACACTTGCCCCTATATGGAAGGTGGAAAGGGAGCTTGGGAATGCTTAGAATGGTAGGAAATGGTGGTCTAATATGAGGAATCTCCAACTCAAATCCAGAAACATAACCTTACTCTGATTTCTCCCTACAAAATGCATGCCAATGGCTTCCTTTTATAGGCCAAGAGGTGGCCAACAAATAACTAGATCCAAATGTGAACTCTCCTCCTTCATGAACTAGCTACAAGGTACACATGGGGGGGTGATTAATGCCACCAAGTGTGTGAGGAGATAAATTTGGATCATTGGGGAGGACCGAGTCTTCAATGCGCCGCTGGGAGTGAGTGGTCCCGCCATTTTGACTGCAGCGCGACTATCGAAGGAAAATCTGCGCGAGTGTAGCACGGGCGTTGTTCAAATAACCTGCGCTATATCGTGGGTCAACTGTGTATTACTCGCGCTACCCTTTGTTTTGACTGTTCCTTGGCACTTATGGACTCATGTTGTGTTTTGGATCTATTGAGGATGCATGTGGTGATATGCATTCTTTATGTTGATGACACCTTACTGGATCAATCATTGAAATGTCACATGTGTGCAACTTTTAGGCGTTAAGACCTGTCATAATACTTCATCATTCCTTGCACAAATATTCATGCAATCTTTCTCTTGTGCCAACTGCGCAGTACCAAATTTTGTCTGCCTATGTTTTTGCATTGTGTTCCAGTTGATTTCTTTTGTCATCTAACTGTTTTTCCATCGCATTTACTGCACCGTGACTACCTTTGTTACCTTTTCTGATGTCGTATCCTTTGTCACGACAACCAAATATTTGGCATGTTTTTCACTTGTCAACCAGCTTGATATGACAAACCATTTGCGTGGCACCTTTAACGTGTCACAAATGTACTTGAGATTTTGGGGCAACATCATTCTCGTCGCACAAAACAATGAATTAGACTTCCTATTTTTGTCATTTTGCTTAGACTAATTAACTTGAGCAATTAGTTTTGGAGACTCCATCACCAGCTTCAGATCGCGCGGACTTGAATGTGATTTACTACACATCTCTTCAACTTAATTTCACGCGCGTGAAATAGTACCATCTGATTCTATAATAGAGGTGAGAAATGCCTGGTTCGTCACCTTTGTTCTTCTTCCATCTTGCTATGCGTTGCATTGCCTCCTCGTCTTTCATCTTTTCTAGTCATGGCTTCCTTCTACAAGAAGATGAATGAATCTCTTAATAGTGTGTGCCTTATTGTTTAGTCGCAGCAAACTGAGTTTACTCGTCTAACAATCGACATGGGTATTTGGTAGGGCCAAATGAAGGAGTCTGAATTCAAACATTTGTATGCTTAGTCGCAGGTGAACCATTGCCACGTGGAAGGATTGGCTAGTTTGAGAAACCAGGTCGAATTCATGGAGTAGCAACAATAACGAATTCTAGACGCACTAAATTTAATTCAATCTGAGCAATTTGTTGGACAATCATCGTGTGCCGCTCTACACCTTTTTCCCTTGCAGCCAACTTCAGTGTGTACTGAGCTGGTTCCGATGGATTTGGAGCTACGTCTCTCACAACAATTAGACGCAAAGCTAAATCTTGAATTGCAACTTTGAACTACTCCATGATTCTCAATTTTTCCTGATGCAACTTCAATTGATTTCTTGAACTCACATTTTTGGCCTCGGCATGAAGTCTCTTTTGATGTTCAATTATGTACTCAGCAACGGAAGACGTATGTATTCACACAAATTTTGAATATAATGCAATATACTTTTATGTGTCTATATCTCTACGTATACTTATGTTTACTTCTCAGTACTATTAGTTTGTACTTTTTCTTCATTATGTCATATGCAAGTGTTTTGTGCGACAACATAACTCAACAATAAACTGAATGTATATATATACACATATCTTTGCTCACCTACAATATTGATGATCTTTTCTGCAACAATCCAACTTAACACATATAACCATTTGCGACATTGATCATTTATGTGACAGTCATCTTTAAAGCATAACCTTGACAAACATACTCCTTGAATTCCTAAGATGTATTGTGTTGAATTCAAGGATCTCACTCAATCTCTTGGAGATCATCAAGAGGGGCAACAATTTCTTGTTGCTTTGGATGTACTTGGATTGTCAGCTTATTCTGCGCATTTTTTAGGAGATTTCCTTACCCAAATTTTCATGTGCACACTTCTATACACATATCTTTGCTCACCTACAATATTGATGATCTTTTCTGCAACAATCCAACTTAACACATATAACCATTTGCGACATTGATCATTTATGTGACAGTCATCTTTAAAGCATAACCTTGACAAACATACTCCTTGAATTCCTAAGATGCATTGTGTTGAATTCAAGGATCTCACTCAATCTCTTGGAGATCATCAAGAGGGGCAACAATTTCTTGTTGCTTTGGATGTACTTGGATTGTCATCTTATTCTGCGCATTTTTTAGGAGATTTCCTTACCCAAATTTTCATGTGCACACTTCTATTCTAATTCTGCGCTTAAATTCCTTCCATACTAATCCTTGTATTGTGATTGCTTTTGTGCAACATGTTTTCATCAGGACAATTCACTATTCTTTGACAATACATAGCCTTATGTCCAAAGCCATCACATGCATAGCATCTCATAGTTTGACAATAATTAGCAATATGACCAATAAAGTTGCACCTTGCACACTTCACTATGAAGGTCCTTCTTCTGGTAGTGTAATGGAAAGAGTTGTAATTATTGAAGGAATTTTCATACCTGAAAGACTTCACTAGATGTTATTTCATAACCAAGTCCTGACTTATCTTCTAGTGATCTCTGGTCATTCATAATTTTGTTCAAAATTGTTGTGATGTCTTTGAACTTGTTCTTGACTTCATCTTCAAGATCAGTCTTGTCACTTCCTGGGTGTGCGCAATTTGGATTATCACTTATGATGAGATATTGAACTTGTTTCTTTCCCTTTATCTCGATCAACTTGTCTTCTAAGCGAGAGATCTCTCTATCCTTTAGTTCAAACTGACTTGTCAGCATTTTATTTTTTTGCACTAACTCTTCCAAAGAATCCTTCGAAATGGTTTTTACTTCTTCAAGTATTTTGATCTTGTCAACTGTGCAGTTCTATTGTTTCTTGTATTCCATGATCTTTTCACTAACTTGTTTGTAATGAGATTCTTGAACCTCTTTTGCATGCCTGACCTATTCTTCAAACTTTGACAGTTGGTCCTATAAGAGTTTTATCTTCTTTCTTGACTTCTTTAATTCATCCAGATCACTGACCAGTTCACCTTCCCAATCAACAATTGCAGCTTCTTCTTCTTTGGATTTACTGTCAAATTTGACTTCTGCGACAGGCTTTGGAGGTGTATTGAAAGACCCACTAAAGAAGTACTTAGCTAGTGATCATGGTTTGCTTTGCATAACTGGTGTATTCTTCTTGATTGACAAACAACTCTTATTATTTTCATCGTTGTTTTCTTCTTCCACAAAGGCCATGAATAATACCTCTTTCAGCTTGTCGTCGTAGTCACTTCCTTAGTACGCATTGATATCTTCCTCAGTATACATACTCTTCCTCTGCTTTGGAATCTTCTTTGTAGTCTTTGGCTTGTCCTGAGTGCGTGTTGTTCTTCGTTCATGGGAACTGGATTCTTCCTCACTATCACTATCTCCATCTTCCCTGTATGGTCACTTAGAAGTAAAGTGGCCTATTCCTCCACATTTGAAACATTTGAAAGGCGACTTGTTTTTATACTTACCATGTCCTCTTTTCAGCTTCCCTACGAAGTTTGACTCCTCTTCAACAGATTGATTGAAAGAGTCCTTGTCATGTTCATGCTTAGCGTTTCTAGTGGCTTTAAAGGCCACTTCTTTTCTAATGGGATTCTCTTACTTGGTTCTCATCTCATATGATGTCAAGATCCCTTGAAGCTCATTCTTTTTCAGATCTTCAAGATTGGCTCTATCTTCTAACACAGATACCTTTGCATCAAATCTTGAAGGAAGAGTTCTTAGTATCTTTTGTACTACTGATCCTTCTTCTAGAGTGACTCCCAGAATCTTGATTAACTATCTCATCCACTCACAAGAAGTAAGAGGCAATATTCTCTTCATCTTTCATTTTCAAGGATTCAAATAACCCAGAGTAATTTTGCAGCTTTGCCTTCTTTACTTTATTGTCACCTTCATAGACACTTATGAGCTTATCCCATACATCCTTGGCTAAGGCACAATGGTTGACCTTAATAAATTCATTGTCCGTTAACCCACATAGTAGTGTGTTCCTGGCTCTTGCATTGCACTCATATAGTCTCTTCTCAACTGGGTCAGCCGGTGCGACTGCTAGGACATTGTAACCATCCCTAATGGACATCCGCACATCAGCTCCAAGAGATTGCACATATACTTCCATCCTGACCTTCTAGAAAGCGTAGTTGGTGCCACCAATCCTTGGTGCTATGTTGGTGGAGAGACCTTCCTGCTTGTCCATATCAGCGCATGGATCTATCTTCCATATGTTAAGTTGTTACTAAAGACACCCGCTCTGATACCAATTGTTGGAATCTATTTAATACTGAGAGGGGAGGGTGAATCAATATTACTAAGGTTATGAACAGTTTTTAACTTCTTAACAGATTAATCTAAAATTTAATTATGCATTCACCATAAATAAAACATTCATCCACATATGCGCAAAATCACAGAACACAGAACACACATAATTTTTACGTGGAAATACAAACGGGGGAAAACCACAGAATGCTCTTTTATAATAAAAATATTGCATTTGAGGAAGCACCAACTTCCTAAGTTCTCAAGCACCAACTGGAAGGAGGTATTGATCGCCTGGTTTTACAGACACCGACCCGAAGGAAGCACCAAATCCTTGAGTTCTCCAGCACCAACTGAAAGGAGGTTACAACCCCTGCTCCTTGCCCCGTCCTGTCGCCCAGATATATAAGAATAAGATATTGCATTGCTAAACTTTTAATACATGCACACTTCATTTCTTTCGTTGTTCCTTATGATGTTTGCACCTTCTATATGTTGTGATATTGATATCATTGTGCTGCATACATCACTTGACTTCACATTCAACTCATCACTTCAACTGGCGTCGCACTTCATATATTGTGTGCTACTTTACCCTCTGCAGTCTACACTAAGTTTCAATGTTTCGTTTTGTCTCTGCGCTACTGCACTTCAGCTGATACTACGCATTTACTGATAGACTATTGTTCTAAGTTTCCGCATCAATATAAGATAGAACTGTGCACCTTCAAATATATGTATGTTCTATCTTGGTGCAGTAGTCTTTAGACAATATGTGACCTTTTGTGCATCATATAATTCATCCTTTCGATTTAATGCACTTGTCTTAGATCATCCTCATCACGACACGCATCCTTAATGGTGCTGCAACTCTGTCTTTGCGCATCAGATGGACTACCTTACTTGGCACACATCAACTAAGTCTAAGTGTGTCAAATAAATTTCTTCACTTCATGCATCAAAAGATATACTTCAAATCTGTCTCTGTGATTCTGTCTTAGATCATCTGTGACTATCTGCATGTTGTCTACGATATTGTCATTTAGTCCTCACGCACTTGTGCATCTTCTATATTTCTACCTTTTTGGCTTCGTGAACTGTCACAGATTCACGACATCAATTTGTGCACCACCAGCTATTCCATTCCTCTGCTTGTGCGCACTTGGCTCTCTACTAGATCATGTTGTTCTTGTTCAATGAGCCATTGATGACCCGAGTATTAAAAGCTTGATGAATCCGTATCTTCCAGCTTTCCACTTACAAGCTCTTCATCGTTGCTCTCAAGCTTACTTCAAATCTTCAACTTGCTTCTTATTTATACCTGTCCTACGCAGATTGTATGTCCACAAGTTGGTTGTGTCTTTCGTTCTTCTTTGCTTCACGATTCATGCTTCCGTCACTTGTCATGTTCTGCGCTATTGAGATGTTCATCTCTTGTGGGTCTTGCGCATACATGGTCCTTGACTTAGTGGGACTTTCACCCTTGCGATGTGGTCTTGCACCCTTGATGTACCATTGCTTGTGGGACTTGTGCATTTGACATCTTCAACTGCTACACTCTTCTTGGTACTCATGCGCACTTCAATAACTGAAAGCTTCTTTCGACTGGTGATTCTTGCGCACTTTCGGGACTTGCATAACTGTTTGACCATTTATTGTTCCAAGCTACTTGCACACTCTTGAACCTTGTCAAATCAACTCTTGTTTGCTTGCGCATTCCTGAACCTTGTCCAATAAAATCTTTATCTTTTGCCTTGAAGGACTATGATTGGATGGACTTGAGACTTGCTCATGCACCACATGTATTGGATGCATTCCTTATGTACTTCTTCAAACCATATATGCTTGATGTACCTTTGGATATACTTATTTAGACTAGCATCCATGCCTTTCTTCATCTTGCTTGCGCATATATTTCTTCAAAGTGGCTTACATATACTTCTTCAAAGTTTCTTTCATATAGTTCTTCAAACTGGCACATGAATACTAATTCCTCTTTGACATTAGTTGACATCAATGACAAACAAAGTTCAACGGATTGTATTGAGACTGAGTGTTTGTTGCAGGGTCCTTGAGAGGAGTAGTCTGTTTCCCATTCCAAAGAGTTAATATGGGGGATTTTCACCACCCTTTGCTTCCATGTCACTCTACTAATCCAAGTTCTCACACAGGAAGCTAGGAAATGGGACGGTGACCCCATAGGTAGTGGAGATGGACATGAAAGTAGTAGTGGGAAGCACTGTGGTTCTCGGAAGGGGTAGTTCCGAGAGTTGCCAAACTGAGTGTGCCTCTACCTATGGATTTGTGGTCTCATCTTGGGGGTGACCTCTTCAAGCAAGCATGGCTTGACTGCGTCTACTACTGGGAGGAAAGTTGTCGTGTTGTAGCCAGTTTCCATTAAAGATAAGTATTTGTTCTTATACTTACTTATGTTATTTTACCATGTTTATGTGTCATGGAGGCTGAATTATCTTATAGATTTTTTATGGATTATGTGTCAGGATTGTATGCAATATGGATGGCTTGTGAAATTCTATGTCACGGCAGCTCTAAAGAGCTGAGGATACCTCACAAAGAAAGAATGAGCAAAAAATTAGAATAAGAGTGAAACTGCAGTAAAAAAGAGCAGAAGAATAATATGCAGCAAAACTCAGATAGGAGCAGAATAATGTCACACTACTAAATTATCAGTATAATGAACAATTATAATACAATGGAGAGAATTCGAATCATGCAGGATATTTCGAACCTCAATTGGTCTAGCATAGGGATTATCACCACTAGAGTGCTCCGGAAGACTCAAAGTCAACTGAACTAAACCTAAAATCGGCTAACTGAAGTCACAATCAGTTAACTGACTAAGGAGGGTGCAATAGTGAGTATGGCATGCATGCCAATCAGAAAAGGGCGCATGAGGCCACAATCAATGGCATCCGGAGCTCTAACCCCCCACAAGAGTCAGATAACTCAAGTGGACAGCACTGGAACACTCAGTAGGTTCCTATAAAATAGGGAACTGATTGAAGTGGTCCTAAAATGATGCATGCAGGGATCAAAAGGTGGTAGATGGATCCCGGATGACATTTTCCCACCACTAGGGGGTAAATAACATCATCAACAACTAGGAAAAATAAATAATTCTAGGTAGGATAAGGATGGAGTATTGAAATATCCTAACACCCCCCCTTAATCCATACTTTTGCATCCTGGGCCCTGGTTATTAAGACCAAAGGTCACCCATACAATAAAATAAATGATAAAAAATAAAGAACAGTCCATGAACCAAGGAAATGGGGAAAATCTCATGGGAAAACCCCCCCCTCAAATTGGACACACCAAAAGATTAATTGCTCCAAACTCAAGTAGGTGTGATGCTTGATCATATGTTTGGAGGTATCTTCCTCTTGGGAAGAAGTGGATCATGCTCCAAAAACATGTGCTTGTATTCTCCTTCAGTGGATGCAAGTGAATATGGAGGCTTTCTAAAGTTGCTCTTCAGACTGAACATGGTGAGAACAAATCCAAAGATATGAAGATCATCCTAGAACCTGTGATTCAAACCAGCTGAGGTAGGATAAACTCCATGAATGTGTAGATATTTCTTTGATATCTCCTTTGAACCAACATAGGTGAGATCATAACCAAATGCACTATGACATGATGGTGGTGGGTTGGACTTCAAATTAGCTCCAAGAATTGATAGATGGTTTCTTTTGATATCCTTTGAACCAGCAGGGGTGAGATCAAAACCAAAATCACCAAAATATGCCTGAGACTTGAACCCAAGCGAATGGGAGTGTCCTCCATCTTCAAAGAAACTCTGAGAGCATGTGCCAATGATTGAATAGAAGTTCATAGGAAGTTGTGATCAAGGAGGGTGAATGTATCACCTCCAGACTTTGATTTAACCTCCAAAACATTCAATAGATCATCATTTTTCACACCAGCACACTCACGTGAAAGAGAGGATTTAAGAACCTCTTCAAATTCTAGAGCATGAACTGGCTTATCTTGCTCATAATTCGAAATAGAAGACATTGAGAACATATGTGTTGAATCTGCAACTTCTTCTTCATCTTGAACAGCTTCATCATGAGATATGATTGAGGCCGAGACATAATTAGAGAGAACACTTAAGGAGGTATCACTGGGATTGTTCTCCAAATAATTTGCACCAATCCCTTCATTATGCTTGCCAAATGCTTTGTCCAGTTGGGCCCATAGATGACTTGGATATTCAGCGATTTCCATGAGGTAGCGCATACTAGGAGACATAGCAATACACATTGCTCCAAAGGATCGGTCACAGTCATTTAGCCAATCATTCTCTTCTTCATAGGAAGCAAAATAACTCATATCACCAATACAAATATCAAAAAAAACTTGTCTCTTCAAATATGCTATCATCTTTGGTTTCCACTCATCATAGTTGAATGGAGAGAGAGGAGGAATTCCTTTCAGATACATGGAAGCTGTTGTAGAATACTTGCAAAAACAATGGAAAATATCTGCTACTGCAGAAAACTGCTGCAACTACTACTGCACTAAAAAAAATTCAAATAACCTGCAAAAAACTCTCAATAATGGAGGTAGACTACTACTGAGCACTGCTTTAGGACAGTAGGCACTTTTATCCGGATCCTTCACACCTGGCTAGACCTCATTGGATTTCTCCAATGAATTCAATGCAATGGGACCAGGATTTGTTGTGGAAATCCAGAGGCTTCTGGTGCACTACCGAAAGCAGCTGCTCAACCTGAGTCACTCTAGTGGCTCTAATACCATGTGAAATTCTATGTCACAGTAGATCTAAAGAGCTGGGGATACATCACAAATAAAGAATGAGCATAAAATTCGAATAAGAGTGAAAAGTCTAGTAAAAAAGAGCAGAAGAATAATATGCAGCAGAACTCAGATAGTAGCAGAATAATGTTACACTACTAAATTATCAGTATAATGAACAATTATAATACAATGGAGAGAATTCGAATCATGCAGGAGAATTCAAACCTCAATTGGTCTAGCATAGGGATTATCACCGCTGGAGTGCTCTGGAAGACTCAAAGTCAACTGAACTAAACCTAAACTCAGCTAACTGAAGTCACAGTCAGTTAACTGACTAAGGAGGGCGCAATAGTGAGTTTGTCGTGCATGCCAGTCAAAAAAGGGCGCATGAGGCCACAATTAGTGGCATCCGGAGCTCTAACACAAGAGTCATATAACTCAGGTGGACTACACTGGAACACTCAGTAGGTTCCTATAAAATAGGGAACTGACTGAAGTGGTCCTAAAATGATGCATGCAGGGCTCAGAAGGTGGTAGATGGATCCTGGATGACATCTGCACACCACTAGAGGGGAAATAACATCATCAACAACTAGGAAAAATAAATAATGCTAGGTAGGACAAGGATGGAGTATTGAAACATCCTAACATGGCTCTCGTACTCTTAATTGGTATGAAACTTCTCTACCATCTAATCATTCTCTTCTCCTTCTCGACTTACAATTGTAACTCTCATAGTGATGAGGGGGGTGCAACCATATGTTCTAGTTATCCCATTTATGGTCATTTTGGGTTTTGAAACCTATTTCTTTGCGTCTGTAGAGACGTCTCTAGTAAGGAACACATTTTGTTTCACTAGAAAAGCTCTCTGTATGATCGATTTATGACTGTTTTGGTTGGCAATGTTTTTGGTGTTGATAAGAACGCACCCTCTCTTTGATTGAGAGCACCTTTGTATGTGAATATGTTATGTTTCTACATATATGATCATGTTGTTGCAGCTCTGAATATATTGTAGTAGACCTGATCATGTCATTGCAGGTCTGATTGTATTAGTGTAAATCTAATTTGTATTGACAATTGATGGTTGGAGGGATGGAAGCCATACGATCTAAATCTTACTAGTGAAAGATGGTTGTAGGGGACAACCATGAGTTCTGATTTTGGAGGATGTGGTTTGTAGCTTGTGTTTCTTAGTGATATGGTTTATGTGGCCAGTGTCGTTACATCTCACCATTTAAACACTCGGATCTACACATACATAATTCACTAGTATAGCAATAATTCACAAGTAACGATGAATATTCACAACAACTACCATCATGGTCCTAAGTTAATCAAATGATCATAATCATTAGGAAAATAGAGAAATCAATGGCTTGTGAATCAATGTTTATAATTACCTTCAATAGTATTTTTGGGCGTGGCCCAAGAAATACAATTTTGGGCACTGCGAAGCTAAGGAAAGCGCAGTGTGAACGCGCAGTTCTGTTGATGCATAGTTCCAACAAAGCAGCTAATTTTTGGTAAAGAATATAAGTAAAGGTCAAGATGATGAAAGTGACCTGTTTTGGGTAAGTGACTCCATGATTCCTAAGAGTTGGGTAAGGAGCAACGTGGAAGCGGTTGAAAGCGACCTGACAATTAGAGTGGCGAAAGCCGTTAGAAGAAAAGCCACGGGTCGACAGCGACAAAAAGGCCAGAGGGGCGGAAAATGACACACCACTATACAGTTAGAGCCGCTCTGGGAGGAAACCGACTGTTAGAAGGGAATCAGATCCAGGAGTGGGACAGCAAAGCAGCCAAAAGCGAGTGGAGCAGCTGTCGACTGCGACAGGCCGAGTTGGCGGGGTAACCACACCAGTTTTGGTTACTCTAGGGTTTTTGGCCCATATGCATTATAAAGACGTGACCTAAGGGAACGATCTATAAAAGGGGGAATTTTGTAAGGGAAGGGTTGATCTCGATTAGGATTGTTATTTATTTTTGTTGATCTCTGTTGAGAGACTAAGTATTGTAAAGAGGCTCTATAGCTGTGTGCTCAAAGACCCACTATAGAGAGAAGAGATTGCAGCTGAGTGCACAGGCTGGAACTGTTGGACCCTTCCCAATAATATAATCAATAGTTCATGTGGACGTAGATCCCATCCTGGGGGTGAACCACGTTAAATACCGTGTTGTGTGATCGAATCTATGTGTTTGCTTTTTTTTATGGTTAAGTTCATGATTATAGTTGTGTGTATCTTTGCTTTTATATGTATTTTCCACATGAATGAGTGTTGAGAATAATATGTTAAGTGTCGAACATAAATGTTTGAATGTTGAATGTGCAAGTAATTCGGGATATAAATGAATGCATGAGTTAATCGGGTAACACTAGTCAGCGAAGTCTGTGTAAGTGCGATTCCCTGAATGCGCAACACTGGAAGTGCGCGGTTGCATTGAATTCCACCGTATTGAATGAGTTTGTAGTCCTGTATGTTGAATGCATAATTACACTAAGTAAGTAAATCCTTAAGTGTATGATGGTTAAGAGGTAGCGCAGTCTGAAGTTACACTGGCCTATTGTTTAAGTGGCCATTTCAAAGTGCACAGTCCCGATGTGCGCTATAGTATAAGCGACAATCGCGAAGTGGGTGAAACTTCGCATAGCTCCTCCCAATCTGCTAACTGCACATCACCCGATTACAGAAACCTGATTCTGTAATCCCCCATAAACTTTGCCTCGGGTGAGACCTCAACTTGTTCGCGGGCTGTTGCTGAAAGGGACAATGAAGAAGGGTTTTGTTGGACCACAACTGCGCAGAACCCAGGTCAATACAAAGAAAGCTAAAGAAACTGGATAGTAATCCAACAAATGGTTCTGTTGTTGCGCTTAGACTGGTGATGTGTTCAGAATATTGGCATCCCGAGAGGATAGAAATACAGAACTGGGTGGACAATACAGAGAAGGAGTTTGCAAGAAAGGAGAACAAACATCCGCGCTTCTCTGACGAAGAATGCTTGTAGAGATACCTATATTCTGATATCTATGAAATTTTCTTCGCAGCCTTCAGCAATGATCTATACGAGTGGTTGTCAAGATTAGCAGAACAGAAAATGTGCTATCAGGGAGGAGAACCTACGGCTTGGACTCCATAACTGATTCAGAGGCTTAAAGTGATGGAAAGCCCAATATCAAGAGCAGTAGACTTCTGGCTAGACATTATACTAGAAGGCTATGCCACAAAATTTGTTGTGGACACGTTGAAGTGTTACAGCGCAGCAGAGGCTTATTCCTTCAAAGGATTCAAAGGTAAGTACCTGAACAATCTCATTCTATACATTAAAATGTTGTTAGCAGAGAAAGGTGTATTAAGAATGCAATAAGATCCCTAGAAGCTGTAAGTCTGTATTGTTCGGTAATTTAGGCAGTGATACAGAGGAAAACATACACAAATTAAGAAGTGGTAAAATATTCAAGTCTAGTGCTGAGAAGAAGACTAAGGAACATGAACTTCGCATCTCTATAGAAACTGAGTTACAAGCTGAGACTGATAGTGGAACATAATCTCGAGTAGCTACCTATCAGCCCATCACTCCACAAAATCCTCCAGTTGACAATACTACTAACCCACAGCACAATAGTAGTAGTAACACCGCAACAGCAAGTACTCAAAACATTCTGACAAGTAGTATACCTAACACGTCACAGAACACTACGCCTCCTAGAAGGAGAATGACAGACGATATCAAGCTGCCAATATTCAAAGGAATGGGTCTAGAAGACTCTGAGCAACATCGGTTTCTTTGTGAAGCAGTGTGGAACGTTAAACAAGTCCATGACGACGTGTTGTAGGTACAACATATCCCATGTTTAATGAAAACATCGGAGCCCCAATTTTTCATTCGCTAAGGTAATGTTTGATTTCCTTATTCATTTTGGGGTTTGCCATGATTGTCAATATTTCATTTCATTTCTTGGTCATGATTTAGTCCAATAAATAATTTTTCTTTTGAAAAATTCAATGATTTAGGTTGTTTTTGTGAGTTGCGGAAAGCACAGGTTTTCTCTAAAGTCTGTCCTTTCCGCAACCTGCAATTCGCAATGCGGATTGCGGAAGCTTGGTTTTGTTGATTTGAAATGTTTGTTGTCCGCAACCCACAATGTGGATTGCGGATGCAGAAATGATTTTCTAAATAAATTCAGTTTTGCTCTGCCGCAACCCGCAACTGCGGATTGCGGGAAGCATTTAAAAAGAAAACAAGTTCGCACTTTGTGTTTCCACAACCCGCATTGTGGATTGCAAATACAGAAAATGTGTGAGAAATAAAATTTGCGTTTTTCTTTTTCCGCAACCCGCAATTGCGGATTGCGGAATGAGGAAAGGTCATTGTTTTACTTTGCTTCGTTTGCGATCCCGCAATCCGCAACCCGCAATTGCGGATTGTGGGAACCGTTGATTTGTTTATATTTTGAGTTGTATTTCTGCAACCTGCATTGCGGGTTGCAGATTACAGAAAGAATGTACATATTTGCAAAAATAAAGTCCCGCAACTCTCCTTCTACATCCCGCATAATTGGATCCGAACCATCGATTTGTTTGATCCAACGGTTTAGATTTCATCCAATGAACTCGTTAAATATCTCAATTTTTCTATTTTCTTTTATCATTTTCAATTTCGAGAATTTACCTTCTACGAAGATTTTAACCAGGGTTGTTTTCTGCCATTTTCATCAAACACAGGTCTATTTTTATGTCATTTTCCTGTTGGTTGTTTACTGTTTTCCATTATTTTCAAAACTGTTTTTGATTTTGATTTAATTTATTTATCATAATTTCCAGTTTTCACCATGTCAAGGAATACACGCTCCAAAACGACTCAGAAAGACCAAATAAACAAGGACCCAACTTCGACATTCTAGCCGATACCAGTGACAAAGTCTCTGAGACTTATCAGATAGATTGGTCCCACGTTTACGTCATTTTTTATAATGATGACCTATCGGAGATTAAGGAAAACCAGTCTGTTTATGATAGGATTATGGATTCTCAACTACACACCATAGCTGCTAGGCCAACCCTTCTCCCTTACACATACATAGTTAAGTGGATAATTGACCACGCGAACCCTAAGGACCGTTCCTTTAACAATAGTGCAGGGTCTCAATTGGCCTCTTTCCCTGAAGTCTTCTTCAAAGCATATGCCCTTAAGTCGGAAACCCAACCTCTTAATGCCGCATTCCTAGACTCTGCTAAAACTAGGTATAATTTTGATGAAATGATAAAGTCGTGGATGAATAACTCGACCAATTTCATACCGAGAGCCGATAACTCATACCCAGTTTCATGGTTCAAGGAACCCTATTCCCTTTTGGAAGCCATGCTTTGCAGGTCGTATGGTCTTCCCAACTGTTTTGTATTCAAAGCCAAATGGGCAACTATGGCCCATCATGTCCTTACAACAAGGGAGTCATTCAATTGGGCTTCAATTATGTCAGTTGAGTTAAGGACAGTTATTGAGCAGTATCAGAAAACACCAGCTTCAAATAAGCCACATTTCTTTTATTTTGCCTATGTAATTGATGTCTTCTGCTCAGAATTCCAGTACCCCTCCATGGGATGGAATTGGACCTTGTCATCACCTTTGGTCCACATTTACTATTCAACGTTGTGGGAGAAAAACTATGTTCCTTTGCTATATGATATATGTGACCATTTCTTTGGTACAATCTATCATCATATATTCAGGGAAGATGCACCTGCCTTTTCTCCCAATGCCAAAACTCTAATCCCTACACTTAGTGATTGGTATGTAGGATAATATTTATCCTATATTAGAGTCTGGGAAGGCAACACAGTGCATTTGTTGCCAAGGGTAGTGCCAGACAGATTGCTACTTGAAGAAATATCTTTCCAAACTGTTACAGATGGGGTACTCCTTAAGCTTACTGGACCTAAAAGAAAGGGATGGCCTAAATTCCCTTTAAACCTTGGACCTTTGGCTACCCCAACCTCAACATATGCTACAGTTCTGGGAAGTAAGATTGTTTCATTGAAGTTGGGACAAGCTCCCAAAAATATGCATAATCCCAAGTCATTCTTGGTTTCCCACTTTGCACAAGAACACATGAAGACCAACTATACAAATGAGGATACCCCTGATGACTCCATTTATCAGGGAGTAAATTTCTTTTCTGAAGTCCTAACTAGGGCTAAAACCAAAGAGGAACGGAGCTGCATTCTTTAGTTCCAACAGGAGCTCAAGACTAAGGTTTTGAGGTATAGGAAGATGGAACTACAGCTTGAAGAGCAGGCTAGGAAGAACAGAGAAGGAAAGGAAGCACATAAGGCAAATGCTCCACTAATGTTAACTTATCCAGATGAAGGGAAAGGTAAAGGCCTTATGGAGGATGCTCCAAAATTGAAAACTGCTGCAGAATTAAAAGCTTTAATTCAAACATCTAAACAAATGACGAAGCAATTGGCACAAATGACTTCGGTACTTGATACCCAAGTAGTTTCTGCAAGCACTCCTGCACAGAAGCAGAAAATTCAAGCCACTGCATCTCAGATTCCTACTTTCAATATTGAAGATAGTGATGTGGAGGATGAAAGGCTTCCAAGAAGATCTTTTTCTCCTACTGTGCCTGTTGTATAGGAAGTCACAGAAGCCTCTCAGGCTGTTACAGATTTACTTGATAGCATAGTGATGGATGACCCTATTCCTTATGACCATTTTCCAGAAGTCACCACCACCCTTGCTGCATTAATTTATACACTCCCACTTACTTCAAGTGTGCTCCCTCTTCCCTCATTGGATAATGTTTCCTTTCCATCAGTTACATTGGTTGAGATATTAGATAATGTTTCCTTTCCATCAGCTATTGGATAATGTTTCCTTTCCATCAGCTACATTGGTTGAGATATTTACCACTTTTGCTGCTTCTTTATAACCAACTCTGGTAGCTCCACCATCTATCTCACTACCACCAGCCACTGATGTCCAAAATCCAACTGCCCCTTCTCCACCATCAGTTGCTTTTGTCCCTGTTTCCCTTACTGAAGTTGTCACTTTGACTACTTCTTCCATTTCTGAATCTTCCATTGCTATACCTTCCACTTCTACTATCTCTCCCACTTCCTCCATGCCCACTTCTCAAATCACCATGCCCATTCCAAATGCTATTGTTACACAGACAGCTCACTAGTTGCAACAGGAGATGTAGTTGCATCTTCTACAGAGTTGATAGCTGGTTGTGAGGAGGATGTTGTGGTCTCCCTTGGAGAATATTCTTACAGCAAATCAACCAAGGTAGTGGTCAAAAGAGGCAACAAAAGGAGCAGGGAACCAAGTGTGTTGCAGGCACCAATTCCTAATCAATTTATCTGGTCCAAACAGTCTGATGATATCCAACAGGAAGCATTGGATACTACTGCAACAATGGGAGAATTTGTTGGAGCCAATTTTGATTCAGTGACTTCACTGAATAAATAAATTGACATGAAAAAGGAAGAGTTAAAGAAGCTTCAGGAGCAGCTGGCCAAGGTTAATGAAGAACATGAATCCCGAGTTCATGAATTGAGGGGTTGGTATGAGGATCAGCTCAAAGATTTACAGGAGCAGAACACTTCTCTCTAGGTTAAATTGTAGGGTGTTGAAGTCCTGAACACTGCAAATGTTGACAAGATAGCAGTGCTAGAACAATAGCTGAAAGATGCAGCTGCCAATGCAGCCACTTCTTCTTTTCCCAAATTTTCTCAGCAAGAGTTTAGGGACTTGGCTAACCAAGTAAATGAGGAGCATGATAAGCTCCTAGCTGAATTATTTTGTTCCCTGAATGAAATTCAGGAAACTAATAATGCTTTTGAGCGAATGTCTATCATCCTTGAGCAACAAATTGACAAGACGCAACAGGCTTTCAAAGCTGTTGATGACATTGTGGATTGGCAAAGGTATATCAAAGAAAAACCAGATGACGTCCTAGTGCTGGATAGCTTCAAGTTCAGAAGAGTCAGAACTTCTTTGAATGCCTGGAAGAATACCATTGACATGGTGGATGAAACAATAAAGAAGGCACAGGCTATCTGTGTAAGAAGGTGGTATGCCATGAATAATCTCATGGTCAACCTGCAGTTCCCTACCATGGATCTCATCAAGAAGGCTTGTCATCGAAGTTAATGATTGAACAGGTTGAAAGCAGGTGTGAGTAAGTCAAGGAGTAGATTCAACAGCTTGAACACGTAGAGATTGCTGAAGTGGACAAATTCATCAAGCAACCTGTCACTTTGGAAGGCAAGATCCACATTTTCCTATGCACCTGGCATAAGCTAGCCAAGAATGAGATGGATTCTTTTATGTGTGATGCTCAGCTGGGGCTCCAGTTGGCTAACTATCCAGATATTGATGAGTTGTTAGAAGTTTGGACCAAGTGGCAAGGCACCCTTGGTTATTCTTAGTTTAGTTTGATTTGCAATCCCCGTTTTATGGGAAGCTTGCCCTTTGTAACTATTTTGTAATTATTATTTAAAGGGTAGAGATCTCATAGAAAGGGGGGGGTCAGCAAAAGAAGACTGGATATACTCTGATTCGAAGAGATTGTAATTTTTTGTAGCCTTGAAGTAATACAATTAGTTTTCTCTTTATTCATCTTTTGTTAATTTATCAAATTTGTTTGATGGATGTTGATATTCACTTCAGTTTATAAAAGAACATTGTTTCAGTTTGCAATCACAATTAATGCATTGATCTGTAGTTCAGATTTCTCTTAATTTATGATCTGTGTCCTTTTATGTTTTAAGTGAATTTATTTATTTAAAACATTAATCTATTTCTACAAATGATCAACATATACTATTAAATTAATGCTAATTTTTCAATCAGCATTCCATAACAGGATAAGCTTGCACATGCTTCAACCCTTAAGCCGCAATCATACAATTTTAATTTTCTAACTGTGTCTTAAGTTAATAAGGATCCACTATACATTTTTGTCAACTGGTGAAAACACTTATTAATTATCAAATCAAGTTATCCTGCATACCAAAACATATCCCTTTAATTAGATCTGACTCAATTTAGGTTCCTTTTAAAGCAAACTCACTTCTAGAGATAAGACATTTTTTATCTTCCTTCATAGGAAGTTGCATCTTTTCAGGATCAACCCATATAAGTGCCAGCGGAGGCCTAATATCCATGGGAGTTAACTACTCCAAACAATCTGGGGATAGAACTGCTCTTGCGCAGAGCCTTTTGAAGCCTTTCAAATTGGGTTTTCACCCTCTGTTGCTAGCCTTGGACAACATTCCAGCAACTTACACGCTCGGGGCTTCAACACGACATTGTTAAGCAAGCACAACTAGTCACAACATTTAGGGACAGAGCCTTGAATTTGTTTAGGAAGTATTATGTTGGACAGAATAGGACCCTCGTGGATATTAAGACTTCCCTCCTAAGAGAATTCAAGAAACCTAAATCAAAATCACAATGTATCACGGAGCTCAAAGAGATTAAGCCGAAAACGACTGAGTCGGTATGGGAATTTGACCAGAGGTTCAAAGCATTGTTAGATCATGTTAGCTTTGACATAGCACCACAATAGCACCAAGAGTGGTTCATAGTTGCATTGTTGCCACACATTAGATTGCCATCAATGCAACATAAAGTTGCTTCGCAGATAGAGGCCCTAGAGATTGCGATGAAACTAGAGGCTTCGCCAATAGGAGAGACTAACGCAGGAATGGTTCAGATACAGACACAACTAGCAAACCTAACACTACAACTACAAGACATTAAGAAGGGAAAAGAAACCAGAGAAGAAATATGGTGTACAAAGTGTAAAGCAAAAGGACACCCGAAAGAACACTGCCCTATATTTAAAGATTACCTCGCTAATGGAGCACCAAACCCATTGAATGAACAGCAAGGACCATTGTGTAAAATTTGTCGATGTAGAGGACATCGCCCAGAAGATTGTTATTTAATTCAGAAATATGTGCGAACACCCAAGAACTTCTACTGCACATTCTGTAAATCAGTTGGCCATGATGATTCCAACTGTAGAACCTATGAACTAATGATGGAAAGAAAGCATGATATCTACCGAGTACAAGAAGAAACACCACATAACAATGATAATGTGCAGTATGATCAAGGCGCATATAGAGGACATGGTGGATTCATAGGAAGATGATGAAATGGTGGACAAGGACAAGGAAGTGGCAAAGGTCAGATAGTATGTTATAACTGTGCTCAACCTGGACATTTATCCAGAGATTGCACAAATGCCTGCACAACTTGTAAATATTGTAAGCCATTTGATCATGTCATTGAGGAATGCCCTGTTTTGCAAGCGAAAATGCAAGAAGGCAAGAGGGACAAAATCCAAATGTACAAATGATCACAGAAGAAAAGAGGAATGCAGATTATAACATTCATGCTATGATGCGAAGTGGAGCTACGACTACTGCAGATCAAAGAGAGGAAGCTTCAACTTCTGAGAATCATCAGGCTAAGCAAAAGCCTATTGAAGGGACTTGGATAAGGAAAGCAACGGCAAAAACACCTGCTTTCGAGCTGAACAAACAAAAAGAAGTATTTGTGGAAGTAAGGGAAACTTCTAAAGAACCAACACCTATAACTCCAAGAATCCAATTGCGAAGTGAAACCACAACTGTGAAGGATATGCCAGCCTCATATGATCGATCGCGCACTGCAACAGACCCAATGGGTCCTATTGCGCAGTTATTACAGAGCTGCATGAAGTTGTTAAAGCGTGAGAATGCCTTAACAGAATTACAAAGCCTGCTAAGTAATTACGAGCAGCGCAGTATAGTAAATGAAGCACACAAAGTGGTTCATCAAATCAAGAGCCATAAAAGAACTTGAAGAGAGATGCGTCTGAATGCGAAGATCGGATATTTCGAAATGGATGAAATCATCCTTGACTTAGGCTCAGAAGTGAATGTCTTAACCAAGCAGACATGAGAACAAATAGGGAAGTTGAAGTTATCATGGTCACCAATACAATTGATGTTAGCCAATCAGCAGAAGGTTATACCCTTTGGAAGGTTATCAAATGTCCTTGTTGACATTGATGGAGTGCGAAGTAGAGCAGACTTCGAAGTGATTGAGATTGTAGATGATAGCCAACCTTATCCCGCACTATTGGGGATAGATTGGGCCATAGATAACCTCGCAAACATCAACCTAAAAATAAACAGGTGATATTCGAAGGAAAAGGCATCATGGTCATCGCACCATTACACCCTGCACAAGGGCCCAAATACACTAAACTTATCAGAGAAGAATGTCGAGCTCAGGATTTGGATCATATCTACAAGATGACAGTGAATAAGGCAGACTATGTCAACCCAACGGATGATGGAACATTGAGTTGGCCCTGTGAGAACTCTTGCATATCAGATTCAAATGCAATATTGGAGAACTAGCAAAGCAGAATGCATGAAGTGTCAGCAAGAAGATGTGCGCAGCTAACCAGATCATTGCGCTGGATTGGAACAGAGGTAAACCCAATCCCTACTTTTGATGGCTTGACTAACATCCATACATTTTTTCAAAAATATCTTATAGCAGTTTCAGATGAGCATAAGATAACAGCATTGGATACAGCACTGCGCGCTACACCTGCCAGATGATGGGCCGCGCATAAGCAGATCCTGACCACATGGCAATAGTGTAAGCACTGATGGAAATCATATTTTTGGAACAAACTTAGCTGGTGCAAGTAAAATTTAATGGACAAACTGATCCGAGGGATCACATAGACAACTACAAAAAAGAATGGACACATAGACCACAGACAGAATGGGTTCATCTGTTTGTACACACACTAGAGCATATTCCGAAGAATTGGTACACGGAAACAGAACTGGGAAGAGGAACAGTGGAATGGTATGTCATGATTAAAGACTTCCAAGCAACTTTCAGCTTTGAGGATGAATGTCCAAGCATAAATGAGGCATTACAAGTCATTAAAAAGCAGATATTCAGTGACATACCAGAACCTGTATATCACCAACCAGAATGAGCGAGACAGCTAGAACATGCCCTAGAATGTTATAACCTCGGTTTAGATGAAGAAGAAGAGGAAAGCGATGATGACGACCCGCGTAATATAAACATCCCTGAGTCAGAAGGAAAGTGCAAGGTAGAAGGACCGCCATTGGAGATACCAGATTTGAGTGATCATGTAAAAACTCAGAAAGTGATCATTGGAACCACTGAAAAACCAAAGTTCGCCTCTATAGGAGATTACTAGGATGAAGAAACAGTTGCGCAGATAGCAGATTTACTGCGTGAATACAAAGGCTTGTTTCCTACAAAGTTTTCTTAAATGAAAGGCATTTTGGGTGACTTAGGGGTTATGAAAATACCTCTCAAGCCAGATGCGAAGCCCATAAAGCAGAGACCTTATCAACTCAATCCCAAATACAAAGAAAGAGTAAAAGCAGAGCTCGATAAGATGCTGGATGCAGGAATCATTGAACCGGTAGAAGAATTAGAATGGATCAATCCCATGGTTATCCAGGACAAAAAGACTAAATGCGAAATCAGGATCTGTGTCGATCTCAGAAAGCTAAATGATGCATCACTACATGACCCATTTCCTACTCCATTCACAGATGAGGTATTAGATAATGTTGGAGGGAATGAGGCATATTCTTTCACTGATGGATTTTCTGGATACCATCAGATCAGGATTGACGAAGTAGACAGGCACAAGACCACTTTTGCCACAGAATGGGGCTTGTTTCAATACATAATTATGCCCTTTGGTCTGAAGAACGCACCTGCCATTTTTTCAAGAGTAGTAGTTGGTGCATTTAAAGATTTCATTCATAAATTCCCAGAAGTATATTTCAATGATTGGACTGTATTTGGGTTACTCAAGAACCATTTTGCAAACTTAAGACTGATGTTAGCAAAGTGTAGACAACATCAGATTTCCCTGAACTTGAAGAAAAGCATCTTTTGTGTTCCCTATGGAATTCTGCTGGGACACATTGTTTGCAAATAGGGATTGATGGTTGATCCAGCAAAAATCACAGTTATTGTGAATATGCCAGCACCTAACACAGTAAAGTAACTACACACCACATTTGGGCATACAAGCTATTACAGAAAGTTAATCAAAGGATATGCGCAGATAACTGCGCCCATGGAAAAACTGTTGAAGAAATAAGCAAAGTTCATATGGACTGAAAATTTCCAGAAAGGACTGGACACGCTGAAGGAAAGGATGGTAACTGCGCCTATCTTAGTCTTTTCAGATTGGAGCAAACAATTCTACGTACATGTAGATGCTTCATCCATTGCACTTGGTGTGGTGCTAGCGCATCCAGGTGAGGGAGGCATCGACCATCCTATCGCATTTTCAAGCAGGAAGCTGTCCTTAACGGAAAAGAACTATACCACGACAAAGAGAGAAGGATTAGCGATGGTATACGCACTGCAAAAGTTCAGACACTATTTGTTGGGTGTGCACTTCTCAATGTTTATTGACCATTTAGCTTTGAAATACCTGGTCAATAAACCAGTGTTAGGGGGGAGAATTTGCAGATGGTTGCTACTCTTTCAAGAGTATGACTTTGAAATTGTTGTTAAGCCAGGAGGGTTGAACTCAGGACCTGACCATCTTTCATGAATTGAGTCAGGAGAAGAACCTACAAACCTAGAAGATAATTTACCAGATGCATAGTTATTTGCTATTCAAATAGCATATGACTATTATAAAGACATTCTAGAATTTCTAACCACAGGTTTGGCACCTACAGAATTTACTACACAGCAGAAGAAGCAGCTGGTAGTTAAAACAGCAGACTTTACAAGCTAGGACTAGATGAAGTATTGCGCAGATGTGTGCTAGAACACGAGAAAGCATTGATACTAGCAGAAGCACATTCTGGAGTGTCGGGATACCACTACGCAGGGAGAGATACTGCGCAAAAAATATTGAGAGCAGGACTATGGTGGCCTACACTCCATAAGGATTCAAAGGAACATTGTCAAAGTTGCAATCTTTGCCAGAGAATAGGAAAGCAATCTTGCAGAGATGAGATGCCATTAAGGCCACAGTTGACATTGCAAGCCTTTGGTAAATGGGTTATTGATTTTGTGGGACCTATCAACCCACCAGGAAAACGGACTGGTTCAAGATACATTATAATAGCTCCATATTATCTAACTATATGGGCAGAGGCAAACCAGTGAAGGACTGTAGCGCAGTTACTGCCACGCAGTTCATTTTTGAGAACATCATAACAAGGTTTGGATGCCCAAAGATCTTAATGAGTGATCAGGGAACACACTTTTTGAACAGAACTATTGAAGCCCTCACTAAAGAATTCCAGATTTACCATCAGAAAAGTACACCATATCATCCACAAGATAATGGCACTGTGGAAGCATTCAACAAGGTGTTGGAAAATGCGCTAACTAAGGTATGCAATGTAAACAGGGATGATTGGGATCTGAGAATACCAGCGGTGTTATGGGCATACATGACAACTTGCTAGAAGTTGGCAGGCCATACACCTTTCAGGTTAACATATGGACAGGAAGCTGTGATGCCAATGGAGTACATAGTACCAAGTCTAAGAATTGCAGCATTCACAGGCATGGCAGATGAAGAGACAATAGAGGAAAGGCTACTACACTTGGTTGGACTGGAGGAAGATCGCTTCATTGCAGGCTTTCACCAGCAAGTGCAGAAAGACAGAGAAAAATCATGGCATGATCGCCATATCAAGAACAAGTCTTTTCAGGTAGGAGACCTTGTCCTTCTCTATGATAGTAAATTCATGAAGTTTCCTGGAAAATTTAAAATGCATTGGCTAGGGCCATATATTGTTATGAATGTTACTAATGGTGGCGCAGCTCAGTTAGCCACATTGATTGGAGAAAACCTACCAAGTCTCATTAATGGAATTAGACTAAAACCCTACAGGGATAGTCCTACTTCGCCAAATCCTCAGTGATCAGAAGAGAAAGGGATTATAAGTGTCAAGTGCAGTTGAAATTGGACACTATGAATGCGAGAGTAAAAGTCGTCTGCACACAGTTTTGGTCAAATACGAAGTTCCATGAAATATGAAATGTGAAGTGCACGCTGAAAGCACAGATGTGAAGTGCACATCGGAAGCTGAAATGCGAAGTATCATAGCATTCACGTTGCGAAGAAAAAAAAGAAAAGAAAAAGGGAAATGAGTAGTCAACTACGCATACAAGATAACCACTAGCGCAACCCGAAGGAAAAGATAACTACTACAATATGTTGGACGGTAGGGTAAGCCGCTAGCCAAATTATTGGTCGATTGAACCGTTATCCACGATGTCGGCACCACCAAATCCCCACATTTAAAGAAAATCTTGTCTACCCAAGCCTATTCAATGATAGAAATGACCGGTATATCTAGGATATCTGGCGAATGGACTTAGTATTTAATACCTAACTAGACCGTTACACAGCTTGGCGACATTGACAAATTTCAGCAATTAAAGAAGGATGTCCGATCAGACATAGTAAATGACAGAATTGATCGAGATCTCAACAAGATCTGAGCCAATAGACATGGCACTTAATGCCTAATTTGGTCATAACCAACGCATTCAATAATGAAAAAGACTGAGATCCTCAAGGGATTTCACAAACGGCTATAACATTTAATGTCAAAGCTAACTATTAAGGGCACACTGTTGGAGTAACAAGCCTATAAATGGTAAAGACTTTTTTCTCACCAGTTTTACCATGAATTTTGAATTTTTACTATCTGTAAAAATCCTAAGTGTTCAAACAGCCGAAAGCAATAGTCGCTCACTACCATATGTCTGCAGAGCTGACCTTGGAAGAAATCTTGGGTACCTTCAACCATTTTGGTTTGGGAGGAATCATGAAGTTTCCTGTAAAAGAGTTGGGTGGCTCATCCAGAAATCCATCACGGACTCAAACGCTGCAACAGAAGAAAGACAAACGGCAAGCTACTGGTACTGAAAAGCCGAAGGCCGCAGGAACTTAGAAGCCTCCTGCACCACAAGTAAGCCCGCCAATGCCAATCTGGCTTGTTCCTTAATACAGTAGCCCGAGAAAAAGCAACGCACTAGATGTGTTGCTTGAATAGAATTCCCAGTACAACATTCCCTTACCGTCGATGTCTAACCATGTGTGGGTGAAAGAGAACCTGCTTGGTAAGATACTTGACTGTAAATTTGTCGATTATGATTTGTTGAATCACGAAAAAATTTCCATAGTTTCAACCAGATTAATACATGTACTAGAAATATGATCAGGTTGCATAGAAAACAATGGTTTTTCTTATGGCATGGGCCGAGCCGCTATCCGGCTCTGGCTTGCTCAACTTGCTACGAATCCCACACTTTGAGCGGAGCAATGAGTTCAACACTGTAGTGCGCACTCTGCTTTCCTGCATGACCATGGATATATATCGTTGGACCATAAGGTTAACATCATTGTTGACCTTATAACTATAATTACAGGGTTAAGCACAAGGGGTGAAGACCCTTCAACAGAATTCATCGAGAAGAAAGAGGATAGAGAATTGGCCGCGAAAGTAAAGGCCGAATTTGACCTAACAAAAGGGACCAGAGGTTTTGTAACCAAAACAATTAAAAACGAACCTCTGCGGTTCACAGTTCAGTTGATTGCGGGAAGGATTCCCAGAAAGTCTAGGCCGAAAGAGGTTTTTGTTGTTGTTGTAGCCTGAGCTGCGAAGGCTAAGGGCGTCTCTCAATATAATTGGGTGAACTATCTGCTCAATATATTTTTAGAGGATGTCCAAGACACACATGACAATGGATCACCATTTCACTATAGTTAGATGCTGGTGCTCATTGCTTTCGTGGGGTGGAAGGAACCTCTATATCAGAATGGTCTCCCAGTAGCCTCGGGTGATTGCCATGGGGTCATATATGCAAACATGTGGGCCTCAGCCAACCTAGACAAACAAAGGTGGAGCAACCAACATTTGTTCACCTATTATGAGCAACTATGCATAGCCATCAAGAAGACTTCGTGCATTACTAAGGAGGTACAACCAATTTTCTTCCAAAGATGATTTTCAAGGCTGGGCTACATTCCATACACATACAGCGACGCATATCAACTACGCCAGACGTATGGTGTGAAGGACAATACCAACTCGATGCGCAGATGATCGGCATGATCCTAGACGATTGGAAAATCAATGCGTCATCCACGCTCATCACTTCATCTGAAGAGAGCGACAAAGATGACCAAGAAAACAAAGGTCCTGAGGTCACAAGCATAGAGAAGCCAAAGCCAGACCAAGGAGCATGAGAGAAGAGGAAAGAACCGTATACAGATGTGCCGGAGAAGCCACAGAAGAATAAGACTAAGTCTAGTCGAAGGCCTCTAGATGCATAGTTGCACGACGATGATTATGAGTGCATCGCACCAAGAGTATCGGCATATCTGGAAGATGTGTTGGAGTTGAAAAGCACCAAGCAAGAAACATCACAAACGGAGGTCAAGGAAAGCGTCGCCGAACTGAAAAGTTTGTTCATAAGAATGGAACAAGTCCAGCGAGGCTTGGTCAAGGAACCTGACCACGATGACCGCTTAGGCGAGTCAAGCCAGTAGAGGAGAATTCCTCCTGCCTACACCACAAGAACGCGGTTGGTCAAAATTGAGCCAATGTCTATCATATACCCAACATATGAGATGGTTGAAAGTGCGTGAAGGCTCACATAGTTGGAACTCAATGTAGGGATGCTTCCCATAGAAGGATTGCATAACCTGCATACCCAAATAGCCAAGGAAATCCATGAAAGAGACATAGTCTCTCATAACCAGTACATTAGGCTGGAAAAAAACTACAAGCAGTTGCAATAGGAATGTGCACTCAAGACAAAGGAGCTTGACTACACACAGGAAAAACAATGCAAAATAAAGGAAGCAGTTTTCGTTGTTTACGCGAAGCTGCCAAAGTCTGATGAAGAACCAGAAATCGAGGCAGCCATCCTAAAGATAGGCGTTGATGTCGATAGTTTGAAGGATGAAATGATGGGGCTAGAAATTGTCGATAAGGATAAAATTGCAGAGATGGAAGTTGCCCATCAAGCAGAAATTGCAGAGCTAGCAGCTCAACAACAGGTAGGAACATCGCAACAAGAAGAAGAAGCATGAGTAGAGGCACTCAAGGCCTCTACATAAAGCATTTTTGCAGAAGTGGCAAAATGCCAAAGCCTGCTCGATGAAGTTACTAAAGTCTAGGCCATGTTACAAGAAGAACCAGAATTACAAAGTATCCAAGGAGAAGTGCAGCAGAAGCAACAGGATCTGAATTTCATTAATGCTGCTATGAAGGACTTGCTGGCATGACAGAAGATACAGAAGTTCGCAGAGAGAAGGGAACTTCAGAAAGAGATGGAAGCATTAAGAGCAAAAGAAGCAGAAGCTTCCTCAAGATCGCAGCCGCTGTAGGAAGAAGCACTGACTTTGACAGATGAAATTGAGACAAAGTTGCAAGATCTCTGAGCAACAGAGTACTCTGTCAAGGAACAACTTATAGAACCCATTTCAGAGGAAATGGTCGACATGTTCAAAGGATGTGAGCAAGAGACCAGAGAAGCAGTTGCGAAGCTTAGCGCAACTGTACAAGAATTCACTGTGCGATCAGGCACTTTAGGGGATGAACAGATGGAACAGCCAAGACAGAGTGGCTCAGGGACGAGCCACATGTAAGTGTTAGGGGCCTATTGGGCCTGGCCCAAGTAATACAATTTTGGGCACTACGAAGCTAAGGAAAGTGCAGTGTGAACGCGTAGTTCTGCTGATGCGTAGTTCTAGCACAACAACTAATTTTTGGCAAAGAATATAGGTAAAGGTCAAACTGATGAAAGTGACCTATTTTGGGTAAGTGAATCCATGATTCCCGAGAGTTGGGTAAGGAGCAGCATGGAAGCAGTTGAAAGCAACCTGACAGTTAGAGTGGCAGAAGCCGTTAGAAGCAAAGCCACGAGCCAACAGCGACAGAAAGGCCAGAGGGGCGGAAAATGACACACCACTATACAGCTAGAGCCGTTCCGGGAGGAAACCGGCTGTCAGAAGGGCGTCAGAGCTAGGAGTGGGACAGCAAAGCGGCTAAAGGCGAGTGGAGGGTTTTTGGCCCATATGCATTGTAAAGACGTGACCTAAGGGCACAATCTATAAAAGGGGGAATTTTGTAAGGTAAGGGTTGATCTCGATTAGGATTGTTATTGATTTATGTTGATCTCTGTTGAGAGACTAAGTATTGTAAAGAGGCTCTGCAGCTGTGTGCGCAGAGACCCATTGTAGAGAGAAGAGCCTGCAACTGAGTGCGCAGGATGGAACTGTTGGACCCTTCCCAATAATATAATCAATAGTTCCTATGGATGTAGCTCCCATCTTGGGGGTGAACCACGTTAAATACTGTGTTTTGTGATTGAATCTATGTGTTTGCTTTTGTTTATGGTTAATTTCATGCTTATAGTTGTGTGTATCTTCACTTATATATGTATTTTCCACATGAATGAGTACTAAGAATAATATGTTAGGTGTCAAACATATATGCTTGAATGTTGAATGTGCAAGTAATTTGGGATATAAATGAATGCATGTGTTAATCGAGTAACACTAGTTAGCGAAGTCTGTGTAAGTGCGATTCCCTGAACGTGCAGCACTGGAAGTGCGCGGTTGCATTGAATTCCACCGTATTGAATGAGTTTGCAATCCCGTATGTTGAATGCATAATTACACTAAGTAAGTAAAGCCTTAAGTGTATGATGATTAAGAGGTAGCATGGTCTGAAGTTGCGCTGGCCTATTGTTTAAGTGGCCATTTCGAAGTGCACAGTCCCAGTGTGCGCTATAGTATAAGTGACAACTGCGAAGTGGGTGAAACTTCGCGCAACTCCTCCCAATCTGCTAACCGCGCATCGCCCGATTACATAAACTTGATTCCGTAATCCCCCATAAACTTCGCCTCGGGTGAGACCTCAGCTTGTTCGCAGGCTGTTGTCGAAAGTGCCGGTGAAGAAGGGTTTTGTTGGACCACAACTGCACAAAACCCAGGTCAATACAAAGAAAGCTAAAGAAACCGGATAGTAAGCCAACAAGTATGCACATTAGTAGAATGTTTAGTTTGGTTTACATGCATATCATATTTATAAAGTTATAAGTTTTAATATCTGAATGTATGGCATGTTGTCCTAACCTTAGAGCACTCCATTCCGCTATGTGATATTTTGTCTAGCCTTTTTCCTATACCTCTACTGCCCCTTAGTTTGGGGTTGGGGACACTACAAAGTGGTATCAAAGCTAAAGGTTTCAACACTGTAGTTGTTGGGCCTTCTATGAAGTTACAAGTCACTCTGTAAACATGCAATTGCATTATATGACTTGGATGCATGCACCTTAATATAGTTTCACATGTGAGTTAGTTAATTAAACTGCTAACCTGGGACAATTATGGACTTGATTTCCAACCAGTAAGGAGAAATCTTGGAAGGATTTCTAGCTCCCCTTGTCCAATTAGGCAGATTGTAACTTAGAAAAGTTAGCTTGTTAATTTATAACTAAGAAGAAGAAGTAGTTTAAATGATAATGAACTTATGCCAATGTGTAGTTTACTAACAAATGGTTGATAATGAACACATTCCAGTTCCCAATGAATGATTGAGCAAGTAGTGTGGCCACTAAATTGAGATTTTACTCAAACCTGTGAAGACTAGAGATCCAACAAGTACAAGTTCAACAGTAGGAAGTCAGAAATTGGAGATGGATTTTGAGGAAGGATATAGACCTTATAGCACTGAAGAGGAGTTTGAGAGAAGAAGGACAACTATACATAAGAGGAGCAGTGAACCATTAAGTTTGGAGGATTCCGTGAGGAAGTGTAGGGAGGATAATGAAAGGATAATTCACATTCAGGAGCAGATCATGAATGATTTAAAATAATTGAAGACCTTTTGTTGAAAGTTGTGCTTTCACATCACATTCAAGCATAAAGAACAATATACATACACAACATAATATCAAGAAAGGAAATAAGTGGACGGAACGTTCAGTTAGTTTGTTTATTCATCTTGAGAAGTATTTTATACATAGTAGGTATGGTTGGAGCAATTAAACCTGCTCCAACTTCTCATGCGTTAAGGCTTAACTAATACATATGATGACATAGGGAAAATCCTATCACCCCCTCAACATCTCCCCACCAACAAAAAGCTTCTTCATCCCAAAGAGAGAAAGTATACATAAACAACCATGACTTGTGACTCGTCAACATATGTCTTCAATATGGGAACAACCGATCAGAGCCTCACCTTTTAATCATCCTGTTGGCATTCATCTTCTTCGAACCAGGAACTTAGGTCTTTTGGTTCTGCTTTCCATACCATTTCTCTGCCTTCAACGTCTGAGGTCACACTCCAAGAGAGGCTTCTATATTTCAGCACTACGGGGCTTAATCAATTCAAGTGTTCTTTGTGTCATCATTTATCATTACACTCTTCTTCTGTGTGGTATAAAATGTCTTCTGCTTGAATGTGGTCTTCGTCGTCTTCATTTGTCTTGAGAGTGTAATTTTCCTACAAGTTTTATTCGGTTTCCTGCTCATGTGCATGTCATGGTCATGGTCGACTACTGACTAACTTGACTCAATTCGACTGACAAAGGTTGGCTAGAAACCAACTGAATTACAAGGTGGAGGGGATCGCCTGCCTTGACAAGACTCACGCTTCACCCCTTCCAATTTATTTTTATTTTTAAGAGAGCCACTTTTAAATAGTTGTGACTCAATTGACTCCATATAGACTCATTCGACTCAAGGGATATGAACATAAAATATATTCTCAATACATTTTGGATAACCGACTCAAAATAATAACTCAACCAGAATAAAGAGTTGATTCATCTTACCGATCATGACGTGAATATCGACTAAGGTGACTTAAAAAGGAAGTGACACGACCATATTGAATTTTCGCCCATGCTTTTATAATATCACCTTTTTCATATAAAGTTTCATGACCCACAAAGACTATCATTGTACTTAACCCACATACTCGTCGTAATTAATTTTGGATAAGTAAAGTCATTGAATACAAGTTGATGATGTAGTCGACTCTTATGGTTGGGTCTCTACTTGATGCATACATGATTGATGGATGGGGTCGGTGATCGACTGGCAGGAGTTCAGGTCAGTCTTCATGGTAATCGTTCGATCATAATTGGTCGCCAAAATTTAGTTGTCGTACATTATATAACTCATCGATCCAATTTAGCATCGAGGATGGTCGGATACATTCAGTCGACACAGTCTTCAAGTTGTTCGACCAACTCACAATTAACGACTTGCTTTGGTTGGCTTTCCTTTTGTGATCAAATGATGTCGATGGATCGACGGGCTTTTGGCTGACTGGATTATATAACTGGCCGACTGGCTTGGAGTTGACTCATCGGCTAACTAGTTTTGGAAGTCGGTTGCTAGTGAGGTCACAATTAGCACCCATCATCCGCTCATGATTGTTCCAGTCGACAGGTGCACAATTCTCTAGTCGGCGTGCTACATAAATTATGTGGTCAGTGTGTTAGTCGGCTCAGTTGTAGTCGGTAACTCCAGCATGCTACGAATATTGGTGTAGCAATAAATCTACCAGTCGATGATATGAAATTCGGTCTAGTATTGGTTAACAACTTCATTGATCACAGTCGAAATCTCTATAGGTCGTGGGAAATTAAAAAACATTTCTTTATTCGACAATGGTTGGCTCCTTGATCGATGGTCAACTCTACCTTCTTTGGTATAAAAACAGCTCTATGTTCTGGTCGTAAGTCAACGAGCAGTGGTCGGTTGCTTGTCAGATGATATAGTCAAATCCTGGTCGCTTTTCATGAATCGATTTCTGGTGGACTGAATAATATAGGCCCAATACACCTGTATGAATATGTAGATTGAGTATGCAATAGGCTAGTCATCTTGCAACCATCTGGTCGACGGCTCTCCAAATTGATTTTGGCAACTCACCTCAGCAGCATAAGAAAATAGTATTAGTTTTTTGTAGGGATTCTTTGCATCTCATGGAGCTGAGCGATTTGTGGATGAGATATCCTCCTTCCAGTTAATATCCCAAACAATTAATGTAATGTAGCATCCGCCCTTGCACTTCTTCACAGAGGATTTTTATATGCATACACGAGCAGTATATAATATTTCTTGCAGGATCCTTAATAATCATCTCACAATTTTCTCTAGGTCCAAACCACCTCTATCCACTACTGCTGTCACCCAGACCAGACAGAGTTGGCGACAGTGCCAAGATGTTGAAAGTTGTTCTTTCACATCACATTCAAGTAGAAAGAACAATATACATACACAACATAATATCAAGAAAGGAAATAAGTGGAAGAAACGTTTAGTCAGTTTGTTTATTCATCTTGAGAAGTATTTTATACATAGTAGGTATGGTTGGAATGGTTACACCCGCCCAAACTTCTCATGCGTTAAGGCTTAACTAATACATATGATGACACAGGGAAAAGCCTATCGCCCCCTCAACACCATCCAAAGATCAATTGACAAGAGGCATAGAATAGATTATGTGAGGTCTAGATCATCTTCAAGGAGACCTCATCACTTAGTGAGAAAGAAGGGGTATCCATCAAGCAGTACAGAGAGTAGTTATGAAAAATCCTCGTTGAGATACGAGAAGAGGAGGTCTGTCCAGGATGAACTAGTAGGAGAGCTGAGAAAAATTAAGTCCCCAACTTTCGATGGAGAAGTAAAGCAAGGAGAAGATGTCGAAGCATGGTTGTTAGGACTCGTGAAGTTCTTCCAATTTCATTAGTATACACCTAATATGGAAGCAAGAGTAGCTATATACCATCTGCAAGGTAAAGCATCTACCTGGTGGGATCAACCAGTTAAGCTGAAGGACATCGATGAAGACATAATTTCTTGGAGGAATTTTAAGAAGTACTTTCAAAAAGAATACCTCTTTGAGCATTACTATGACAAAAAGATGGAGGAGTTATTTGAGCTTAAATTGGTAAGCATTACTATGGAGGCCTATGAGAAGAAGTTTTTGGAACTTTTGAAGTATGAATACTTTATCAAAGATAAGAAGGTAAAGATTCAAAGGTTCCTAGGTGTCTACCTAAATCTTATAGAGATAAAATCTAGTATGATAAACCAAAGAAACTTAAGGATGCCATCTGGAAAGCAAAGCACCTATATGAACATAATAAGAGCAAGGCCCCATATAAGAAGAATTGGAAGGACATGAAGAAGAACAAGCAAGAGTAGAGTGAAAGGTTTCTAGCCTTCAAAATTCAGAAACAATAATTCTTATCAGTAAGGACAACCAAGGGAAGAGCATTTAGGGAAGAGACCACAAGTGAAATGTTGGATATGCAAGGAAAATCACTTTGCCATTTAGTTCTTGCATAAGAGAAATAACCTCCACAACATACAAGAAGATTCAACTATTGGAGATGTTGGTGGAAGCATTCAGAGGATCTACAAAGCCCTGTATGGGAGGCAAGTTGACCACCAGTCCCAAATGATTAAGTTAGCATGTAAGATTGCTAATAAAACTATAGTTATTTTGATCGATTTTGAGCTAGCAATAGTTACATTGCACCTAATCTAGTTGAGAAATGTCATTTAAAGAAAAGTAAACTTGAAGCAACAGGTCTAGTACAATTAGCTACCGGAGCCAAGAGGAAATTGGAATATACCTAATAGTATATTACTATTATTAATTTATTAACAATTACGTTAATTAGTACTAATGGTCAATGGTCACCTCCTTTCAAGGTGTGACCATTCATAGGTTAGCATGCATATATAATGTAAGCTTGTCAATGTAATATTCATCATTCAATAATTCAAAAATATATATTTCAATAAATATTCCAATATGTAAGCTTGGTAGCTTACAAGTGGTATCAGAGCTCTGGGTTCTTAGTTCGAAGCATTCTCTCCATTCTCGCTATTTCCATCACATCCTCCTCTAATCCGGGGTTGCATAACGCCCCCTCTCCCTCCATTCCTCTGCTCTTCGCTCTCCTATACACTTCACTGCTACTCGCTTCCATATTGTTCCATTACCAATCCATCCACTCATCTTGACCATCACCCATCTCTCCTTCCCTCCACGCTGAACAGTCTCCCTCCACCACAACCCCCGTGCCTGCACTTCATACACCCCACATTATCCATCTCCTACACGCCTCCCATCACCTCCTTAACCTAGAACAGCGCACCAACCTCTACTCACCCTGGCCACCTTCCACTGACGTCCTCACACCAATGCACCATCTCTCCCCTACTCCCACACGCTCCAACCTACACTACATCACTCTGCCGCACTGCTCCCGATATCACTTCCTCCATCCCTCTTCAACCCATGCCATCCACTTCACCACCTGCTGCATGCTCACCAAGCTCATGCCATCCACTTCGCCACCTGTTGCACGCTCAGCAAGAATCCACTCCCTCTTCCTGCACTCCTCCCTTATTTCCCTACCTTCACACCCATCCACTCCCTCTCCTGCACAGTCCTTCATGCCTGTCCATACCACCTATGCCCCTTTTCTTACATCCCCTCCTCTCGAGTCGCCGCTCCACCTCCACTGGATCCCGCCTCCTCCTCATACCTCCCCATCCACTCCTCTACGCCATCGTTCATGCCCCTGCGCACCACTTTGCTCATATACTCCAGCTCCATCAACACCATCGATCCCCCACGCATATCCCAACTACGCCCACACGTCCATTCTCCCCTACCATACACCTGCAATTCTCATCTTTGACCTGGGCCCTCCCTCCTTTGATCCGCCTTACTCCACCACATCTCCCATTTCGCTGCTCCACTTACTCCACTCCTCCCATGCTCCTTACATCCCCTCCTCTCACGCTGCCATTCCATTCGCTCCTCTTCACACAACCCATGTTGCATTGCTGCCCCACTCATTGCTCATCTCTCAATCGACGCCCCTGGATGCAAATCCTATCCCATACGCCTCCTCCATCTCCCTCCTTGCTAGAGCATCCACTCGATTCCCTGCATCGTTGTCCCCTTTGTTGTTCCCTCCTCCTCACGTAGTCCCCTACTCATCACCATACACACTATCTCTCCCTTGTGCCTTTACCTACGCCTGCATCCACTCTACTCGTGCACCTACACATAAACTCTTCCCTTTCTTATTAAACCCTAATCTCCATTTCTCACATTTTCAAAAATCCTAATTTCATATTTTAAAAAAAGAAATTTATAATATTATTATTATTGTACAATAATAATTATTATTATACATTAAAAAAAAAATCCCTAATCTCATTGGGATCAAAATAATATTATTATTTTGAAATAATAATAATTATTATATTTAGTTGGAAAAAAAACTATATAAAAAATTTGTATATAATATATTAGCATTATTATTAGTTAATAATTATTATTATTATTATTATATATAAAAAAATCAAATTTTCTTGAAAATATTTACAAGTTGGTGATACGAACCGTTACACCAAAACCACGAGGTGTTAGTGAAGGCCGCCTACTAGGATCTTAACATCCCACCATGCTTCGCAGTCCAGACTCTAGGCTGGAAGTGCGCCCGTACGATGGTGTCCCCTTTGAGTCGTACGAGCCTCGGACGAACACTACAATGCCAACGTTGCCACCCACTTTGTGACTCGAACCTGGGTGGAGGCTCTGATACCAGATGATATGAACCGTTACACCAAAACCTCGATATGTTAGTGAAGTCCGCCCACTAGGATCTTAACATCTCACCACACTCCGCAGTCTAGACTCTGGGCTGGATATGCGCCCGTACAGTGGTGTCCCCTTTGAGCCGTACGAGCCTCGATCTTAACAGTTGGAATCACTATGTTCCCTTCATTCAACAAGATCATTATTAGCCCATTCCACAAACCTAAAAGAGATGAAAGAATCGAAGTCGAAGATATAAAAAGGATCGAGGCTAAAGAAATAAAAAGAAACCAACATGAAGAAATAAAAAGTGGATATGAAGACATTATCAAATTAGTTAAGGAATTGAAGTTGACGATAACACAACGTCAAGAAGAAGCTACAGTGACTTCCGAATTCCTAGGTCAAGAAGAGTTGGAAACTGCATCTACACCCATGTCAGAAGAAGGGACTCATATCATAAAGGAACAAGCTATGTTGATTCCCGAGTTCTCAAGTCAAGTAGAGTTGGGGTTTGCATCGACACTCACGACAAAAGAAGGGACTATGACCAGAACTGAAGAAGTTATTATGACTTCTGAGTTCTCAAGTCAAGAAGTGTTGGGATCTACACCCACGACAAAAGACGTAACTGTGACTCTCGATTTACCAAGTCAAGAGGAACAAGGGACTACTACGACTCCTACATATTCAAGTAGGGATGAATATAAAATCGCTACTACCCCCAGGAAGGAAAGGAAGTCTGGCCGACCAAATCCTTATACCCCCCCAACAAAATATCCATACCACCAGATACCAAGTGGGATAAGAAAAACTCCAGAACAAGGACTTGTTAAGGAAGTCAATGACAAGGACGATGAAACAAAAGAGGTAGAAGACAAGGATATGGAAGATCAAGATGATATTGACAATCACAATGTCAATGTCAATTGTAAAGAAAATAACGATGTCGTAAAAATCAAGGAAGTCAATAAAATCAATGTTAACAACAATTATGAGAGAATTAAAGTTGTAGAACAATAGAATGATGAAAATATAAAACTAAAAATGATCATAATAAAGAAGGAAACTTCGAAGATAAGGCGACACTTGAAAAGGAAAAAGTTCTACAAATTGTCGCAAATCAAGATATTCGAGAATCTCAAGATGGAAAGGATCCCAAGGAACAACTAACGACAAACTTGTGAGACAAAGAAGTAAGTACATTAATAATAGTTGCCTCTACAGATAAGAAAACCATATCAAAACATGCAGAATGATCAAAGATCCACATAAAATTAGAAGAGCAAAGGAACACTGTCAGATTAGCAAATATGAAATATACGTCGATTAGTTGTTATGCGTTCATTTACAGAATCATAAGCATGATAAGATTTGATGGAAATGTGACCAATTATTCCAAGAACTGCTAAACCGTGGCACAGTTATTCGTGGCAAGAATTCTAGCTATAGCATGCTCGTAGAAGATTCGTGGTCGAATATTTTCAGAGCAGGATGACTTGTAATATACCTAATAGTATATTACTATTATTAATTTATTAACAATTACGTTAATTAGTACTAATGGTCAAAGGTCACCTCCTTTCAAGGTGCGACCATTCATAGGTTAGCATGCATATATAATCTAAGCTTGTCAATGTAATATTCATCATTCAATAATTCAAAAATATATATTTCAATAAATATTCCAATATGTAAGCTTGGTTGTAATCTACCTAATAGTATATTAGTATTAGGTATATTACAGAAAATCACAGAAGTTGTAAAAGGTGTCCTTTAGAAATGAATGGATTGAAAACCTTTGCAGACTTAAACATCATACCCTTGGGGTCATATGATGTATTGATTGGCATGGATTAGTTGGATGTACACCATGCCATACTATATTGTAATAATAAAACTTATACTTGTTTGAAAGAAGAAGGAATATGGGTGACAATCACAGGTATTCCTAGACCCATATCCCCGAGGCATGTCACAGATCTACAATTGAAGAAATGTCTTAAAAAGGGATGCCAATTATATGCAATTCATGTGGAAGAGTCAAAAGAAGGAAAAGAGCCAAAACTGCAAGATTATCCAATACTACAAGAGTTTGTAGATATATTTCAAGAATCGCCAGAAATGCCTCCTAAGAGGGACATTGATTTCCTATCGACTTGGTGCCAAGCAAAGTACCTTCATCTAAAGCACCTTATAGAATGTGTGCTCCAAAGTTAAAGGAATTACATATATAGTTAGAGGAGATACTAAAGAAAGGTTACATAAGACCCAGTATTTCACCTTATAGAATGTGTGCTCCAAAGTTAAAGGAATTACAGATATAGTTAGAGGAGATACTAAAGAAAGGTTACATAAGACCCAGTATTTCACCTTGGGGAGCTCTTGTGTTATTTGTGAAGAAGAAGGATGGAACTCTAGGACTCTACATAGATTATAGGAAATTGAACAAAGCAATGATTAAAAACAAGTACCCCTTGCCAAGGATTGATGACTTGTTTGATCAGTTGAGAGGAGCCAAAGTGTTTTTGAAGATAGATTTGAGATCGTGATACCACCATATTAGAATTAAGGATGAAGATATCAGTAAGACAACATTCAGAACAAGGTATGGACATTATGATTTTACAGTGGTACCTTTTGGGTTAACAAATGCACCAGTAGTATTCATGTGTTTAATGAATGGAGTCTTTAGAAAGTACTTAGATAAGTTTGTGATTGTATTCTTAAATGACATCCTTATGTATTCCAAGACAGAGGAAGAGCATGAAGAAGATCTAAGACTAGTAATGCAAGCGCTTAGAGAACATCAGTTGTATGCCAAATTAAGGAAGTGTTCTTTCTATCAAGGAAAAATTCACTGCGTAGGGCATATCATGTACGAAGAAGGTGTTTTAGTGGATCCTGATAAGATAAGGGCCATTATGGAATAACCAACGCCAAAGAATGTATCAGAAGTCATATATTTCATGGGGTTAGCTGGATACTACCGAAGGTTCATTGAAGGATTCTCAAAGTTATCCCATCCTATCACATCCTTGCAAAAGAAAGGTGTAAAGTTTGAATGGACTCCTAAGTGTGAAGATAGTTTTCAAAGACTTAAAGAAATGCTTACAATGCACCAATTTTAAAAATTATGGACCCTGAAGGAAACTTTGTTGCATGCATTGATGCATGCAAGCAAGGCATTAGTGGAGTATTGATGCATGATGGACATGTGATCAGTTACGAATCTAAAAAGTTGACGGAACATGAGAAGAACTATGCCACTCATAAATTAGAGCTTGCGACTATCATCCATGCCTTGAAGATGTGGAGACATTATCTTATGGATAAGAAGTTTGAATTAAGAACTGATCATGATGGGTTAAAATATTTGTTCGAGTAACCTAATTTGAATGCAAGACAGAGGAGACGAATGGAGTTGTCATATGGATATGACTATAACATCAAGCACATCAAAGGTAAGGAAAATAAAGTAGCGGATACACTTAGCAGGAAGATACATGTGATGCATGTAGTAGCTATTGGCACTATTACATCAGATTTAAAAAATAAGATCATTGAAGCCAATGTTACAGATGAACATTATCAATAGGTCAAAGAAGGATTACAACAACAAAAAATTCCACACAAATTTGATAAGTATAAGTTGGAAGAAAATGGAATCCCCATGCATAGATATAGATAGAGCTTATGTGCCCAATTCTGTAGATACAAGGAAGATGATTCTAAAGGAAATGCATGATGTTCCTTATGCCAGACATTCGAGTTATCAGAAAATAGTAGCAGCAGTAAGGAAACAATACTATTGTCCAAGGATGAAGAATGATGTTGCAGAGTATATAGCTAGGTGCATGGAACGCCAAAAAGTTAAAGTTGAGCATCGACATCCAGCAGGATTATTGCAACCCTTGCCAATGCTAGAATGGAAATGGGATGTAGTGACAATTTATTTCATCACAAATTTGCCTAAGACAAGATCGTAAAATGATGTTATCGTGGTTGTGGTAGATAAGTTGACTAAGGCAGCACACTTCATTCCAATAAAGACAAGTCACAAAGAAGTTATCATTGCAGATATTTACATGAAAGAAGTAACCAAATTACATGGAATCCCCAAAGCTATAATATCATATAGATATTGAAAATTTACTTCTAACTTTTGGAAGGGATTGTTCGAAGGATTTGGCACAAGTCTAAACATAAGTACAACACACCACCCTCCGACAGGTGGATAGACATAAAGAGTTAACCAAGTTATTGAAGATATGTTAAGGATGTATGTTATGGATCAACCATCTAAGTGGGAAGATTATTTACACTTGGTGGAATTTGTTTATAATAATGGATATCATGCCTCGTTGAAGATGAGTCCTTTTGAAGCCATGTATGGAAGAAAGTGTAATACTCCCATCGGTTGGGATAATCCAATAGACAAAGTCATTATTCGGCCATAATTATTGAAGGATATGGAGGATAAGATGGTTAAGATTAAGCAGAACCTGAAAGCAGCTCAAGGCAGGCAGAAAAGCTATGCAGATTAGAATGAGACTGCTTGACAGTTTCAAGTTGGAGATCACGTGTTTTTGAAAGTTAGAACTAAGAAGAGTTCCTTGGAATTGGGAAATTGCTCCAAGCTAGCTGCTAGATATTGTGGACCTTTTGAGGTATTAACTAAGATAGGACCCGTTTCTTGTGATCTTGCTTTTCCCACTAGCATTAGAGTACATAATGCGTTTCATGTGTCTTTATTGAAAAAGTATATACCTAATGCTAACCATGTAATTGATTGGAATGTGTTCCAGGTAATTAGAGTACTTTTATTTTATTTATTGATATATATACATGTATGTACATGGTACTAATCATATGATTGAATGGATAATGATACAGGTGGAACTAGAAGGGATTTTCCGGCACAACTTGTTGCCATTTTGGGCAGCAAGGTCAAGCTGCTTCGGAATCGAGAAACCTGGCAGGTAAAGATCCAATGGACCCATTATAGTCCTGAGAATGTGACTTGGGAGCTGGAGGATGCCATGAGGGAAGCATACCCTCATCTATTTTAAAATTTTGCGGCATGTATGTAATATGCATCGAGGATGATGCATTGTTTAAGGAGGAAGGGGATGTAACACCCCAGTTGTTAAGCCCCAGACTTATGATCTTTTATGTGGTTGTGGACTTATGTTATTTTGCATGTTAATGTGATTATGGACTTATGATCTTTGTTTGATAATATGACTTTGGACTTTGGCACTATTATTAATATTAATGTTATTATTAGCACTGTTGCTACCTTTGAATGTTGTTGCTATTGATTAATTAAACAATTGGCTCAACAAAGGCAACTAAAAGAGTATGGGATACCATGGATCTCACAATGGGAGGGGGAATGGGGGTCATCCCTATCACCTTAGAACTTGTTGTTGTATGGGAGTTGTCCATCGTAGTTCATTTTGTACCTTGGTGACATTAGTAGTGTTGGTCACCCAAACATTGTACAGCAGACCCTATTTTATTTTTATTTTTTATGGACTATGGAGTTACTATTGCACCTTATGCATACCTTAATGGGCCCCTCTTTCATAGTGTGCCCTCATTGGGAGAGATTCCCTCCTATTTATGTGTTTTTTGTCATTTATGAGCCCTCTCCCTAAATTTTAGGAGTTGTAAGGTAGATTTTAGCTTCCACAATCTAGAATTTAGCCTCCACCTCCATAAGTGTGCCCCAGTCCTCTATTCATGGAGATGCTCCTTATTTTTGTGCTTACAGGTCATTTATGACCCTATTGGATCCTCTCTCTCTCCTAACGTGCCCTCCTTCATGTTTTGTAACCCCCTTATGCATCAATGCACCTCCTTGTGCTCTTCATGGCTCCACTCCTTGGTTTTTTGTGACTCCTCCTCATGATGCTAATCCAGGAAAGGGAATATCCTAACTAAGCCATGACTCCACTAATTTGATTTAAGTCTCCATGATTAAGCTTAACCTTATCTCTTCCTATAGTTTGAGTTGATCCCTTGGGTTAGAATAGTCCTCCTTGTGTTATAAATTCATATGGCCCCTCCTTGTTGAAGCTAATCCTGAGATTTGGATCACTTGCCTTGTGCTATCTCACTGTGTTGTGAGTGTTGATAGTCTTGAGACTGTGTGGGGATTGTATTGAGACTGAGTTTTTGTTGCAGGATCCTTGAGAGGAGTAGTTTGTTGTCCATTACATAGAGTTAGTTTGGTGGATTGTCACTACCCTTTGCTTCCATATCACTCTACTAGTCTAGGTTCTCACATAGGAAGCGAGGAAATGGGACGATGACCCCATAGGAAGTGGAGATGGACAGGAAAGTAGTAGTGGGAAGCATTGTGGTTCTCAAAAGAGGTAGTTCCGAGAGTTGTTAGACTAAGTGTGCCTCTACCTGTGGATCTGTGGTCTCAGCTCGGGGGTGACTTGTTCAAGCAAGGAAGGCTTGATTGTGTCTACTGCTGGGAGGAAAGTTGTTTTGTTGCAACCAGTTGCCATTAAATATAAGTATTTGTTCTTATACTTATTTGTGTTATTTTGCCATGTTTATGTGCCATGGAGGCTGAATTATCTTCTAGATTTGCTTATGGATTATGTGTCAGGATTTGTATGCTATATGGATGGATCTCGTACTTTGAATTTATATGAAACTTCTCTACCATCTAATCCCTCTCTTCTCCTTCTCGACTTACAATTGTAACTCTCACAATGATGAGAGGGGCGCAACCATGTGTTCTGGTTCGACCATTTCTACTCATTTCTAGGTTTTTAAACCTATTCCATTGCGTCCGTAGCGACGTTTCCAGTAAGGAACACCTTTTGTTTCATTGGAAAAGCTCTCCATATGACCAAGTTATGACTATTTTGGCTGGCAGTGTTTTCGATGCTAACAGGAACGCACCCTCTATTTGATTGACAACACCTTTGTATGCGAATTTGTTACGTTGCTACAAATCTGATCACATTGTTGCAAATATGAATATGTTGTAGTATTCCTGATCATGTCGTTGCAGGTCTGGTTGTATTAGTGGAAATCTGATTTGTATTGACGATTGATGGTTGGAGGGATGGCAACCATACAATCTAAATATTACTAGTGAAAGATGGATGTAAGGGACAGTCACGGGTTCTAATCTTGGAGGTTTTGGTTGGAAGCTTGTGTTTCTTAGTGCTATGGTTTATGTGGCCAGTGTCATTACATCTCACCATCTAAACACTCAGATCTGCACACACATAATTAACTAGTATAGCAATAATGCACAAGTAACAATGAATATTCACAACAATTACCATCATGGTCCTAAGTTAACCAAATGATCATAATCACTAGGAAACTGGAGAAATCAATGGCTTGTGCATATTCAATGTTTATAATCACCTTTAGTAGTATGCACATTAGTATAATGTTTGGTTTGGTTTACATGCATATCATTTTTATAAAGTTATAAGGTTTAATCTCTGAATGTATGGCCTGTTGGCCTAACCTTAGAGCACTTCATTCCGCTGTGTGATATTTTGTTTAGCCTTTTCCCTATACCTCCAGTGCATTTGGCCTTAGTTTGGGGTCGGGGACACTACACCCCCTCGCTCCTGATCCTCCTTAAGTTGCACATCGCCTTATGCATACGGCAGAGCACTAGATGGGTGGGGATCGTCAGACGATAAAACCCACACACACACACATGCAAAGAATATATAACATACCCAACAAAAACCCAATCCAAGGATGTATGTGTTGAAATTTTGGGACCACGCCCAAGGAGATTACTTTAGACCATGAAGGGACTTCTTTATTTTCTAGACCATCTCTTTCCTTCTCTTCTCTACAAAACCTTCTACTTGTTTCATGTAGATTTCTTCTTTAAGATTCCCATGTAGGAATGTTGGCTTCACACCCATTTGCTCTACTTCAAGATCAAAAGCAACATAAATAGATAAAAGGAATATAATAGAAGTTAATTTAGCTGTAGGGGAAAATATTTCACCAAAGTTAATTCTCTCCACCTGGGAATATCCCTTTGCTACTAAGCGGTCCACTTTACCTTCTGCATTCAACTTCTTTTTAAACAACCATTTGCTACCTGTAACGATTTATCTTCCAGTTGGAAACTCAACTAGATCCCTTCATTTTATCTCATGCATTCATTTCTTCAATCACGACCTTCTTCTATGTTGTACTATCCTCTAAATCCACTGCTTCCTAAATGGTTCTAAGATCATCGTGAGTAATAGATAAAGTAAAACAAGAACATAAATTAGGTGGGGAATACCTTTCTAGTTGCCTTCTTTCTTGAGATGATCTCCTCATAAATGAAGTATGAGGTTCTTCTTCTTGTGATTCATCTTCTTCTATTGAGTCAATTTCTTCAGCCTCCAACTCCAACTCTATTTTCTTTGGTTCCTTTTCCCTTGGAAGGGTTTCCTATTTGAGAACATCTTTAACCTCTCTAAAAACAACATCTTGATTGTAAACAACCTTCTTAGTTATTGAGTTCCAAAGTTTAAAACCTTTCACACCATCTTTATAACCAATAAAAATACATTTTTCAACTTTATTATCCAACATACTCCTTTTTCCCTTAGAACATGTACATAAGCATCACATGCAAAAAAATTCAGATGTTTAAGAGAGATTTTCTTACCAATCCATACCTCATGCGGAATTTTGTCAACTAATGTTGATGTGGGTGATCGATTTACCAAGTAACATGTAGTATCCAATACCTCTACCCAAAATTTCGATCCTATCCCAACAACACTAAGCATGCTCCTTGCCTTTTCCATCAATGTCTTATTCATTCCTTTTGCAAACCCACTTTGTTGAGGTGTGTATGGAGTTGTCTTATGCTTTGCTATCCCACACTTCTTATAGAATTCCTTGAATTAATTCATGCATATTAACTCTCCATCATTATATGTCCTCAACACCTATATTTCCTTCTTTGTATGATTCTCTATAAGAGCCTTTAACTATTTAAATTTATCAAAGACTTCATATTTATTTCAAAGGAAATAAATCCATGTGGTCCTTGAGAATTCATCTATAAATGAAACATAATACATAAATTTACCCAATGATGGAAAATGCACATGTTCAAACACATCACTATGTATTAACTTTAAGATTCCCTTTCTTCTCGTAGCATTAGATGCAAATCTTACACAATTGTGTTTACCATATCTGCAGTGTTCACAAAAATCGAAATCTAGTGTGCAATCAGACATACCTTCAACCATACATTTACCATATAATGAGCCTTCTCTCTAATATGGCATAGCCTTTGATGCCATAGCAGTGCCTTTTCTCTAGAAACAATAAGAGATTTGTCTTATTTATTTCCACCATCAGTAATAACATAATTGTTATTGGTGATATAGATTCCCAACAACTTGTACATAGCTCCATTCAAATTTCCCTCATAACGACCATAGCTCCTCAAACTATTTTGCATGTTTCTTTTCCAAACACAGTATGTATGCATGCATCACACATCTTTATAATGTATATCAAGTTTCTAGCCAGCTCTAGAATGTGCAAAACCTGTAACATCCTAGGATCTGATTTACAGGATATTAACTCTATTTCAAAATTTAAAATAGAAAATTACAAGACTAAAACTAGCCATAAAAACTAGTATGGAATAAACTAGACTTGGTTACAGTTAAACCCACCCACAGCTTGAGAGTTGGACTCTTTTGGATCTGCAAGATCAGGTAGCAAGTGTGCAGCAGTGGATTTGCAATATTGGGTAGCAAGTGTGCAACAGTGGATCTACAAGATCGAGTAGCAAGTGTGCAGCAGCATAAACAATAGAGTCAAGCTAGATTTAGAATCCTATGCACAAGGTATTGGGACCATTTATGTTTCAACAACAGTTGTTGTTGAAGTCTACTCCAAGGATTCCTGGGTACACCAACATATGCATACTAGATTCCTCCACTTACAATTGAATGCAACCAGAAGGTGGATAATAGGTATTTACCCCCTAATCTACTGCTGTGAAAAAGTTACATGGGTTTTGGGAATATTTGGCAGTGTTTGGAGGTCCGAAGAGGAAGTAGGCTATGAAGGACTACTCAACTAGCTTTCTTTCAGGCTCTTCCAAACAGGAAGAGAGGGTCACAAATTCTTAGTATGAGGCTTGGATTGGATTCATTATTGTATTAAGAACCTATGATGACTGATAGAACTGAAAATAGACATCCAAAGATCTTTTTATTAGAGATACTGCAAAACTAGTCATAAATTAATGCCTAAAGGGCTAGTCTTGAGAAATCTAAACACAAACAGTAATTAGAGCTCTCGAATTCTTTCTTATATGGTTAATATGAACTCATACATCGATAAATATGTAGCAACAAATGTTAACAAATCTTATTAAGCATCATCGCTGAGGCTTCACGGAGAGTCCTCAATCTTGAATTCTTACAATGATTGGAGAAGAATGCTTTAGAAGAGAGAAGAAGAAGATATGTAATCACTAGATCTACACTATACAAGGTCAAAGAGCATTTGCATGCCCATGGAAGGCACACCAAACTTCTGTAGCTGCGCACAGGGCACATTCACTATGCTCGTTCTTGTCCTCTATATGAACCTCCTCTAAATCTTTCTCTAACTTGATTAAATCTCAAAATCTCTTCTTGGTGGCTTGAATTCTTCAAGAAGTAGGATGATACAAACATGAAGATCATACCTCAATGGCCATGGATCAGATCATGAAAAGACTGGAATAATTTCTTGTTAAATTTTTGTTAGGGTTAGGGTTTGATGCAGAAAATCAGAACTTATATACTTTACTACAAAAATTCAATATAACAAATTTATACTAGAGTAGAATAGTACATCAGTAACTTTAACAAGATAGTTTAAAACATATTTTTCATTTCTTTCAACTTTTCAACTTTAACACTACCAATTGGGTCACCGTGTTAAAGTAATCTTCAGTAAGATGCAATCAACAATAGCAAAATAACTAACTTGTTTAATTTAACAATAAAAGAGACAAGTGAGGATACTTACCTGGGGTGTGGAACCCTTCCTGTTTTATATTCAGAAAATTTTACTTTCAAAATGAGTTGAGCCTCTCAGATGCCAGTCAAACACTAGGAACCAGTTGACCCTCACTTAGAGGGTAAGTACAAACTAGAGAGAGGTGAAATGTTGTATGCAACAATAATGAAAGTCAAAACACAGTGACAACCTCAAACAATACTCATCATACCTCAATAAGTCTCAGCACCCAAAATCTGAACCTTAAGCAAATAACAACACATAAATCTGACCTTAGTCAAGTAGTAGTACACAAATCTGACCCAGGGTATATAAGGACTGAACCGTAAATAGTCTCAATATAGAGTTAAATCATAGCAGCAGGTGACCTTCACAAAAATACTAGTTCACAGTCTTAGAACAACAAGAACCAGTCCTAGATATGAACCTAAGAGGTCACAACCTTCTTCCTTAGGACTGCGACTAACTTTCAGGAGCTGCGACCCACCTCAAAATACACTTAGCAAGTTCAAATCAGACTTATAGAGCTCACGGCCCTCACAAACAAAGTAACAGCAAGTTGCTGCTACTCTAATCAGGTCACGACTTAGTCAAGTAAGAGAGCAAGAAGCAGATCGGTCCTTACAATAGGTATATCAAACCCTAGGCAAACCACAAGCAACAGATCAGACCGCTGCTATGCTCAATAAGACCTCAACAGGACCATAATTAGCAGTCCTGACTCCCAAAAAACACGGCTGAGGTAAACTAGGACACAGGAGGCAAATCAGATCTCTATAAGACAACATATGGCAGATTGAACTTCAATCAGAGCCTCAACAAACTTCACGGTTCAGTCTTAGATGACATCAACAATTCTTAGCAACAAGAAGACCTTCAACATTTGCCCTAAAAAATCAGATCTAAAATAGGAGATAACATTCAGCAGGGGGTGGCTTCCAATCAGGGTGAACAAGCAGCAGAATAATCCTTGAAGATTGCGACGTCAAGCAGAATAAAATACAGAGCTTAGATGTGATGTCTTTAATCATGTGATGGATATATATAAATGAGAAATAATGGGCTTCAATAGATAGGATCAAGATATTCTAGAAGGGTCATTCTTTATTTAAGTTAGGGTTCCATCAATTTAGGAAATTACCACTTAAAATAAAATCACAAAAAATACAAAATAAAAATAAAGTGACTTTAGGTGGGTGCTAGCTCATAAAAGGTCAAGACATAAGAATAAAAAAAATAACATGATATATAAGTAGGGTAACTTAGGTGGGTACTAGGGTCATGTTACCATTAGGTGAGGGTACAAGGACCAACAAGATGGTAGAAGTCAAAACCATAAAAAAACAAAAGTGGGTACATGACCCATAACCCTATGACCAAGGGGTGTACCATAAGGTGGGAAAACAACCATATTACCCATAAGACCAAAAACATCAAGGTATAAATCAAAACAACTCAATGTGGGTAGAAGACCCCACCAACCACGAGTGAAAGACAAGGCCACAAGACTAATAATCAACAAGGTGTAAGGACCAAAAGTTAATAAAACAAGGTGGGGAAGTGCAACATCCCAAATTTTCGTAAAAATTTAAAATTTTCGATAACAGCATTAATTATAATAAAAATAGTTGCGAAAGTAATAATTGAGATTATGACAACATTAATTGTATAGTTGTTAGTACTACACATGCTTTAATTTCTGTTTAGGCAGCAATATGATAATGATAGTTTCACACATAATTAGTAAACATGATTATGATAACAAATGTACTAAATGATCGGAAATATGATGTGATAACTTTTCTTTTGCAATGATACTGACAGTTTGACTTTGCTGCATAAGGGTGTCCTACGAGGTACCCTGGAGCTTACTTAGCTGCAACGCTAATGCATAATTGAATGTCCTATGTGCAGACGACAGGTAAGAGATTTTATGGCTACGTAGAAACAAAGTACATGTATGGTTCAATTTCATCATCGTAATTAAATATAATGTTATAAGTTCTGTTGCAATCCACCATAAGTATGCAGGTATGGATTTATAGCTATAAATACTATTTCTAGATGTTGTCTTATGACTCCACAATGTTTAAAATAGAGTCATCTATGTACGTCATTATGCTGAAGGTTTTGTTGCTATAATAGCTAGCTTTGTCGTCGTCTTTAACTTTCTATGACTGATGTAACAATGTATCACCAAATCATTAAACGATTGTAATGTGAGAAAATAGTAAGAACTCATAGCATTCAGATAGTCTTCAAGCTAAATATATATATATATATATCATTATATCCATTGAATGTCTACTATACAAACCCTTTTAATTTTATAGCTGTGATGATACAAAATGCATGGTCGCAATCGTTGTTACGACGATAGTGATTAAATAAAATTTGCTTATGTAAGAACTACCTTAATCGTAATTATATAAGGGTTTAGCTAGGTTTTGATAATTGTAAACTTCTAAGGGCATAACTATATTATCTTTGTCTATAAGTGAACTATGTCAACTTTTAAGACCAAGGTTGTACTAATACTATTTCATAACCATATTTCTATTAATTGAAAACTATATACTTATCTTTGATAAGCCACATAATCTTATAATACGACCTAGCTTGAGGTTGTGTAAATGTTGGTTAACATAACACTAAGATGAACGTTGTGGAAAGTAACTTAGAGCCCATACAAAACTTATGGATCGACTTAACATGGAAATTGGTTTTAATATATGGTTTAGACTTGAGCCTTGACATTTTAAATTGAAATTATAAGTTAGCACTTAAACCTACTATGCGAACAATACAATAACGTTATTGGTTTTATGAATAACCAATGGAACTAAACGTAATCTCGATGGTACTGACATGAATTCAATGTTGACAGGATTCGAGTTGGCAGTCATTAATGTGACATGGTCTCGAGCTGCGGTGAAGATCACGTCTTGATCCTGCATTAAATACTCAGTTCACAACTTAGCATAAGGAAGGGTTATTACAACTCCACGTATTTGAAAAGTCGATGTATTATTAGCCGAGTCAACCTCTGTGTGATGATTTCTATAATTACACTCCTCCAAGTTGGCTGTTGTTCAATCCTTTGGGTGTCAAAATGGCATTGCCATGCTTGATCAATGTATGAGGTATTAAATGCAGAGGTTGTATGTCCCAATGCCATTTCATTGGCACTATCATGATCATTGATTGCAATAGATTTGGACCATTAGATGGCAATCCCTCACTTCTATCGTCGTTTTGGTTTAAGATATTTTAAAGTTGTTCATTATGCTATTGTTGCGGTTTGTGTGGCCGACAGGCTGCCGAAATTTTTAGGGTTAGCAAGTATCAGGAGGTCTCGACCTCAAGTCCTGTAGGTAGGATTTGATTTGCAGGTTTAAGCCATTGTAATGGCGTTGTCAAAAGAGAGTCTGGTTCTCTGGTTCACGTATTCGTCGAGTTGATAGTTTTTAGGAGTTTTTCGTTTATGAAAGAGTGAATGATACACCCAGGTGACAATGTTCAAAGGGTTTTCCTGTCTTGTTTACCAGCGTGGAAAGCCATCGTTTAGATGGTGAAAGTGGAATGCTTTGGTAGTTTGCAGCAAGGTAAATTTTTCTTTAACGAAACAATAATTCTTTTAATGTACTTCATCTTTCAGTTTGAATAGGTGTTAATCATCAAAAACTAATCCATCATTTGTTGTCAGTTGCAGATTGTGAGAAAGAACATCGAGCAAGGGTTTTGCAAAGTCGGCGAGCTTTCATTCGAGTAAGCTCCGGGTCTTCCAAACCCTCGTAGGTGCTCTGTGACTGTGTTGATGAGGTTTCAAAGGTTGTGTAGTTGGTCCTGCCGTGACTCGTCGTGGTTGTTATTTGAAGAAATTCAAAGCACTGTTTAGTAAACAAATGTTGTTTGTTGCTGCGACTCTCGTTTGATTATGTAAAACCTTAATACTTAACTCTGTCGATCTGGGCAATGTAAAAAAAAACTCGTTGATGCCGAGGGTTCAAGAACTCGTTTCAAAAATGAACTTGGGTATAAACCCTGTATGTTTTGTTTCATAAAAACATGTTGTAATTCTCATTCTGAACACAATGACTTCATTTCTTGAAGTTGGGACTGTGTAATGGTTTAAAAACTATGAATCACGACTTTTGTTTTAAGTTATGAGATTAAAAAGGAGAGCCGAGGCTCGTCTACTGTGTAAACAATCTTTTCCTTGTCAGCAATGAAAACGTAAGCTAATTAACTCTGTATAAAAAGTCTGTGTTATGTGACTTGAGGCCGTAGATTGATATCGTGTTTTTCGATTTATTCTAGGGTTTGTGAGACTTTGTTTAAAAATGATAGCTCTATAATAAGTGTTATTTGTTTATGTGTAGAAATCGTCTATGTTAACAAACGTATTGTTGTAGGTTGTCAATGTGATTTTCATTCTATACTTAGGTTATGTGAAACTTCTCAAATGATAGCTCTGTAAATAAAAAATGTTTGAATGGTATTGAATTCGTTGATGATGGAGACGACGGGTCAAACCCTGGTTCGTGTTTGGTCTTGGAAAATGAAAAATATAAAAAATATAATTATTTTTATAATAGTCCTTAATGTAGTAGGGTTTGTACTGTAGAATAATGTGGATATAATATACGTTTTTATGATACCATGTATAATGAATAGGGATTTAAAACATAACGATCTTAGGTTTAAAATAGTGATACAATACAGTGATTAGAAAACAAATTTAGAGATTGTATTAATTCTAAAATGATTGTAAAAATGTGGCTATTCTAACAATGAATGATGTAAGAAAATACAGTGTGTGATATAGAATGACTGTGTGATTTTTTTTGCATTTGCAGCATGTGAATGATGATAATAATACTATTTATTTGAAGCTATGATATAAATATGATTTGTCGATTTACATTTGAATACTACATAAACTAATAGAATGAATAAACTATAATATATATATATATACAGAGAAGAAAACAATACTTATATTTTATGAACAATGCAGTAATTTAGGACAATTCTAGATATTATACAGTAAGTTTTATTCCTGTTAAATATAGGGCAGAATAATAAAAACATAAATCAATCACTGTACTATCTATTCGAATCAATGGCATTTGCCTATCTTCTAATCTATTTTAATTTGTGTATCTATACTAGAGTACGATGCACAAACAGCATGTGGAAAAATATATATATTGGTTCATCATTAAACTTAAACATTCAGACTTTAAACAAATCTAGAATTAAATTATTTTTCGAAACAGAAACCAAAAAATACTTAATTATACAGAACAGAATTATTAACTGAGAATAAGTAGAAAATTTGTAGAACCTGGGAAAATCTGTAGGGCAACAAACAGCCCAAGAAGATTGTTCCACCCAACCAATTCCTCAAAGCAGTCAAGTACTGCCTTAGGACCCCCGAGCCTATTCACTGAACCACCAGGAGGAAGAAACTCTAGGAATTAGGACTTCTTCTTGCAGTAGCAAATAACTTCTGAATCTTCAATAACTAGCAGTCCAATAGACCTGCACCAGCATCTCCGGTTCTTCTCAGAAATATGCAGACTCAAGATTGCACTCACAACTAGCCTCCCTATTCGAATCTCTCAGTGATCACATGATGCACATGAGGAAAAATATTCTACAGAAATATTGGGTAAGAGCCGCTTGCTCAATTCGAATTTGCCTTTTGTAGGTTGCCTAGGCCTTTTCAGATGTTACTAGGTCATTAAATGAGCTACCTGCTCACTCCCTCCACCTGGGGGATAATGCCACATTTTTAGGGGTAGTTGTCCCATAACCAACAACTAGTGGTGTGATGCAATTGTTGCCATCTGTCCCATACCTTCCAACAACTTCCATTCCTCCTAGTGGGTCAGTGAACACTCATTTAACAGTCCTCTTGGGTGTTTGTCTCCTAAATAATTTTATTTAAATAATAATATTCAGTAATTACATTCATCCTTGATCAAAACTGATCATAATTACAAAACTTTGTAATTAAATTTGACATAAAGTATTTTGCAAATAAAATAATAATTTTTAGAAATTTGGGTAGGTGACATACACCCCCCCTTAAGTCTCAACATCGTCCTCGATGTTGGTTAATCACTCCTTGAGTGTTCCTGAAACAGAGTTGGGTATGCTGCCCGCATACTACTCTCCAACTCCTAGGTTGCCTCTTCTGGGCTAAGGTGCTTCCATTGCACCTTCACTTGCCCAATGTTACGATTCCGGAGAATAGTTTCCCTCCTTCCGAGGATACAATCCGGCTTCACCGAAAAATCTCCATCTTGTCCCACCTATACATCATTCTAGTTTACAACATGAGTAGTATCGTGCACATATTTCTTTAAAAATGATATATGAAAAACATTATGTATTTTTAAGTTTGGTGGCAAAGCCAGTTGGTATGCCACTGCTCCAACCTTAGATAATATTTCAAAAGGACCACAATACCTGGGTGCCAACTTGGCATAGCTCCCTAATTTCAGTGAACTCTTTTTTCGGTCTTACCTTGAGGAATACATGTTCACCAACCCGGAACTCTTTATGAGCTCTTTTTTAATTTGCTTGACTCTTTTGCCTATCTTGGGCAGCTTTTAAATGTCCTTGCACCTGTTTCACAATTAGTTCTAACTTCTGCAATAATTCAGGTCCTAAAACAACTATATTTACTGGATCATTCCACGAAACACGTGTCTTACATTTCCTACCATAAAGAATTTCAAAAGGGCTAAGTCTGGCCGATGCATGATAGTGATTATTATAAGCAAATTTTGCTAAGTGCAAGTAGTCTTCCCACTTACCAGACTGCTCCTTAACATCCATTCTTAATAAATCTTTTAAAACTTGATTTACCCTTTTTGTCTGACCATCCATCTGTGGATGAAATGTTGTACTGAAATTTAAAGTTGTGTTCAACCTCTTAAACAGTGACCTCTAGAAGTTTCCTGTAAACTTCGAGTCACAATCTGAAATTATTACTTTCGGTATTCCATGTAGTCTAAAAATCCGTTTCATAAAGATCTTTGCAAATATCTTGAGCTTTATCAGTAGAATTTACGGGTATGAAATGTGTTGCCTTGCTGAGTTTGTCCTCTACCACCATGATAGAATCATGTTGTTTCTGATTTTTAGGTAATCCAGTAATAAAATCTATGTTGATCACTTCCCATTTCCAACTTGGTATCGGTAACGGTTGTAACAATCCAGCAGGATGTTGGTGTTCAACCTTCACTTTTTGACAATCCAAACATTTAGCTATGTACTCTGCTACTTCATCTTTCATTATGGGCCAATAGTATTATTTTCTCAACATAGTAATGGTCTTTTGATAACCTGGATGACTAGAATAGTGACTTTTATGCATCTCATTTAATATCATAAATTTTATTTCTGGTATGTCTGGTACATACAATCTGTTTTTAAACAGTAATAAACCGTTTTCCTTCATGCTGTAATTTGCCATACAATTTTCAGAACTGTTGTTTGTTGTCTTTTCCTTCATTTTTCTGTATTCTTCATTTGTTTCACTCTTTTCCAAAATCTGATTTTCCAAATCATTTGAATAAGTAATGATTGTTGAAATGAAATTTAGTTTTGCCTTACGACTCAAGGCATCTGCAACCTTGTTCTACTTCCCTTTAATATGCTGAATTTCGAAATCATACTCACTTAAGAACATCAACCATCTAGCTTGTCTAACATTCAGGTTTGTCTGATCTAATAAATATTTCAGACCCATGTTATCTGTTAATAATGTAAATTTCCTGCCAATAAGGTGGTGACGCAACATTTTTAAGGCATGAATAACTGCCAGTAACTCTAAATCATAGGTAGAGTAGTTCTTTTCATGTACTTTCAGCTTTTTAGATTCATATGCCACTGCATGCCCTTCCTGTGTCAAGACTCCACCAAGTCCGTCATTGCATGCGTCTGTACAAACTACAAAATCCTTGTTGGGGTCCGCTATCCTCAAGATAGGTGCTGTCGTCAATAGTTCCTTTAATTTCTTAAAATTGTCAGCACACTTCTAATTCCAAACAAATTTCTTCCCTTTCTTTTGCAAGGAAGTTATGGGGTTGGCAATTTTTGAAAAATTCTCTATAAACTTTCTATAATACCCCGTAATGCCCATAAATGATCTTACATTCAACACATCTTTAGGAACCGGCCAGTCATTAATGGCCCTTATCTTGTCGACGTCAACCGAGATTCCTTCTACTGAAATTATGTGTCCTAAATACTGAATTTTGTCTTTGTGGAAGTCACACTTACTAAACTTGGCGTATAGTTGATGATCTCTTAGTACTTGTAAGATAATCCGTAAATGTTCATCATGCTCTTCTTTACTTTTTGAGTACACTAAAATGTCGTCTATAAACACAACAACAAATTTGTCTAAGTATTTATGTAGAATATCATTCATCAGACACATAAATATAGCCGGGGCATTAGTCAAGCCAAATGGCATGACTACGAACTCGTAATATCCATACCGAGTTCGGAAAGCTGTCTTGAAAATATCTTCATCCTTAACCCGTACTTGATGATATCCTGATCTTAGATCAATCTTCGAAAATACTGTTGCTCCACGCAGCTAATCAAATAAATCATCTATGCGGGGCAACAGATACCTATTCTTGATCGTCATCTTATTAAGCTGGCGATAATCTATGCACAGTCTCAAAGTTCCGTCTTTCTTCTTAACAAAGATGACAGGTGCTCCCCAAGGAGACACACTAGGTCAAATATACTTTTTGTCAATAAGTTCCTTCAATTGTGATTTTAATTCGTTTAACTCCAATATGTTCATTCTGTATGGAGCTTTCGAATTTGGTACTGCTCCTGGTATTAATTCTATGGTAAAGTCTAAATCTCTTTTGGGTGGTAATCCTGGAATCTCCTCAGAAAATACATCCTTAAAATCCTTTAGGACAGGTATGTCCTCTAATTTCAGTTTGTTCTCTTTATCCATAAACTCATCATTGACCACGTTTACTGCAAACATTTGACATCCTTTCCTAACTGCCCTCTTAACTTGCATGGATGAAATCTGTCTAAGGGTTACCTTCCTTGGGATGCCTTTTATTTCTACGGTTTTCCCTTCGTCATTTAAACATGTAAAACTTTTTCCATAACAGTCCAGGATGACATAATGGGCTTCTAACCAATCCATCCCAACTATAATATCATAAGAACCTAAAGGTAGAATATTCAACTTGATTTGTGTTTGTAAATTATTCATGGACAAAATACAGTGTTCTATAAAATCTGATACTTTTCTCTTTGTTCCAGTTGCTAGTCTAACTAGCCATGATTTACTAAACTTTTCAGTTTTTAGTTTAAGACTTTCTACAATGTCTGGTGATATATAACTTAAGCTAGCACCTGGATCTATTAAAATAGTAACAGGATGGTCATGTATCATACATTCAATCTCTACCATGGAGATTTGATGATCTGCTTGCCTGTTGTCGAGTGCTGCATTGATTCCGGGCATTTCCCTTGCCACATCTCCTACCGTAGGTTCAGCCTGTATAGAGTTGATGTTGTTTGCCTTCCATTTCCTCAAGGGACATTCTGATGCGTAATGAGAACCTTGGCATTCAAAACATTTGATAGGTGCCTTTGGCTCACTAGTCTTAGCATTATTAGATGCATTTCTGGGTGTTGTAGAATTCTGTTGTGAATTGGTCCTGGAATTGTTCCCTTGACAATTCCGATTCTGAAATTTTTTCCTTTTAAATCCGGAATTTCCACTGAATCTGAAATTTTTCTTTTTCTGCTCAAAATTGTTGGGCTTATGATTTTTCCAGTTTGACATTCCTTCTCTTTTCCGGTTTGTGTCATAACAGAAAACTGCCTTTCGCATAGCTTCTTCCAAGGTTTTAGGACTGTCGTACTCGATTCTGTCCTTAATACTGAAAGGTAAATAGCTCAAGTACCTTTGAATTTTCGGTTTTCTTCTATAAGGTATGGTACATATCTTAGTAAGTTCAGAAACTTACTATTCATTTCCTTCATGTTCATACCTCCCAGCTTCAAATCGTAGAACTCTTTGGATTTTTCTTCATAGTACTGTCCAGACAAGTACTTCTTCTTAAAATATCATTTAAAAGTACTCCAGCTTACATCTTTATCTTTGATGCCCTACTCTTTTGATGTCCTGCCACCAAATATCTGCTTTTCCGGTCAAGTTATATATAGCCATTTTTGCCTTTAAAGACTCTGAATAGTTATAAATCTAGAAGTATTTCTTCATATCGGACAGCCAAGCTTCAGCTGTCTCTTCCTTCTTAGTTTCTCCATTGAAAGTTGGAGGTCTAATCTTTTTGAACTCCCCATAAATCTGCTCATATTCCTTTTGATTTTTCTTTATGGGTTTGAAGTCTCCTTCACTGCTATCACTGGTGTAGTTACGTTTCTTTCTGCGTGTTTCAATAGCATCTCTTGATGAGGTTGAACTGTCGTTCACCTTGCTGATTTTCATTTTCTTGTTTTTATCAGCATGAGGCAGATCCTCAACTTTGGAAATATCTTCATTATCTTTCTCTTGTTCCTCAGTTTGGCTCTGTTCAAACAACACTTGGTTTAATTGCTCTTGTGCTTGCAGAATCCTTTCATTGTCTTGTTTCACCGATCTGATTTCTGCTTTTAATTCATGAAAGGCACGTAACAGTTCTGTCGAACTGTTATTTAGTTCACCGTGACCTTCTACTACATAGTGCTATCCCGAATTATGATTGTTTGGCTGAAATCTGTTGTCTAATTGTTCAGTTGAGTTTTCCATACCTGTAACTGAAAATAATTTATGGAATAACATAATAATTAAATTTTTAAGTTAGTACAATTTTCTGCTGTATGAAAATTTTCTGCTACGTACTTTGGACCTCATTCAGGCCTAGAGTTTGAATCTGAACTCTGATACCACATGTAACATACCGAATTTTCGTAAAAATTTAAAATTTTTGATAACAACATTAATTATAATAAAAATAGTTGTGAAAGTAATAATTGAGATTATGACAACATTAATTGTACAGTTGTTAGTACTACACATGCTTTAATTTCTATTTAGGCAGCAATATGATAATGACAGTTTAACACATAATTAGTAAACATGATTATGATAACAAATGTACTAAATGATTGGAAATATGATGCAATAAATTTTCTTTTGCAATGATATTGACAGTTTGACTTTGCTGCATAAGGGTGTCCTACGAGGTACCCTGGAGCTTACTTAGCTGCAACGCTAATGCATAATTGAATGTCCTATGTGCAGACGACAGGTAAGAGATTTTATGGCTGCGTAGAAACAAAGTACGTGTATGGTTCAATTTCATCGTCGTAATTAAATATAATGTTATAAATTCTGTTGCGATCCACCATAAGTATGCAGGTATGGTTTTATAGCTATAAATATTGTTTCCAGATGTTGTCTTACGACTCCACAATGTTTAAAACAGAGTCATATATGTACATCATTCTGCTGAAGGTTTTGTTGTTGTAATAGCTAGCTTTGTCGTCGTCTTTAACTTTCTATGACTGATGTAACAATGTATCACCAAATCATTAAACGATTGTAATGTGAGAAAATAGTAAGAACTCATAGCATTTAGATAGTCTTCAAGCTAAATATATATATATCATTATATCCATTGAATGTCTACTATACAAACCCTTTTAATTTTATAGTTGTGATGATACAAAATGCATGGTCACAATCGTTGTTACGACGATAGTGATTAAATAAAATTTGCTTATGTAAGAACTACCTTAATCGTAATTCTATAAGGGTTTAACTAGGTTTTGATTATTGTAAACTTCTAAGGGCATAACTATATTATCTTTGTCTATAAGTGAACTATGTCAACTTTTATGACTAAGGTTATACTAATACTATTTCATAACCATATTTCTATTAATTAAAAACGATATACTTATCTTTGATAAGCCACATAATCTTATAATACGACCTAGCTTGAGGTTGTGTAAACGTTGGTTAACATAACACTAAGATGAATGTCGTGGAAAGTAACTTAGAGCCCATACAAAACTTATGGATCGACTTAACATGGAAATTGGTTTTAATATATGGGTTAGACTTAAGCCTTGACATTTTAAATCGAAATTATAAGTTAGCACTTAAACCTACTATGCGAACAATACAATAACGTTATTGGTTTTATGAATAACCAATGGACTAAACGTAATCTCGATGGTACTGACATGAATTCAATGTTGACAGGATTTGAGTTGACAGTCATTGATATGACATGGTCTCGAGCTGCGGTGAAGATCACGTCTTGATCCTGCATTAAATACTCAGTTCATAACTCAGCATAAGGAAGGGTTATTACAACTCCACGCATTTGAAAAGTCGATGTATTATTAGCCGAGTCAACCTCTGTGTGATGATTTCTATAATTACACTCCTCCGAGTTGGCTGTTGTTCGATCCTTTGGGTGCCAAAATGGCATTGCCATGCTTGATCAATGGATGAGGTATTAAATGTAGAGGTTGTATGTCCCAATGCCATTTCGTTGGCACTATCATGATCGTTGATTGCAATAGATTTGGACCGTTAGATGGCAATCCCTAACTTCTATCGTTGTTTTGGTTTAAGAGATTTGAAAGTTGTTCATTATGCTATTGCTGCGGTTTGTGTGGCTGATAGGCTGCCGAAATTTTTAGGGTTAGCAAGTATCAGGAGGTCTCGACCTTGAGTCCTGTAGGTAGGATTTGAGTTGTAGGTTTAAGCCATTGTAATGGCGTTGTCAAAAGAGAGTCTGGTTCTTTGGTTCACGTATTCATCGAGTTGATAGTTTTTAGGAGTTTTTCGTTTAAGAAAGAGTGAATGATACACCCAGGTGACAATGTTCAAAGGGTTTTCCTGTCTTGTTTACTAGCATGGAAAGCCATCGTTTAGATGGTGAAAGTGGAATGCTTTGGTAGTTTGCAGCAAGGTAAATTTTTCTTTAACGAAACAATAATTCTTTTAATGTACTTCATCTTTCAGTTTGATAGGTGTTAATCGTCAAAAACTAAGCCATCGTTTGTTGTCAGTTGCAGATTGCGAGGAAGAACATCAAGCAAGGGTTTTGCAAAGTCGGCGAGCTTTCATTCGGGTAAGCTCCGGGTCTTCCAAACCCTCGTAGGTGCTCTGTGACTGTGTTGATGAGGTTTCAAAGGTTGTGTAGCTGGTCCTGCTGTGACTCGTCGTGGTTGTTATTTGAAGAACTTCGAAGCACTGTTTAGTAAACAAATGTTGTTTGTTACTGCGACTCTCATTTGATTATGTAAAACCTTAATACTTAACTCTGTCGATCTGGGCAATGTAAAAAAAAACTCATTGACGCCGAGGGTTCAAGAACTCGTTTCAAAAATGAACTTCGGTATAAACCCTGTATGTTTTGTTTCAGAAAAAACATGTTGTAATTCTAATTCTGAACACAACGACTTCATTTCTTGAAGTTGGAACTGTGTAATGGTTTAAAAACTATGAATCACGACTTTTGTTTTAAGTTATGAGATTAAAAAGGAGAGTCGAGACTCGTCTACTGTGTAAACAATCTTTTCCTTGTCAGCAATGAAAACATAAGCTAATTAACTCTGTATAAAAAGCTTGTGTTATGTGACTTGAGGCCGTAGATTGATATCGTGTTTTTTGATTTATTCTAGGGTTTGTGAGACTTTGTTTAAAAATGATAGCTCTATAATAAGTGCTATTTGTTTTTGTGTAGAAATCGTTTATGTTAACAAACGTATTGCTGTAGGTTGTCAATGTGATTTTCGTTCTATACTTAGGTTATGTGAAACTTCTCAGATGATAGCTCTGTAAATAAAAAATGTTTGAATGGTATTGAATTCGTTGATGATGGAGACAACAGGTCAAACCCTGGTTCGTGTTTGGTCTTGGAAAATGAAAAATATAAAAAATATAATTATTTTTATAATAGTCCTTAAATGTAGTAGGGTTTGTACTGTAGAATAATGTGGATATAATATACGTTTTTATGATACCATGTATAATGAATAGGGATTTAAAACATAACGATCTTAGATTTAAAATAGTGATACAATATAGTGATTATAAAACAAATTTAGAGATTGTATTAATTCTAAAATGATTGTAAATGTGGCTATTCTAACAGTGAATGATGTAAGAAAATACAGTGTGTGATATAGAACGACTGTGTGATTTTTTTTGCATTTGCAGCATGTGAATGATGATAATAATACTGTTTATTTGAAGCTATGATATAAATATGATTTGTCGATTTACATTCGAATACTACATAAACTAATAGAATGAATAAACTATAATATATATATACAGAGAAGAAAACAATACTTATATTTTATGAAACAATGCAGTAATTTAGGACAATTCTAGATATTATACAGTAAGTTTTATTACTGTTAAATATAGGGTAGAATAATAAAAACATAAATCAATCACTGTACTATCTATTCGAATCAATGGCATTTGCCTATCTTCTAATCTATTTTAATTTGTGTATCTATACTAGAGTATGATGCACAAACATCATGTGGAAAAATATAGATATTGGTTCATCAATTCAAAATCATCATTAAACTTAAACATTCAGACTTTAAACAAATCTAGAATTAAATTCTTTTTCGAAACAGGAAGCAGAAAATACTTAATTATACATAACATAATTATTAACTGAGAATAAGTAGAAAATTTGTAGAACCTGGGAAAATCTATAGGGCAACAAACAGCCCAAGAAGACTGTTCCACCCAACCAATTCCTGAAAGCAGTCAAGTACTGCCTTAGGACCCCCGAGCCTGTTCACTGAACCACCAGGAGGAAGAAACTCTAGGAATTAGGACTTCTTCTTGCAGTAGAAAATAACTTCTGAATCTTCAGTAACTAACAGTCCAATAGACCTGCACCAGCATCTCTGCTTCTTCTCATAAATATGCAGATTCAAGATTGCACTCACAACTAGCCTCCCTATTCGAATCTCTTAGTGATCACCTGATGCACATGAGAAAAAATATTCTGCATAAATATTGGGTAAGAGCCGCCTGCTCAATTCGAATTTGCCTTTTGTAGGCTGCCTAGGCCTTTTCAGATGTTACTGGGTCATTAAATGAGCTGCCTGCTCACTCCCTCAACTTGGGGGATAATGCCACATTTTTAGGGGTAGTTGTCCCATAACCAACAGCTAGTGGTGTGATGCAATTGCTGCCATCTGTCCCATACCTTCCAATAGCTTCCATTCCTCCTAGTGGGTCAGTGAACACTCATTTAACAGTCCTTTTGGGTGTTTGTCTCCTAATTAATTTATTTAAATAATAATATTCAGTTATTACATTCATCCTTGATCAAAACTTATCATAATTACAAAACTTTGTAATTAAATTTAACATAAAGTATTTTGCAAATAAAATAATAATTTTCAGAAATTTGGGTAGGTGACAGGAAGGTACATCCAATCATCTCTCTCTCAAATGTACAAGTGTTCCATACGCAACCTGGAAGTTCATCATCACTCTATAAGGAAGGGTCCATACTAGATGATGTGATCATGTGGTCCTCTATAATGCTCTTCGGGTCAAATGCTAGTGGCTCCATCAAGGGGTGGCAAGTCCCTTGAGAAGACCATCTAACTAAACCATCTCAAAGACCTAGGAGAACAGGACATCGCACATCATCACCATGGTACACTGACCAAGATCCACCTGGTTAAATGACCAGGTATGTATCTGTAGGAACTATTTGGTCCTTGTGACCAAGCTTCTGCCTGGTCCCAAACCAAGAGGTCTCTGTCTCAACCTGTAGGACCTGCTTGGTCCTCGTGACCAAGAAACTATCTGGTCCCATACCATAATACCCTAAAGACAAATAGGGGCCCTAGCCACATGCTAGGGACTTTTCCATGGCATCAACCTTCTTGGTCCCCAACCAAGAACCCCAAGAGATAGATGGGGGCCTTAGGGTACCTTCTAGGGTCTTACTCTTTACTCTACTTGGTTAACTTAACCAGAAAACCTAATTAACTGACTAGGGTACCATCCTCTATGAGAATGGGTCTCCCAACTGCACTAACTTTAACATTTATGCATTGGGGCACATCACCCAAGCTTGGTTGAGGCACATCACTCAACCTTGAGAAGCAGAGCTCTCAATCACTAAAAAAAATGGCCAAAATATGCGAGAGGAGTGCACTAGCCTTCTTTTATAGAATGGATGGATTCATGAGCAAGTCATGAGCACGTGTGAGTGGACGAGTGCTCCTTCCTCAGTGAGATTTAGCAACATCTTTGCTTTGTGCAACCTTCCTCCTTTTCCAACTTTCCTTTCTTTATGACTTTCTGTTGCTTTTAGAAATTGCACCTGCTTGCTTTTTGGATGTTTCCTACTTTTCAAGACTGGTTGCTTTTCTGCACTTGCCTGCTTTGTGCACTTTCCTGCTTTACGCATTTGCCTTCTTTTCACTGCTTTTGTCAGTTTCCTTCTTTTTTGTTGTCACCTTGCTTTTGGGCTGCTTTCTTCTTGTTTACATCTTTTTCTCAAGTGAGTGAGGTCCACCTTATCCTCATGCGCCCTCCTAGCCACCTGAGCATCACAACTCATACCAAAATTAATTATTCATGACAATAAACATAATTACAAAGTGCTCTAAGCATTAAAATTATCAATTAACTAACTACTATGTGCCTTGTTCCCAAAATTATCCCGAACAATTAATAATTCCTTTTTTTAAAAAAATTATCCTAGACCCTTAGGGATTGAAAGCGTCCAAGACTTGTTCAAGTAGTTTCTAACGAAGGAACATGAAAAAACCCTGGGGAGAGTTCTAATATTCCATCCTTGAGCAACAACTTCACTCTTCCACGTCCTATGATTACGACTGTTAAGTCATCTCCTATAAAACATCACATCCATTGTACTTCTCATATTCACAAAACCACTCCCTGTGAGGAGTCTTACGAAAAGAAGCACCAGAGCCATTCAACCATACATCACGATCTAAATAGCTACGTGTAGAGACTAGGTACACATCTCCTCCTTCTTCTAAGAGGACTTCACCTTTGTGGAAGGAGCATCATAAGATCCCTTCCCTTTATTGGTATTTTTAGATCTTCAAACCTTCTTATAACGCCTAATTTTAGCATAGTTCCAACATTTCCTCAAAGATTTTCATGGATATTTAGATCTTCCTTTAGATTATGATTTTGCCCACGAAGTTTTATTTTTATTTATATCTTGCGGACGACCTCTCATAAACAACACATCCATGCTCTGACTATACATGGTTTTCCACCTCATTTCCTCTGATAACAAGGATGCCACTATATCCTCAAACTTTAATGTGGATTGAGTAGCGGTACTAATTGCTACAATAAGATTATCCCAAAGTCTATCTAGGAACATAACAATGTAATACAATTATCTTTCTTCATCTTAATATCGACATAGACAATTTGACTTACTAGAGTATTGAAGACATTTAGATGATCTGTCAATGAGTCGCTATGATGCATCCCAACTTTTTCCGAAGGAACAACTTGTTTACCAAGGACTTTGATTGATACAAACTACCTAATTCATCCCACAACTTCTTTGCGCCGTCTTCTCCACAGACATTCAACAATAGTGAATTTGATAGGCACAACCAAGTCGTACTTCTCACCTTTCTTTCCAACTTTTCCCAGTCTTCTTTTGCCACAACAGTAGGTTGTGTACCTGGATACATATCAACCCGTTGTTCCTGATCTATAAGATCTCCCATCTTCAGTTTCCATAGCTCAATGCTCTAATAGTTAAATTTCTCAATCTTAATGCTAGAACTGCTCACCATTATCTTTCAACACATGAATCACCACTGTAGATCTCCCGTTGAACTTGGGTTTATCACATACCCAAGATAAACTTGCTCTATTAAATGAGTTGAACCCTTGGAAGCAAAGGCACCCCCTCTCTTTCTCATTACATTTTCTTAACCATTCACAATACCATATTTAGGTATTGCACAACATCCAAAACCTTAATGCGTTAACTTGGATTATATTACAACCCTAATCCTTTAATTGAGATTAAATTACACATTTTCGGAAAAAAATAAACCAATTTATTATTTATATTTTTTTTCCTCGTAGGATGACACAACACACATGCAAAGAATATAACACATACACAATAGGCATGAATTAGGCTCTCCAAGTAAAGTCACAACACATACACAATAGGCATGAATCAGGCTCTCCAAGTAAAGTCACAGTGCACCATTTTTTGGTCAATAATTCCCATTTTCCCATCCCATCATGGTGGGTGCATGTGGTTTATTCGTACTTGGTGGTTGGGTGCCAAGAATCCCATCATTTGAGATTTTGCTTCACCTTTACATTTATCACAAGTGATCCTCTCAACTCTATTCTAATAGTCACATGCTTATTAAGTATTTGTGGCTTCAAGGGATGTGTTTAGTAACCAACACTTCACTACAAGGAATTGTTGGGGTTGTGGTTTCAAGTTTAGTGTAAATGTGGTTGTCGTATTTTTGTTTTAATGCCCTTCACCACTTGTTTATTAAGGTATCATACTCAACAATGCACAAAATCCGTTGGCAATGTGTTTAATGTTTGTGGGTTAGGATGTTTTTTGTTTTTATTTTTTTTAGAAGAAAAAAAAGTTTATTGTTATTCATAGTTTGAATCAAAGAAACTACAAAGTGAACTTATCCCACGGATAGTGATCATAAAGATTGTTTATCCAAAAATAACGGAGCTGTATAACGAAAAACCAAAACACCCCCGTTTGTCGGAATCCGTTAGATAAACTATTGCTCAGATCATAATTCACACGGCTCAAATCGCAATTTGGACGATTTGCGTAGTTACAAAATCCGTCAGTTAGTCTAGATCGCAGTTTGCTATTGCGAAAATTATGTATTTATAAATTTTACAATTTCCAGATAAGTTTTTGGGTTAAAAAACCCCCGGAAAAATGGGGCATTTTAGTCATTCTTTATCCTACGCGAAAAATAACTAGTATCTCAGAGCTTCAGAGTTTCATAGAACTGTGATCACATCAAAAACTAAGTTTCGCAGAACTGTGATCACATAAAAAACTAACTGAAGAGATATGATGGCCTTACAGAAACTAACCCAAAAGTTTATGAGTGTATAAAGCACAAATACACCACTGCTCCTAAAGCAAAAAAAACTGAAAGAGCATGCAAAGACCCGACGGTCTTTCTTCCATGTAAAAAAACATGGATACATAAAAGCTCCAAAGAGCCAAACAATTAATAACATCAACCAAAAAACCCGTGTTATAGGGCTTCAAAGAGCACATTTTAAAACTGCTCAATGAGCACAAATACATAGGCACAACGGGCCACGAATGAACTTTCCGCACTCTGGAACCACTCACAGTCCGCGTTGAGAAGAAGCTACAAGCCAAATGACCATGCGTAGTGGAAGCCACAAGGAACCAATGCCCAGACCGTGCCTTAGAAAAGGGGTAGGCGTCTATTCGAAACCACTCCTCATAGCACTGCCTCCGAACACACCATTGGACGTTGTAACATCACCTCTAATGACGACAACGCCCACAACAAGCTCATCCCGCCGTTAGTATAACGCCGCCTCCGACCACACTGCACTATCTGCCTTGTACTGCCACCATTGACCAAGCCCATAGGAGAGAATGAGTTCAAGCTCGCCGCTGCCTCATCCTGACTATGGAATCCGAAAACCTGAAACCTCACCAACAAGTGAGAGGCGAATAATGTGGCTAGGGTAGGAACCCTAGCCACCTGAACAAAGTCTTCTTAAATGACTCTCAAAACCCTCTTGTGGGTTAAGATGTTGCTCTTGCAATCTCTACCACTTGTTCATTTGGGGTATCAATGAACATTATCCTTGATTTTTCCATGTTGACCTGTGTAGCAAATTTTAAAACAACAAATTAAAAGAGCTTTCTACCAAACACATGTTTTATTTATTTTTGAAACACCCACATGTCTTTCAAAAAACTTTTGAGAATTGCAAAAGGTGATCTTCAAGGTGTCTAGGCCATCAAAATCATTGCGAGCAAAATCAAGTGACTAAATCATGATGGAAGCTTCATGAATAGTGGTGTTGCCCAAAAACTAGGAGAATATAAACCATCATAGATCCATCTTAAACCTAGATCTATCAAGCACTGAGGGGGATCCAATTTCTTGAGGTGCAATTTTTTTTTTAATTTATAGATCTAGGTTTAAGTTTTAGGTTTTTATTTTATAGACAAACATCAATTTTTTTAATTACTTTTCTTAATTTTTTATTTTATGAGGCAACATGGATTTTTTTAAAATACTTTTCATAATTTTTTATTTTATGAGCCCACATGAATTTTTTTAATTATTTTGTTAGGAAGGAACGTTACAACATCTCCCCCATACTGGGCTATAGAACACTTTGCTTCTCTAAATGCAATCAAAATCAAAATCAAAATCTTAATCTTAATCTTAATCTCATAACAAAAAAAACAAAATAAAATCCTAAATAACACTACAACTATTTTTTTATTTATAAAATTTATAAATACTTAGCTATTATGATACGAATTACTAACATTTTCTTAACTTACATCTAGACATCATCTTCAAAAAGATTGAACATAACCACTCACCAAATACCAATTAACCTCTATCACGTTGACAATGACCTAACCCTTCTCCAACACCATGGATCAATATACCCCTAACTAAACAAAGAAATGGGTGAATAAACCCAAGTGGATGGAGGGCTGGTGCTTGGTAATCCTTTAACGAAACCCAGTTTTATTTTAACATCTACACTCAAAGGTCGACGCCATTGCGTATATATTGTGTATATATATTGTTTTGCCCAGAAAACCCTTCACCATTCGTTCTCAACGTTCAGATTCCTGTTTTCTTCAATCTGTTCATCATTTCATACTCTTGTCGATTATTCTCTGGATACTCTTTTTTATGCGCACACGCTTGGGCTCGTGGGGTTTTATCGTTTTGGTGGAAGAAAAACCCTCAAAGCTCCCACCTATTGCCGAAGTTTTCGGGCTCTTGCAGAGTTCACTTGAGTCGCATCTCCCGACTCTTTAGTCGAGCTCGTCTTCTCTTGGTTAAGGTATTTTTATGCACCTCATAAAATGCTCATTTGCTTATGATTTAAATTGAGATTTTGGCTTGCTACTGGGGTTTTGCTTATTTTTCAAATGGAGATTTTGGCTTGCTTTTGATGGGGTTTTGCGTATTTTCAAATTGAGATTTTGGCTTGCTGCTGGTGGGGTTTAACAGAGAAAAAAGACATTTTATCTGATTTTAATGGTTTGTCTTGTTGGGGGTTTTACCTACTGCATAGAGAACATTATCTGTTTTTTTATTAAACCCTGGACCCTGTTGTTTACACATTGTTCTCCTGATAAATTGCTCCTCCCAAGGTTATATTCATGCCATAATTTTTTATATTGTACCCACTTCGCTGATGCCCTTGCCAAGTACGATACAGGTGAGGCGGTTCTTGTTGTTTTTATCACGTGGCAGATTCTGCCGATTACTTTTGAAACAAAAGTAATTGTTGTTCTTGTCAATTGGGTGGTAGTCGAGTGGTACGTGAAGGAAGCGTTGTTCATAGAAGCCCACGTTGAATCCCGTTGACATCATGCTATTGTGTTAGTAGGGCCAATTATTTTACTGTCCAATATCATATAATTAACTGAGTCTTTTGTGTTCGGTAATGTTTTCAATGGACTAAGGCAAGGTGCAAGTCTTCGGTGATTTTGACAAAATATATGCATACTTAGAGCAGATTTCCTTTGGCCTAGGTGCCAGGTTTGAGGGGTAACTATTGCATCAACATTTCCCAGGACTTGCACCAGGCCTCATCCCTTTGGGGCTCATTCAATTTGGTGGGGCATACCACTCCAAGAAGGAACCCTTGTGGACAGCTTGATGGTCTGTTAACCCCATTTCTATTTTTTGATGTTGCAATACTGTGTTTGGGATTGGTGCATGCAATATTATGTTCTGGATTTACTTTTTTGCTTGACATTGTTGATACTATTACAAAGGGCTTACTGTTCAGTATATGTATTGATCGATTCAATTTTGAAGGCATCTAAACTTTTTTTGAGGTTGTACCATATCGCTTGGAAATGGATTGTACATATTGTATTTTGCTAAACACTTTTCTCTTGCCCAATTACTCACATATTTCTTTGTTTACTGTCAACAAAAATTACCAGGTGTTTATTTGATTACTGACAATGAGTAGCCGTGCGAGTCGAACATTATATGTTGGAAATCTACCTGGTGATATAAGGGAAAGGGAAGTTGAAGACCTATTTTACAAGGTTCTTGTACTAGAGTCTGTGCTTCTTTAATTCTCAACTTACATTGCTTAGTCATTTTAGTATATGCAGTTCCTCAGCTTCTTCAAGTTGAGCAGTGTCTTTCAGATTTGTTCTGATATAAATGCTCTTATTTTTGGACCCCAATATTAATCTCAAATCTGCACTTTCATTGATAAATGTGACCTTAATTACATTCTGCACTGGTAATGTTCAACGTTACTTGTTTTATGTATGTTGTGTTAGCCTAAATTGGTTTCTGTTATTCCTTTAATATCTATGTTGTACTGCCAATGCTGTAGAATTTCTTTGAACGAATGTGGTTTAACTTTTCAACTTTCCAACAACAATCTTGACATGTTAACAATATTCATATCTGTCCTTCAAAATTTTATTTGTTTGCCGACAAGAATTAAAGTTGAACTCTTAATATTAAATTTTCTTTCCATTTCAGGCACTGGACTCCTTATTCCAGTCATTTGCTCATTGCATTATTTGGAATTGAATTCTATTGATTTACTGATCAGTTCTTTGCCTGACTTGTTAATTGGTAATTTAGTTTATTATTATGAGGTTTGTGGTACTTATGACAGTGTTGCCTTTTTGCTTTCTCGTTAGTAACAGATTGTTGGTTTATGCAGTATGGACCTATTGTTGATATTGATCTGAAGATTCCTCCCAGGCCTCCAGGTTATTGTTTTATTGAGGTATCTGTTTAACTGCAAAATTTGATTCTCATGGTTTTAGACTCTTTTGCAATGCACTTTCTTAGAAAATAATACTAGTTATATTGTGCAAGGCAAGATCTTCAACACTTTGCTTGTATTGTCAAGCTGAAGTAATGAAAAACAGAACTGGCATATTATTATTATTATTATTTGTCTTAATAATAAGGATTACCATAATATATAGAAATGAGAGACTGATGTTATTGAACAACTATAAATAAACTAGCATAGATCTGTATTAACCTTGGATATGTTATGTGTTTAGAGGGATCAAAGAAACATTGAGGACAACACACCTCCAGTCTTGATCCCTCTTGGTGCTTAATAGATCTGAGGTTAAGAAGTATGTATGCTAGTCTAAAACATTCAATACAGAGCCCATCTTGTAAATGGTTTTATATTGTTTTATACATATTTTGAAGTCTTTTCTTTCTTGTACAACAGATCCATCTTAACTGTTGATCTGTTATGTGTTTAGAGGGATCAAAGAAACATCAAGGTAAAATCCCCTTGAGTTTTTGATCCCTTTTGGTGCTTAATGGATCTGGGGTTAAGAGGGATCTATGTGTGCGAAACTTTTAGTGCTAGGTGCATCTTGTAAATGGTTTTATATTGTTTTGTACATATCATGGAATCTTTTTGTTCTTGTACAACAATGGTTTTTGTTATCTTATAAATGTTATCTGTCTCTCTAGTTTGAGGATGCTCGTGATGCGGAGGATGCTATTCGTGGTCGTGATGGGTATAATTTTGATGGCAATCGCTTACGAGTAAGTTAGATTCCTTCTAGGATTGATCTTTTTCAAATTCAATAGTATAGTATACTTAAGTAGAATGTTGTTACATGCAGTGTGATATTGTTTGAATGCTTTATACAGGTTGAGCTTGCCCATGGTGGTCGGGGACAATCTTCATCCAATGATCGTTATAATAGTAGTTACAGCAGTGCTGGGGGTCGCAGTGGAGGAGTCTCTCGACGTTCTGAATATCGTGGTTTGTTTTATAGTGTGTTTATGATCAATATTATTAGAAGAGGTTGTATTTCAATCCTGGAACCTGAATCTATCCTTTTTGTTTTACATATTTTGCAGTCCTTGTTACTGGCCTACCATCATCGGCTTCATGGCAGGATCTAAAGGTGTGATATTCTTTAATTGCTATTTGGCTTTCTATGGCTCAATGATTTGATTTTGCAGTTGAAAGCCCACTTTACATGTTAATATTTCAGGATCACATGCGACGAGCTGGCGATGTTTGTTTTTCTCAAGTCTTTCGTGACAGCAGTGGTATTATTCTTTCTGTGATAGCAGGATTTTTTTTGTTAGTATAAAATACTTGACAAGTTCTGTGAGCTGTATGCCAGATTTGTGTTAGCCTGCTAATTATTGCAGATAATCAAAGAATATTGATTGTCTGACTATTTTGGGGGTGTAAAGGTTCTCTTTATATTCATTTGACTAGTTGATTTTAGATGATCCCTAGAGAAGGCAGGTGCACTTTACATCCCATTAAAGGATGAGATGTGTAATGTAACATAATGTTAATAAACTAAAAGGAAAGAATTGTTGAGGCCTGTAATGTAAAAGAGGAAAACAAAAAGCCAACCATAATAATAGGAAATAAGTTAAACTGTTGACCTTAATGATAAAATAAACCAGTATAGATCCATCTTAACCCTAATTTCTTTAGCACTGAGAAGTTTGTTCCATGATTATTTTTTGATCTCCCTTGATGTGTAACAGATCTTAGGGTTAAGATGGATCTATGCCGGTAGAATATCAGTTGCTATTGTTGCATTACAATAATTATTAATTAACCATTATCTTAATCTCAAAACCAAGTTAAGACACATGTAGCTCTTTTTACCTTGTTCATTCCTTTGGCTTTATGTTCAAATTTTCAAGGTTGAAGCTGTAAGTTTGTCTATTTGGCAACTTTGCTTGAACTTCTCTTCACCTTTAAATTTCAAGGTTGAAGTTGTATGTTTCTCCACTCTCTGACTGTACTAGAAGTTTCTTCTTCGTTGAAGCTGATTTTGAGAGAAAATGTGCATCTTCTAGAGTCTAAATTACCCTTCTTTTCTCTTCATTGATAATTCTGCAATTGTAACTGTCAATATTTTCCTTTCTTATCGATGTCTTTTTATGTTTTTTTTTTAACTTTTTTGGTATTGTTTTTATGTCAATATTTAGCTATATTAGTTATTCTCTAAGTCGCCTGTCACAAGGACATGGGAAATGAGTATTTGACATGGGACACAATGACCCTGGAAACAGGACACTGGACATGGTTTAATATATATATATATACACACACACATACCATACATAATACATATACATATACATAGATAGTAAGATACTATAGGTGGGAATGCTAATGGCAAATGCAAAATAGGGTAGAATCTATATAGTAGAACCATAGATGAAAGAACGTCATAGCTTGAAGTCATCGTTGTCAGGACTCAATTACTCAATAATCCTCCATGAAAGCATCATCAAAATCATCACCACTGACATTGCTATCTCCTCCATCCTTCTCTTCATCCTCATCTACTATATGCAATCTGTGATCTGCATTTGCTGGTGTGGAGGATGACCTCACAAGACGATCACCATCATCAAAGTGACTGGGTCTAGCACCAACTCATTGAAATCCAAGTTGGCTAATGCAAACTCAACACTACTCTCCAAACCCATATCATTAGGAAACACATCCCACATCTTTGTCTTTCCCTTCAACCACTCATCCCCATGCTTGCAAATAAGATGGTGGTTGGAGTGCACATACACCATTGTCTCTGCCCTGCATTGCTCAATTGTGCTCTTCTTCAAACTGTACAGATTCCCATATGTTCTTTAATTTCTCTCACAACAAGAGGATGAAGTAACTTGAGAGAGGATCCTCATGGCTAAATCTTGTAGAATAGGGCATGCTGCCCCATGAGTTTCCCACCAAGCATAGGGCTTCTTAACCCCCCTGTCTTCGACATCATAACCTCCAAATCTTGCAGTGCCAGTGGAAAACTCTACGAAGCCGTCCTCCAACTAATTGAGTGATGCTCTTCTATGGTACATCCTTCTAAATGCTTCCTTCTTTCCTTGCGAAATCTCTCCATCCCTGTGAGGAGGGACTTTGTGTGAGGGCTCACCATTGAGCCAATCATTAATATAGTACTTTGGATTTAATGAGCGAGCCAGGCAATGCAAAGGTGTGCAATTCTTATTCCTCCCGCTGATAAGATATCTCGTATGGTGGTGAATAAGCTCTTTGCTGATGTCCCATACTCAGGGCACTCATTCTATAAAATAACAGTCATCACTGCGTCAATCATGGAATCCCACCCCTCATAAACATCTCTCCTAGAATGGGCTGGTCCATGTCTGTAGACAATCAGGGTCTATGATCTTAATGCTAAGATCTACCCTCCCCCACCAACAATCAGCTAGCACTGTATCCTTGACCATTTTGAAAGAGTTTGATATGACTTTCTCCAAAAAGACGAAAACTCTGAAATAACCATGCAAATAAGAGTGGTTGTGACCTCTGTCAACTTCTTAAGCATGATGAATGAGGAGGCAAACTGAGTATCTGCAATCTTCAACAATGATAAATGTGTGTACACTTATAGATTGTGAGGGCGATGGTATGGTTTTGTACAAAATTGTGGATATGGCATGCATCATCAATAAGACTTCCCACCCATGTCACACCAGAAGCAATAGACTTCCAAAAACATGCAGGCTTCCTTTGCAAACAGGTGCATTATATATGATAATTTGTACACAAGAATAACTCCTATATCCTCAATAACTTAATCAACAACCTAACCCATATTATGTATCTTGTATTTTCCAAGAGCATCCACTGCTTTCAAGAAGACTGGTCAATTTACAGAAGACACCATGAAATTGATGAGTGGAAGACACCTGTGGTGGAAAAAGTGGCCCACAGGTCTCTTAAAACACAATTTAGCCTGTAAGTCTTATTGTTTTTCACATCTTTGTTTGAGGGAAGAGCTGTAACAGTTTTGCACTTTTTTGGTGAAGGGATTTGACAAAGGAAAGGGAGAAATGGTCCCTGTTAGTGTCCCCCCTATAGGACACATGCCAAAATTGTGGGACATGTCTCCTTATGTATCCTTGTCTGAAATGTGGGCCTGTGAGGATGTGTCCTGTTTTCCTGGTTATTCTTGTTATCAGTTAATTGTCTATTAAAAAAAGGTTAATTAGAAAATACGAAAGGATCATTGGTTTGGTTGCCCTAGTGGAAAGGCTGAAGTACTGATTTACACCATGAAAGAATGCAATAAGGGTCCATTAATCTTGAGCAATTAAAACAGCTTCTGACATTGCTTGCAACCAGCTAAATATAATTGTTGTATATACGGCCAACATGTGAGTTGTTTTGTACTAAATGGCAGAATCATCTCAGCTTGTAGGCCTGTAATGGTATCGGATTATAATTATTTCTATTAACCATGTTGTGTCAAGGCAAACCAATTATGACTTAAAAGTTGTGACCGAACTTATTCTACCTTTTCTTTGAAGTGTTATGCTGTTATCATTATTGTTCATTTCCTATTATTCTTAAACAATTAGACAGTTTATCCTCACAGTGTTTTCAATGTCTAGACCTAAAATATATTTTTGTGTTAAACCATGATTAATTTGTTAGTTAGTGCAGGATGTGATTAATTTATTAGTTAGTGCAGGATTTGAAGTCTTTGAGCACTCTACAGTTTTTATTTAGTGAAATGGTCTTTTTCTTATATTGCACTTTTTGTGGTCTTTTTTTTATGCTGTCCAGGTACAACTGGAATTGTGGACTACACGAACTATGATGACATGAAATATGCTGTAAGACTTCAGTTTGATTATATACATAATTTCTATTCTTTATTCTGATCTAAAAATTGCAATAGTTTCAGAAATCTGTGTTGGTTCAGCCTTTTTGGTGCCTAAAGTGTTGTTTTGTTTTGGCCTAGACTTCCGTTTGATGGTTTATAAAACTGACGATCATATTTTCGATCTTATATATGTATACATTTACTATATCTGTGCTTATTTACCTGTCCCTTCTGACTGAATACAGATCAGAAAGCTTGATGACTCTGAATTCAGGAATGCATTTTCTCGGGGTTTTATCCGGGTATTGATGTTACATCTTTCCATTTTCATGCTTGTGAATTTATGCCCAATTTTTTAAAGATGTTAGGCTTATGTGGAAATGTTGTCTGCAATATCAATCAGGTCAAGGAGTATGTATCCAAGAGAAGCATTTCAAGGAGCCCCAGCCGCAGTTATAGCCGTAGTCGTAGCCATTCCGTGTCACGTAGTCGAAGCCGAAGCCGAAGCCGAAGCCGTATTGGTAGCAAGAGCCGTAGTAGGAGCCGCAGCATCAGCCGCAGGTCAATTGGGGAATTCGTATCAATATTTTGATCTTTATGTTTTAGCTTCTATATCCTCTCTATTGATGCTTTAAATGTAAACTTGCAGCAAGTCTCCAAAGCACAAATTACCAACTCGTTCAATGTCAAAATCACGATCTCGGTCTCCATCTCTGCCTCGCTCTCGTCCACGACGCCATTCTGTGTCTAGGTAATGCTTTTAATCACCACAAGTTGGCTTGGAAAAATATTTGTAAGTTTTAGATGTACAAGAGTTTTTCATTAGCATTATTAGGTGCCTGATAACTGGCCTTTATTGACTACTGCTTTTGTTCCTTGTGTAAATGTGTTTACTTCGTATTGGAAGCTGGATTTGAAGTTTGGAGTACAGTTGGCTTCTACACTTGGACTTTACTCTTTGGAACTTGGCAAGTTGGAATGCAGCTTGAAATTAACTTGAATGATGTGTACGTAGAATAAGTTGACCAGTAATAACAGTTGAATCTTAATGCATTTGTAAACATGTGGAATATAAGTGAGGGTTTTAGTATGACTAGGGTTTAATAATGTATGATCCTGAGTTGCTGTGTGTATTTTGCATGTGAAATGGGAATATGCTTTATGAATGAAACTCATGATAGGCATCTGCATATGGTATGAAAGAAGGGATTTGAATTGGACCAAATCTGATGTGAACATATTATGCATGAGGCTTGTGGGAAGTCTGTTTCTGTTGTGCAAACGACCCCATATTGTGAATCATATGTGGCATGTGTTGGTATTGTGAAGCAACAATATTTTGTCAATAGGACTGTAGCTGATGCATTTGGGTCTTGAGTTATTAATATGAAGAGCAATTTGTAAGAGTGTTATGAAAGCTGTTCCCATTTGGTCCACATGACATGTGATAACTTAGGGTTCCATGATAGTTGGCTTCTATACTTGGACTCTCCCTTTGGAACTTGGCAAGCTGGAATGGAGCTTGAAAATAACATGAATAACAGAATAATTTGACTAATAATAACAGTAGTCTTGATGCATTTGTGAGGGTTTTAGTATGACCAGGGTTTGATAATGTATGATCCGGAGTCATGGTTATGTATTTTGCATGTGAAATGGGAATGCTATATGAATGCAACTCATGATAGGCATTTGCATGTGGCATGAAAGAATGATTTGTGAGTGGGACCATATCTTATGTGAACATATTATCCATGTGACTCATACAAGGTGTATTTTTCTTGTGGAAACAACTGCATTTTGTGCATGCTATGGGGTATGTGTTGTAGCCAATGCATTTGAGCTTTGAGTTATAAATATGGAGAGCAACAGGTAAGAGGGTTACAAAAGCTGCTCCAGTTGGGTCCACATGACATACAATAGCTTTGCGGGTTCTGTAAAAACTAAGGCTTGGAGATAATATTGTAACATGTCTTTAAAGAATAACGTGTTAACTTGTATATTTGTTAACAATGATGTTTTATGTTTTCACCTACCAGTTTTTCATGAAATCAAATTCTAACCTCCCTTTTCCAAATCCAAGGTAGATGTTTCTAAGTGTCTTTAATGGAATACATTATTAAGCATTTCTGTGTTCATTGTAGACAAGCATACATGCACTTCCATTTTCCCTACAACCTAAATACTGCCACAGACCCACAATATATAGAACAGTAAAATCAATTTATAAGTACACGAGAGTAACATATCCAGGCATCGCAGAGTGGGGATCAGATCCCTCTGTCTACATAAGCAAAGAGATATCAAGTAAGATAGTCGTGGCTTGGATTCAGTGGAAAGGGGGACAAGTGGATGATATAGATTGCTGGAAGGAGTATGTGATATGTGATAGTAGACAACATTGGAAAGAATGATAACTTGGAAATTGACAAGTTATAGGCCCCAATTGATTCATTCTGTGTTTTTCTTACTCTTTGCTTCTGATCCTTCCTTGAAGCCTCTGGAGAGGATACCTCTACACTCTCCTGATCTATATTGTCCTTGTCATGCTCTTCTCTGTAGTTTCCTTCCACTCAACAGTCTGATCCCCTGGCTGAGCCTTTTTCTCACTCTGCTGAACTTAAATTCGTCCCTTGGAGAACATTAAAAGGACACCTGTTTTTTGCCTCTCTTTTCCAACTGCCTCATACTTGCCTTTGCAAAATGATGGATCCTCTTGCTTCTTAATTTTGAGCAGTTTCTTGTCAAGTTATCATATATGAAGCAGAGTCTGAACTTGAATGTTTTTATAAATTACTAATTGCTACCGGAAATAGTAGAAAAGCTGGATACTCAAAGACTGGTTTCAGGTTACTTGTATATGTGAGCACAGTCATTTTTCTTTTCAACCAACTTAACAATTTCCTTGGTGTCTTCTATAAGCTCAAAGGGTAGAATCATCCCAAAATTTAAGGTGATCTGGAAGCCTTACCTAAACATGAGCTGCCATGTGTGAGTCTCTTTATATTGTTGTAAAGAGAAATTCATTACAAACTCCTGGTTAGATTTGTTACATCTGATACTCGAATGGTTAACAATTCAATTCGTTTTTGCCTGGTGGGTTCCATTCTGTTCAATGTCTGTTCTTTTGGGCTGAGAATTCCTTTAGTCCAGTGTTGCTTTGGATTCAAGAAATTTTGGGTTCTTCAGTTTCAGTTTTCCAATCTAACGGGCTTGCATGGCTCAGGATGACATGATTGAGATTTGCACTTGAATAGAATGGCTGCTGTCTTCCCCATAGTTCTCAAGAATAGTAGACTCTTAAGAGTACAAGCATTGTGTTAGTGTGTGTTTCTGTACAAATTTCCAACTTTTTTGTACTAGGATTTTTCTCAGTACTTTTCATTCACTAAATAAAAATGTCCATTTACATTTTCAGTTACAGTTGCTGGAAATTAAAATCGCTCAAAAATAATTTATTGATTCTGACAATTAATTTTGTGCAGTACATTTGCTGTATTGTAACATTGTTTGCATCAAATGTAACACTTGCATCATTTTGGCATGTTTCATAATGCTTGCATCCATTTGCTCATTTATAATAAGGTTTGCATGGGATCCTTTGTTTGTTAGTTGGATGAAGTCTTTTTCCCTTTTTGAGTTATGCTAGAGTGAGCTTTGGAAACTTAGCAAAGAAATGTCTTATTGTTTCTCATTTAACTGTTAAGAGGTTGGAAAAATAAGAATAAAAGATGGAATTAAAATCAATGTTCTTAGATCTGGTGTTCATTCACAGATGAATAAATTGTTGTACAAGAGATCTATGAAAAGTATAGGGATACGGCATTGAACATATGCAGATGGCTGGGAGAACAAGTTGGGATATGCTTTACAAGCACATGGTTTCAGATGATTGCCATCGGATCAGTGGAGGCTTTCGTCAGATGAAAAACATTATTTTTATCTGCATGAGCTGTTGTTTGGCCTCAGTGGGGAACTACCAACTATTACACCATGTGATTATATGTGGCTGATTTGTGGAGGTTCTCATCACAGCTTTTATCCCTACATATGCTACTGTCTGGGTTCAGAGATAACATTTGCTGCCTTGGGATCATTGAAAAACACCATAGTATGTTTTCAACATTGGTCTATTATCCAGAGCATTACAAGAGATCAAAATTACCAAAGAGCATTACAAGAGATCAAAATTTTCCAAGAGAGCCACTATCAAAATTTCCCAAGAGCATTGTAGAAATCAAAACAGCCACTTGGCCAGCGAATAATGCTTAAAGCAGTTCATGTGGCCCACAGCATCCATAGATGACAATAAAATGTAGCCTTCCTGCATGCAACTAAAATCACACAACAATAATAACTCTGGCAGTAGATTGGAATATCAGCCAACGATAGGACATGTTTATTGTGGTTGATGGAGGTTCAACTTGGCAATTTTATGTAGTAAACAAAACATGTGCTGTCTAGGTATATGGATGTACACTACAGTCTATTATATATCTTATGGGATTTGTAACTATCTTCCTGACTGAGTATTGCAATTAACATTTGCCATAGCTCTTAGTATTCGACCATAAAGATTTGCCTGATGAACTGATGTTTATGTCAAGGGTTTGTCAAAATTGTTGACAATCACAATCACTATCTTGTCTTTCTAAACACCCTAACATTACAATCTTTATCTGTGAACTTTGTTGGAATGGCTGCTTCATTATTCTGATATTGCAGTAGGGGTCTGTAGCTTAGAAGGCCCTTTTTTGGGTCCTACTAAGGAATCGGAAGTGGGGGAGGAGTTGGAGTTTGAGTATTCACAACATCCTGGTTGTGTGGGAATTTTGCTTCATAAAATTACTGTGGTCATGTTCAGTTGCAATGTTTGCAATGATCAAAGAAACATGGGCAGAAACAACTAGGCTCAGACGTTTTTGGACAATTTCTTGCTTATATTCATAATATATCCTGTCTGTATATCAATGATCTGCAGCGGCAAATCAGATGTGGGAATTGCATAATGAATCTTGATGATGGAATATGATGCTCATGTTCAAGACCCACCTCTGTTCCACTTTTTGTTGTTAAGGAGGTACGGAGTTTTATAATGTATACTATTTGAGCAATTGCCATAAAATATTAGTTTTTATGTTTTATACAATTAGACAACACTAGTACTATTAGGAGTTAATGGCAATGATACAGAATTCGACTATAAAGCTGGCTTATCATGAATTATGAGGATAGCGAACAGGAATGGCTGGTTTGCATGCAACGCTGATAATAGGACTCAAGTGGTCACATGCTTTATGAGGTTGGCTGCCAGTCATTCTTCTTTTATCAACATATTCGTCCTAGATGTTTGCTCTTCTCCTTTGAGGATTGTAATTGTTCTGTAATTTTAATATTTATGTCATCGAAGTTTTATTTTCTATTCAAGGGAATTTTATAATGATGTTATATTGGAAGTAGTTACACCCAATTACATAAAGCTTGATCCCTAGCTTCTTCAGTTGTTTAGTGTCTATCGACCTTCAGCAGTTGTCTCTGGTGCAAATAATATCTGTTGGGCACATAAATCTTGTTGGCCAAATTTGAAATATGCCCTTGTATTCACAAAGTACTAGCCAATATGCTCTTGTATTCACAAAGTACTAGCCAATTTCAGCAAGGCTGAGAATATGGTTATTGTAAGTTACCCAGTCATACTAATTTCAGTATACTGTTTTATGGGCCAACAAGTTTACTAACTGGATGCAAACCATTCTTCTTCCGTCTGCACGAACAATACATTTCATAATGATAATTTGCTCTTACAAGCAGGTGGTTCTACCGAGGGATTCAGCTTGTTGTGCTCATTTTGTAGTCATAGAACACCCAAACCAACACAGGCTTACGACTTCCAAATTGAAGGATGTCGACATAATCCTTGAAATGTCTGCAACTTACCATTTTCTTCTGTATGATGTACAGAACTAGGCCTTGCCTTGCTGGCATTTATAGACGATAAGTGTCATTACCATACATGTTGATGTATCTAAATTAACAGACATGATGAAATAGAAAGTTATGTCAGGTCAGTAACAGAGTCTTCATATTTGTTGAAGTTGTGAGTTATTAAATAAAAGCAGATAGTTAGGCTACACAATCTTTTATATGTTATACACATGTTGATGTATTTAAATTAACAGACACAATGAAATAGAAAGTTATGTCAGGTCAGTAACAGCATCTTCATGTTTGTTGAAGTTGTGAGTTATTAAATAAAAGCAGATAGGTTGGTTACACAATCTTTTATATGTTATACACAGCAATTCTTTTCGGCAGGGAAGGTTTTATCTTCCACATGGGTTTAACCTTTTTGTCAGGTAGAAGTGTCTTCTCCTGCATACTCAGGAAATGCGTAAAAGATCATTGTTTATACAACATATGTGCACTACTAGTCTAAGAGTCAGAGACCATATGTGCAGAACTGTTATTTAAGGAAGCTGCAATCGTCTGTTATTTAACTGATTTTTTTGGAAGGGGTTACAAAAGTATTTAATTGCAGTGTAGTATTATTTAAGTTCTCGAGAAACCAACATGAGGTGGTTAAAGGCCTATCAGAATATCAGGGTCAGCCACCTGTCGTCCCCCTGTGAATCGTGATATCTCAGATAGACCATCTTTTGTCTGTAGCAGAAAAGATCAGCAGACATGAGTCCTTTGTTTGCAGATAGAGTTCGCGATTATGAAAATTGATAGCGATTATGCCAATGGTTGTTTTTTAGTGTGCCAGTGTATGTTTATACATGTCAGAATGATATTAAAGGAAATCAAAACGGTCACTGTCATTGTATTTTCTTTTTTATCAGTTAGTGGTGTTTTGGCTAGTTTTGAATTTTCTTCCCTAATGCACTTGGCCTGATTATTTTTGCAGATCACTGTCCAGGTCCAGGTCAAGGTCCAGGACCCCTCAGCGTTTGGTGAGTGTGCTTTAAACAAGCTATCTGAGCAACTCAGTGTTGAATATAGCTAAATTTAACATCAACTTCTCTTTTGCTACAGCCAACCTCATATAAACCTCGAACTCGGAGTCCCAGAAGCCGCAGTCTCAATGGGAGCCTCAGCCCTAGCAGGAGCCACAGCCGATCCTATTCTCGTTCACCTGCAGTAATTGATTTAACTTTGTTTCAAATTGAATAAATGATTTTTTATCAAATCATGAATACCCTAATATTGTAGGTTGCTTGATTATTTTAGGCAATAATCTTGTGTCCCCTTGCAGGTTAAATCTGGACAAAGTCTATCTCCTGCTCCCCGAGGTGATTAAACTAAATTCTCACAATTTTATTTTGCAAAGTTAATGGAAGAACTTATAGAGGAGCTTCTATATAAAGTGGACGGAGATTTGTTCAAAGAAGAGTTCCTTGAGAATATTAGGGTGACCCTCTGGTCCTTTATACGCATGTGCTGCTGAAATATTTTAGACCAACATTTTGGATATATCCTGCTCGTCTCTAAAGAGCTCTTGTATTATTGTTTGAACTTGCTCATCTCTAGTTGATTGGCAAAACCTCTGATATTTGGATTGGTTCGAGTTTATTTGCACTGCCGTCCTTTTGATTTTGACTAATTATGTACTCTGATTAATTATTTATGGTGCTATTCAGCACTGTTCACTGCAGAATTTGGTTCGGTCTTTTTATTATTTTTAGTTATACTTTGATCAACTATAGAAGGCCTGGGCACACATTTATTCACATTACACATTTTCTTTATCATGTCCATTGTTATGATTGTTTTTTGTATTGAACAAACAATAGCTTTGGGTAATCAAAAGTACGCTGACTTTTGAGTTCATATGATATTCTGCGATAACGTTTAACTAAATTAATTGAGAATATGGGAAAAGGTTTAAAAAAGTCGATCCATTGTACCGACTTTGTTTTGTATTTTTATGTTTGAATGTGGAGTGTTGCTCCAAATGTGCTTTGTACAAGCTTGCATTGATTTGAATTGTTTTGGTTGGTGGATATTTAGGCCTGTTTTGCAGTGATTTTTACCCTTCTGAAAAATATTTTATAATTTTACTAGCATTCCAGTGCACTATTGATTTTACATTGTAAAACAATCTGTTACTCGTTCTAGTGATTTGTGTGTATGTTGTAACTGCATGGATTTAAGATTGTAAAACAATCTTTTACTCATTCTCGGCAGTAGACTTTATGTGTATGAAGCATTTTTTTATGTTGTGAACTGCGAGGATTTAATATTTGCATAAGCTAAGTGGTGAACTTACCTGATAGGATTTTAACTGGACAATTTGTGAGGCATATTTAGTTATAGTGCCCAGTAACAATGGTAGACGGCCAGGACAATTTGTGAGGCAGATTTAGTTAAAGTGCCCAGTAACAATGGTAGACAGCCAGGACAATTTGAGTGGCAGATTTAGTTGAAGTGCCCAGTAACAATGGTAGACAGCCAGGATAATTTGTGAGGCAGATTTGGTTAAAGTGCCCAGTAACAATGGTAGACAGCCAGTTTAGCTAACCCCTTAAACTTACTCCTCTTTCATTGTGGACTTGTATTTAGATAATTGTTTAATCACCTCACAAATGAATGGAAATGTGTTAGCATTTAATCCAAGTTATAATATGTTCTTACGGAAATGATAACCAAGTGAAGAGTAAAATTTCAACCGCTATGCCCCCTTGGTTATTTCATATTAACTGAACCCCTTAGTATTGTTTGCCACGCTTTGTTGTTCTTCATTCTTGTAAATGTAAGTCTTATGTGGAAATGGTGTATCCTTTGTTGAGGCTTGCTATTCACATACAGATGATTATTACACACGTGTTCCTGCACATGTTTTCACAACTTCCTTAATATCTTCTTTAGCATTTCTTTTCACGTGTCATTAAAATTCTGTATTTTGATGACCAAATTCTGTATTTTGAGCTCTCACCTGTCACCCTGTATATAATATAATGGTGTTTCATCTGTCTCATCCCGTATATAATAATGTAAATGCTTTCATGCTCATGGTGCTTTATGGTCTTAACATGGCAATTGATCATAAACAGTCAAAATCTGTATTTTAATGACCAAATTCTGTATTTTGAGCTTTCATCTTCTGTGCTACCCCGTATATACTCTCATGGTGCTTCATTTGTGCTACCCTCTTATAATAATATAAATGTTCTCATAGTGCTTTATAGTGTTATAGCGTTTCATGGTATTTGATTCATGTCCAATCAACGCATCGTACATGGTAGCATTCATGTCCAATCAATTATGTCTTAGCACTTTAGCTATTTCACAGTTATCAGCGCTTAAATGGGAGAAAAACATCTGTTCTAAAAAATAGAAAGGTACAAGGAAAGCATATACTTTGCATTCACTGGAAATTTAGGTACAAGGAAAGCATATACTTTGCATTCACTGGAAATTTGTATTTTGTATTGTATGTATTTTTGAATTTTGAATTTGAAATGTTACATTTAAATTTATTGTTGGTTGTATTTGTTCATGTTATGACATCTAAATTGGAATTGGAATGTAAACTTTTAAAAATAGGAATAATGAGACTTGAGATTTGAAGCTATATTGATATATTTGATATGTCTACGTTGTGTTTTTATCTATTTATCCAATGACAACGTGTCAAATGAATTTAACAAAATATAGGTTGAGTTTATTTCAATTGAAACGTAAACTTTTAAAAATACGAACAACAATGTGCCAAATAAATTTAACAAAAAATGGGTTGAATTCATCTGAATTGAAATGTTACATTTAAATTTTTTGTTGGTTGTATTTGTTCATGTTGTTACGGACTACATGTGAACTTTTAAAAATAGGAACATTGAGATTTTAAGCTTTATTAATATTTTTGGTATGTCCAGATTGTGTTTTCATCTACCTAGGTATCCATTGACAATGTGTCAAATGGAGTTAACAAAAATGGGTTGAATTTAATGCACTACATAACAAACACAGTTTGAAAAAATAATAAATTGAACTGAATGCAACTCATTCTAAAGCAATCATCCATGTCTCTCTTAAACCGGCAAACACCATGTCTATCTTAAACAAACTCCTCTTTTATATAGATGCTTGAAAATTCACAATAAAGACAGCCGTATGCAATTTTGGAAAACCCTTTTTTGGGCAATTATTCTCGAGAGACGGCCCAATTTCATATGCAATTTGGAGGTCAAATGATAGCTTTTGAATGATCAACCATATAAAGGCTTTATCAACTCTTTTATTTCCATTCTTCAGGGCAAGCTATGGTCCAAAAAGGATGAGTAATCACTATTTAAAGAAAGTTGGTTCACCTTTTGTTGGTGGCTTGAACAGCTGAAACCGCTGTGACTGGTTCTTGTGTAGTAGTTACATGATTTACTTGAAATGTCTTCTTGGTTAACCTTAATGTCGTTAAGGAAAGCTATTATTCCTTTGCAAGCTTTGTAGCATTTTCATACGGTTTGCTTAGTCAACCTTTCTTTTTCTTGGGGCAAGTGATTTGCTCTTTGCTGGCCTTGTAGCATTTGCCATTGGTCAATCTTGAACCCTCATTAATGCAAAGCTATTTTACCTTTGCTATCATACCTAGCATTGTCTTTGCTTGGTCAAACTTTCCCCTCTGGGAAAGCTCTTTTGCATTTACTTGTGTTTCTCTACTTGCAAACTTTGTCTTTTAGGGGAAGCCATTTTTCCTTTTCTGTTTGGCCTATCATTGCCACATTATTATTTCTTTGTTAGTTTTCCTAGTGTTGTCGCTCTTACTAGCATTGGCACTCTCCCTTGAGGCAAGGTGTTTTTCAAATATTATTTCTGTATTTTCTATTGGGTAAAACTTGTACAGTTGAGGGCATGCTGAAGGCTTGAATGCTTAGAGAAGCGGAGATAAAACTTGCATGTCTGCCATCAATTTGATAGAATAGACATTGACAAAAACAAAGAATTCAAATACACCATGAAAATACAAGAGAGAGTTGGAGAAGAGTGATTTTATTAAGATGAACCATTACATACCATAAGACCAAGCTATTTTTCCTTGTTAGACAACCTAGTGTTTCTACATTACTTGCTTGGTCAAATTTATCCCTAACTTATCATCCTTATTTACCCCTTGGTGAAAATATGTTTTTTCTTTGCTAGTTCAAATAACATTGTCACAATGTTTTCTTGGTGAACTTTGATCCCTAAAGCCACTAGCATCTTTATTGAAGATCTTACGTGGCCATTGTTTGTCTCAATGGTACACATTGAGAAAATTTGTTGTTGCCATGGAGGTTGATTAACTACTAGAGGCATGGTGGTTGGATGAGACATGCCAAATACATCTTGAGGGGATAGCTTGGTTCTCTTTATGTTTGCTTAGGGTGGTTGGATGAGAAATTCCAATTACATATGGAGGGGATAGTTTGGGTCTCTTTATGCTAGCCTCAACTTGGATACATCTTAAGAATTTATTAACATTGCTCCTATGATTTTGTTCAAAATATATCATTTTTATCATTCTCTCTTGGGTGGATACATTTTAAGAATCTATCAACATTGCTCCTATGATTTTGTTCCAAATATATTACCTTTAACATGCACTCTTGGGCTTACACATGAGATCATTGACACATGTAATCTATCTCCTATTTTTACTCCTTTTTAGATTAGCTAATCCTACTCATTTACTGATTTTTATGGACTAAGCTAATAAATGCTTAAGTATGTGATATATATACTTTTTGCCCCTCTCCCCACATCATTTGATAAACATGCATCATTACTATCTATGTTAATTTTAATTTTCTCGTTATTGCTGACTAACAATATAATGGTATCTCTATACCTTCTACTATTTCATTGTCTCTATTTGCGTCATGGCATGCCATTACTCTTTTAATTTGTCCAAATCATATCTCTTGTTGTAAGGAAAAAATGTAGTGCATTTTTTTCACTTTGTATTAGCCATATGAATATCCAATTAAATACCGTTGTTTGGAGTTTGCACCATTTACTACCTATAACAAACCTTCCCTAGGATTACACAAACGTTCCCCATCTCATCTTCACAATGACTTACATGTGCTGAGGTTCTATTTTAAGTATCCCTTTCATGGTTTAAATGTGATCTTGGCCTCCCATTTGATGTGTGGTACCATGTAAGTATCCCAAATATTAGACTTTGGGGTTGCCTTGTTTTGGTCCTTCCCTAAGTGTCCAGATTGATTAGGTCACATGCATTAACAAGTGACCTAATTGACTCAATTTGCATCTATAGGTGTCAAAAGCACTCCTACTGGAGTTCCCCTGTTTCTTAGAGGGCCAAATGTGCTCTTCCAAGGTCAAACCCTTGTTTTTAGGGTCAAAAGCAACCTTATAGTTAGTTCCTCACAACCAATTATCCCCCTTTTCTAGGGATCATGGTGTTATTTCATGATTTCCCCCACTTTTAGTGTTTAGTTCACTTGAGTTAATTGTTTTTTCCTTAGTTCAACTCCCTAATGCACCCTAGTTGGCTATTTAGGTCAAGTTACACTCCTGTTTCACTTGCATGTCTAGTTAAACATTGGTTTCTCATGCATGATTGAGTTAACCACCTTATGAGGTAGTTCTAGGTCGAATTAACCTTAGATATTGTCACGAACCCAGTGACCTGACGTTGACTTTGAACCACGGGGTACTGAATCTATGGTTGCATTTTGCATTTTTATTTCTATGGTTGGTTTACAACGAAAAGTAATTATAATTCATATATGGAGGCTCTGCTAGCTATCTCCATATGAATGTATTTATATTGCCATTAATTTGGTTTCATAATTCATATGATGGCAGTAATGAATAAAATTAAATAAAACATTCAACAATAATTACGTTAAGCACAATTCAATAATATTCAACACATTTCATATATAGGTGAATACTTATCTGGAAATGTAAACCAACTATCTATAGATCAAGGACGTTCCACCCAACCATAGGTTTTGTCAAGCCATATCTTACTTTGACAGGCCACCCCTGAGTTGGGACTATCATTCCACAAGAAGGCGTTGGCTTCTCTAACTACAACTATCCCTACACCAAGAATGTGGCTCCCTTCTTTGATGTAAGAGTATCTCGGGCATGTTACCCCTAGTTCCTTTCCTAGGGCTCGAGGAAGTTTTTCTATTCTCCGTTTGGTTCTCCGTGTGCAGAAGGGGGACGGTGGTATGAAATGGTATGGACTAGTACCATACGAAATGGTACGGACTAGTAGCATCCAGAAGGATTTCTTTCTTGCATGAAGGAATGAATGGAAAGATGGCTACCCCTCTCTATTTATATGCATGCTAGAGGCTAGACAAGTGGCACAAAAATGGACAAGTGGCATGGAGATGTCCTCGATGTTTCATTACTCAAAACACATGTTTCAAAATTACATTTCATGTTCCCTCCAGGAAGCAATGCTTTTTCGTCATTCTTGTTCATCTCTAAGAGACCACATTTCTCAATTTCAGCAACATGCAGTATGCTGTTTTCTTCATTTCCAACTTGCATTTGATGGCTATCTTTCAGCAGCAATATCCACAATTTCTATTACCATCTTATACACAGCTATTACCTACATAAATAAATACTGGAATCTTGCATATCATAATCATCACAAGCAAAGCATTCTGTAACAGAAATTTTAAATGTATAACTGTAGCAAAAATCCAAAAGACGAGAATGCATATCATCCTAATACTTATCTTCATGAATATGTTCTAGCTTCACATGGTTCCCACAGGAGAGGTTCAATTGCTGCCCATTTGTCCATTGAGTCCATAGCCAAGCCATCCCCTAGCTGGGTTTATCAAGTTACTCACAAATCACAATGCTAGGCCAACACATAGCTGGGTTTATCAAACATTCCAGAAATTCAATGACAATGGTAATCCTCCCTATGCTTTTTAGCTAGCGTCCAATACTTGTCCTTCCCAGACAAGTCTCTTCAATGCACAATATATTGTTGCACGGATTCTATCAGTTTACAAGCTGCTTCCTCAGTCAGTGTTTTTGGTCCTTGCAATCTGGTATATTTGTCGACCATCCTATCTTGAATGTACCAATATTTATCATTCTTTTCCTTCGGTTTTCTTCTAGTATGAACACCTCTACATGTACCTATGTCAATTTTTAAGAAGAATGCATGTTATAATCATTCTCATGAAATAGTCATAATGTCTATAACAATTTTCCAATTTCAAAATGTAAAAACACATATTAATTTCATCAAATAAGTAGGTATTCGATATCCAATACTTATCTGCATGCATATTTCTTTTCATCAGCTTGCACCATACGAGGATTGGGGCTCCCTTCTTTGAGTTAACAGTTCCTCGGGCTCCCTTGATTGAGTTAACAGTACCTCGGGTTTGTTACCCCAACCTTCTTTCACAAAACAAGGAATTAGGCTCCCTTCTCTGAGTTAACAGTCCCTTAGGGTCCCTTCGCTGACTTTATAGTACCTCGGGTTTGTCATCCCAATTCCTTTTCATGTGGGTTTCTCATAATGAAATCATTATATTTGTCTCTTCTCTATAGAAATGTACCCTTTTGTCTTAGGCATCCCCTTCTCTAATTTTACAGTTCCTCGGGCGATGTAATACCCCCATTTTGATCCTTAGGATATATTGGCTTTTATGTAAACATTGTGCATATGTGATGTATAATCCTTAGTGTCACTCCACCTCATGGAGGGACGTTTTTGCTCATCCCCATGCCATGGGATTCATTCTAGCTAGAGTTAGGAGGAAGACATAGACCCAACAGTGGGGGAAGGTGTTGATGTATATGTAACTTCAGAATGTATTTCATTTGTGTATTTTATATATATTTATTGTACCCTCATAAGAGATGTGTTATTCCTCTATAAGGAAGTGTCGTCATGTGGATTGACAAGTATCGCAAGTGTGTGTACTTGCCGATGGGTTATTAGACCACCATGTGGGGTCGGCCCTGAATTATATATAATATAATGTGGATGTATCTAGATAGACAAGTCGGCCCCATAAGGTCATTGGGCAAAAAGGTAAGTATAAATAGAGATCGGAGATCTCTATTTTACTCACTCGAAAAAGTAACTCACTCTCTCTCCCAAAAGTGGCGCACTAGTGAGGAAGAGGAGGATCATTTGCTAGGAGACTATCTCAGTGTTATTTGGTTGTATTTTGGTTGAGCCATTGCTCTCTCTATCTATGAGGAAGTTGTGGGGTTTTTCACCTTAGGGTTTTCTCCACGGAAACTCTGTGTCTCTTGTCTCTTATGCTTTTGATTCTTGTGATGCTTGTCATATTGTGATTGTCATGCATTGATATACTGTATATGTTATTCTCTCAGCAAAGATCCTAGAGTATAATGAATTAATGTTCAAAATTTAACATGGTATCAGAGCTAACTTGAGAAGAAGACATTTTGCAGTGACAGAAGCTTGAGTTCCTTGTTTATTGGGTTTCTCTCCATAGATTTTTGAAAATCAGTATAGTAGATTGACTCTACTCATCAAGGTGCATCTATCTGTCCAATCAGAACTCAGTTCCGAGCATTTTCAGTTTTGGCCCTAAAAATTAGGGTTTCCACAAAAATAGTAATTTCTGGAATTTGAAGGCACAGCTGGAAACTCCTTGCAAAAATCAAAGTTTAGAGCTTTGGATCGAGATTTTTGGTTGGGTAGATCTCCGAGAAACTCAAACCCTAATTCAGGGCTCTCCCCAGTGAACCCAGGAGGACAAAAAGGCAATTCTGAAGGGCAAGACTTTGCTGATCTCAAATTTTGAATGCACCAGGATGATCAACTCACCAAAGCGCATCTTTCTATCCTTTCAGAAATTTGAAATTCACATTTTGAATTTTTAGGGTTTCTCTGACAAACCCTAATCCGGGACCAAATCCAGTTTTCAACACTTCAAGTGGTAAGTTATAAATCTTTTCTATTTCCATTTGAAGTACTCTTTAATATGTCTCTCCACACCAAGCCTGAGGATAAGCTTGAAGGGGCTGATAACTTCCGAGCCTGGAAATATAGGATTGGGTTAATCCTGGAAGAGAATGAGTTGGACTCATATGTGAAAGAAGACATCCCTATCCCAGAGGATGAAGAGGCCAAGGTATTGCACAAGAAGAACTTGGTCAAGGCAAAGAGAATCATTGCTGATTCTATCAAAGACCATCTCATACCCCATGTGTCTTCTCTAAAGACACCCAAGGAGATGTTTGACTCTTTGACCAAGCTATTTGAAGGGAAGAACATAAATCGGAAGATGACCCTGCGGAACCAATTGAAAGGAGTAAAGTTTCAAAATGGAGAAACCATTCAATCTTATTTTTCAAGGGTCTCCCAGATCAAGGAACAACTAGAAGCAGTGGATGAAATGGTGGAGAATGGTGAAGTGGTGATGACCACTCTAAATGGCCTACCCAGGTCATGGGATTCCTTTATCCAAGGAATTTGTGCAAGGAAGAAGTTGATCTCCTTCAGTAGACTACGGGAAGAATGCTCACAAGAAGAAGCAAGGCTTGTGGCACGAGAGGAAAAGATGGGGAATGAAGATCAAGCTCTCATATCTCACACTAAGAAAGGGAAGTCCAAGAGAGAGCCATCTCACTCCAAGAGATCTTCACATCACTTCAAAGAAAGAAGAATATGCTTCACCTGTAATGAGAAAGAACATATTGCCATAAATTGTCCCAAGAACAAGAAGGACAACAACATCTCCAAGAAGAAGAAGAAGGGTAGCAAAAGAAGGTTTCATGCTCATGCTGCCGAAGATGATGAACCCCCAAAGAAGAAGGCTAGGGCAAAAAGTGATAGTAATGATGACTCATCAAGTGAAGAAGAGTATGTTCTGATCTCTGCTCTCACAGGTACCATCTCCCATGGTTGTAATGATTGGTTGATTGATAGTGGGGCTTCCAAACACATGACTGGGTTTAAGGAATCTTTTGTGAATCTATCTGAACATGAATCACCCCATAAGGTGAAACTTGGGGATGACTATCAATACCCAATCAAAGGAAGTGGTGAAGCCTCCTACAACCTAGATTCTGGAAAATCCTTGAAGATGAAAGAAGTACTTTGTGTACGTGGGCTCAAGAAGAACTTACTCTCCATCTCTGCATTGGATGCAAAAGGTATGAGGGTTGCATTTGTGGATGGACAAGTCCTAATGTGGCCAAAGGGAAAGACCATAGATGATGCAGTAGTGATTGGAGAGCAAGAGGGAGGCTTGTATAAATTGAAGGGACAACCTGAACATGCCATGGTGCATGAATCTATGGAGCCAAGTGAACTTTGGCATAGAAGACTTGCTCATATGCACTATAGAGCACTTCCAATTGCAAGCAAGGCAGTAGAAGGTCTTCCTGAAATCAAGACCAAACATGAAGGTGTTTGCAAAGGATGTGCAAAAGGTAAGAACATTAAGAAGGCTTTCCCAAGCAGTGAAAGCAAGGCAAAAGACATCCTGGAAATCATCCACTCAGATGTATGTGGCCCTATGTCATCCAGTTCCCTGAGTGGATATGTTTACTATGTCTCATTTATTGATGACTTCTCTAGGAAGACTTGGGTATACTTCTTGAAGAACAAAGATGAGGTGTTTGATAAGTTCAAGGAATTCAAAACCTTGATGGAGAATCAAACTAACAAGAAGATTAAAACATTCCGATCTGACAATGGTGGAGAATTCACCTCAGGTGACTTCAAGAAGCTCTGCAGTGATTCAGGGATTAAGAGGGAGTTGACTGCTCCTTATAATCCTCAACAGAATGGAGTTGCAGAAAGGAAGAACATAACTATCATGGAAGCAGCAAGGGCAATGCTGCATGACCAGGATCTACCTATGCATCTATGGGCAGAAGCAGCTAGAACAGCTGTATATGTGCAGAACACAACACCCCACAAGATATTGGACAACAAGACACCAGAAGAGGTCTTTTCTGGTAAGAAACCTGAAGTCAGCCATCTCAGAATATTTGGTTGTCCAGTATACACTCATGTCCCAAAGGAAAAGAGGACTAAACTAGATCCTTCAGGAAGGAAGGGTATCTTTGTGGGTTACAGTGAAAGCTCTAAGGCCTACAGAATATACTTTCCAGGGTTCAAGAAGATTGATGTCAGTAGGGATGTTACATTTGATGAAAACTTAGCATTCATCAAATCAAGGAAGGCACCTATTGAAGTTTATGAAAAACCTAAGGAAACTAGATTTCAAGACACTACCATGACTGAAGCAGTTCCAGAAGTTGTTCGTCAGTTTGAAGATCCGCAAGAACCTGTAGATCCTCCCCTTGAGGATAACTCTGACAAGAGGAAACTTGCATGGGCTAGAGATCTCATTCAAGATGCAGAAAGATTTGGAATTCCAGAAGAAGAACACAGAGCAAAGAAGAGAACCAGATCACATACCAACTATGTTGCTTTACTCTGTGACATTATGAACAAAGAGCCTTCCAGTTTTGAAGAGGCAGTAGAAAAGAAAGAATGGAAGGATGCTATGGTTGAGGAATACCAATCAATAATGAAGAATGATGTTTGGGATGTTGTCCCAAGACCTAAAGAGAAGTCTGTTGTGACTTCTAAATGGATCTTCAAAATCAAGCATGCTGCAGATGGCAGTGTAGAGAAATACAAGGCAAGATTCATAGCTCATGGCTTCTCTCAGAAAGAGGGAATAGATTATGAAGAAACTTTTGCACCTGTAGCCAGGTATACTTCCATCAGAACAGTACTTGCCCTGGCTGCAGCAATGAAATGGAAAATACACCAGATGGATGTCAAGACTACTTTCTTGAATGGTGTAGTTGAAGAGGAAGTATATGTGGAACAACCACTTGGTTTTGAAATACATGACAGGGAGTCATATGTGTGCATATTGAAGAAAGCCTTGTATGGCTTGAAGCAAGCTCCCAGAACCTGGTATGGTAGGATGGACAGTTTCCTATCTAGTTTGGGCTTTACCAAGAGTAAAGCAAATTCCAACCTTTACTACAAGGTTGAGGAAGGGAATCCTGTGATTCTACTCCTGTATGTGGATGACTTATTTGTAGCAGGAGATGACAGATTAATTGCAGATACTAAAAGGAAGCTTGCTGCTGAATTCGATATGAAAGATTTGGGAATGATGCACTATTTCCTAGGCATGGAGGTGTGGTAGAGTGCAGGTGGGATCTTCCTTGGTCATGGGAAATACACAGTAGATATCCTGAAGAGATTTGGGATGATGGATTGCAAGGCCATGGCCACACCTATGGCATCGAATCTGAAGCTTCTATGTGATGCTTCATCTGAGCCGATTGATGTCTCTATGTATCGTCAGATGATTGGGTCCTTGATGTACCTGACGAACACGAGACCAGACATTTGCTTTGCTGTGAACACATTGAGCCAGTTCCTGACGGATCTGAGGAGTGTTCACCTGATTGCTGTAAAGCATGTTCTGAGGTACCTGAAGGATACAGTGGATTATGGGCTCAAGTATGAAGAGAATCAAAAGTTTAACCTGCAGGGTTATGTTGATTCAGATTGGGCTGGCAGTGCTGCAGATAGGAAGAGCACATCTGGGTGCTGCTTCAGTATGGGATCAGGTGTGATCTCTTGGTTTAGCAGGAAGCTGTCCTGTGTAGCACTGAGTACAGTTGAGGCAGAGTATGTTGCAGCCTGTTCAGCTAGTTGTGAGGCAGTATGGCTACGGAAGCTACTGTCTGAGTTATTTGATCTCCTGTTGGATGCTACTTGTATCTTTTGTGATAACCAGAGTTGTGTGAAGCTATCCGAGAATCCAGTGTTTCATGACAGGTCGAAACACATAGAGATCAAATATCACTATATCAGGGATATGGTGCAGAGAGGAGCTGTGAAGCTCCTGTATGTTGCGACGGACGAGCAGATTGTAGATGTGCTGACGAAGCCACTAGCCAGAGTGAAGTTTGAGTACTTCAGAGAGAGGCTTGGCATTCTTCAGATCGAGGACACTTCGAGGAAGAAGTGATGGACACATTTGCTGAAGCCATTCCAAGCATGTTGGAAGGAGGATCCTTCACATGGCTGTGGATGTAAGCGCTGGATGATGAGCATCAGGATGATGTTCTGGTTTCTACTGGATATGATCAGTTGGATCATTTTTATGTATGTATGTATGCATCATGTTGGATGCTGGATATGATCAGTTGGATCATTTATATGTATGTACGCATCATGTTGGATGCTGGATATGATCAGTTGGATCATTTATATGTATGTACGCATCATGTTGGATGCTGGATATGATCGATTGGATCATGTGTATGTATTTTGTATATGCATCATGTTGGATGCTTGGACCATGTATCTGTATATGTATCAGGTGGATACATTGTATGATCAGGTAGATCATGTATATTGATATGTATTAGATATGATCAGGTAGATCATGTATGTTGATGGATACATTGTGTGGATCATGTATCTATGTATCAGGTGGATACACTATGTATGATGATATGTATTAGGTAGACACGTGGTGTGCATCAGATGGATGCATTGTATGATCAGGATGATCGTGGATGACGAGCCTCTCCAGATGACATGCAGCAGGATGTTGCAGTGATGATGATTAGGGTGATCATGTGTACATCAGGATGATGTATGATGAGTATCATATGATACTTTGTGGCCGTGGATTAGGTTGTGCAGGTAAGCATGTAATTTGTGCCCTAGGAGATTTGCAGATGGTCTTTCGAGGTTTTGCCTATGGCATGTAATTCGGTGCCCTGTGACATCTGGAAAATGCTCTTTCGAGGTTTTGCTTGGGAGGACATATAATTTGTGCCCTGGGAGATCTGCAGATAGTCTTTCGAGGTTTTGCCTATGGCATGTAATTCAGTTCCCTGGGATATCTGACAGATGCTCTTGCGAGGTTTTGTCCTATGGCATGTAATTTGCTCCTGGGAGATCTGGACAGGATGAAAAAGGCCTCAGATGCTTCAGCCAGGTTTTGCCATGACCACATGTAATTTTCTCCTGGGAGATCTAGACAGGATGAAAAAGGCCTTAGATGCTTCAGCCAGGTTTTGTGGTGGACCACATGTAATGTGCTCCTGGGAGATCCGATAGGTAGAGCCGTGTGCTCGTAATAGCCTGGGATGCTTCAGCCAGGTTTTGTGGTGAGATCACATGTAATGTGCTCCTGGGAGATCCGACAGGTAGAGCCGTGTGCTCGTAACAACCTGGGATGCTTCAGCCAGGTTTTGTGATGGGTCACATGTAATGTGCTCTTGGGAGATCTTACAGGTAGAGCTGTGTGCTCGTAATAGCCTGGGATGCTGTAGCCATGTTTTGTGACGCACGTAATAAGTCCTGAGGATTCCACAGTATGGACAGTGATGATGAAGACCTACAGATGGTGCGCCTACATCCAGTATGAAAAAGGACTGGCTCTGTAGAACTTCCTATGACGAGTAGAGTCAGAGATTGGTTGAGATAGCAACAACAGTGACGATGATGATGACGATGCATCGATGACGATGATCTCGAGAAGAAGACTTGTCTAGCAGTACTGTGTCGAGAAATACCTTCCTAGTTAAGAGGGAGTGTTGATGTATATGTAACTTCGGAATGTATTTCATTTGTTTATTTTATATATATTTATTTTACCCTTATAAGAGACGTGTTATTCCTCTATAAGGAAGTGTCGTCATGTGGATTGACAAGTATCGCAAGTGTGTGTACTTGTCGATGGGTTATTAGACCACCATGTGGGGTCGGCCCTGAATTATATATAATATAATGTGGATGTATCTAGATAGACAAGTCGGCCCCATAAGGTCACTGGGAAAAAAGGTAAGTATAAATAGAGATCGGAGATCTCTATTTTACTCACTCGGAAAAGTAACTCACTCTCTCTCTCAAAAGTGGCGCACTAGTGAGGAAGAGGAGGATCATCTGCTAGGAGACTATCTCAGTGTTATTTGGTTGTATTTTGGTTGAGCCATTGCTCTCTCTATCTCTGAGGAAGTTGTGGGGTTTTTCACCTTAGGGTTTTCCCCACGGAAACTCTGTGTCTCTTGTCTCTTATGCTTTTGATTCTTGTGATGCTTGTCATATTGTGATTGTCATGCATTGATATACTGTATATGTTATTCTCTCAGCAAAGATCCTAGAGTATAATGAATTAATGCTCAAAATTTAACAGAAGGAACCCAAAATCTCAATCCCGAGGGAGGCCGCGATTTGCAGAGCCAAAGATGCACGGAAAATTGGTGTGGGAAGTGCAATCCGATGGGGATCTATAGACTCGAACCATGGGGCGAATTTGAGAGCGTGAGATGCCCAGAGGTTCATGAGAAAAACCCATATCTAATAGCCGAAATTCTATTGCGGGACAGGGCCATTTGACCACAACGTTGAGAAAGATCCGAGTGCGGATCGCAGTGGGAAGAGACTGGGAGGGTTTAGACTGCATGGTAGAGCCGTGTGGGATCATTTACCATTGATTTAGTAGTTGGGACCTGCCATACCGGCCCAGGTTAGCGTTGAGGGAAGGGTCGCCCGAGGGACTGTGCTGCGGTGAAGGGGACCTTAGTTAGGTTGAGAGTGGAGGTGATGGAGTTGCTTGGACTATCTGGAGCCAACTAGACATGCCTGTAGCTCTGTGGATGAGCTCATTGGCTTAGAAAACCCTTCCTTGTCTCCCTAATAGCTTTATAGAGCCAACTGTGTGCTGGATGACCTGAATGATTGTGAAACCAAGACTGTAAGTAGTTCGTCCTTTGTGGATACAAATCCCTAACTCGGGGGTGGTCTCAGAGTGCTAAAATACTATAGGTTGGGCAGAGACTTATGGTTGGGTTGGAACATTGTAGTCCATAGAGATTTTGCTTGGTGGTTTCAATTAAAGATAAGTGTTTCCTGTTGTCTTTGAACTATGCCAATTTATATACATGGTGGTTGATTGTTTATTTATGTATAAATGCATGGAATGATCCAACTGATTGATGGATTGAACAATTGTATTTATGTTGTTATTATGCCCATGATGAATGCTGGTAAATGCATCTAAATGTCTGTTAATATGGGCTAATGCAGCTGTGTTTTGCCTCCATGTGCTTTACTTATGTAAATCTATTCATTGATGAATAGGGATGAAGTTTAGGGCCACCTTTTAGGTTGGAATGAGGACAGGACCAGAGTCATTAGATGCAGTAGAGGATCATGTAGTTGTGTAGGGATCACTGAGAGATTTCCAACGGTACCGTATTTTCCCTAAATGGACCTAAGATGAAGAAGTTATGAGCCTTAGAAGTTGGTGGTCATAGGGGTAATTGGTTGACTTTTGACTTTTCGAACATGCAGTGCCGATTGCGGATTGCAGAAGCCAAAGGTGTGAATTCTCGGCGTGATGTTATGAGTTCTGACTTTCCGACTCCCGCATCACGGACTACAGAGTGCGGAAGTCAGAAGTGGAAATCCTTGTAGTTGGAGTTTTAGTGTTTCGACTTTCTGACTCCCGCAAGTCGGATTGCTGAGTGCAGAAGTCAGAGGGGTATTTTGTCAATGCCGTGTGTTTGGTGTCCCAACTTTCCGACTCTTGCATCGCGGATTGTAGAGTGCGGAAGTCAGAAGCATAAATCTTTGAAGATTGGATATTTGGCACTCTGACTTTCCGAGTCCTGCGTTGTGGAATTGCGGACTGCGGAGGTCAGAGAGGTGTTTTCGAGGACTGGATATTTGGCGCTCTGACTTTTCGAGTCTCGCGTTGCGGAAGTGTGGATTGCGTAGGTCGGAGAGGTGTTTTCGAGGACTGGATATTTGGCGCTTCGACTTTCCGAGTCCTGCGTTCTGGACTGCAAAAGTCGAAGAGGTGTTTTTGAGGATTGGATATTTGGTGCTCTGACTTTCTGAGTTCCGCATCGCGGATTGTGGAGCGATGGAAGTTAGAGAGGTGTTTTCGACGCCGTGTGATTGGCACTCTGACTTTCCGAGTCTTGCATCGTGGATTGCGGAAATACGGAAGTCAGAGAGGTGTTTTCAATGTTGCGTATTTTGGAGATCCAATTTCCAACTTACGACTTGCGGTTGCAGATTGTTGCTTGTAGATTGCGGAGTTGCAGACCAAAGATAGTTGCGACTGTGCAAAAGATTAGAGTTGCGGATCAGTTTTGGAAGAAAAAAAAAATAGCAGATTGTTTCAAGGTTGTTCCCCTATCACTCTAAAGGTCAAAAATGGGATCGGGGACGTGACATAATGGTATCAAAGCCCAAGGTTGCAACACTGGGGCTGCTTGGGCCAAGCCATGATGTGGAAGAGGAATTCCACACTATGATGAGGAATTGGAAAGGGAGAACTCCTTAACTTTTCTCTTTTTGATATAATTATATTTTTTGAGTTATATATATATGAAATTGTGGATAGGAATGTTGAAAATGCAAGAGATTAGATAGATTAACTGTGTATGCATAGTAGGGATATCAAGAGATAATGCATAGTGCATGTGAACTTGCTTGTGCTTGCATGTGGTATTGCATATTTGCAAAATTTGTTAATGAGCACATTGCATTATAATTTGAATGCACACCTTGTTGGAATATTCTCACCATCATCATTTGTATTTGCATGTATGCATACTGCATGCATCCAGTCATCAGTATGGTAGCCTCCCAGCACCTAGTCCTTATTTTTGGCCCCCCTAGAGCATGTTTATGCTTAGTATTATCCCTCCTAGCCACTGATGCGCCCTTGTTTCCATCACTGGAGTACAACTGCGTCCTCTTCCACTGATTTAGGATATCTATCAGTCAGTTCCATGGTTTGGGGATCAGTTCCTTGATTTGAGGACTGATTACTCAGTTAACTGTCTGTAGCTCTTAGATTGACTGCTACAGAGACTAGAGTAGCTCTACTTGACCATTGACAGCTATTCTGTGCTCTCCTTGGAGTCTCCTTCCTTAGATTTGTGCTGACGTGCATCAATTAAACTCAGTTAGAATCACATTGACTGATATTTGACTATCAGTGGCCACTACACCTGATTGGGAGATGGTTCCAATGCAGTCCAAGACATGCCTTGAGGAGAATTCGAATCACCTTGGATGATATCGAATTAATTCTATTGTATTGTCAACTTTTTTCTAGCTTGCAATTGATGAATGTAACAACAGCAGTTTCTCACATCTTTTGAGTTTCATGTGTGAATTTTGATCATCTTCTGTCTACTCTTCTCTGCAATTATTTGAGTGAAATTGTGAGGTTTGTTCAAGCTAAAGTGATCTCCACCTGTGGAATTTCACACACCTAACAAAGATATGGAAAAAATAAAAATATTTTTGATATGCCTTGCTTACACTTTGCTTTGAGAAATGACTAAAATGCCGTTTCTAGGGTTCTTCATTTTAGTATGATGATATCCTAGGTACCATGGTCAACATTACATATCCAAGTTTGTTTGAAACCACAAAAAAAAAGGACCAAGATAATAGAAGCAGGGCTAAATATGTTGATAATGATATTGCATGTGACCGACATCCTTGTGAAGAAAGGCTGGAGCACAAATCCATGATCAAGAAGTTGGTGGAAGGACTGTGTAGTCCTTGGTAAGAGGCCAATTGATTAGGTAACATCATATGGTATGTTGATGGCAGCCATGTAGGTAATGTTTATTTCTGCTGATTGTACAAGTGTTGAGAAAGGGTGGGTAAGAATCATTTAACCCTGTTTCAATCATCATAAAATGGTATGCATGTAATAGTGAATGCATTTATGTGAATGGCATCCCACAGGGTATGGTGGGGTATGTGGTAGTAAAGGAAATGAGCATTATACCATGCAACTGTTTAAAATTTTGAATGCATCCATAAGAAATAAGAGCAAGCCATGTGTGAAATCATGAGGGTGTTGGGTTGTGAAGCCTATAGTGCTCAACAAGTATCCCATGAACTCCCTATTGGTGTTAATTGGGGTGAAATATCTTTACCAACAACTAAGGAGTGGGAGAACTCCTGAGGTGTTGTGTTTGGGTGAAGGAGGAAGGCACCAAATTAGTGAACCAAGTAATTAGGGAGATGGCTAGGTATTGTGTTGAAGCATTGACTAAGATACCCAACTTACCATGGTTAGAAATTTGTGTAGGCACAATAATGTTTTAAGATCAATGCTGTAGTGCATTGGGTGCATTAAGTAAATGTACAATTAAAAGATATTATGTAAATCTTGTTGATTATGCATGCATATGTGTGATTGCATAGATGCTAATATGCATTCTGTGAATACATGGCTATGGTGTATATTTCATTGAAATTAGATAATAGATGAAATGGTAGAATTATTAAAAATTCTAAGGTCCTTTCAAGATATGCTATGGGGATAGAGTTGCATGAATGGATATGATTGTGTAATCATAAATATTGGAACTTTTGTTTAATTGCATAGACAATGTGACTGTATCTTGGAATCTAATTGTGAATAAAGTGCATACAAAGTAATTGTATTTCATTGCATTTGAGGTACTAACAGCTGATAGTGTTTGAATTATGGTTTGATTATAGTTCTGAGATCACCTCAGTGGCTGTTATAAATGCTGCAATGGAAACATTATATGCATGAATGCTCGCCAAGTGCTTGGCTGATTGAAATTTCAGACTTACAGGTAGAAATGTCTTAGGTGTGGCAATGTGGGTAAGTCCATGATAAGACTGGAACCTACCATGTACCAAAATCCAAAAATTGTGAGGAGGATCTCATGGAGATGAAATTTGATTTTTGTGTAAATCATATTTGTAAGATTCTGATTTAAGTTTATAAGAAGGATCTTATGTTTGCAAAATCTAATTTATGTAGGAGAACAGATTTGTAAATTTCAGGTTTGAAGATTTTTCCAATTGTAACGTCCCCAGTTTGACCCTATGGCATTAAAATTGTAAATGATGTAATATTGTTACGAAATCATGGTGATGAGCTCAAGGCCAAGGCCCCACCATCGATTTATTGATGCATATGGTTTGCGTGCTAGCCCGCCACATTGGAATTTCAAACATCATGTAAATATGCATTTTAATGAAATACCCACAACTACCTATGCAATGCAACAAGAGATGGGGGCATGCTTTTTCAAGGAATTGGGAGGGAAAACATTCAAACCCTTGGAGCCAGTCAAGTCAAGCCAAGTGTCAATGAGAGAACCCATCAAACCCTCAACTACCTAGGTTGACTTTTGTACCCAATCATTGATTTCTCCCAAGAGTTGGTTGAGGTAGTTAATGCCTCGGGGAATGGGAGTTATGGCTGTCCAAATTCGGGTATGGGCAAGCCACCTTGCATGGAAAATCGCGTTTTGCTTCTTGGGAAAGAAAAGAGCCATGAATTGCTTCCCAAGCCATTATCCATCAACCAGTTTCTCTCCCTCACGAGTGGGGAGGTACCTGGGCATTTTCCAGCCATGTTTTTATGTGTTTTCCTTGATCCTCAGCTGGGAGAAGGGTGTTTTTGTGTTGTATACCAGTGGGGAAGAAGGGGAGTCGAATTTGGGTTCCACAGAGACCGTTTGACTGTTGAATGCTTAGTTAGTTGGGAGAGAATTCGTTTTCCTCCCTGTGAATGTTTTTCCCCATCCCATAATCTGTTTTTGGCTAGAAACGAATTGGGGAAAACCCATGACCATCCTGTTGTAAATCCCATTGTTAAATGTGTATCCCTGCCCAATGATTGTGCTTGCTGTGTGAGAAAAGAGTACATTGGGGTATGGGTTATGGGTCTCCATCGTTTTGGCTTGATCTTGAGTGCAAGCATCCAGGGTTCTAATGTAGCCTGATAAACCCAGCTATGGACTGGCTTGGCTCAAATGAAATGCTTAATTGGCTATATATGAGCTGAATGTCTCCTTTTCCTTGTAAGAATCATGACCAGCTCAGGGGTGGCCTTCAGACAGACTGAGTATATGCTGTCGAAGAGCCTATGGTTGGGTGGAACGTTGCAGTAACATAGCTAGTTGCTTGGGACAATTGCGAAAGGAAGATAAGTATCTGATGTGTATTTATTTCTGAAATGTTTAATTTGATGACTATTTTGATATGCTGGATGAGCATGAATTGTGTGTCGATGAGTTTTAATTCCGCTGTGCATACTTGCTTGATTTGCATCTGCATACTCTTGTTCTATTCATATGATTCTAATAAATTTGGCTGAGATTATGTGAAATCCCCAAAGATTGGATTCACGTTCCCTTCCTTACCTTGGATAGATGGGTGGGTACGTTACCTTAATAATTACTAATGCTTTTTTGGTTCTTAGAATTGTGTCAAGAGAGCATGTTGTAGGTGGATGTCCAGGTTATGGTAGCAAGTGTAAGACCATAATGGATAGAGTGATACCACTGACAAGAGCCAAACAATATGATGATGGCCTCATGGTTGAATAAACCAAAATTCTATAGTGAAGAGAATTGTAAATTCAGATTTGAGCTTGATTGAGGAGGACACATTGCAGGAAGAGAAGATACATATGCAAAATAGATAATTAAATTGTGACCCTTGTTAAAATTACGCATGTCTGATTATTAGAATTAATGTCCAGGGCATGTTTCTATTTCAGACTGCTTGAGTGTGATTGTGTGTTTTTATTTCAGACTGCTTGAGTGTGCATGTTTTATTTTAGACTGCTTGAGTGTGATTAGGGCCTACATGAACCACATCGAAAAGGGGTGCACACCTTTTGGGTGTTGTGTTGTGTTATGGTCGTAAACATTGACTACACCCTACAAGAATGGACGCATTCTTGGTGTTTCAATATTAGAGAGTGAACTTGTATGAAGTATGTTACAATTTTATATCAGCACCACTGACGAGCTTACCTACCCATCTTGTGTTGTCAAGCATTACACATGCAATTGATAATGCGTGCTAAGGATCAAAGTGAAGTGAGTGCCGAGGCTGGCTGGAGTGCGTGGGGATGCCTATGGCTCCGTAGTAGATCCCTTGACCTGGAAATGGTCATGTTGCAGTTCCTTCCATTGGCTTGTTAACCCAGACGGAAGTGTTGGCTTGGAAATGGAGAGAGAAAACCAGGTATGGGACTGGTTTGGTACCATAAACGCTTGGTAAATCCAGTCGGTGCACTGGTTGGGCATTGAATGTTGTGGAGCAGCCTGTGTGTTGGCCAAACATTCGTTATTTTATGCACAGGTGATCCGAGGCTTGAAGATACTTGATTACCTTTCGATGCACACTTGAAGAGCAATGGAAGGGGTGGGGAAGGTCTTGTGGGTGCCATAGTTGTCTGAATTCAATTTGGTATACTTGTGGAGCTAAAGGAAGATGCTCATAAAGATAAGTATTTGGTTTATCTTGCATCTTCTTGCTTATTTAATATGAAAATACATGTGTACAAAGAAAAGTTCTTCTTCTTGGTTATGATTTTTAAACCCTTGTTTAGAGATACATCCTATGAAAGTAAAATTGACATGTGAATTGACTCAATGTTTGAGTGTAGGTATTGCTAGAAGCAAGATCCTTGAAGGCATCCTAAGGATGCATGTGGACATGTGACTGTCCTAGAGAGATCAGCATGAGCAACAATGGAGAATGGTGCTAGTGGACTTGTGTGGGTCCTAGCAGCCAAAGGTTCTGTAGGCAATCATGGGGAAGGGTTCCCTGGATGAGAATCCTTGGACAGACCTTAGACACCAAGTGTCATCGCCAAAACAAGAAAGGGAGAGTCAAGCATTCACATTTGAAGTGAAAGAGACTAAGGAACATGGAACCATAGTGGTGGTGGGGCTACGGATTGGATCAAGACTAAGAGGGGAAAACTCTTACTCTTCTCTTTCCCTTTTTGATTGATGCATTTTAGAAACAAAAAATTGTTGAATGCATGTCATGGCTAAAAGTTGACTGTGTTTATTTTCTTGAAATAAATTGTGAATGCTGAAATAGTTAATTCCCTGTCAAAGGATTAACATGAAAGAGTTAACATGTATGTCGGGAAAGCATGAAATGTGTGGAAGTCTCATGGATAAAGCATGAATTTTCCATGTCAATTGGGCAAGTAATTGACTGAATTTAATGCTTATGTTATGCTTGGCCTAACAAGAATTGAAATGGTGAATTTCACAGGTGAAAGTCAAATTAGTTGGTTGCAGCTGTTACAAGGCAAGTGTTGCCAGTAGGCAAAGTGTGGAGAACTGTGCACATTGACCATGGTAGCAGACCAAAAGCTATTGGACTTGGCTGAAAATATTCTTCAAACAATAGTCAAGACCCAAGAAAATCTTGGGGATATGGTCAAGCTACAAAAGCAATAGAATGAGATGAACCACAAGGTTTTGCAGGATTCTATTTGTATGCAAAATGAGGTAAAATAGATTCTTGAAGCTATCAGCAGTGGAAAGGACAGTGTGTCAATGAAGAGGCAATCACACGATCAACCCATTAAGAAACGCTCAAGGCTGGAAGACCCAAGGGAAGTGGAGTAGGTAAAGAAAAAACAACCATTGAAATGCTGGGAATGTGGAGGAAATCATTGCCTCCGCAATTGCCCAATAAAGGACAACAAGAATAATTGTAGCCATAAAGTTTCCAGACTTGTGGATCAGTTGGAAGGTAAAGAATGGAAGGGATTGTTATGGAGATAGAAGGTCAAGGCCAATAGGAGCATCCTGTTGAAACCAAGGACTTGGTCTTGAAAGGTTAAAATCAAATATGAAATGCACGACAAACCTGCCACATTTTGTGAATTTTGGACAAGTGTAAATTGTGAATGTCTTCCTAAGTATTGGAACACCTAGGACGGTGTTATTCTAAGGGGGAGGGAAATGTAATACCCCCATTTTGACCCTTAGGATATATTGGATTTTATGTAACATTGTGCATATGTGATGTATAATCCCTAACGCGGAGCTCAAGGCCAAGGCCCCGCTAGTGAATGCTCAACTTTAAGAGGCAAGTATTTGATATTGTGTGATCCATGTGCTATTAAGCCATGTAAATTGTAAAATGATGTAAATATCATGTAATAAAAATACTAAGGGGTTGGCTATGGATGCAACTAAAAGATGGGGAACTATGTATCCACTAGGGAGAGGTGAGGGGGTTATGGGATTGAGCCATAGACTGCCATATGCCACCTTGATAACCCCTTTGACCTGTCCTAGCTGCCATTTATTTCTGTTGTAAGGTAGTACTGCAGGAGGATTGTGCATGAGGTCGATGGAGTATGGGGCAACCCTGAAATCTGTAAGGCAGGGTATGGGGCTCTATTGACTTGTCCCATAAGTCACTCCACCCCATGGAGGGACATTTTCTCTCATTACCATGCCATGGGATTCATTCTAGCTACAGTTAGGAGGAAGACGCAGACCCAGCAGTGGGGGAAGGAACCCAAAATTGCGATCCTGAGGGAGGCCGCGATTTGCAGAGCCAAAGACACATAGAAAATTGGTGTGGGAAGTGGAATCCGATGGGGATCTACAGACCCAAAACATGGGGAGAATTCAAGAGTGTGAGATGCCCAGAGGTTCATGATAAACCCATATCTAATAGATGAAATTTTGTTGCGGGAAAGGGCCATTCGGCCACAACGTTGAGAAAGATCCGAGTGCGGATCGTAGTGGGAAGAGACCGGGAGGGTTTAGACTACGTGGTAGAGCCAATGTGGGCTCATTTACCGTTGATTTAGCATTTAGGACCTGCCATACTAGCCCAGGTCAACGCTGAGGGAAGGGGCACCCGAGGGGCTATGCCATAGTGAAGGGGACCTTACTTAGGCTAAGAGAGGAGGTGATGGAGGTGCCTGGACTGTCTGGAGCCAACTAGACATGCTTGTAGCTCTGTGGATGAGCTCATTGTCTTAGAAAACGCTTCCTTGTCTCCCTACTAGCTTGATAGAGCCAACTGTGTGCTGGATGACTTGAATGATTGTGAAACCAAGACTGTAAGTAGTTTCTCCTTAGTGGATACATAGCCTCAACTCAGGGGTGGTCTTTGAGTGCTGAAATACTACAAGATGGGTAGAGACCTATGGTTGGGTTGGAACGGGTATAGACCTATGGTTGGGTTGGAACGTTGTAGTATATAGCTTGGTGGTTTTAATTAAAGATAAGTGTTTCCTGTTGTCTCTGAACTATGCCAATTTATATACATGGTTGATTGTTTGTTTATGTATAAATGCATGGAATGATCCAATTGATTGATGGGCTGAACACTTGTATTTATGTTTTTATTATTCCCACGATGAATGCTGGTAAATGCATATGAGTGTGTGTTAATATGGGCTAATGCAACTGTATTTTTCCTCCATGTGCTTTACTTATATGTAAATTTGTTCATTGATGAATAGGGATTAAGTTTAGGGCCACCTTTTAGGTTGAAATAAGGACAGGACCAAAGTCATCGGATGTAGTATAGGATCATGCAGTTGCATAGGGCTCCTCGAGAGCTTTCCAACTGTACCGGATTTTCCCCAAATGGACTAAGGATGAAGAAGTTATCAGCCTAAGAAGTTGGTGGTCACAGGGGTAATTGGTTGACTTCCGACCTTCCGAACCCGCAATGCGGACTACAAATCGTGGAAGCTGGACGTGTGAATTCTTGGCGTGATGTTAGGAGTTTTGACTTTCCGACTCCCACATTGCGGATTGCGGAGTGCGTAAGTCGGAAGTGGAAATCCTCACAGTTGGAGTTTTAGCATTCCAACTTTCTGACTCCCACAATTCGGATTGCGGAGTGCGGAAGTTGGGGGGGTATTTCGTCAATGCCATGTGTTTGGCGTCTCGACTTTCTGACTCCCACAGTGCGGATTGTGGAGTGTGGAAGTCAGAAGCATAAATATTCGAGGACTGGATATTTGGTGCTCTGACTTTCCGAGTCCCACATTGCGGAATTGTGGACTGCGGAGGTCGGAGAGGTGTTTTCAAGGACTGGATATTTGATGCTCTGAATTTTTGAGTCTCGCGTTGCATAATTGTGGACTGCGGAGGTCATAGAGGTGTTTTCGAGGACTGGATATTTGGCGCTCTGGATTTTTGAGTCCCGCGTTGTAGAATTTGCGGACTGCGGAATTCAGAGAGGTGTTTTCGAGGATTGGATATTTGGCGCTCCGACTTTCCGAGTTCGCATCGCAGATTGTGGAAGGACGAAAGTCAGAGAGGTATTTTCGACGCTGTGTGATTGGCGCTTTGACTTTCCAAGTCCCACATCCTGGATTGCAGAACTGAGGAAGTCAGAGAGGTGTTTTCAACGCTACATATTTTGGAGATCCGATTTCTGACTTCTGACTTGCAGTTGTGGATTGTGGAGTTGCAGACCAAAGATAATTGTGGCTGTGCAAAATATTAGAGTTGCAGATCAGTTTTGGAAGAAAAAAAAAAGCAGATTATTTCAAGGTTGTTCCCCCATCACTCTAAAGGTCACCAAGGGGATCGGAGACATGATAGGAGATCCATTATTTTCCAATGTTTTCTTGCACGAGTAGAGCACAATTTACAGGGTTCACCTTCTTCTTGGATTTCTAACTTTAGCATATCATCTTCCCTTGAACATTTTCATCATGAGATCATAATAAGTAGATTTACCATCCTCCTGTTTCATAAACATACATGTATTAAGAATTATACTTTTATATATCAAGTAGTATTAGAAATCATTATCTTCACAATTAAATTTCCAATAAGAATCTTGAGTTCCACACATAATACTTAGCTTTCAAATTGCAAGAGCAATACTACATGTCTTCTTCATGGCTCAGTTTTACTGCCATATCTAAGACAACTTCTTTCTTTCGATGGAGCATTCTTGTAGTCCATCCAATGTGACTATTTTTCATGCATTTCTTTCACTATATCTACAACAACTGCAATTCAAGACGTTGTTGTTTTAGCACTTGCAGGTCACAACTCATGGTTCCTTGCATTGTGTCCATGGAAATTATACTTTTAGATAACTATGAGGTCATTCTCTTAGTTTTTGGATCTTGTAGGTGGTAGCACGTTGTCCTTATTTATGATCGTATGCTTACTTCCATAACTTGAACACCCACCTACAACATGTATTCCTGACATCATTTTCAAATAGTGAAACAACCATTAGTGATTTCATCCTTTACATTTCATTGCATTAGTCACAACAATCATGAAATGATTTTGGAGTTATAGCACCAATAATTCAATCATTCTTAGCTACCAACATTTATATGCAATGAAACATCATTCACTATATATTCTTTACCAACACATCAAACATTCTCATAATGCAATCAACATTTGTGCCAACATGCACATTCACATAATCTCCTTATGCATATTTACTCGATGCAATTCGAGAATTCCATGATGTCAACTCATGCGATCTTCCACAATCAGTTGAAGGATTCAAACAACACCTCAACACATCATCCATATACCTCAAAATTACTTGTTTGATCATCTGAATACCCTCCTCTTCAACCCAAACACAACACTAAGAATATGGTTCTTTAGTGTTGGCAAAGAGGTTGCAATCCAAGACATCAATCATAAGCAAGGAGATTATTGGATACTTGTAGCACAATAGTATTCCCAATTTCCAAGAACACATGACTTCTTAATTGGTTATCTCATTAAACACCTATTTTCCAAGTAGGAGTATAATACTCCTTTTCATTGGTTATTAACTCTTAATCATTCCAATTATGACACACTAACTCATGAATGCATCAAAAGATTCTAATTTCTTTTTAACCCAAGTTTTCATCTTTATATTAATTATATATTGATGACATACATGTATTCAAATGTCATCGTGAACATATTAATGAATATATCAATCATGATTGAAGGTAATCTTACCCAATTCTCTTCAACACTCAATAGCATAGGCATGATCACTTCCATACCTGTATGGTTTCCATCCACACCTCATATATTACCTGATCAGCTCGTGTTTCATGAAATTCATATGATTCCCATCATCAACATCATGACAAGCTCTTTCCTTGTTATCTTTCAATGTGAGATTGATCTCCATAAGTAACGACACATCAACATCTTCGGTCGGATCCTCAACCCTTGCTGTTTATACAACATATCAGAAACCATACTTAGTTATCATGACATACTCATCGCATAACATGATACCACTGTGATCTTATATGCAATTTTACATACAAGCATTCAAGTATATTCTCATGCATTCTCACATATTATTTCTCAATATGCCTATTAGTGCATATGCATTCCACTTATGTTACACTCTTTCGTTTTTATTTCATAGAGCTATCTACACACAACTATTTTCTTAGCATGAAGAAACATAAACAATGCAAAAGGAGAGTCAAGGAAGTTTTCCCTCTCTATTCCCTTTCATAGTATGGACTCCATAACTTAACTGATATCTTCCATGGTCTCCCTGCCAATTACATAATAGTTCCTTGGTTGCAATACTCTCACCCAAATAGCAATAATTAATTCATATTTAAGTTATACTTGTTACTTCAAAAATATACAAATTCTATTTAAAAAAAATAGAGATTTATGGTGAGGAAACCTCCCTCGTTAATATTTCTTCCTTGTTTTCCACATGCAACTTTTATTGTTGTACCCAATTCTTCGCATCCTTAAAACTTCTTTGATGCTCTGGCTCACCCTTGTATTGTACCCATCTCCACAGTCTACTGCTCCAATTATCTTCAAATTAATCCTAGCTAAGCTAACTTGACATCTTCTTTTCCAGAGCTACTTCTAACCTTATCCAATTCTAGAAACTTCCTCTACCTTCCTTGGAAATTATTGTCCAATTATACTATGCCACAAATTCTGTCTTCACAAGACAATCCTACATAATATAGTACTTTACTCTTGTGATAGTTATTTCCAGATGAATTGAAGTTCATTGTTCACTTCACATTCTCTACATATAAGCGACTGGTTCATACCTTGCAACTCTATCTATAATGCATCAAGCTTATTTTTTATGGTGGCTCACCATCTCATCTATGGGGTACATGCACTCTTCATCCTAATAGATACCATCTACTGTCCAAGCTTGTTTAATGGTCCTTTTCTTGCGAAGACATCGTTCCTCCCATGCTCTTCAACCTTTATTACATGGTTTTATTTCTCTATCCCAAGGGTTAAATGATTTACATCCTTATTTTATGCATAGAAATACCATTTTCCGCAACTAGCACATCTCCTACCTATGTCAGTCTTTATGCTATTGTATCAAATAACAACTACACCAACCACGAGATCCACATTACTTTTCATCACACAACAGAACTATACTTGATGCATTCCATTGTGCTTCCACACCACTATGAAAATGCACCTATGATGTTCACAAATTTGTACTAACTCCCTTTTCTTCTGTCATACTCCATTTTCTCAAGTTAGCACTTTTGCCCAGTATTACTTCTTTCCTGTATTTAATTTTGAATCTTAGAATACCCACTCTTGAGACCTATACCTGCTATGTGAAACTTGATCTTGCAACCAATATTTTAGGTAAAACATTTTCCATATGTTCATAACAATTTCATGTGCAAATGATAAATTCTGGAAAGTACTAATTTTGATAATAATTTCTTTTTTTTATCAAATTGGGCTACAAGCTTCTTTTCTGATAAATTTCTTGGAAGGATAAAAGACACTAATTAATAATCATATTCATTGTTACTAATATCCTTTTGATACTCTTTTAGATGAATACTCCCATTTCCATTACTGAATTCAGAGCTGAAAGTTACAACTCTCCAAAATCAACAATTTTACTCAATTTTATACTGTTGCTATAGCTGCACTTATTTTGCAAGACCAACTTCTAAGACCTATAGAAGAAAATTAGTAAAGAACTGGATTTTTTTTTAAAATTTTTAATATCGGGTACTGATATCCCATATGATACTGATTACCTAGATACTTTCATTATTCAATTCTGATGCTCCCATCAAATTTTATAAAATTATGGAATCAACAACTTTTATTTTTTACACTTTTTTTTAGACTAGGAATTTTCTCTGAAAATTGCTATCTCCCAAACTATGCATTTCTGGAAAATTTTCCTCTAAGAAAAGTTGTTCATCTTGATGAGTAGAACAAATGTTGAAATTAGTAAATTTCTCGGTTATGAGTTCTGGGGCCACTTTTTCCTCCAAGTTTTCAAAAATTGCACTTTTGCGCGCCTAAATAGTGGATTTTGGCCTGCTTTCAACCCCTGGGTTCATATATTTTTGAATTTGACCTCATGGATCCAGATTCATTTATGTGCCTGGATCGCAACTGTACTGTAACAATTTGAGCCTCAATTGGGCCTCCATCTATCCTTAAGAACCATTAAACTGAAATTTCTATCCAATCTGAGCATAATGGGCCCTTGTCCCTCACTAGTGATCCTGTAGCCTCCGTTAATAGCGTCGAAACGACGCAAGTATCATCACCTTTTGATTTAATATGCTCCTATTATTCCCAAAACAAGATTTTGGCTCCATACTTTTTTTTAAAAACCTTTTGGATTTTTGTTGATGTGGTAGGGTGTTGAACTAGAAAGGTGTTGATAATATAGGACAACTATCCCTTGAGGTGTTAGAGAGTCCCGTCTGTCACCCCATGACGTAGCCCTGTCACCTCCTGCCGGTAAATGGTTTCAGGATCAACAAAGGAGTGGTGTAGTAAAACATCTTTTTCGATCCTGAACTCCTGCAATGATGCCACACGTCTATAGTGGTTTCCTTTCAGGATCATGCTTCTTAAATTAAATTTCGAGCACCTTTACAATCCTGAACGGTTATGGGCCGTCGATCTTCCACATTGAGATCTGCTTCCACGTTGATCGTCGTGCAACTCTGACAGGGACATGTCTAGTTTTTTCCCCATCACATCACATCACTAAACCATATGCACCCTTCAGAGTTGATTGAACAACCTAGCTGGCATTTAAAAATTGACTCTTAATAGGCGGTTTGGCGGTTTTAGGATCGACAATGAAGTGGTTTAGACAAACTGCTTTTGGGATCTTGAGTGAGTTAGACGATGACACATTTCTGAAGTGGTTTTCTTTCAGGCTCATGCTTATTAAAATAAAGTTCGAGCGCTTTCATGAGCCCGAAAGTATCTGAGCTGTAGGTTTGATCACCTGTGATATGGGCTATTTAAACTAGCATTTCCCACTTATTAATATAACGTATAATTTTTTTTTCAATGCATATATTTACCCAAAATTCGACTGAAATTTGGAGTCTTTCACCATGGATTTCACTTGTACTTAACCTGGGAATATTTAAACATGAATTTCCCCAATATTTCATCATATGATTTTTGTCCTATACTTCCTGTTCATCCTAGATTTATGCCTGCAGAATTCGAATATGGACCATGCAGTCCCAATGTTGCAACCCGGGCTCTGATACCAAATTGTCACGAACCCAGTGACCTCACGTTGACTTTGAACCATAGGGTATTGAATCCATGGCTGCATTTTTACTGCTGATATATATATATATATTTTTTCCAATGGAAAAAATATCTTTATTCCCATCGAATAAACTTGAACTGCTCACTAGGATCTTACATCAATGAGTTTCACCTTATAGGCTTCTGTTCAAAATTGCTACCAAAGAGCATTCTTACAAAAATATTGCCTCCATGGCTTCAAGTCAATTTCTACAAAAAAAACTTCTCTCTTGTAATTACATAAACATAAACTGTTCTTCTAGCTAATCATTGCTTCGTCCTTCAACCTCTATTAGTCCTGGAGGAAGGGCGAGAGCCATTTTGGATATCTTATCTGCTTCCATGTTCAGTTCTCTGTAGATATGTACAAAGGAGATTTGTTCAAAACTAGCTATCAGTTCTTTGATTGATTTCAACAGATGCTAGAGATGAGGGGCATTGATCCAAATTCTGTCATTGGCCCAATCTATTACCATTTTAGAATCTCCAAACAACTGTATGCTTCTGACCTTTTGAGTATGGCCACCCTTAGAACAACCCATAATGCTGAAAGTCATGCTTTGTTATTTGATGCTCGTCCTGGAGCAAATTTTATGAAAAACTTCTTGTCTTCTGTTTAGTGCATAATTCCTCCTACTCCTCGAAGCGGTGGCTCGCGTTGACTAGCACCATCAAAAAAATCCCATGGGACGTTTTTATTGATCAATGGGATCATGATGATTCTCTGGGTGGTCGTAATGGGCTCAAATCGATGTTCCTTAACTTTTTGCAACAGAACAGTTACCGTTATATCTGGAGGGATCTTAGAGTTGTGAAAAATCACCTTATTTCTTGCCTCCCATATGCTGTAAACAAATAATGCAGGGAAGGCTTCAAAACTACGTACCATGGCCTCTTGCCACCAAATGGAGATGCATTGCTCCAATGAGGACTCAGGGCTAGGTGCCATTTTGAAGTTTAATCTTGAATATAATGAGGACTCAGGGCTAGGTGCCATTTTGAAGTTTAATCTTGAATATATATATATATATATATATATATATATATATATATATATATATATAAGTTCGTTTTTCTATTGATTTCAATTATACATTTACAACAGAAAATACTTATAATTCATATATGGAGGCTCTGCTAGCTATCTCCATATGAATGCATTTATATTGCATTAATTCGGTTCCATAATTCATATGATGGTAGTAATGAAAATTAAATAAAACATTAAACTATAATTATGTTAAACACAATTCAATAATATTCAACACTTTCATACACAGGTGACTACTTATCTGAAAATTTAAACCAACTATCTGCAGACCAAGGACGTTCCACCAAGCCATAGGCTCTGTCAATCCATATCTTTCTTTGACAGGCCACCCTCGAGTTGAGACTATCATTCCACAAGAAGGTGTTGTCTTCTCTAAATACAACTATCCCTCCACCAAGAATGTGGCTCCCTTCTCTGATGGAAGATTATCTCGGGCATGTTACCCCTAGTTCCTTTCCTAGGGCTTGAGGAAGTTCTACTATTCTTTGTCTGGTTCTCCGTGTACAGAAGGGGGACGGTGGTATGAAATGGTACAGACTGGTACCATACAGAACTATGGATGTTAGGGTTTTAAATTAGATATTTCAGGTTTAGCATCCATAAGGAATTCTTTCTTGCATGAAGGAATGAATGGAAAGATGGCTACCCCTCTCTATTTATATGCATGGTGGAGGCTAGAAAAGTGGCACAAAAATGGACAAGTGGCATGGAGAGTTAGATAGGTGGAAGGTATGGGTTGGGTACCTTTTTCCTTTTTGTGGAAGGATAGTCCCCCATATCTTCTTTTGTCCTTTAGTCTGCAACAATCATGGATTTTTATATTAAAGAGTGGAAATTTACAAATTATCTTTTCTTGGTCACTCTAGACCATACATATCTGGCATGTATCCCTTTCATTAATATTTACATTATTATATTTCGGGGTAAAAAATGGGGTGTTACAGATACACATGTATGGCTTGGTTTATTTCCTAAGGAGGGTGTAATTGTTTAATATTAGCACAAGTGCACCTTTCTTTATCAATTCTAGGCCTAGTTAATCCCTAAAAACAATTGCACATTCAACACATCCTTAAGGATGGTGCATTTGACTATTCAGGGTGTTTTTTCCAAGGTTTAACTAGCTCTTATGCTTGTGCATGTAATTAAGCGTAAGCTTGGCTACCTATATATGAAGGCTTGCATCTCATTGATCAAGCATTCATTCATGTACTCGGTTTGACAATTCGTTAGTTAATAAAGATTACATTGTTTGGATCATTGTATTCTTTTCTCCTCTATGTATTGCTAACTATTATTGCTCCATTTAGCTTCTAAATAAATTGGTTCAATATCTCACATGGTATCAGTGCCCTGGTGATTCTAAAGAAGTTGTTTTACAAGTTTGCAGATTTAAGACAAAGATTAGAGTTCATAGTTAGGATGAATCAATCTCCTTAGTTAATTCTTAGTCCATTTAACTACTTTGAATGTAAGAATAGGATTGTGATTGTATTGTGCAACAAAGGCCTCTACAAGATCATAATGGGACTAGAGATTAAGCCAAATTCCACTATGGAAAAGACAAGATGGTTTAATTGGATGGATGAAACTTTTCAATTGATGTCTCTCAATTTCTCCAGACCTCCTATATCACATCAATATTGAAAAATATACTGATGAAGTCTAGATCAAGTTGGATATCACATCGATACTGAAAAATATACCAATGAAGTCTAGATCAAGTTGGAAGGACTCTCTAGAAACTAGGACGAGATTAGAGGACATTAGTTAAAGAATGAGCTCAACAATTTGAGCCCGATATTTATCCAAGACTTCTTCATATAACTTGAATCATGCTTTCCCATCTTAATGGGAGATGATGAATTGGTTCAAATAAACCATTTAGATAAGGGAGAACTTACTATAGATCCAATTCTTATTGATGAAGAACTCATTGATGTCTCTTCAATTGCCTTAGGTGATATTTCAGATTTGCATGTCGAAATTGTTGACATTGATGAACATGTTGCATATCTAGTTGCTAGACCACTTTGGGCACAACATACTCTTCATGCAATAGGTGATCTAGTTGGAGGTCCAATAGATACATAATGGACGCACTCACATTCTCAAAGTGCTCCTCATGCACTTAGTTCTACAGAGACCTTGATTCCCATCCACAGTTACATGGTTAGTATAGGATATCCACAATCTTTTTCAAAAGTGAAAGGAAATCAATGTTCGAATACTACCATGAAGAAGGAGCATCAGTCTCTGAAGAAGCAACCTTGGAAACCATATCCCCTACCCCTTTGTAGGAGACTTGCATGGATCAAGTGGATGTATATATCGAAGCTAGCAATAAATGGACATGAGAGTGATCATGGCTGAAGATGACTGGCAAAGTCCACTCAACACTATCCTCTTTTTTTCTCCCATTGGATTTTCCTTCTTTTTGCACTTTTAGGGGATATTCTTTATGAACTTGGGTACTTAACATGGCTACATATTGCACACATATTGTCAGGACCCAATTATTTGTGCATCACAATCACCTAAGTTGGGCCTAAGGGGGGGTGTTGGTGTACATACACATTCAATTTGCATCTTTAGGGGTCAAGAGCGCTCCTATTGGAGTTCTCCCCCTCTTTTTAGGGTTCAATGTGCTCTGCCTAGGTCAAATTGTTTTTAGGGTCAAAGGAACCCTTATAGTCAGTTAGGGTGCCATCACAACGATTCATCCCTATTTTCTAGGGATTATGGTGCTCTTGCATAAGTTGTCCCCTTTTTTAGGGTTTAGTTCATTGTTTTTTCCCTAGTTAATAGTTAACTGTTTTTGCCCTAGTTAACTACCTAATGTGCCATAGTTGGCTATTTAGGTCCAATTACAGTCTAGTTTCACATGCATGTTTAGTTAAACACTAGTTTCTCATGCATGATTGAGTTAACTACCTCATGAGGCAGCACTAGGCCCACTTAACACTAGATACACATGCATACCTAGTTTACTCCCTAGGGAATGAACACTTGTCTAATATTGGCACAATTGTGCCTTTCTTTATCGGTTCTAGGCCTACTTAAGTCCTAACAACAATTGCATGGTCAACACAACTCTCTAATGAGGGTGCATTTGACCATTCAAGGTGATTGCTCTTAGGTTTAACTAGCATAGATCCATCTTACACCCGGATCTATAAGGCATTGAGAGGGATCCAATTTCTTGAGGTGTTTTTCGTTGTTCGTTGTTTTCCTAGTTTTCCTTGTTCTTTTGGTTCCTGTATTTTTTTGGAACATGGGTTTTGGCATACACACCTTTCACCCATAGTGGTTCGTAATTCCCTTGAAAATATTGAGAATGGTATTTGGGAGTGGTATTGGAAGACCATAGATACCATATGTAAACTGCAACGAATATAAATGACATTAAATATAAGATAAATAACAATGTAGATAATCACAAAACTAAATAGTTAATTAATAATTAGTTAGCAATAGATATTAAATATCATAGGTATAAGGACACAACCTTTCGTTATGTAAGCCCAGTTGTATTTAAGCGAGCAAAACCTGTAATTCATATCATCCATTTATCAATCATTTTTATCATATATACATTTATATTCAACTATGTGAAATCGGATTCGCTTCTCAATGGGACAACCGGATTCGGTTGTATCATTTGGTATTAGAGCCGCATTCGGCTCAGCTATGGCTCTCACGCTGCCATACGAAGCTCCCCCCCATCACACCCCACCATTTCATCCTTCCATCGCTTCCACTCGGCTCTCCCATCTCCACCCCACCGGCACCTTCCCTCATAGCCCCCACCTGCATCACCCCATGCACTTTCCCCCACAGACATCTTCACGTCCCATTGAAATCTTGCATGCACTGCTACGCCGCCCTCCCAATTCGCCACATCTCCTCTCAACCCACACTCCTCCATGCCCCCTCTCCACCATCCCCTATGCTGCTTCACTACCCCACCCACCCCCTAACCATCTCTCCTCCTCTCTGTCTCCCTTCCACGCTTCTCACAGCGCCCTGCCCACATCAACTGCAGCGTCCCACTGCCGATCCACCTTCCCCCGTAGCTCTTGCTCCACCATCCACTCAACCCCACAACCATCCACCCTCTCTCCATTTGCTTCCACTGCCACCTACTCACCTCTCCTCCCCCACGCCTCTTCCCCTACGCACCGCCACCACCTCCGCGCGCCCTACCTCCCACCCGCAACAAACAAAAAAAAAAATAAAAAAAATAAAAAAATATTATAATAATCATAATATTTTATAATATTTTTTTTCTCCCAAACTTTACAATAAAAATATTTAAATATAATAATTATTATATTTATTTCTTTTATCCATTAAATAGAATAATTATTGTCTTGACAATAATTATTATTAATTAATTATGTCCTATCAAAATTGGGTCTAATTATTCTCCCCTCCACACTAGATCTAGAACCATGGAAGAAACAAAAGAACGATTAGAAAAAATTGAAAAAGACCAAATCTGGGATTTAAAAATCCTTGAAAATTTAAGCTCTAGAATCAACAAACTTGACCTAGAGTTTCGAGAAGAAAAAAAGGATTTCTCACGCAAAGTGCAATACGAAATTGCTGGAGCAGTCTCATGGGAAATGAAGAAGGTACGAGAAGAAATGAAAGCATACTTCGATGCAGGGCTAGAAAATATCAAGTAGTTTTTTAAGGATAGAGATGATGCTAGAAATGGTGAGTCGCCAAAGGGAGACCATTCATGTCATGATATATCCGATACCAATGATAATCAATCAAATTCCCCCAAAGTGGAGATCCCAGAAGACCATAGAGACTACAATTGTCATAAACCATATTGGGCCACAATGCAATCGATGGGAGGATACTCAATGAAACCTAAATTGGAGTTATCCAAGTTCGATGGAGAATCAAAATAGAGCGTGGCATGGGTCAACAAGGTGGAAGCATTCTTCTGCATTCACAAAATCTTATCAGATGATGAGAAAATTAAATATGCCTCCATGCAGCTCGAAGGTCGGGCATACAATTGGTACATGTGGTGGAAGAAAACGACAACGGTATGTGCCTACAGTTGGGACACATTAAAAAATGATTTCTTTAAAAGATTCGAAGATGTGACATAAAAAGAATTTTTCGCCAAACTAACTAGGCTACAACAAGAAAGCGACGTGGAAGAATACACCTATGCATGGGAAGCATTAGCGATGCGCATACCAGAATTGACAGCGGGTCAACGACTCCAGACATATATCTCTGGTCTTAAACCATACATAAGAGACGAATTAGAATTACATAACGTGTCCAATTTGGATAAGGCTAGACGCAAAGCAAAACTTATTGAGGAAAAATTCAAACAATCAAGACAAGGGATATTTGCGACAGCAAGAGACCCAGTGCAGGTATTGCGAAGATACATGGTCACCTGGTCATCAATGTAACAAATATTAGTCATATGGCTATGAAGTTGAAAAGAGCTCAAATACATTGAGCAGTCGCACCGATAATGACAGGAAAACCAAGAAGAATACTTGTCGTCGATGTGGAGAAGATTGGTTCCCAGGACATAAATTCAAAACCAATCACACAGTACATTGCAAAATCATTAATGGGAAGCAAGTATAGGTATCAAGAGAGGCAGATACAATTGATTCAGATACAGATACAAGCTCATCTGAAGCATCAGTTGCAACGGTTACATGTACTCAACAAGTCTGTAAGGAAGAAAAGACAGAGACACCAGAGGAAGATTACACCCAGCAGAAGGAAAGACAAGCATTCACAATAAAATATATTCCACCTCAGTTGAGAAATCATGACATCCTAAAAACAAAACAACTCATATTCCGAGTAACATAATCAAGGAACTCAGGACCAAAAAGACTACAACTTAATGGGAAAATTAAAGATAGGGATGTCACAATTTTGGTCGATTCTGGAAGTACCCATAATTTGATCGACATCAATAAGGCAAAGGAACTTAATCTTTTTGTGTTTCCCGCAAAAGGGCTTAAAGCGTCAACCATCGCTAATCAACACATAGAAGAAGTTGGAAAATGTCATAAGGTATCATTACACATACATAACTTACACCTACAACTCAATTGTATTGCTTTACCACTCAAGGAAGTAGACATGGTATTAGGCGCCGAATGGTTAGCATCACTAGGGGCGTACTCTACCAATCTACAAAAACAATACATGAGTTTTACATGGAATGGAAGTAAGTATCGATTGTATGGTCTAGGAATTCGCCACCCAAGCAGAAAGAGTCGCAGCATAAGAAGGACCCAGGCCATCATCAAGATAGAGGGACCAGTCTAGATCACTTAACTCAAATTGAGCATCAACGCCAATCAAGAATAAAAGACAATGACTGCAAATACAACTTTGAGGACAAAGCTCCCTTTAAAGAGGGTGGCAATGCAACGAATATAAATGACATTAAATATAAGATACATAACAATGTAGATAATCACACAAATAAATAGTTAATTAATAATTAGTTAGCAATAGATATTAAATATCATAGGTATAAGGACACAACCTTTCATTATGTAAGCCCAGCTGTATTTAAGCGGGCCAAACCTGTAATTCATATCATCCATTTATCAATCATTTTTATCATATATACATTTATATTCAACTATGTGAAGTCAGATTCGCTTCTCAACGGGACAACCGGATTCGGTTGTAGCATAAACTATTCATGCCTTAACCCTATGGGAAACTGGTGCGTGATAGGAGCTTGTCCTACAGTTGCGTGCCCTGGAGTCCCATTTTGGAGACTTCTTGTCCAACTTGTGCTGGAGAGCCAGTAGGGAACTGGAGGCTTCCCGAGGGACTCTTAGCTTAGAGAAGGGGATTGTTCCTGGTGTTGTGTAGGTTGACGGGGAAGGAGAATTGAGCACTGGGACAGCTGTGGAAGGGATTCTGCACCAGGGGGTAGCATGAGATTTGAGTTGTGCATAAGTTTGAGTTGTGAATAGCTGAGAAAAACACTTATCCCTTGTGTATTGATAGCTCTAGATAAGGGGTGGCTTTGTCAAAGAAATATATGACTTGACAGAGCCTACGACTGGGACGAATGTCCTTCACTTGCAACCAGTTGGAGCAATTTTTAATGATAAGTGTTTAATTGTTAATGAAATGCTATGGATAACTTCTGTTTTGTATATTTATTGAATTTACTGTTAAATGAATGTGTTTGCATGGAATTTCTTGGAATGGTTTGATTGTAGTAGTTGCATGAATTGCCTGTAGTATTTTGTATGAAATTATGTGTATTGGCTAGCCATAATTATATACTTCCACCATGTAAGTTGTTTAATTCCAAGGAAAATTCATAATATAACAATAGATAGGTATCAAAGGTATCATACAAGATTGAGCAGAGTACCCTGTGGTCTCCATGGATGATAGATGCGACCGAGTGTGTGACAAAGTGGTATCAGAGCGACGATTTCAACATTGGAATTGTTTGGGATGGAAACCGATTTTTACAGGGATATTAGTAGGTTACACATGAAGTGTTTGAAAAAATTCCCCTATGGAGAATCTTTAGTTGGTGGAAGGGTTGCTATAACTCCCTATTGGATAGGTGTGAAGTGTAGGGATACATATGTTAATGAGAGGATTCTAGGTGGCAGCTCAGGGAAAAAGTCCGAGAGTTTTTGGTTTGATCGTGTATTAGAGTCTCATAGAGAAAATTTGGGGTTTAAAATGTGCCTCATATGAAAAAGAGCCAGCCTCATAAGAAAAAGAGCCATTGATGAGTTGGAATTCATGAACCAATATAATTTAAAAAACATAGTCAACCATAAAGATTGACTTGGCATATTTGTCATAAATAAAACTACTTTTTTCTTCGTATTTTCAACATATCTCCCTGTGGTTTTACTCAAATTTTGAGTGGGAGCACTTGTTGGATGCATTATTTAATTTTGCATCCAATGAGTACCAACACTGCATACTTTTGATGGATTCCACCCCACAAAAAACTACAAATACATAAAAATGTGTTATTTGAAAGTAACAATTTTTTTAATGTATTTCTCATTTTTTGTGGGGTGGGGTCCATCAAAAGTATTCAATGTGGGTACTCATTGGATGCAGAATTTAATTCTGCATCCAAAGAGTACCCCCACTCAAAATTTGAGTAAAAAAATAGGGATATATGTTGAAAATACAAAGAAAACAAGTAGTTTTTTTTTCTCTCTTCCTCCAAAATTGGTAAATATTATTTTATAATTTTTGTTAGAAGGCCCATTTTAGATCCCAAATTTTCGCTAATGGTATAGTGGGTCTCGCCGTGGTGCCAAGTGTTGGAGTACAATTTCTTGCTAGAGTTCTGCTTCGGGGTTAAAATCAGTGGCACAAGGGAGAAGCCCCAAATTTTGGTCCCATGATGTATTGAAGTCCGTACAATGGAGCCCCACCGCGGTTACAAGTGGCATAATCCAATTGGTTGTCGGGGGTTGAAATTAGAGTTATTTGTAGGTGACTTGAAAAGAAGGTCCGATCAGAAGTATAATAGAACCCTACCATGGTGACAAGTGGAAAAATCTAATTGATTATCTGGGGTTGAAATCGGAGTTATTTTTAGGTGACCTGAAAAGAAGGTATGATGGGAAGGTTCAATGAGAAGTACAATGGAACACCGCTGTGATAACAAGTGGTAGAAGCTAATTGGCTGTTGGGGGATGGAATCAGATTTATTTTTATGTGACCTGAAAAGAAGGTCTGATGAGAAGTACATCGAAGCCCCGCCATGGTGACAAGTGGAAGAAGCTAATTGGTTGTCAGGTGATGAAAGCAGAGTTATTTTTAGGTGACCTGAAAATAAGGTATGATGGGAAGGTTCGATGAGAAGTACAATAGAGCCTTGCCATGGTGACAAGTGGTAAAAGCCTATTGGCTGTCGGGGGATGAAATCGAAGTTATTTTTAGTTGAATTGAAAAGAAGGTTCGATGAGAAGTACAATGGATCCCCCACCGTGGTGACAAGTGGTAGAATCTTATTGGCTGTTGGGGGATGAAATCATAGGTTTTTTTAATGACTTGAAAAGAAGGTGCGATGGGAAGGTCCAATGAAAAGACACATGTTAGCACATCGAAGCTTTTCAGTCGGAGTTATTTTATGTGACATGAATAGAAGGTTCGATGGAAAGGTCTAACAAGAATCCCCGAAAGGGACACGCATCAGCATATTGGTACTGAGCAGCAGAGGCTGAGTGGACACATGGAAGATAATTAAAGTAAATTAACAAGTAACATAGCAAGGTAATGCTTGTGAAAGGCCGATAAATGAGGTTCGATATTCAATCAGAGTTGAGCATAGATTGGTTCGCGAGCAGTTGGATGCGCCAAGATCAACGATGGAGATCCATAATGATCCACTAATTGCACACGGGTTAACATAAGGTGGGAGAGTTGTTGGGATGAAAACACCTAGCTATGTGTCAGTTTCTAATTGGAAATGACTCCAACAAGAAATTTTTAGAAACTGCTTTCCATCAATTTGTTATCGCTTTTGGTAATCAAATACCACTGACACTTTTCTACCCAAGTAAATATGGATCTGATGTGGATTAGCCACGAAGACATGATGTGGACCAATCACGTAGGCATGAAATGTGGACCAGACACAGGGGCATGGCATGGAATAGCCACATGGGAATTATGTGGACCAACTACGTGGGTATGACGTGGAATAGCCTCATGGTCATGACGTGGACCAACCACATGGACAGATCAACTTAGGTTGATCGGGACTTTTGCGTTGATTGGAAGTGGTCGAACGTTATAAAAATAGGTACGTCCTCGACGACCCAAATTAAGTAGGCATGTTTATGCGAGGAAATATCTAACCCTTCGCGTCGATAAAAGTGATTAGGGAATTGTTGAAGGCGCATATGCCGTGAATGGAAAGGATGCATTTGCGTAGATTGGATTGGGCGATCGTGACCATTCGTGCTGATAAAAGTAATATGAAATGCTAAGGTAGAAAAAGAAGACGTAAGATGGCAAGAAAGGGTCACCAATGGTCCAGAATGGACTAAACACTTTTATAGATTTGAACATAATACTACTTGGTTCATATGATGTACTGATTGGGATGGACATGATGGATGCACCTCATGTGGTATTATATTGTCATAACAAGACATTTACTTGTCTTGATGAAGAAGGGAAGCAAAATATAGTGAAAGGCATTCCAAGGCCTATTTCTATAAGATAAATTTTCATCTTTGCAATTGAAGAGATGCTTTAGAAAATGATGCTAGATGTCTGCAACTCATGTTCAAGAACTAGAGAACTGTACAAGCCCAAATTTAGAAGACATTCCATTATTGCAATACTTTATTGATGTGTTTGAAGAAGTACCAGGATTACCACCAAAAAGAGATATTGATTTATCTATTGATTTGATGCCTAGGACTACTTTGGTTTATAAAGTTCCATTTAGAATGAGTACACCCGAGTTAAAAGAGCTACAGATGCAGTTGGAAGAATTTTTGAAGAGAGGGTATATAGCCCCAAGTGTGTCTTCTTGGGGAACACCAATTTTGTTTATAAGGAAAAAGGAAGGAAATTTGAGATTGTCTATTGGCTTTAGATAGTTGAGCAATGTTACTGTGAGGATATTCAAAGAGTATCTAGATAAGTTTGTCATTGTATTTTTGGATGACATTCTTATTTATTCAAAATCAGAAGAAGAGCACAAGGAGCACCTAAGGTTGGTATATTACAAGTGTTAATATAAAATAAACTTTATCTAAGATAGGTAAATGTTCTTTCTATCATAGACAAATTCAGTGCTTGGGACGTATCATCATTGAAGAAGGAATAACCGTGGATCCAAATAAGATAGAAGCTATCATGGGATAGTCTACACCCAAAAATGTATCCCAAATTAAATCCTTTATGGCATTGGCCGGGTATTACATGAGATTCAATGAAGGATTTTCAAAGGTAGCACATCCAATTGCATCATTTTATAAGAAAGGAATTAAGTTTTTGTGGACATGAGAGTGTGAAGAATGTTTTCAGAAGTTAAAGAGGTTACTAACTAGTACACCAATTCTTTGAATTGTTGATCCAACTGAAAATTTTGTAGTATGTATAGATGCTTGTCAAGGAGGAATTGGCGGAGTCCATATACAGAATGAACATGTGATCTATTATAACTTAGAACTTGCTACTATTATGCATGCTTTAAAGATGTGGAAGAATTATGTCATGCACAATAATTTTTAGTTGAGAACAGATCATAGTGGGATGAAGTGTTTGTTTGAAAAGAAAAATATCATTGCAAGGAAAATAAGATGGTTGGATTTTTTGTGCGAGTTTTATTTTGATATCAAAAATATTAAAGGGAAGGAGAATAAGGTTTTTGATGCACTCAGTAGAAGATATATGAGCACTCTAAATGTGTTACTAGGAGTCATAAGAAACACCACTCACCTCATTTTGCAGTCAAGGAGTCATATATGCCTGAAGAGTCAAGCAACATTTCAGAGATGTATCTAGTAATACATCAGAAAAGACGACATGTGGAAGATAAGTTACAAGGGTAGCTTAGAAAAATTAAATCTCCTACTTTTGATGTTGAGAACATGAAGGGAGAAGATGCTGAAGCTTGGTTATCGGGAATGAAAAAATATTTCCAATTATATAATTACTCTAAACAGGAAGCTAGGATTTCCATTTACAATTTGCAGGGAAAGAATTCTATTTGGTGGGACTAGTTGGTTCAAGTGAAGCATATTAAAGAGAAGAGGATTTCATGGAAACAATTTAATAAGTACTTCCAAAAAAGTACTTATCAGAACACTATTATGGTAAGAATATGGAAGAGTTCATTGAACTCAAGTTGGGAAATTTGAGCATGGATGAGTATGGGAATAAGTTTTTAGAGCTGCTGATATGTTGGGTCTATCAAGGAGGAGAAGATAAATATACAAAAATTTATAAGTGGTTTTCCATCCTTCTACATGGATATAATTCAATATGATGAGCCCAATGCCCTTGAAGAAACAATCAGGAAAGCCAAGCACATGTATGATAAAAATAAAGTAAGGGAAAATTTTCAGAATTCTTGGAGAGAGGAGAGGAAGGATAGGTAGAAAGAAAGGAGTAAAGGTTTCAAACCATCATTCTTCAGGAACCAACAAATTTATTATCAACAAAGTAATCCAACACAAAATGAGCCCAGGATGACATAATATTTTGGAAAAGTAACCGGACAACAACTAAAATATTTGGAATGTCAAGGAAGTCATATGTATAAAGACTGTTCTCATAGGATAAACACGATGAGGACTCTACACAATTTACAGGAAGCAGATACTATGGAGGATGTAGCCAGGAACATTCCTAGAATATTTGAAACATTGGACAACATACATGTGGATCATCAGTCGAACATGTTTGAGGTTGAAGGTAAAATTGACAATCAACCTATTTCTATTGTCATTGATTCAAGAGCAAGTCATATCTATATTGCTCTTAATTTAATTGAAATATTTCATTTAATGAAAAGTAAGCATGATAGAACATGGATGGTTCAGTTGGCTATTGGGGAAAAAAGAAATATAAATGAATTGGTAAAGGATTTTCCGTTGGATATGAATGGACATAACACTTTTGCATATTTGAACATAATACCACTTGGTTCATATGATGTACTGATTGAGATGCACTAGATGGATGCCCATCATGTGGTATTATATTGTCATAACAAGACATTTATTGTCTTGATGAAGAAGGGCAACAAACGATATTGAAAGGCATTCCAAGGCCTATTTCTATAACAAAATTTTATCCTTGCAATTGAAGAGATGCTTCAGAAAAGGGTGCCAGATGTATGGATCTCATGTGCAAGAACTAGATAAGTGTAGAAGCTCAAATTTAGATTCTAGAAGTCTTTCCAATATTGAAAGATTTTGCTGATGTGTTTGAAGAAGTACTAGGATTACCACCAAAAAGAGATGTTGATTTCTCTTATGTTTTGATGCCTAGGGATGCTCCAGTTTCTAAAGTTCCATATATAATGAGTACACCTGAGTTAAAAGAGTTACATATGTAGCTGGAAGAATTGTTGAAGAAAGGGTATATACACCCTAATGTGTCTCCTTGGGGAGCATCAATTCTGTTTGTAAAGAGGGGAGCATCAATTCTGTTTGTAATTAAAAATGGTGGACCTTTGAGGTCGTGTATTGAATTTATACAGTTGAACAAAAATATTGTGATGAATAAGTACCCTCTTCCTAGAATTTATGAATTGTTCAATTAGCTAAGAGGAGACAAGATTTTCTCAAAGATAGATTTGAGATGTGGTTGGCATCAGGTGAGGATAAAATAAGAAGACATTAGCAAGACAACATTCAATGCCAGGTATGGTCATTATGAGTTTGCGGTTGTGCCATTTGGGTTAACAAGTGCACGAGCTACATTTATGTGCCCGATGAATGAGATATTCAAAGAGTATCTAAATAATTTTGTCATTTTATTTTTGGATGACATTCTTATTTATTCAAAGTTAGAAGAAGAGAATGAGGAGCACCTGAGGTTGGTGTTACAAGTGGTAAGAGAACATCGACTTTATGCTAAGAAGGGTAAATGTTCTTTCTATCAGAGGCAAATTTAGTACTTGGTTCATATCATCTTTGAAAAATGATAGCGGTGGATATAGATAAGATAGAAGCTATCATGGGATGGCCTACACCTAGAAAAGTATCCAAAATCAGATCCTTTATGGGATTGGTTTGGTATTACATGAGATTCATTGAAGGATTTTCAAAGGTAGCACATCCATTTACATCATTGCAAAAGAAACTAATTAAGTTTCATTGGACACCACGGTGTGAAGAAAGTTTTGTGAAGAAAGTTTTCAGAAGTTAAATAGGTTATTGACTAGTGCACCAATTTTTCGAATTGTTGATCCAAATGAAAATTCTGTAGTATGTACAGATGCTTTTCAAAAACAAATTGGAGTCCTTATGCTGAATGAACATGTGATCTGTTATGAATCTAGAAAGATTAAAGAGCATGAGAAGAAGTATGTCACACATGACTTAGAACTTGCTACTATTGTGCATGCATTAAATATGTGGAAGCATTATCTTATGTGTAGTAAATTTGAGTTGAGAACATATCATAGTGGGTTGAAGTATTTGTTTGAAAAATAATTCTAAATGCAAGACAAACAAGATGGTTGGAGTTTTTGTGCGAGTTTGATTTTGACATCAAACATATTAAAGGCAAGGAGAATAAGGTTTCTGATGCACTCAATATAAGAGATCTAAGCACTCTAAATGTGTTACCAGTTGTCATAAGCAACACCGCTCACCTCATTCTGTAGTCAAGAAGTCATATACGCCCGAAGAAACAAGAAGCAATTAAAAGATGTCTCTAGTAAGACATCATAACACAAGGCACGTGGAAGCCATGTCACAAGGGGAGCTTAGAAAAATTAAACCTCCTACTTTTGACGGTGAGAACAAGAAGGGAGTAGATGCCGAAGCTTGGTTACTGGGAATGAGAAAATATTTTCAATTATATAATTACTCCTCTAATAAGGAATCTAGGATTTCCATTTTACAATTTGCAAGGAAAGGTTTCTATTTGCCAGGTCTAGTTGGTTCAAGTGAAGCATATCAAAGAGAAGAAGATTTTATGAAAACAATTTAAGAAGTAATTCCAGAAAAAGTACTTATCAAAACATTATTATGATAAGAAGATGGAAGAGTTCCTTGAACTGAAGTTGGGAATTTGAGCATGGATGAATATGAACATAAGTTGTTAGAGCTGCTGAGATATGTTGGGTTTATCAAGGAAGATAATATAACAATACAAAAATTTCTAAGTGGTTTTCCATCCTTCTACAGGGACATAATTCAATATGATGAGCCCAAGACACTTGAAGAAACAATCAGGAAAGCCAAGCACATGTATGATCAGAACAAAGGAAGGGGAATTTTTTAGAAGTCTTGGAGAGATAAGAGGAAGGATAAGTATGATGAAATGAATAAAGGTTTCAAACCATCTTTATTTAGGAGCCAACAAAGTTCTTATTAGTAAAGTAATCCAACACAAAATGGGCCCAGGATGACATAAGATTTTGGAAAAGGAATTAGGAAAAAACTAAAATTTTGGGAATGCCAAGGAAATCAATGTATAAAACTATCTCGCAGGAGAAACAAGATGAGGACTCTACACAATTTACAGGAAGTAGATACTATGGAGGATGTAGCCAGGAACATTCCTAGAATATATGCACCATTGGAAAACAAACATGTACATTATTAGTCCATCATGATTGAGGTTGAAGACAAAATTTCCATTCAACCAATTTCTATTCTCATTGATTCAGGAGCAAGTCATAGCTATATTGATCCCAATTTAATTGAAATATTTCATTTACATAAAAGTAAGCATGATAGAATATGGATGGTTCAATTGGCTACTAGGGCAAAAAGGAATATCAATGAATTGGTGGTGGATTTTCTATTGGATATGAATGGACTAAACACTTTTGCAGATTTGAACATAATACCACTTGGTTCATATGATGTATTGATTTTTTTGGATTGGATGGATGCACTTCATGTGGTATTGGATTCATAAAAAGACATTTACTTGTCTTGATGAAGAAGGGAAGCAAATATAGTGAAAGGCATTCCAAGGCCTATCTCTATAAGAGAAATTTCATCCTTGCAATTGAAGAGATGCTTCAGAAAAGGATGTCAGATGTATGTAACTCATGTGCAATAACCAGAGAAGTGAAGAAGCCCAATTTAGAAGAATTTCCAGTATTGCAAGGTTTTGCATATGTGTTTAAAGAAGTACCATGATTACCACTGAAAATAGATTTTGATTTATCTATTGATTTGATTACTGAGTTTGATCCAATTTTTAAAGTTCTATATAGATTGAGTACACTTGAGTTAAAAGAGTTATAGATGCAACTGGAATAATTGTTGAAGAAAGGGCATATATGCCCAAGTGTGTCTCCTTGAGGAGCACTAGTTCTGTTTGTAAAGAAAAAGGATGGAACTTTGATGTTCTATATTGTATTTAGACAGTTGAACAAGGTTGTTGTGAGAAATAAGTACCCTCTTACTAGAATTGATGGCTTGTCTGATCAACTAAGAGGAACAAATATTTTCTCAAAGATAGATTTGATATTTGGTTACCATGAGGTGAAGATAAATGAAGAAGACATTAGCAAGACATCATTCAGGACCATGTATGGTCATTATGAGTTTGTGGTTGTGCCATTTGGGTTAGAAAATGAACGAGCCACTACATTTTTGCACCCAATGAATGGGATATTCAAAGATTATCTAGATAAGTTTGTCATTGTATTTTTGGATGACATTCTTATTTATTCAAAATCAGAAGAAGAGCACGAGGAGCACCTAAGGTTGGTATTACAAGTGTTAAGAGAACATCATATTTATGCTAAGCTGGGTAAATGCTATTTTTATTAGAATAAATTCTGTACTTGTGACATATAATCTTTGAAAAAGGAATAAAAATGGATCCATACAAGATAGAAGCTATTATGGGATGGCCTACACCTAGAAATGTATCCGAAATCAGATCCTTTATGGGATTGGTTGGTTTTTTTTGTAAGTAAGCTATATCATATTAATAGAATATACAAAAAGGGTTACAAAAACCACCAACCCGATAGATTTTCATGGCATTCTAAAAAAATCATCATCTCAGAGAGTCTAAAAGCTTTATAACAAGATTAGAAAACTGGCCCCTCCCCCGAAGGGGAAAACAAAGCCTACATAGAGGACCAACCAATTAATTTCCATATAACCACATTCATAAACAACATACAAACCCGACAGTCTTGGCCCATGCCAAGACCCCTTAACCAGTTCCAACCCATGACTAACACGACAAAAAACAAATAAAATAGACCACTACCGATGAAGAAATGAGAAAAGGAAAAATAGAGCAAAATAACCCCACTCTTAGGGTGCTGAATTATCCAGATCCAACGAAAGCGAACCATCAGGACGCTCACCTCCATCCTACTGCACTGCCATAACATTTCCATCTTCCCCCATCGGCTCAAAATATCCCATTTTTGGGAGGAAGGGGATACCCAACTGCTTCCTGACTACATCAATATTCATGTGGAGAAAACGCGTGCCTGCATAAAGCTCCTTCCAGAAGGCCACCGGCATGTCATCCGCGTGATCCTTTTCCTCTCACTCCAGGAGGACTCGACCAAGCATACTCTTCACCACCTAGTACAAGGTCACGAGTCGCTCATACAAGCCCTGGCGTCCACGTGGGGAACTTGGATCTTGAATCCATGGTTCCCGCGTTGCTTCCTCCACCGATGGTCCCGCATCCTCCACCTCCCTCCAAAATACCTGTTCCAACATTACCACATCTTCCTGGATAGACACAGGGATTGTCGAGCGGTATTTCCAGGCAACTTGAGCCTCTCGAAGTTGCTCATGGCTCACCCTGCGTCACCCATATCCATCTATATCTCCCATATTCCCCTCAAGATCCATACCCCTTCTGGTTTTACGACCGAGCACGATATCCCCACCAACCTTGCGTCAAAAATCCTCCCCGCCACCCTGCACAATACCCAACAACACCACCCCATGAGGAATGCACAAAAACAACACGATCCAATGGCTGCTAACCCACTGTCGAATGTGAGAATCTCAAACAAAGAAAATATTGGCTGCTTGTCGCCTAGTTTATCGGCAGTTTCGTCGCCAAAATACATAATGGAAACAATACCTTCCAACCTGCCACTCGTACATTTACTCACCTCAACCTCCCTCAAGCTAACTACTCACATGATCTCACCTCGAACTAAGATCACCTTCATCATAACCCATCATCAGACATTAATGCATCCACCTTCCCTGATAAATGCTTAGCGTGCACCATGCGCTGGGACGGGCTCACCACCTGTCCCCAACCTTATATCCCAATGCTGGACGTCACCACCCGCATCCAGGGGGATTGGTTGGGTATTACATGAGATTAATTGAATGATTTTCAAAGGTAGCACGTCCAATTACATCATTGGAGAAGAAAGGAATTAAGTTTTAGTGGACACCAGAGTGTGAAAAATGTTTTTTCAGAATTTAAAGAGGTTACTAACTAGTACACCAATTCTCTGAATTGCTGATCTAAATGACAATTTTGTAGTATGTGTAGATGCTTGTCAAGAAGGAGTTGGTGGAGTCCTTATGCAAAATGAACATGTGATATATTATGAATCTATAAAGCTTAAAGAGCATGAGAAGAAGTATGTCACGAATGACTTAGAACTTGCTCATATTGTGCATGCATTAAAGATGTGGAAGCATTATCTCATGGACAATAAATTTGAGTTTAGAATAGATCATAGTGGGATGGAGTATTTGTTTTAAAAGAACAATCTAAAAGCAAGCCAAATACGATGGTTAGATTTTTGTGCGAGTTTGATTTTGATATCAAACGTATTAAAGGAAAGGAGAATAAGCTTGCTGAAACACTTAGTAGAAGATATCTGAGCACTCTAAATGTGTTCCCATGAGTCATAAGCAACACCAATCACCTCATTGCACAGTCAATGTCATATATTCTTGAAGGGACAAGCAACAGTTTAGAGATGTCTCTAGTAAGACATCAGAAAAGAAGGCATGTGGAAAACATGTTACAAGGGGAGCTTAGAACAATTAAACCTCCTACTTTTGATGGTGAGAACAAGAAGGGAGAATATGCTAATATTGGTTACCGGGAATGAGAAAATATTTCCAATTATATAATTATATTATAATCAGGAAGCTAGGATTGCCACTTACAATTTTAGGGGAAGGCTTCTATTTGTTGGGACCAATCGGTTCAAGTGAAGCATATCAATGAGAAGAGGATTTCATGGAAGAAATTTAGGAAGTAATTCAAGAAAAAAGTACTTATTAGAACATTATTATGGTAATAAGATGGAAGAGTTCATTGAACTCAAGTTGGGAAATTTGAGCATGGATGAGTATGAAAAGAAGTTTGTAGAGTTGCTGATATATGAAAAGATACACATATTTATAAGTGGTTTTCCATCCTTCTATAGGGACATAATTAATGTAGTGTTTATCAATACTAAGAAGGGGGGGGATGAACAATATTGAGTCCCTTTTCAATAATTAATACACAATTTTTTTTGTAAGTAAGTACCCATGGGGATTTTGAAATCGTGACCTAATTTCTCATCTCAATTTCTCATTACCAATGCCTCTACCCCCCATGGGAATTAATACGCAATTATAATTACACCATGCATATAACAATTACTTAACACAAGATTTAAAGTGGAAACCCAAATTGGGAGAAAACCACTTGCAAAATGATTGTTAAATCAAACACCAATTTGTCACAACAATGGAAGCAAGCACCTACTTGCTTTAGTATTGGTACCAACCTGTCAAATGAATGAGGACACCAATCCTCCTGAGCACCAACTGAATTTTGCAGGAACCAACCTGTTAAGTAAATGAGGACAACAATCGTATTGAGCACCAACTCAATTATGCAGGAACCAACCTGTTAAGTGAATGAGGAAACCAATCCTCTTGAGCACCAACTCAATTATGATATAGTGTGCCAAATGCAGTCCTCCGATTCTTTTCTTAATATGCTCCAAAGATGGCCTTCAAAATATTTGCAAAATCCGTCAAGACCAAGGATGAATGGCCTCCTTGAACAATCCTCAAATAGATTGAAACTATGTTCAAATATAGTCACAAAGACAACTCTCAATCAGGATTGAATCTACTACACTTTTCCTCAGTTCTTGTTCCCTCTTAGATCTGCAGTTTAAACCAGACTTCGTCTTCACTTTCCATTAGATCCTTTTGCTACTCCTTCGCTGGATTCTTCTGCTCCTTTAATTCATTGCCTCAGACTTGGTTTATCAAGTGTGTAATAAGGGCACACTTCATGTCTTATTTATACACATTGATGTATCAAATGTGGGTTCGACCTATTCTTTCATAAAAGGCCGACTTGTATATGTTCTAATATTTTGTTTTTTAGGTGTTGTTTGCATGAGGGAGGGCTGACTTACTTGTTATCTTCTTGATTAGTTGTTGTAGCGCTACTTTGTATATTGCAAAAATCAAAACCACAATTTCAAAATCAATCCATATGCAAGAAGTTTGTGTCCACTTCTTCTGGCCCGCGGGTGTAATGTACCCAAACAGAGATTTAGGCACACTAACTCAAAACATGACAGACTTAGAATAGGATTTACAATTTATTTTCCAAACACCGCTGGACTATTACTAATTCTATCAAAAAAAGTTTCTAGAACACCTACAGACTCTAAAAAACTCACAATATACACATCCCATACACCTAAACAAATTCACTCGGGGATTTGCTTTGACAGTTTGCACATTTCGAAGTGCATCACACCTGTGATGGCCAAAATGATCAGAGGCAATGGTCCTAGGAATTATGTGGAAGATTCTTTGATTCTGGTGCAATACTAGATACAACTGAGTAAGGACTCATACTTCAGATTTTTGGAACTTGCTCAACTCCCTAAACTCATGACAATGGATATTCGGGAACCAGACTCAAACCAGGTGTACAAACCTGAGAAATTAGACACAAGACACTAATTTTTCGAGGTCTTCCAAACACAACCAAACAGACTCGAATTTCCTATATGACCTTGTATTTCGACCCCAACACATTCTAATTGTTTAGAATGAACCACAAACTAACTTCTTAAATTTCTTGTAGAAGATTAATAAAAGAGAAACTAAGATTATTTACCATTAATTGCAGATTGACACATAAGAGCAAAATATGAACAAGAAATTTATGGAAGATCAAACTAAGACTTAATTATAAATAGTGGGACATTTTCAGAATATTCATGGTTGTATTTGTAGCTTAAAACTACATAATAATCTGAAACAATTGATAGACAGAGAAACCATATATTTGCAGAAGGAAGATAGATAATTTGCGCTCCTAGAGGATTTTCTTCTTAAAAATATTTAATATTCTACTGAAAATTGACCTCCATATATTCATATATTCACCACAGGGTGCGCCCTCCACCTGATATAGAAAAAATGCATCCTAGAGGTAGATAAGTACCCCTTCAATCACCCATAGGTGCGCTCTCCTCAGCTCAACATACACAAAACCAAAACTAGCTCTAAAAACACACTGCAAACTGGACACTACTGCTACCGGAACTCTACCACACCAAATTGGAACTCGATCACACCATACCGAGACTCAAATTATACCTGCAAAATATGTAATCCGATGCCTTGAAGCTCCATGAAACTAAATGGGTGTTCTCTTCCTCAACCTCTAGCTAGAATGACTTCTCAATCTTCCTAACTAGTTTACTGGTTGCAAAGGGGCACATCACCCAATGCTAGCAAGGGGCACATCCCCAAGCTGAGAAAAGCACATATCTCTTCAATAAAAACAAAAATTGACCAAAATTTCTCTACTAGAGCTCTCATACCTCTTTTATGAGCATCGAAGCTTATGTTGGCTTTTTCCTCCTAGAAATTACTTTCTTAGAATTCGAGCCCTAGATGTTTAGAGGAGTCTTTCGTAAGTTACTGGCACATGTGGCCCTACTATCTCTCATCAAGTGACTTGTAGCTTTTAATGATATTCCTTGATGCTTTCTTGCTGTTTCTATTCCTTCTTGAGCTTTATTATCAAAATCTGGAAACTTCTGCCTTTCTTGCTTTTCCACTGCTTTTCCTACCTTTAGCAAAATTTTGGAAACTTCTGCCCTTCCTTCTTTTCCTTCTTTCTAGTTGCTTTTTCTAGATTCCTTGAGGGAGAAAAGTCATAAGGGTCGCATACATCCTCCCATGCGATCTATTGAGCCACATAGATCATTTCCATCTCATTAAACAAATATCAGACATAATAAATATTCAAATTTGTGGACCTACATCACCCTTTCATGATAATTAATTTAATTATACATGGTAACTATAGGGAAAAATTAACTCCCTGATTAATTAATTAATTTCCACTCAAACCCATGGGAATCGAATGGGTTAGTGGAATGACCATGTAGCCACTATGGAGGGGACATTATAGTCCTCCCCGCTCAAGATTGTTCGTCCTCAAGCAATTTAAATCTGAGTGTAGAAGTACCTACTTTTTTTTCCGCAACTTTATGCACAAACCATTTCTTTGCCTCCTCCTTAAGTGGTGAATGTTTAGATGGTTGTAACCTCAAGTGAGCCAATTCACCAACTTTATTTTCCACAAAATGAATCACACTAAAATGAAAATGATATCATGATTCTAATCAAAAGGAGGTGAAGTATCCTCTACTCAATGTATGGCCCTACAAGGTACTCAGGATCTACTGCTGAATTGTCAAGCATTGAATTTTCAAGATCTCAAGCTAGTCTCAAAATATCCATCATGATTTTACTACGCCAACTCTGATTACAACAATCCAACTGTCATACTCTAACTGCTTTTTCCACACATGATTCCTCAAGCTGACATTTCTGTAAAGGCTTAACCTTCCACCATAGATATTGGCCTGCAAAAACATCCAAGTGAAGTCTATAGTTCTCCTACTATACATGATTATGAATATTGTAAAAATATGTTTGTCTTTCTTACTTTTCATAATTTGGAGCTACTTATGATCTCTAACCAACCCCTCAAATGGTAGTGCCTTTCTTCATGATACTGTATGTCCAACCTAGTTGAAACAACTGAGTCCCAGGATGATCCTAATGTCCTAAATGAACCTGAGAACTGCAAGGTGTTTGCTACATCCACCTCTATACTACATAGTATCAACATACAGATCCTTCTGAATACTCCCAAACCAACAAATAGGAAAATATTGTGTCCATCCTTCATAAAATTTCTCACTTAGGAAACAATTCCACTTCTCCACATGGATAGACTCTTGAAAGTGATGGATAGCTCGCTCTCCTTTTCCAGCTACTAAACTGTAGAACCAAACAATACCATGATACCACTATCCATGATGCACCCCTCCAAACATCACTTCCATTTGGAATAATCTATTTTTACAAGGAATACCTAGATCCCACAACCAGTTTGGAAGTCCACCACTTCCAATGCTTGTTGGAACCTTTATGATTCTTTCTAACAAAAAAGAAACCCCTCTTGTGCATTCTGCACACTCGTTCTATTACTTACATCAATTTCATATGCTCCATCCAAATGAATCAAATGGAACTTCCATGTCCTTCTCTGTACAATGAATGCACCATATCGAAGCCATAGATGCCTCTACTACCGTTCACAAGACTGGAAAATAAAGGTTGTGTCAATAAATTTTCTATTAATGCAAGAAGTACTCATTATCCCTTGAATATTCATTTCTGTTATGTATCTATCCACCCAATCCATGGATGTATAGACTTCTTTGCTTGCTGGTCCATATGGAATGTACTCCTCTACCTCTTCCATGGCTAAGTATTTCTCCATAGAGGTATCTCTGAATCCTCTTGATGCAATACAAATGCTTGGTCAATAGTTTCCATGTCAATATCCTCCTCAAGCACTTGAAAATCCGAGTGCTCATCTTGCTCAACCTTTCCATGAGGTTTCTCCATCAATTCATGAATGTTACCAGCCATATACATCTAATTTTTTGTGTTGTTGGATAAAGGATGTGATCCTCCCAACTCCATACCAGGCTACTCAACCTCCATGTCCTTGTCTTCAACAAATTTTAGAGTAAAGTATCTATCCATAAATATCTGCAAGTAATTCGATTCCATTCTTTCCAATTCTTCTTTTATTCTGCACAACTCAGAACTAGAAACCCCTTCAAAAAATCCTCTATGTCTCTCCTCCAATTGGGTCCTCCATATAAGGTATTCAATAAATTTGTGTGCACCATGCGTTCTTGACAATAATTGCAATATCTTTTCATCTGTGACTAAGAGTTGGTTCTCTAAGTCATGCAATGACTTCTTAACATCACTGTGTCTGCTGTCACATATTGAGTCATTCAACTCATGCATGTTCATATCTACTGTTACAACCCTTACAATGTCTTCTTTCATTGAAATGAAACCATCTTCAACACTCACATTGTGAAAATCAGTATCAAAATATTCTACCATACTATCATTAACTTTCGAAATGGATGTTGTATCATGGTGACACCAAGGAATATGTCTACTTTAAAAATAAGAAAGGTTATCATACCCATGTGTCTCATCTTCATGCTTATGTACAACTACTACCAATTCACCATTATTGGATGCATCCATGTCTGCTTCCAGATATTTACTCTCACCCTTTAAGAAAATTGATGCTTCTTCATCTTCATACTCTTTGGAATCTACATCATTGGTAGTCTTATCAACAATTCTGGTTTCATTTTCTTTATGGCTTCCACAAGTTGGTTGATTTTTATTCTTCTTATGCTCCTTTGAAGGCTGATTTTTATGCCCTTCTTGCACATCTTCTGCACAAATTTCTTCAATCTTGCAGTCACCATCTAGATGTGTTATCTTCACATTTTCTAATGGATGAAATGTAAAATATGATTGCTTGTGGCATGAAACCATAGCACATAACTCACTCTTAACGTCTAAATAAGCATTAGAAGGTTCTAAATTAGCGTTATCAAGACATGAAATGGCTGGTTGTTGCAAGGAAACGTGTCTGCTGCAAAAACCAGAATTATTTTCATACCAGTGCTTGGTGTTTCCTTCTTTATGCTTTGATGTCACAATGCACTGGCTAGAGGAACAACATGGTTCTTATTTTAATGGAATGCAACTCTTAAAATAATTATCATCCACACCCTAGGGCAAGAATCCATAATTGTAAGTAAAATAATATTTGAAAGAAAAAAATGTACAAGACTCCTCACCCAATGCCAAATACTCCTGATAATAGTGAGTCATGTTGGCACTTGCTGCTAGTCTTCTTGCTAACTCTTCTTCAAGACTAGACATTGGTGGATCGAGCATGATGTCTTATCTATATATGATGTCACATAAGGAATCATCCTCCTCATGTGAAATGTGCAAGCATCCATCTATATAAATGACATCATCATCAGGGATTGACTCTTCCCATGCATTTAGTTCCAAATCGTCATCACCAAATAGAGACATGTCTGAAATTCTTCTTCAACTGAAAGTTATGTTCTGCAATTTTTATTCAAAATTATTCTTTTGACAATATATATTTAGACAAGTGAAAAGGACCATGTTATGATACCACTGTAATGTACCCAAACAAATATTTAGGCACTCTCACTCAAAACATGGCATACTTGGACTAGGATATACAATTTCTTTTCCAAACACCATTGGACCATTACTAATTATTTCAAACAAAATTTATAGAATACCTACAGACTCTAAACAACTCAAAATATACACAACCCATACACATAAACAAATTCACTCAGGGATTTGCTTCAACAATTTGTACATTTCGAAGTGCATCGCACCTGGGATGGCCAAAATGATCAGAGGCAATGGCCCCAGAAATTATGTGGAAATTTCTATGATTCCGGTGCAATAATGGAAACAACTGAACAACAATAAGGACTCATACTTAACATTTGAGGAACATGCTCAACTCCCTAAACTCATGACAATGGATATTTGGGAACTAGACTCAAATGAGGTGCACAAACCACATAAATTAGACATAAGACATTGCTTTTCCGGGGTCTTCCGAACACAACCAAACAGACTCGAATGTCCTCCAGGACCTTGTATTTCGACCCTAACACATCCAATTATATAGCATGACCCACATACTAACTTTTGAAATCTCTTATAGATATTATTAAAAGAGAAACTAAGGTTATTTGTCATTAATTGTAGTTTGACACATAAGAGCAACATAAGAACAAGAAATTTATGGAAGATCAAACTGAGACTTAATTAGAAACAATGGGCCATTTTCAAAATATTCATGGCTATATTTGTAGCTTCAAACTACATAAGAATCTGATACAAATGATAGACATAGAAACCAAATATTTGCAGAAGGAAGATAGCTAATTTCTGCTCCTAGATAATTTTATTCTTACAAGTCATCTTCTGCTGAAACTTGACCCCCAAATCTTCAGATATTCAACAGGTGTGCTCTCATAATCTCAACACACACGAAACCAAAACTAGCTCTTAAAACACACTGCAATTTGGACACTACTGCTACCAGAACTCTACCACACAAAACTGGAACTTGATCACACCCTAATGAGACTCAAATCAGACTTCCAAAAGATTTAATATGATTCCTTGAAGCTCCATGAAAATAACTGGGTGTTCTCTTCCTCAATCTTCAATTAGAATGACTTCTCAATATTCCTAACTGATTTACTGGTTGCAAAGGGACACATCACCCAATGCTAGCAAGGGGAACATCTCCCAAGCTGAGAAAAGCACATAAATATTCAAAACAAACAAAAATTGACCATAATTTCTCTACTAGAGCGATCATACCTCTTTTATTAGCATCCGATCTTATGTTGGCTTTTTCCTCCTATAACTTGCTTTCTTAGAATTCAAGCCCTAGATGTTTGGAGGAGTCTTTGGTAAGTTACTGGCACATGTGGGCATACTATTTCTTATCGAGTGCACCCTCCTTGGATAAGTTTGGACCTTGTAGCTTTTAATGATATTCCTTGATGCTTTCTTGCTGTTTATATTCCTTCTTGAGATTTATTAGCAAAATCTGGAAACTTCTGCCTTTCCTGCTTTTCCACTGCTTTTCCCGCTTTTAGCAAAAATATGGAAACTTCTGCCTTTCCTACTTTTCCACTACATTTCCTTCTTTCTAGCTGATTTTTCCAGATTCCTTGAGGGAGACAACTCATAAGGGCCCCATACATCCTCCTATGCACCCTCTTGAGCCACATAGACCATTTCTAACTCATTAAATAAATATCAGACAAATAAATATTCGAATTTGTGGACCTACATCACCCTTTCATGATAATTAATTTAATTATAAATGGTAACTATAGGCCATAATTAAATCCCTGATTAATTAATTAATTAATTTCCACTCGAACCCATGGAAATTGAATGGTTTAGTGGAATGACCATGGAGCCACTATGGAGGGGACATTACAGTCCTCCCCGCCCAAGATTGCTTGTACTCAAGCAATTTAAATTTGAATGTAGAAGTACATGTTTTCTTTTCCCCAAATTTATGCACAAAACATTTCTTTGCCTCCTCCATAAGTGGTGACTATTTAGATGGTTGTATCTTGAAGTGAACCAAATCACCAACTTTATTTTCCACAAATTGAATCACACTAAAATTGAAAGTGATATTGTGATTCTAATCAGAAGGAGGTGAAGTATCCTCTGCTCAATGTATGGCCCTACAAGGTACTTAGGATCTGCTGCTGAATTGTCAAGCATTGAATTTTCAAGATCTCAAGCTAGTCTCAAAAGATCCATCATGCTTTTGATGGATTTTCAATATTCTCTCCTAGTCCTCTAATCGTATTTACAATTTCATCAATTTAGAGGAAGTAGGCTGCGATGTATTCATCTTGCTTCATTCTTAGTTGTTCAAATTGTCCTCTATAAGTTTGAATATTGACTTCTTTGACTTTAGCATCTCCTTCATAAATATTTTTGATTTTGTCTCAAATTTCCTTTACAGACTTACAATGCATGACTTTGAAAAATTATGATCCTGCTAGGCCACTCATAATAACATTCATAGCCTTTGAATTGATTTCACTAAGTCTTTTCCTAGGTTCATATGTTGGGGGAGAGGTTGGTGCTTTGTATCCATTGACTACATATTTCCATACATCAAATCCCCATTCCTGCAAAAATTCTTTCATCCTTATGCTCCAAAAAACATAGTTAAGCCCATCAAATAGTGGTGTTCCATTTTTGGTAAATCCGTCTTTCTTATTCATGTGTCTTACTGGGGTCTACCTTCTAGTGGTTAGACCGTTCCTGAAGTAACCTTGCTATGATACCAATTTTTGGAGTGTTTATCAATACTGAGAGGGAGGGGGTGAACAGTATTGAGGCCCTTTTACAATTACAATTACTAAACTTTAAAGTGGAAACCCAAATTCGGAGAATACCACTTACAAAATGATTTTGAAATCAAACACCATTTTGTTACAACAATGCCAACGAGCACCAACTTGATTTAGGATAGGCACCAACCTTTCAAATGAATGAGGACACCAATGCTCCTGAGCACCAACTCAATTATGTAGGCACCAACTTTAGTAAGTAAATGAGGACATCAATCCTCTTGAGCACCAACTCAATTCTTTAGGCACCAACCTATTAAGTGAATGAGGACACCAATCCTCTTTAGCACCAACTCAATTCTACATTAGTGTGCCAAACACAGTCCTCCAATTTTGTTCTTAATATGCTCCAAATATGGACTTCAAAAATATCTGTGCACAATCAATCAAGATCAAGGTTGAATTTCCTCCTCGAATAGTCCTCAAATAGATCAAAACTATGTTCCAATATAGTTACACAGACAATTGTCAATCATGACAAATATGGTACACTTTGCATCAGTTCTTGTGCCCTCTTAGATTTGCAGTTTAAACAGACTTCACCTTCACTTTTCATTAGATCCTTTTGCTACTCCTTCACTGTATTCTTTTGCTCCTTCAATACGCTACCTCAAACTTGGTTTCTAGAGTGTGTAATAAGGGTGCACTTCATATCTTATTTATACACATTGATGTATCAAAGGTGGGGCCAACCTGTTCTTTCATAAGAGGCTGACTTGTATATGTTCTAATATTTTGTTGTTTAGGTTTTGTTTGCGTGAGGGAGGTCCGACTTACTTGTTATATTCTTACTTAGTTTTTGTAGGGATACTTTGCATATTGCAAAACTCAACACCACAATTTCAAAATCAATCTATATGTGGGGATTCTGTGTCCACTTCCTATGGCTTGTGGGCATCTACTCATAATTTAGGATGTATTCCTCATGGCCTGCGGGAATTTTAAGTGCATCTCCTAGAGCCCACAGGCATATTTTGGCAGCCATATTTCATATATTGGTGGGCATACTTAGTTAGGTTGGTGGGCATATTTATTAGGTTGGCGGGCATACTAAGGTTAGGTTGGCGAGCATATTCTTAGTGTTGTGCAGGCATAATTCTAGGTTGTAGGACTTCTTTAAGACTTCTTCACTTGTCCTCATGGCACTTCAACAGATACACATCAACAATATTTATGGCATACACCATTTTCCTGGGACATTGACATCAATGACAACACTTTTATACAAGAATTCATTATGACAATCCCAAGACCCTTGAAGAAATAGTTAAGAAAGCTAAGCAAATGTATGATTAGAACAAATGAAGGGAAAATTTTTAGAACTCTTGGAGAGATGAGAGAAAGAATAAGCATGATGAAAGGAATAAAGGTTTCAAACCATCTTTCTTCAAGAACCGACAAAGTTCTTATCAGCAAAGTAATCCAACACAAAATGAGCCCATGATGACAAAAGCTTTTGGAAAAGGAATCGGGCAACAACTAAAATGTTGGGAATGTCAAGGAAATCATATGTATAAAGACTATCCTCATAGGAGAAACATGATGAAGAATCTACACAATTTACAGGAAGCAAATACTATGGAGGATGTATCCAGGTACATTCCTAGAATATATGCAACAATCGACAACAACCATGCAAATCATCAGTCCAACATGATTGAGGTTGAAGGTAAAATTGACAATGAACCTATTTCTATTCTCATTGATTCACGAGCAAGTCATAGTTATATTGATCCTAATTTAATTGAAAGATTTCATTTAAAGAAAAGTAAGCATGATAGAACATGGATGGTTCAGTTGGCTACTGGGAAAAAAAGAAATATAAATTTGAATTGGTAAAGGATTTTCTGTTGGGTATGAATGGAACGAAAACTTTTGTGGATTTGAACATAATACCACTTGGTTTATATGATGTATTGATTGAGATAAGCTGGATGGATGCACATCATGTGGTATTAGATTGTCATAACAAGACATTTACTTGTCTTAATGAAGAAGGGAAACAAAAGATAGTAAAACAAATTCTAAGGCCTATTTCTATAAGAGAAATTTCATCCTTGCAATTGAAGAAATGCTTCAAAAAAGGATGCCAGATGTATGCAACTCATGTGCAAGAACCAAAGAAGTGTAGAATCCCAAATTTAGAAGACTTTCCAGTATTCCAATATTTTGCAGATGTGTTTGAAGAAGTACTAGGATTACCACCGAAAAGAGATATTGATTTCTCTATTGATTTGATGCATAGGGCTGATCCAGTTTCTAAATTTCCATATATAATGAGTACACCTGAGTTAAAATAGTTACATGTGCAATTGGAAGAATTGTTGAAGAAATGGTATATATTCCAAGTGTGTCTCCTTGGGGAGCACCAGTTCTATTGGTAAAAAAATGAGGGAACATTGAGGTTGTGTATTGAATTTATACAGTTGAGCAAGTTTACTGTGAGGAACAAGTACAATCTTCCTAGAATTGATGACTTGTTTGATCAGCTAAGAGGAGCAAATATTTTCTCAAATATATTTTTGAGATCTGGTTAGCATCAGGTGAGGATAAAAGAAGAATACATTAGCAAGACAACATTCAGGACCAGGTATGGTCATTATGAGTTTGTGGTTGCACAATTTTTGTTAACAGATGCAAGAGCTACATTTATGTGCTTGATGAATGAGATATTCAAAGAGTATCTAGATAATTTTGTCATTGTATTTTTGGATGACATTCTTATTTATTCAAAGTCAGAATAAGAGCATGAGGAGCACTTGAGGTTGGAATTACAAGTGTTAAGAGAACATCAACTTTATGCTAAGCAGGGTAATTTTTTGTTCTATCAGAGGCAAATTCAATACTTGGGACATATCATCTTTGAATAAGGATAGCACTGTATCCAGATAAGATAGAAGCTATCATGGGATGGCCTAAACCTAGAAATGTATCCGAAATTAGATCCTTTGTGGGATTGGTTGGGTATTACATGAGATTCATTGAAGGATTTTCAAATGTAGCACATCCAATTACATCATTGCAGAAGGGAATTAAGTTTTAGTGGAAATCACAGTGTGAAGAAAGTTTTTAGAAGTTAAAGAGGTTACTGACTAGTACACCAATTATCCAAAATTCCGATCGAAATGAAATTTTTTTTAGTATGTACAAATGCTTGTCAATAATGAATTGGTGGATTCCTTATGCTGAATGAACATGTGATCTGTTATGAATCTAGAAAGATAAAAAAGAATGAGAAGAAGTATGTCATGCATGACTTAGAACTTTCCGCTATTGTGCATGCACTAAAGATGTGGAAGCATTATCTCGTGGGTAGTAAATTTGAGTTGAGAACAAATCATGGTGGGTTGAATTATTTGTTTGAAAATAAAAATTTGAATGCAAGACAAACAAGATGGTTGGATTTTTAGTTTGAGTTTGATTTTTATATCAAACATATTAAAGGCAAGGAGAATAAAGTTGTTGATGCACTCAATGGAAGAGTTCATGACATGCATGTTTCAGCCATTAGTATGTGTAAGTCAGATCTAAAAGCCATAATTGTTGATGCTGTCATTTTATATGAACATTAACTTCAGGTAAAACATGAAGTACAACAAAAGTATGAAGGTTACATGTTTGAATATGATAAAATACTTATGTACACAAGTAGAGTTTATGTTCCTAATTCATGGGAATGAATGAAATTGGTAATGAAGGAGATGCATAACGCTCCATATGCAGGACATCCTGGATACCAAAAGACAATTGCACTAGTATAAGACAATACTTTTGGGTAGGAATGAAGAAATATACTGCCAAATATATAGAAAGGTGCATTTAATGTTAAAGAGTAAAAGTTGAGCATAGATATCCAAGATGATTGCTTCAACCATTTCCAATATCTGATTGGAAATGGGACATGGTGAGCAATTAATTCATCACTAAGTTTCCTAAGACAAGAAAGAAACATGATTTTATCATGATGGTGGTGGATAAGTTAACAAAAGATGCTCACTTTGTACCAGTCAAATCAACTCATAAAGCAACTAATATAGTAGATATTTATATGAAAGAGATTACAAGGTTGCATGGGATACATACGGCAATAGTTTCAGACATAGATCCAAAATTCACTTCCATTTTTTGGAAGGGCCTATTCAAGAGATTTTGAACAGATTTGTGATGGTTGTGGAGCCCGATCTCCTAGAGTCAGAGATATTATTATTCAGCCGTGTTTGTACCCCAATTTTATATGATATGCAGGTGGACTGTACACTCACCCCAATGGGGGGGGTGTGGGGGGGCATCGCCCCCCCATGGTTTTGGGTAACCCATGGTTTTTTCCCATGGTATTCTTCTTTATAATAAAAACATTGTAATATGGCTAGGGTTGATGTATTAGGTATTATGCATTGTAAAGATCTCTAAGATCGTGGAAGAGAGAATGTGAGATAGTGAAGAGAAAGTACAACGGATGTGCTGCAGGTTGTATCCCTTCATTTACTGGATGGTATAATAATAAGGACTGGCAATTTCAGTGTGGACATAGCCCATTTTGGGTGAACCGCGATATATTGGTGTCTCTCTTGTAATATGTTTGTGTAATTTGTATTTGCATCTTGTTTATTGTTATTGCTCTGCGATCCTGTTTTTCTAACAATTGGTATCAGAGCCAAAGGTTTATTTGGCAGATAAACTCGCAGGAAACTAGGGTTTGTGGTTCGAGTGGGAGCAATGGCAGAAGAAGGAAAGTTTAAGGTCGATAAATTTAATGGACAAAACTACCAGTTATGGAAGATGCAAATGGAGGACTATCTGTACCAGAAGGATCTATTCCTACCGTTGGGAGGAAGAGCAAAGCAGCCGACGACTATGAAGGACGAAGAATGGGAGGTTCTTGAGAGAAAGGCACTGAGAACAATACAGCTGTCCCTGGCTTCGTCGGTGAATTTCAATATCTCAAAAGAAAAGACAACAGAGGGTTTGATGAGCGCATTGGGTAAGCTGTATGAAAAACCTTTGGCCTCCAACAAGGTATTTCCAATGAAGCATTTATATGACGATGTCTGAAGGTGGATATGTTGCTGATCATTTAAATGAATTTAAGACGGTTAGAAATCGACTAAGTTCTGTACGTGTGAACTTTGATGATGAGGTTAGGGCTCTTCTAATCTTGTGTTCATTGCCAGAAAGATGGAATGGCTTGGTCATGGCTATAAGTAATTTTGTCTCTGGTTCAAACACCTTGATATTTGATGATGTCGTTAGTGTTATTCTTTGCGAGGAAATGCGAAGAAAAAGCACAGGTGAGACATCAGGTAATGCGTTGACCATGGAGAGCAGGGGAAGACAAAATGAGAGAGGAAAGAGCCAAGGTAATCACAACAAGTCTAAAATGGGCAGATTTAAGTCCAGATCGAAAAAAAATAGAGTGTTGGAACTGTGGAAAGAAATGACATCTGAAGAAAGACTGCATATCTCTAAAGAAGAAAGGAGATGGACAACATGAGACCACTCAGGAAGCAAATGTAGCAGGTGATGTGTTACAAGATGCTTTGATTCTTGTATTAGATAATACTAATGATTATTGGGTAGTAGATTCAGGGGCTTCATGTCATGCTACACCCCATAGGAAATATTTTCATGATTATGTTCCAGGTGATTTTGGAAATGTTTTATTGGGTGATGATAAGCCATGTAAAATTGTTGGAATGGGTAAGGTATGGATAAAATTTAAGAATGGAACTGAATGGATGTTGAAAGATGTAAGGGATATTTCTACTATGAAAAGAAATCTGATCTCAACAGGGAAGTTGGGAGATGGCGGCTATTTATCTACGTTTGGAGAAACGTGGTGGAAAATCACTAAAGGATCAATAGTGATAACAAAAGGAGACATGGTAGGTACGTTGTATTTACGTCCTCATAATACTGACCATTCTATCTCTTTAGCTTCCACAGGAACATATACAAATTGTGGCATCATAGGCTTGGCCACATGAGTGAGAAGGGGATGCAGATTCTCCACTCAAGGAAGTTGCTGCCATATTTGAAGCAGGTAAGTTTGGAATTCTGTGAGAACCGTGTTTATGGAAAACAAAAGAGAGTCAGATTTCTCAGGGTTGGGAAACATAAGAAGAATGAAAAGTTAGAGCTTGTGCATACAGATGTATGGGGACCGGCTCAGGTACAATCTCTTGGTGGCTCTCATTATTATGTTACATTTATTGATGATTCAACTAGGAAAACTTGGTTTTATTGCATTCGATAGAAATATGATGTGTTTGCTACTTTTAAGAAGTGGAAAGCTTTGGCTGAGAATGAGACAGGAAAAAGGTTGAAGTGTCTCAAATCTGATAATGGAGGTGAGTACTGCAGCAAGAAGTTTGATAGTTACTGTTCATACCATGGGATTCGTAGAGAGAAGACAGTCCTAGGAACACCACAAGGAAATGGTGTGTTAGAAAGAATGAATAGAGCGATCATGGAGCGTGCAAGGTGTATGAGATTGCATGCAGGATTTCCCTTACAGTTTTGGGCAGATGTTGTAAATACTGTTGTTTACTTAATAAATAGAGGGCCTTCAAGTGCTTTGGATGGTGGTATTCCAGAGGAGGCATGGACAGGTAAAAAAGTAAACTACTCATTTCTAAGAACTTTTGGTTGTGAAGCATTTGTCCATATTGATAAAGAAAATAGAACAAAGCTTGAAGCTAAATCCAACAAATGTACCTTTATTGGATATGGGGTTGATGAATTTGGTTATCGCTTATGGGATTAAGAAAATCACAAAATCATTAGGAGTAGAGATGTGATATTCAATGAAAAGGTCATATATAAAGATCAGTTGCAGGGAAAGAAACAGCAAAATGAAAACACAAAGTACACTGGACTTGATGAAATTAAAAAAAATGAAGTTCCAAAGGTGCCAGAAAATCAAGAACAGTAGCAAGTACTCGAAACTCCTGCAAGTGTAAGAAGATATACCAGGTTAAGTAGACTCCCTGAACGATACTCTCCTTCAATGTATTATTTATTGATGACTGATGCTAGTGAACCAGAATGTTATGAAGAAGCAATGCAGGTGGAAACTAGAAAGAAGTGGGAACAAGGAATGAATGAGGAGATGGACTCATTGGTAGGAAACCAGACTTGGGATTTGGTTCAGTTTCCTGCTGGTAAAAGAGCATTGTAGAACAAATGGATTTACAGGTTGAAGGAAGAAGAAGGAGGTAAGAAGTGGTGCAAGGCCAAACTTGTTGTAAAGGGGTTTGCACAGATGAAAGGTATAGATTTTGATGAAATATTTTTTCCTGTTGTTAAGATGACTTCAATTAGGACTATTTTAAGTCTAGTGGTGGTAGAAGATTTGCATCTTGAACAGTTAGATGTAAAAATAACCTTCCTCCATGGGGATTTGGAGGAAGAGATATATATGCATTAGCCACAAGGGTATGAGGTCAAAGGGAAGGAGAATTTGGTATGCAGGTTGAAAAAGAGCTTGTATGGCTGAAAGCAAGCTCCAAGGCAGTGGTATTTAAAATTTGACAAGTTTATGACAGGACAAGGTTATAGTAGATGTCATTCTGACCACTGTGTTTATTTCAAGAGGCTAGATATTGGAAGTTATATTATCTTGTTATTGTATTTGGATGACATGCTTGTTGCAGGTTCTAACATGCAGGAAATAAATTTTCGCAAAAGGAAGTTAGCAAATTCATTTGCGATGAAGGATTTGGGTGCTGCAAAGCAAATCCTTGGTATGAGAATAACAAGAGACAAGAAAAATCGCAAATTGGCATTGTCTCAGGGTGAGTGCATACAAAAGGTGTTGGAGAGGTTCAGAATGCAGATTGCAAAACCAGTTAGTACACCTTTGGCCAGCCATTTCAAACTAAGTAAGGAAATGTGTCCCAAGACATAGGAAGAGATAGATTACATGTCCAAGATTCCTTATTCATCAACAATTGGCAACTTGATGTATGCCATGGTGTGCATAAGACCAGATATTGGACATGCAGTGGGAGTTGCCAGCAGATATATGAACAATCTAGGTAAAGAACATTGGAAGGCAGTATAGTGGATTCTCAGGTATTTGAGAGGTACTACCACTCAGGCATTATGTTTTGGAGGTTCAGACACTATTCTACATGGATATGTTGATGCAGATATGGCAGGTGATAAGGATAGAAGGAGGAGAACTACAAGGTATGTGTTTGCTGTAGGTGGAACAACAGTAAGTTGGATTTCAAAACTGCAAAAGGTTGTTACACTTTCAACAATGGAAGTAGAGTATGTTGCTGTTACAGAGGCTAGTAAAGAGATGATTTGGTTGCAGAGGTTTATGGAGGAATTGGGTAAGAAGCAGAAGGATAGCAGGTTGCATAGTGACAGCCAGAGTGCCATTCATCTTGCAAAGAACTCAACATTCCATTCCAGGACTAAACATATACAACTCAAGTACCATTTCATATGCTATGTTCTGGAAGATGAACTGTTGAAGCTGGAAAAGATACATACTAGCCAGAATCCTGCAGACATGTTCACAAAGGTAGTGAATAGAGAGAATTTGAGTTCCTTCTCGGTTTCAGTTGGCCTTCTAGAGTGAAGGTGAAGATGAGAAATTTTCCAAGTCCAAGGTCCAGCAAGTGCAACAACGATGGAGTTTTTGTGATCAGTCTCCAAGTGGGAGATTGTTGGTTGTGGAGCTTGATCTCCTAGATTTAGAGATATTATTATTCAGACATGTTTGTACCCTAGTTTTATATGATATGCAGGTGGACTGTACACTCACCCCAGCGGGGGGAGGGTGTGGGTGGGCATCGCCCCCCCATGGTTTTGTCTAACTCGTGTTTTTTTCCCATGGTATTCCCCTTTATAAGAAAGACATTGTAATACGGCTAGGGTTGATGTATTAGGTATTATGCATTGTAAAGATATTTGAGATCTTGGAAGAGAGACCGTGTGAGAGTGAAGAGGAAGTGCAACAGATGTGCTGCAGGTTGTATCCCTTCATTTTCTAGATGGTATAATAATAAGGACTGGCAATTTCAGTGTGGACGTAGCCCATTTTGGGTGAACCACGATATATTGGTGTCTCTCTTGTAATGTGTTTGTGTAATTTGTATTTGCATCTTGTTTATTGTTATTGCTCTGCGACCCATTTTTCTAACAATCTGAATCTAAGCACAACATATCATCCACAGATAGATGGGAAGACAAAGAGTCAATCAATTTATTGAAGATATGCTACGAATGTAGTTGATGGATCAACCATTAAAATGGTAAGACTACATGTGTTTGGTAGAGTTTGCATATAATAATGGATATCATGCTCCTCTGAATATGAGTCCATTTGAAGCCTTGTATGGAAGGAAGTGTAACACTCCAATTAGTTGGGATAATCCAATTAACAGAGTAATAATTGGGCTAGAGTTACTTAGGGAAATAAAAGAGCAGATGGTGACAATTAGGCATAATTTGAAAATATCATAGGATAGATAGAAGACTTATGTATATAGATAGAGAATTCTAAAAGAATTCAAAGTTGGGGATCATGTATATTTGAAAGTTAGGTCAAATAAAATTTCCCTGAAATTAAGAATTTGTCCCAAACTTGCAGCCTAATCATGGGCCATTAGAATTGCTTACTTGTCTGCATGTGCATAATGTATTTAATGTGTCTTTATTAAAGAAATATGTGACCGATCCTAATCACATAATTGATTGGGCTGTGCTATAGGTGGAACCAGAAGGATGTATTCTAGTGAAACCACTACGTATCCTCAATCAAAAAGTCACGTTATTGAGGAACATGGCCATAAGATAGGTAAATGATCAATGGACCCACTACAATCCCGAAGAAGTGACGTGGGAGCTAGAGGATGCAATGCAGGAGGCATAACCACAATTATTTTGAAGTTTTGATGAATATTTTGTAATGTATATAGTGCTAGTATGCACCAATGAAAGTGCATAAAATAAAGGTGAGGGGAATGTAATACTTCTAGTTTGACCCCGTAATTGAAAACTATATATTTTTGATGTAAATGATGGAATCCAAGAACAAATGAACATGATGACCAAAACAATGTAATTATGTACATTTTAATGTTAATATAAAATCTCTAACTACTATAGAGGAAGAAGGATGAAGATGAGATGAGGGGATATGACTCCACAAGAGGGGAAGTGCTAGGGGGCTATGAGGAAAGATAACCACTTGGGTTTAGCTTAGCTCCTTAATCCTAACCTTAGCCATTAAACCAAGCCCTTACACCTTGATTAAGGGTTATGAGTTGATTAAGCCGCATGACATCCTTAATCCATGTGTATAAAAGGAGAGAGTTGAGTTGGAGACAGGTTGTTTGTTGTTCCCCGTTTTCTTGGTTTTCGTTGTTGTTTTGGTTCTTGGAGTTTGTTGGTATGTGGATTTCCGAGATTCATTCTAGCATACATGCCTTTCACCCATTATGGTTCGAACTCTACTTGAAATTGTTGAGAATGGTACCTGGGAGTGGTATCGAAAGACTAGAGATGCCATATGCAAACTATTCATGCCTCAACCCCATGGGAAACTGGTGTGTGATAGGAGTCTATCCTGCAGTTGCATGTCATGGAGTCCCAATTCAGAGACTTCCTGCCCAACCTGTGCTAAAGTGATATTAGGGAACTAGAGGCTACTCGAGGGCCTATTAGCTCAAATAAGGGGGCTTGTTCTTGGTGTTTTGTAGGTTGATGGGGAAGGAGAATTGAGGTATGAGACAACCGTGGAAGGGCTTTTGAAATACGGGGTAGCATGAGAGTTAAGCTTTGCAAAAGTTCGAGTTGTGAATAGTTGAAAAAAAGACTTAACCCTTTTGGATTAATAGCCCCAACTTAGGGGTGGCTTTGTCAAAGAAAGATATGGTTCGACAAATCCTACGACTGGGCGGAACGTCCTTCACCTACATCCAGTTGGAGTAGTTTTTAAAGAAAGTTTTTAATTGTGAATGGAATTCTATGGTTAACTTCTATTTTGTATATTGCTCACATTTATTGTTAAATGAATATGTTTGCATGGTTTGGCTGTAATTGTTGGATGAATTGCTGTAATATTTTGTTTGAAATTATATGTATTTGGGCGACCGTAATTATATGATTCCATTATGTAAGTTGTTTTAATTTTATTTAAAATTTAGAATATAATAGTAGAGATGTATTAGACGTAACACCCCGATTTTGAATCTCTTACACTAATTATGTAAATAATGTAATATCGTTATAAAATCATGGTGAGGAGCTCAAGGCCAAGGCCCCACCATCTATTTATCGTTCTAGTATCGACAATTAAATATCTATGCATGTGGATCGCGTTCTACCATGGAACGATGGAAAATCATAAATATGATGTACATATGTATTTTAATAAAATACCCACAACTAGCTATGCAATGCAAGAAGAGCATTAGAGGAAATTTTGGGTCTAAAATGGGCCTTATAAAAAAATGTGCCATGGATGAGTTGGATTTCTCAGGTCAATAGAATTTCATAACTTTGGTCAACCATTGTGGTTAAGTTGGACATATAGAAGTCAAAGATGCTTATGTGTCATAAATTTATTTGACAATAACTAACTTCATATAAACCTCACATTGGTTAAGATTTTGAAAAGTTCATCTCGAAATATGATAAATATACTTGAAATAATAAATATAGAGTATTTTATATTATCACTACTAATTTCTTTAAAATATAAATCTCACATTAATTAAGATGACAATGGAGTAATTTTGAAATAATAAATATAGAGTATTTTATATTATCACTACTTCTAAGTTCTTTAAAATATAAATCTCACATTAATTAAGATGATAGTGGAGTAATTTTGAAATAATAAAAAACATTTATATAATTAATCTCTTAAAAATTAAAATAAATAAATTAAAAAAGTATCATAAAAAAATAAAAATAGGAGAGATAAAATAAGCTTTCGCTATGCTTGCGATAACTTTCTCTTCTGAACTTTGAATTTGACGCTTTTGGAGGGTACTCAAATGTTCACCCCGAAACATCGGTGCAGAATATGGGAAAAATAAAATCACGAAAGTTGTATCTCTCGGCGAGACATTTCGAACGGTACCAAAAACATCAAATTCAGAGTTCAGAGGAGAAAGTTATCGCAAAAATAACGAAAGTTTATTTTATTTTTCTCCTATTTTATTTATTTATTTATGATACTTTTTTAAAATTTATTTATTTATATTTATAAGTGATTAATTATATAATTGTTTTGATTATTTCAAAATTACTCCATTATCATCTTAATTAATGTGAGATTTGTATTTTAAAGGACTTGGAAGTGGTGATAATATAAAATAAAATAAAAATAGTGATTGTTTATTTTTAGTATTATTGTAATTATATTTTTTCTTTGTAATTTTTTTTTTTTAAGTTTTAGATTTTATTAAATATATAAAAAGTAGTGGTACATTTATTAAAAAATTACATATAAATATTATTTTTTTATCACTATATCATTTATTGTGTATGCATAGGAATCAAAACTTTTCATTATTATTTTCAATCATCTCTTAACTATACACTCACCCAACATACTTGTCAACTACCATTAATGAGATATTATAGGTTGACCTTCACTAAATAACACCTTTAACTTAGTGTGACATGGCATATTTGTAGTGTGATGTGATTTTTTATATTATTTTCTTTAGGAGGCCCATTTTAGACCCCAAATTACTCTAATGTATGGGGGCATAATTTTTACAAGGAATAAGGAGGGAAATATTCAAACCCTTGAAGCCAGTAGTGTTAAGCCAAGTGTCAATAAGAGAACCCACAAACCATTAACTACCCATTTTGATTCATGCACCCAATCATTTAATTCTTCCAAGAGGTAGTTGAGGTAGTTATTATTTTTGGAAATGGAGAGGTATGGTTGTCCAAAATTCGTGTATGGGAAAGCCACCATTTTGGAAAATCATGTTTGGCTTCCTTGGCAAGAAAACACCCACGAATTTGCTACCCAATCCATTATTCATGTATTGGTTTTTCTCTCTCACTAGTTTTGGTCTTGCTGGGCGTTTTCCCTCACGTTTTTCTTGAGTCTTCCTCCATTATCTCTATATGGGAGGTCGTTTTTGAGTTGCAAAATGACTAGGAGGAAGGGGATTCGATTTGGGGGTCCATAGAGACCTTTTTTGGCCATTTGAATGCTCATATACCCGTGGGAGAAATGGTTTTCTTCCCTGTGGTCGATTTTCCCCTCCCACAACTTGTTTTTGGGTGCCATGATTTGGGAAACTCGTGGGCATCTTGTTTTGCACCTTTTATAATTACATTTAATTTTTCTATGCCCAACATTGGTGCTACTGTGTGTGTGGGAGATATTGTCTTGGTTTGGGTCATGTGCATCCATTTTTTGGCTTGAACTTGGGAGTAAGCATCTAGGAGTAGAAGAGGATCCATAATTGGATTGATAAACCTAGTGAAGAGTGTAACCTTACAAAATATCTTGGAGCTTTGGCTACTTTTCTATTTACACCCTAAAGAGCACTAGAAAGGAAAGTATGGCCTGAGGGAATCTGGAGCAATGAAGGTAATACTTCCTTGTGTTGGGTGTGTAGGTATTTTGGGTGCCAATCTAACTAGATCTTGTAAGGGTACCAATAGTGATGACAAACCCAAGCCTGGGCCTGTCCAACCCCAAGGATCCTCCAATCTCTAATGTGCTTATCCATTAAAAGACACACTCTATTAGGTTCTCAAAACCCTTATAAGACCTCCTAGGCCTATCTCTAAACATAGCTCCCTTGTTGAGCTTATCTTGCGCCCTTGCACTAATACACATGCACTTCACCTACTAGCACTGGATACCTATGCGCTACTCTGATCAACACTGAACTCTCCATTACATAAGTCCCTATACCATAAATCTCAGTCTCCATCGCACTACCAATACAAGGGTTATGTGCTTAGTATTAAGTCATATAAATAAATCAATGACTCTTACCTCGATTACAATATCCACTCCACCGTCGATCTCAATGACAACTGATATCCATCATTCGGCTTGTAAGCTACTTAATAAAATCTCTTATGCTGTCGATCCTCCACCACAACGCATAGTAGCCGTGGATCTACCTTTATATTGCACAACCACTGTCAATTTCTTCCAAAACACTCAGGTCTGTTGATTTACTGTGTGTAAACCTTCATTCATCCTCTGCTGCACAAGAAAATGACTTTCTATCTGCAATTTCTCAATGCGTATTCTCCCACTCAATGGAGCATCAATTGACACACTCATATGCCAGGTTTTAAGCACGAAATCCTTTCGAAACACATATTAGAGTTTTGAATCAATGCATCTGTTGACTTGAGAAAGTCTTTCTCCCCATGTATTCATGGGCTTCCAATTGCACCTCCAAGATTTATATGCCTAATTTATACACAGGCATTCTATTTACAATGCCCATTTAACTGGCACTCTACTTCCAATAGTTAGGGACTTCAAATCTTCTACGCAGGCTTCAAGACTTTCCTACAGGAAAGTGGGTATTCCTGCAATTTTCAACCATTGGAATTATATCTTAATATCAACCCCAAATATTTCATCAATAGCTGGCCAACCTATGGTGATTTCAACTCCCATAGAAGTTGTTCCAAGGTTCAAACGCCATTCCAAGAGGGCATTCCACTTCTGTTATCTCAACCCGACATTAAACAATAGTTATTAACAAGATTTGACTCTCGACCTTAGAGATTGATCGTAATTTGACCAAACCCCATTCCCAACATTCACATGGGTATCACTCCACCTTAACATTGCATTCACGCAGGGGAATCTCGATTTCTTCCATCAAACTGCAATACATCAGTTGCTTTGGTACTTATACCAACAACTCACTCTATCACAACTCTTCAAATCGATATCAATACCGATTCTCTTCAAGGGTCATTCCTCCAAACTCTTCAGAACTGGAATCTTGTTCAGAGAGATTTTGTGAGTTCTCTTCCTCTCAACAAAATCATTCATTTTGTCTTCACTTCTCTTAAACAATCCCTCAATGTGGATTTCCCCTGCAACTAGGGTTCTACAGATTAAATAAATTGATCAAATCAAGCATATACAACATTCAAGATTCACAAGTGCACATTCTATATCCACAGAAGTACTAGATTTTCTTTCCATTAACAAGACTGCAAATGTACATGCTATTCTCTCCTTTTCTTTTCAAACCCTCAGCTACTCTCACCTATATCTCTCTCCCGAGAGTTACAACATTCTATTCCAAGAGAGCGTTTTCCAGCTCTTAGACTACCCCTGAAATTCATCATCTAACTCTAATTTTAGAAAGCCAACAATTACTTCCTCTATGACTCATTCTACTCTAGTCATCCCTCTCTTTTAGGGATTGGTTACATAATCATGATCATAAACTAATACCTACAGCTAGGCATATTCACTATCTATACTTACTAAGAAATAAACACTTTTCACATGAACTTTTACAATGGCCCCTCCTTGGCTGATGTCTATACCCTAAGGTCTGATTAACATTTAACACTTGACCATGAGAGCTAGTGCTCCTGCATCAGACTCCCAAGGTAAAATAAGAACATGATATCCTGATCATGAATCTTCAATCTTCATCTTTCCTCCTGTCGCAATCTTCCAGGCTTCCACACTTTGTGCTGTAATACTCCACTGTACTTACCTTCATCATTCTTCACTCTCCAATCTACTCCACAGTGGACTGCCTTCTCCCCTCTGCTGTAGCTCTTCATAACTATCCGCATTAATTCCCATAGCTCATCTATAGCTTCTTGTAGTTCAGTCTTCTGCTGCAAACTATCCCTGTTTTCTTTACTCTGCCACTGTACTCTGTTGCATTTTGTACGTTCATCTTCAAGTTGCTGATTATCTTTCTCAACTTTCCTCGCCTCAACTTCTGCTTGAGACATTCTTCTATCAATATTTGCAATTTCTTTCATCAATTAAATTTCTACTTGAATTCCCACAAGCACAACATCACTATGCTACCCAACATTTCTAGCATAACAATCCTCCTCTTTCTTGACAACAGTCCATAGCTGCTTTTCATCTCCTTGACTGATTATAGTAACCAGTTCAGCTTCCTTCAGTTCTGAGACTGACTTCCTTTTATCATGAGGCATGTCTGCCTCACCTTCATCTTCATTGCTTTCTCCTTCTCTGTCACAAATACAATCTCCCTGTGACACGGCTTCTTCATTCTTCATCCAAATAAAATTCTGATTTCTCACTCCCGTGATAGTTCTAAGTGTCTGTCCAACAATATTTTCTTGGCTAGGTAGACATCATGTTGTTCATGTTCTTGTCCAGGCTCAACCTGTACTGTTTCACCCTCTACATGCTCTGCAGTTGAAATATGGTGAACTACAATTAATGTTCACCATTTGCAATGCCATACATAAAATTGTAGCATATGAATAAATTCATTACCACCATTGGAAGCATGATCTTCGATTTGTTATTGTCCCTCCTCGACATTAGGGGGATCATTGCTTTCCTGCTCATAACATAATCAATACTTTTTGTCAAGTATTTATAACGAATAGATTGCACAAGCAATAAATCTTCGTTAAAGTATATAGATTCTATTTACTTGTGTATCGGATGGATTGGTACCAGAAGACTGTGTTTGCCCAGATAAGCTTTTTTGGTGTTCAACAACAGCTCCAAAGCCTTTCTGGAAGCCAATCTTAATGTCTTCCTCAGTGCCACTTCATTGAGTCATTCAGCCTGCATATTTGCATAACGTCGTTAATTAACATTTTGCGGTGCAATAAAACGAAAAATAATTTGCAATTTATTATTTGTATGCATTATTGGTTTTTCGAAACTTACAAATCGTGCCGCGAAATTGGAATAACCACCAGGACCAAGCTTGTGCTGACCTATTTTTTCCAGTCTTTCCTTTGTGGCCTTTGATGTGTCTGGCAGCTTATGTAAGTGTTGAAATACGTTAGATGTTCCAAGTTTGATATAGAAATTAATAATAGTAAGGTTTTGAATTACACTGCAGAAAGTATTGCATACCTCCTTGTGCCTGGTGTTATCTTTCCTTCTCTTCTCTGAGCCCTCTCCTTTCCATCATCCACTAGAGCTTTCCACTCCATTGCTGGAATCATTGGAGGGCGCTCATACCTAGGGTTTTTTTCTAGGTGGGTCCTATATTGGTCTCGGACAACCTTCACATGTTGTCCATCCTTTTTCAGGACCTTGACTTGATTGAAGGTCTTATCGCCGAATAGGCCAACCAACCAATTAGTGAGTTCATCTCTTAAAAATTTCAGTTCTCTATCCCACCTTGTTCGGATGGTGGGACCAAAGATCTCCAAGGACACGTCATTCATTTTTTTATAGAAAACATCATTTCTTGCAAAATGATCATGCCATGATCATAATTAGTTAAAAAAAACATTTTATCGGTATATTACAATGAAATTATAAACACTAACTTGATCAACGCATATTAATTACCTGGGATCTTCTCGATCTTTATTGGGACGAGATCTTGGTCGACCAAAAAATTTGCCTCCATTATTCCCGTGCTAGTGACATGGGAAGATCCTGGAAATGCAGCTAGGTCGATATCAATATTACCAGGATTCTCGGTGTTGACCCCTTCTTCTGGACGATTTGGTGTGCGTCGGTCACTAGCGTCCGGTGCGCTCACAACTAGGGTCCATGGTGTATCAGAACGTGTTGCTGACTATTCAGTCGACAACAATGGAAAAGGAGTCAATGCACATGGAGTCGTTTGCTCATGATGCCACATCTCTCCACGAGCCTCGCTGAGGCCAACACCGCCTTGACCACTATTGTGTGGTCTCCGATAATTCTGTAAATACAAACCACGTCTTATACGTTTCGTACTATCATATAAAAGAGAAAATTATAAAGTTATAAATGAATTATTTTATGATTCAATATTCCTCAACTTACTCGCAAGGATTCAGATTTTTGTTCCACCAATTCAATCCTTTCCCTAATCTGGCTTGTCCGCGGATCCTTGATTAGCAGAGAAACGATTTCCGCACTATATTTTTCCAACATTTTGTCTATCATCTTAAATGGGTTTGTGGATTCACCAATTATGTCGGAATCTTTAAGCATCTCAGCCACTTCAGGATCTACTGAATATTCTTGCGATTCTGTTTCAACTAGCGATTCACTGGGCTGCAACAAAAAATTAGTAAAACACTACTGAGTTCTATCATGATAGATTCCTAAAATTATATTAACAAAAAATATCTATCATGATAGATTCCTAAAATTACAACTAGGTTTACTTGGTGCCTGGACGATGGTGTCTCTGGTCCATAGCTGTGGACTTTTCTCGATCATCGGGCCCCTGCAAAAAAGAAGTAGAAAACATTATCACAACAAAACCAGTATACACACGAAAAATACATAACAAAATAAACATTATGCTACGTATTATATTGTTACAATTCCAATGGATTATACTTGCAACCTAGAGGATCGTGATCCACTCATCGGATTGATGGTAATAGGTGACTTGCCCCGATATGCTAATATATGGGAGCTGCCCCTTATAGATACCTAAATCAAAAACATAGTGAAAGTCACCTAAACGAATCCAAAAATAATCATGAAAAAACACATCGATTAAAAACTATTATTAAGTATTATATTTTTACTATTACAAAGATGTATACTTGTTGCGTAGAGGGTACTGTGACCCTTGCAGAATCAGACTGCATAAAAAACATAGAGAAAATTACGTAAACGAAATAATTAGATAACATTATAGAAACGAAACCAATATACTAATAATGAAAAAACAAAGGAAAAAAAAACTATTTGTTCTTATTATATTCGCACTATTACAAAGATGTATACCTGATCCCTTGAGGAAGATGTACTCCTCCGACCATCTGATAGTGGGGTTTTATCCCGATCACTAGCCTGCAAAGTAAATATGGAAAATTTAAATGAAATAAACTAACGAAAAAATACTTAATATGTTAAATTCATTAATAAAAGGTTGGGTAAAATGTTATATGTAAAACTCCCATAGTAACCTTTTTTGTATCTACTCGGTTCAAATTGTAATTAATAAGCAACTCTTCCCCTGCAGATATTGATTTAATGGAAACTACAAAAACACGGTTTCCTTCACGCCCCTCAAATTCACAATTTGGTTGCTTAATTGTAGACCCTGGTTGTGTACTATTTATAAACCCCGCAATATTCCTCGTGGCCTTTGGCCTTCCGTCCATGTACAATGTTTCTCCTTTATTTTGATTTTTTTCTTTCAACTATAAATAGTTTGCTGACAATCCATATCTACGCATACCTTTTGTAAATTGGACCAGGCGCATCCAATCTGTGTAGCTGTAACAGGGTCCAACATACTCCATCAATTCTATACATTGTGCGGTAAGGGACCCTTATGCCATCCATGAAAAAGAACCCGAAACCATGTATTGACGATGGTGCTATTCGATATATCCTCTCGTTCACACAAAAATCTGTGTTCGGTTGAGGAAGATCCTTGGGTACCCATTGTTTCACTAAATGTCTGTACCTCAAGGGCACCTCGACGTCGTCTTTTGTCTCATCACCATAGGAACATGACCCCCCTCGACTATGAAACAATTCATTGCGTTTATGGAATTTTCTTCTGGTCTTTTGACATCTAGTTGATACAGCTCTTCTACACCTACTGGATGTCTCACTTTCCTCTAGCCTTCCTAAACTCCCCTTGCTCGAGGAAGACAGATCTGACAAATACCTGTTTGGTTCTACCTGCACCATGGGAAAAAAGTTTAGATACGACCGCAAGGCATAGCGCCTCTTAAAAGGTGACGTGTAGCGCCTTTTATAATGTTACTTGATCCTCATTCCCTTTCTCAACATGTAGGCATTCAAGCGACGAGGAAGACGATCACTTTATCTTTCTTATGAGTACAAATTCACGCAATTATGAGCTTTATTTTATTGCTACTTTGGGTCCCGACTCCCATATCAAACCATCCAACTATCAGCTTTGTCGTCATGGCCCTAAAGTCTCTCTCATCCCATCAATTTGGGTTCATCACCTCTGTAATTGAAGTCCAGTCACATTTAGTAAGATATTTATATTCAACAATAATAATATAAAATAAAAATAACTAACCATTATGGAAAACTTCTAAAAGTTTTTATGACTTTCAAAAGTAAGATCTTTTAGGTGGTTAATAAGTGTTCAAAAATATTCAAAAAAAATATTTGATATAATGTTGTGGAACTTGTATAATCTTATTCAAGCATGGTCTTCTTAGATGACTGAAAGTAATTGAATCAAGCAAAAACGGAACCGTAAACATGTAAGTTGTTTTGAAAAATGGTAGCTTTCAGTCATACTCCCAACTAATGCTGCCTTTTGGAAATTACTTGTAATATTGACTTAGGGTATTTAATTCATAACATAGATTTCCAATCATATTGACACAGAGAAAAGTAGGGCTTTGTTTATATTATCATGACATAGTTACAGAGACTTTCTTTTCAATATTCATGACAATCTGAATGGACAGGCCCCACTCATAACCAAATACTTAAAAGATATTTACAAATCATTGGAGTATGGGGGACCATATATTTCTCAAAATACGTTGGATTCAGTGCACCATGCCTTTGAATAAATAGACCTCCAAACCACGTGTCTATTATGATGCATGTGGACATCTATGCGGGTTTTGACAAGCCATTGTTCTTTGTATTTAATGTAGTACCCAAGGATTTGATCCTCAGTAATCTTTGTCTGCAAAATATCTTTGACCTGTTCGAGAGATTCTCCAACTTCCCGTTTTAGATTATAAATAATAGCTGGTTCTAATGCTATCAGGTTGATGCCGAATGACTTCCACCAGTCTCTCATCCAATCAGGGACGTAGAATGCAGGATCCTCATAGATTTGTGGAATTTGAAGTCCAAACTTTAGCATGGTATAATATGTTCTATCTGTATTTTCTTTTCTCAAGAATTTCCACCATAATTTTTTATATTTTTCATAAGTTTGTGTGGTACTTGGAAATTGGAGACTAGAATCTTGACGTGGCCATGCTTCCAAAGAACGTATCTAGTTAATACAGTAGTATTGTTGGTCTAGTTGTAGCCTGGGGTGATGTGTAGAGACCTCTATCGAGATTAAGGTAAGATCATGGTAGAAGTTTGTTAACCAATTGCTTACATTGGATGCTTTTCTCAGGGATTTGTTGTAAATCATCTCTGGTACAATACTGGATCCCATAGGCATTCTTCTGAGTTTTGGCACTAGTCTGATAAAAGCATCAGATCCCTGTAAGTTAGCATCTAATACTTCAGTATGTCTAAACTCCCACCTAGGTTTCCAGTCTTGCATATAATCCAACCACATCATATTATCATCAATTTTATAGATCTGATGTTTTCCATCGGTCCAAGCAGAAATTTCCATGTTTACTTGTGGGTTATGGGCCCACTGGATTGCGCTTTGACCTTCTACCCTCGCTTGCCTTGGACTCACTTGCTCCAGGCTTGCTTGTTTCAGGCTAGCTTGCTTCAAGCTCGCTTGTTAAAAATCAACAACATACTTCTGTGTTAAATATTCTCTTGTTAAAAAAGTCAGGAATGATTTTTGCTTTCCTAAAAATGTGCTCATGAACAGTACAGTTATAACATCAAAACAATGCTTGCCATCTTGCAAACTTTCCTTTTGCTGTTGCAAATTTTATTGTGTTGTTTAGCACAAATGGAATACTGGAGCAATCTGTTCTTATGATAAAGTCATGGTTCAACAAATAAAGTCATAGTTCTACTCAGTTTTATGTTAGGACACTTATTCTCCAAGATAATTTTCCTCACAAGTTCAATTGAGGAGTTCCACCACTCTTAAAATTCTTTACCAACAAATATAATTTGATTACCAACAATTTTTTCTAATAGGACAAGTCTTAACTACTTAATTCAAATTATTTACCACGTATTTGATTACCAACAATTTGATTTCTTAAGTCTTATAACCAACACATATTTGATTACTTGGGTGTAGACGTGTTGTTGCAGCAACACCCCTCCCCAAAATTTTGTACATGTTGGGGCCCCTCCTGTATTTTTTGTAGAAAGTTTGCTTGAGAAGCCATCCCAGCCGTCCGCTCTGTTTTCTACATAAAATATACGTTTCCCTGCTAAATAGCTTGCCGTCAATCCTTCCATGTTTTCCCCAGTGAGCCATAAGATGACTTAGTTTTTTCCAAAACGTTTTGGTATTTCGGACATTGTCCCAAAGCGGCGGAAGTCAAACGTCCAACCTTTCCGAAAGGAGGACTTAGATTTTCTTCGCCAAAATCAGCGGAATCCATTGGGCAAAACCACCCGAAACGGCGGAAGTTTTCGATCAAGTCTTCCGCGACCACGGAAAAGTTCGAGTTGTTCTCCCGAAACGGCGGAAGTTTTCGATCAAGTCTTCCGCGACCACGGAAAAGTTCGAGTTGTTCTCCCGAAACGGCGGAAGTTTTCGATCAAGTCTTCCGCGACCACGGAAAAGTTCGAGTTGTTCTCCCGAAACGGCAAGGAATTCAGCAAAACCACCCGAAACGGCGGAACAATTCAGCTCTGTCTTCCGAAACGGCGGAAGCCATTCGGATAAACTTGCCGAAATAACACCAAGGAATTCAGCATTTTCTTCCGAAGTAAAAGACTTAGAAAATTTTTCAATCGTTGCTTCTGCGGAACGGTTCCAGCTCCGAAACGACTTAGCTCCCGAAAAGGCGGAGCCTTTCACTCAAACCTCCCGCAACCGCGGAAAGGTTCCGGCTTTCCTCCCGAAACAGCGGGACTCATTCGCCTCAGTCTCCCGAAAAGGACTTAGATTTCCTTCTGATTAGAAAATGCGGGAACAAAGGACTTAAAGAATTTTTAGCTTCAACCTTCCGCAACGGCGGGGAGATTGGAGCATCCCTCCCGAAACGGCGGGAGTTTTCGTTGAACCCTTCCGAAACGGCGGAAGCTTTCATAAAATCCTCCCGCAACGGCGGGGGAATTCAGGGAACCCTTCCGAAAAAGCGGAAGCCGCCGCGATATCTTCCCAAAAGGAACTAGGCGGAAACTTTTGATGAAACCTTTCCGAAACGGCGGAAGCCATCTCCATAAGGCCCGCGGGGAGAATCCACGATCGCCTTCCGAAACCATGAAAAGACTTAGAATTTTCTCAAGAAGCTGTCGCGGAAGCCTTCAGCTTTTGCTTCCGAAACAGCGGAAGCCTTCGGGCTACCCTTCCGAAACAGCGGAAGCCAATTGCTTACCCCGACCGGCAAAAGGACTCCGAAACGATCCCGGGTGAATTTGCGGAAAATATAAGTTTTGCTTCCGAAACGGCGGAAGCCATTCCCAAAAGCTTTCCGAAACTAGCGGGAGCCGTAGCCAAAAAACTTTTCGAAAATCAACGAGACTTTGAAGTTTTGGTTCGCGGAAGCTTTCGCAAAAGTCTTCCGAAAATACCGGGAGCATTCGCTATACCGTTCCGAAAGGGCGGAAGCTTTGGCGTTACCCGTCCGCTACGCGGCAGACTCTCGCGGAAGGCTTCGAGTTTCCTTTCCGCTTTAAGCCCCGAAACGTCGGAAGCTTTCATCGAATCCTTCCGCAACGGCGGATGCAATTCGCGAACTGGCCCCGCAAGTGACGGTCGCACGGAAACCGAGGTGCTTTGACGTGACCGCTACGCGCGGCGAATTTAAACCCCGTTTTAACCACGCCACCTACCCAATTAAATGCTCACACGTGCCATTCTTTATAAAATACCGTGGGGGGCTCGACCAATACACCATTGTTTTGAACCGGCCAGCGACGTGTGATACCGTGCAAATCGCTCCAGCTCACCTCGCGCATCCGTGCTCGCAGCCACCTTGCTCAAGCAATCCCCACGGTGCCAGGTAGGATCTTCACCTTGTTTTTCACTACTGAGCTGTCCTTTTGGGGAAATTATTGGGTTTTAGTGGGATTGTGACGGGCAAAACACCCGTCAAGGGCTATGTTTTGCCCGTCAGGTACAGTGAGCGGAGTTTTCGTTTCACAAAATCGTCATGGGCCTTCGTAAAACGTATATTTTATGTTGATGGGTGCGGACGGTTAACCATGCCTTGTGTTGAATTTAAACCCCGGGCCGCGCCCCTCGTCGTGGGTTAAGTTATCGAAACCCTATGGGCTTTCCATGTCCCTGACCGTGAACCCTGGGCCCCTTTCCATAAACCCCAGTCCCTACACGTGAAGCCGAAACCCGTAAGCGTTTAAGCCACAAGAGCCAAAACTTGAAGCCACAGCCGCCCTAGCTCTCCCCGTCAGTTTGTCCCCGGCGCCGTTACCCTCGCTCAGACTTAAATATCCCGTATTGACTCGGCGAGTGGCCGCGCGCGACGATAGCATTCAAAGCCCTCACCAAGTCAACCCGCGTCTTCCCCGCCATCGACCTCTCCAACCGCAGCCATAACGAAGTACATCTCCTTCCGCGAGGCGGAACCGGAAGTCAATTGCTCCCGCGAATCGCCTATCGGTCCAATAAAACCAATAGCTTCCGCAACATAGCTTATCCCATACTCGTCTTTTAAGAACTTCGAATGTTTCAATGTGTGTCTTATGATTAAAATAATGTTTTGCTTCCTTAATCTTTGCTTCATTGATTTATCTCATTAAAACGATGTTGCTCTCGGCTAAAACCATACAACCTGTTGCTCAAACTCATGATGAATTGTATATGGATGTTATCAGGGATAATTCAATATGCCGAAACCCAGTAAGAAGAAGGCGAAGATGACAGAAAAGAAACCTGCTCCTCCTAAGATTGAAACCTCGCTCCAAGACACCAGGTGCACCACTGGTGTCCCTCCAGAAATCAGATGGGATGACATATACAGAATGATCAGGGACCAAGAGATCCCAGATATGTTGCTGGAGGAGGCACCGATCTATCAAAATATCAGAGCCTCAGGCATAATTAGAGCCGCTACCCGCCCTGAGCTGTTCCCCTGTGCTGAAGTGATCGGGTGGATACTCCAACATGCAGATGCTGATGGGAGAGTGATAAATGATAGCGGGAACATGGCTATCGCCTCATTTCAACCCGCGTATCTGGCGGCAGCCTACAGGTTTCCCCGTGTCCAGCAAGCTCTGACCGATGAATGGTTAAGCCAGATGGACAATGTCGAGATGGCCAAAAAGCTACTAGTGCAAGGGAAACATTTGAGGAAGAAAGAGAGGGAGGAGTATGACGTACAGAATCTAAGAGCTCCTTATAGGTTGATCGCCCTAATGCTGTGTAGAATCTTCGGCATGCCCGATGGCACAGTATACAAGATTCAGTGGGTCCCTATCATTCACTATGTGGCATTTAAGGGGACAGTGTTTGACTGGGCCACCATCTTGTCAGATAGTCTGGCCTCAATGATAAGTGCTGCTAAGCCCGGGCTGGCCTCGAAGAAGGCTGAATTCTTCATGTCCTCATACCTGATAGATTGTATCTTGGCCAAGATAGAGTTCCCCGGATTGGGGTGTACATGGGATAGGGCCACAGCCCCGGTCTACACTGCATTAAAGATGTTGTGGGCTCAGAATTACAAGCCCAGCTACAAACTCATTTGTGAGGGGTTCATCATGCCCCTATACGAGAAAATGTTCAAGGAAGAACCAAGTTGCCTGTCACAAAACGCTTTGGAAGTCCTTGAGGATTATGGGGATTTCTACTTTTCAGAACAAGGTACCTACTTGAGAATGTTCGGAGGGACTAAGCCCCCATACATATTGCCGCAGTATGCCACAGACTATGTGGTGCTCAAGGAAGCAGTAAGACAACTCTTCTTGGATGGGATTGGAGCATTCCTCCACAAGCTACACAAGGCTTCCTTTCCCCCCCTACCTTTCTGCATAGGTGCTTACAAGTTTTCAGGGGTGGCCTCTGCCGATGAATTTGTTCAAGAGTTGAGGGCCTTCCATTTCGGTGAGGTCATCTTCCACAGGAACGACAGAAAGGGTAAAGTGGCCGAGCATTGCAAGGGGAACTATGCGAACTTCGAATATTCCCACTACCCCGATGCCGAGGAGGAAGCTTTCAGAGGCATCAGCAACATGGCTGAGCTACGGATCTGTCGCCAAAGTACTGGAGCGAGCTCTAGCTCAACCAAAACCCAGAAGACCATCCAGCAAAAGGAGAAAGAAGCCAAGGATGCCCGAGCTCAGGAAGAGCTCAGATTAAGAGAAGAGGCAAGGTTGCAAAAGGAAGCCGAGGAGGCAAGAAAGCTACAAGAGGCTGAGAATGAAAGACTGCGGAAGGAGGCTGAGGAAGCCCAAAAGCAGAAAGAAGCAGAAATTGAGCGAGCTGAAGCAAGGAAGAAGGCGGAAGAAGAATTGAGGACAAGGGAAAATACCGAAACAGGTGGGTCCGGTGCGCAGGACATGGAGATAGACACCTCTCAGGCAGGTGGCTCTAGTACCCAAAAGGAAGGGACAGACCCCGCTCAGGAAGTCCGGACCCCACCGATGGAAGAAGACATAGACATCATAAACCGACCAATTGTACCGTACACTCCATCTGGGAAGCGTACGGTGTCCAAATGGAATGAGTTTGTCTATGATAAGAAAAGAAAAACAATGGTCCTCCAATCAGAAGAGAGGATTAAAAGTCCCTTCCATGACGACATAGTTACTCACCGAGAGGTCGCTGTCATGCAGAACACAGATGCGGATCCCATTGCCATGGCCTCCGCAGTTATAGCAACAGCACAAGCATCATTTGCCAATGTAGGGGTTATAGTCAAAGAAAATATATTGACAAAGAAAAGAGCACGTACCTTGCAATGAAATGTGGCTAATGAGCAAGCCCAGAGAGACCTGATAGTGAATAAATACAATTGCTTGTACGCCGAGCATAAGGAGTTGGCAAATAAGTACAGCTACCTGGAGGAGGAAAAGGACCAGCTAGCACTCCAAATAATGATTGCAGAAGCGGAGAAGAATGGAGCAGAAGAAAAGGCTTCCCAGCTAGAAGCAGACAAGCAGGCATTAACTGAACGTTTAGAGCAAGCGGAAAGCAGAACCTTGGATATGTCCCCCTTCCACGAGCTGTCATGCAATATACTACAGCAAGTGCATGGCTCTCAAGAGCTAATCACTGATGAGGTATGCAAACTCAACGCCATGACGGTCAGGCTAAAGGAGGTTAATGCGGAAGCCCACAGGCTCAAGGCTAAGAATACCCGTGTCAAAGCAAATGTCATAAGTCAGATGGCATGGAGGGAAGGGAAAGGAGGTTTTCCCCCTCATCTTCCTTTTAAGACAGTGGAAGATTTTAATGAAGATATAGCCTTGTTGGAGTTTGGCCGGAACTGTGCCAATAAGCTGATGGCCAGTGTGCAGAAGACCACAGAGAGAATCAACAACCTGTACCAAAAGCTCAAAGGAGTCCATGATAACTGCTCATTGAGTTTCCCTCGGACCCTAGAAGATTTCCCGGGAAAGGAGCAGCGGTTATCTCAACTAAAAGAAGAGCTAGGCGTCCAGATGGAGTATGTAAAAAGCATTGATGTTCTTGCCATGGATGATCTCCAACATTACATCGGTTCATCAACACTTCACAATCATCTGTTGAAGGAAACATATCAGGTTGCTGAAGCAGAAGTACAAAGCATTAAAATAGAGCTCGGGAAGAATGTAACTTCTCAGAAAATCCTGTTTCCTGCTGCAGCAAACATAATCATAAGGGATACAGGTGTGTGGCACAGCTACATAGAAGAGGAGGTCAGGAAAGCTGCAGCAGCAGCAGAAACATCAGTGGATCCGGCAGCCCTGCTCCCAGCAGCATCTTCCCCAGCAATGGCAGAAAATTTGGCCAGTCCCGTTCCCCCTTCCCAATTAGGAGCAGCATCAGCAGGGGATTCGAGGTCCTCTTCCCAGGCATCACCAGTGACAATCAATTTGGGCGACCCTTTGCCATCGGAAGCTCACGCACAGGAATGAAGCAAACCGAATTCAGCTGGACGACTCCCTTCAGACAGACACGTGCCCAGCAGGGAACGCTCGGATGTTAATAAATTTTCTGTTATGTACATTTTAAATATGTAAGGCTTAAGCCATGGGACAGCTGTCCCTAATTTTGTCAAAACATTTTTGTAAAAGGAATGGCCATTTTGGTAGTCGATTATAGTAGAAATTCCTGTAAAAGACAGAGGGGGGATGCTAGGTGTCAGCCCAGAGGGCAAATTTGTAACTATAAATAGGAGCTAGAAGAGATTAGACGGGACTTTTTGCAGGGAATGAAAATTTTGGGCAAATGATATGAGCTATCTTGTATCGGCTCTGTAAATTGAAATTTTCTAATAGAAGCCACGGGAGATGGACGTTTTGCTTGGAATGTTGGGTTGCTTCATGTTGGACTATTCTAATGACTGCAATTCGGCAATGTGAGATCATTCTTGACTTCTGAATTATTTCTTTGTACTAATGATTTTGCTCTCATCTATGCATGCGTCCTCTCTATTTCATGGACAATGAATGCGTTCCATATTAAATCAGGAGTTACCTGCTGATACTTTTATCATTGCTGTAGATTTTTCTTCTGGATCGAATAGCTAACTGTTCTTTCTTCAGGATAATCGTATGGCTCATTGTTCATGCTTTTAATCGCTCCTTGCAGGGATCTTTTAGTTTAATTCCAGTATCGTTGCATCTAGATCCGTTTCTTTTATTCTTATTACTTAGATCAAACAATTTTGATTCCTTCTGTTCTTAAGCAATAGATTCGTTCTGTAAGTTTCATTGTAGATCTGTTTCCTTATCCTGTAGCTTTTCTCTGTTTATTTTCTGAGCAATAGATGCGTTCCATTTTAAATGAGAAGCTATCTTCTCAAGATCCTCATCTTGCTGTAGCTTTGACCGTGAGAAATAATAGTTATCTGTTCGTTGCTTATGATATCTGTTACAGCTGATTGCTCTCCCCTTAAGCGTGTTCCCCTGCAGGGATAGGTAGATGTGTTCCTGTTTCTAGATTTAGATCTGTTCCAATTGCATTTAGATTAAGTATAATTTAGGCATGTGCATCTCATATAAAACACATAAAACCCAAAAGAACGGTGGATCGGGCCATAACCGGTAGAATCGGATTTAAAGTCCAAAACCACGGTTGCCGGAACCGCTAACCGGACGGATTCCCTACACCAAACGGGAGACAGTCTAATTGGGACCGTCTCTCGGGGAGAATCCCTTTCTGATTGATGCTACGATATCCGAGGCATCAACAAGACGTTTCCTGTAATATACTCAGAAGAGTTACTTTCAGAAATGACTATGCCTCTTAGAGGCCAGTTAACTCTAGGAACCAAGTGACCCTATTATAGGGTTAGTACAAACCAGAGAGAGAGATGACTGGGCTTTGGTACAGTCAATTAAAGAAATCCAATGACAGTCAAAAGGCTCAGTACAATCACAATAAAGATGAGCTGACAACCAGCAGACTGAGGCCAAAGAGACTCACGACCTCTAGTAAGGTACAAGGACCAACCAAAGGGTAAAAAAACCAACCAGTAAGGTACAAGTAAAAAAGAAAAGAGTGGGTATAAATTAGACTCATAACCCTTGGGACTAAGGGAGTGTACTACCTCAAATGTGGACAAACTACCATAGTTATACCCACAAGACCAAAAACATAAAAGTCAGTACAAATCAAAAGATAACTCAAGATCAGTAAAAGACCCAAGAGGTGAGAGGCAAGGTACCACAAAAAAATGAAAGGACAAGCTACCATAAGACCAATAAACAACAGGGTGTAAGGACCAAAAGTAAATCAACCATTTTCGGGAAGGTACAAATAAGGTCAAATTTATATTGCAATATCTCCTTGTAACTACATGTTATTTGACATGCCAAAGAGATGGAAGGTCAAATAATGTCAAATATATGCAATAGCTCCTTGTAACTACCTCTTGTAACTCAAATAGGACCATCAAAAGGTATGATAGCAAGCAATCTTCCTAACTAAGGTATGGAGGGTGGTACGAAGTGGGTATAAAGACTCATAACAACTTGGACAAAGGGGGTGTACCTCAAATGTGGACAAACTACCGTAGTACCCACAAGACCAAAAACATAAAAGGTGGTACAAATCAAAAGATATCCCAAGATGATTAAAAGACCGAAAAGGTAAAAGGCAAGGTACCACAAAAATATTATCGACAAAATGGAAGGACCATAAGACAATCAACCAAGGTGGGGTACAACCAATAATCTCTCTCTCAAATGTACCATTGTTCCATATAACCTGAAATACCATCATCACAATAAACAGAAAATTCCACACGGATGATGTGATCACGTGGTCCTCTAGACTACTCCTAAGGTCAAGCGTTAGTGGCTCCATCAAGGTGTGTTCAGTCCCTTGAGAAGACCATCTAACTCAACCATCTCGAAGACCTAGGAGAAGAGGACATCACACATCATCAGATAATTGGTAACTGACCGTGTTAGAACTCAAAAACCCTAAAGCAACCGAGTGTGAAGAAGGGGAGCTAGGAAAAGACAAGGCTCACAGGCCAAAAAATCAAGCTCAAAAAACTGTACTGGGACCGGTGTCACAGTAAGCGAGCTGAAACAAAAGTGGCTAGAATGCCAACAAGCAGCACTAAAAAGAAACAGACCCTCTAAAAAGGTGAGATAACAAGCAAACTTCCTAACTAGGAGCTGGAGACCTCGAAAAATCGTATCCTTCGCAAGGTGATGAAATCCAAGTCGAACAATACGAATTGAGAGACTGAATTTGAAGGATATCCCTCTATCAAAAGGGATCCTGGGTAAAAGAGCCCTAGAAGAAAAGTCACTTAGGCTACCTCGTTCATGACACGTCGGAGAAGGTTTTCGACACTTCTGTCTTATCACCCTTGCAACACCAATACGGTAGGAATACAAGGAATACAATGGATCGATATGCCTTAGGTGCTAAGCGGAGTGTGGCATTCCACAAAGTCCTTCTAGAACGAATCCTTGCGGCTTAACCCCCAAAAAAATAGGAGGCCCCTCCACAAACTGGTTGATGACCGTGTCAATAAATACTAGAGGATTTTAGTACCTTAGAGGACAAAATCTATGTCTTAGATGAAAATGACAAGGGGGAATTATTTGGATGCCTATCCTAGGTGTCCTACCTAACTACCAAATTCTTTTTATCCTCAAGCGAGGTTAAAGTGTGTTTAGTTAGTGAGTTAAATTTTAATGGCTGTATTACTAGTCGGGTGATGGAAGTGAAACTCGTGGTGTGATGACTGACTCAAACCATGCAAATGCATATGAATCAAATAAGCCTTTCCTTTCGATGAATGCTAGCTAAGGTAAGGAGAGAGTTCTTTCAAACTATAACTATTTCAAATTAAATGAATGCAGCAAGTGTTCAAGTTCATTCATGGGACCTCAAGGAGCTATTCATATATACTCAAGTCATGCAAATGAATTCATCACATAAAACAAAGTGATAATAAATATAAGGAATTGTATATATCCATGTTCATAATTCTTTAGGAACACTTATAAAATTCTTCAATCATTCATCACAAAAACACAGTGATAGTAGAAACAATAAACTGCATATAAATGTTCACGAGATTAATAAAAAAATAGTAACCACAAGAGGGGAAGCTATACCACAACTTGTTTTTTTATGACTATAAATACAAGAGTATCCTAATCATGAGCAATACATCCTTTACTTTTACATCATGAGAAATACTAATAATTTCCCCTTTAGCTTGCATTGAGTACCTTGAAAATCAATGCCCCCAAGCTCTTGCCTATGGGAATTGAAACTTCCCTCCTACAACCATACAAATGATAATGATTGGTTGTTATTTCTTTCTTAGTACACAAGATTTTCATTCCTAGTGTTTGGTCAAAGATCTAATTCCTTGAGATGTTAAAACTTTCATCTATGGCACATATATCCCACACATTAGTTGAATTGGAATTTCAAATATCAAATAATTAAATTGGCAAAAAATTACCTTATACTAGAACTCCCATCAATCAGCTTATGGTCATGTTCATTTTCCTCAGTTCCTCTAAATTTTATTGCACACAGAGTACTATCAACTAAGCTCAAAGTTTGATTGCAGACAGACTACTATCAACTAAGCTCAGTTACTCTTGTGTGATATCCCACACTTGGAAGAAACTCTAGACTCCGTGTACCCATGCCCACCGTCCGAGGCTTGTTTCCAAGCTGAAACTCAAGACCACTGGCAACAATCCTCAGACGGAAGGCGTGGGTACATATAGTTAAATCACTTTTGGTTTTGGGATAAAAACAATAGAGGTCCAAGTTGAACAAAGAAAATATAATTATAAATACAAATATATTTATTTTTATCATGATACAATAGGGGAATATCATGATGCTAATGGTGTTATAGGATCTATCTCACATGGTTCTACTTCATAATGGGATGGGGCAAATTAATCTTACTGTCAAAACTCATATGGTGGCAAGGATTGATACATATTGTACATATGGACACAATACATAGGATTGATAGCAAGGTAAACAAATTCTGCTAGTAGGAGATATGGTGATAGTCTAGAATCTTTCTCATTCCTCACATTCTACATTGCCCAAAATTTTCTAATTGTCTGAAAATTGAAGCTTTCAATTTTATCCAAACCATGTAAGGAGAACTTGACCTAATTGCAATTTTTATAATCTACATGGAAGGATATGTCAATTTATAGACATGGCAATTTAATTTATAGATAGGGCCATTTTTAGCTGTAGGATAGTTATAAACCTAATCCTTCGGATATCAGGGCAATCTAATTTATAGACAGGGCCATTTTTAGCTGTAGGATAGTTATAAACCTAATCCTTCGGATATCAGGGCAATCTAATTTATAGACAGGGCAATGATTTGGTTGACATCCATATAGGGAAATTTATAAACCTCTACAATTAAATGCATCCCAATACCGTATTGCTAAGTATCCCAAGCCATTTTTATTTGGAAATTGGTTTACAAATTATAAATATGCAGGTTTGATAAACTTAGCCGAATTTTTGGACCCATCTTTCATCACATTCGCTGGGTAAATTAAATGCTAATTTGCTAGTTTATGATTCCTTAGATCATTGTCATATTGTTCCTGAGTTAGTGTTTGAGAAATATCTTAAGTATATCTTTGTTACTTGATCACTATTATTACCATCACACTTGGAATTTGTCTCACTGTTGTTCATACTCTCTTACATAGAGAAGACCTCTATTTGTGGTTCACTCCTTCATTGGCACCATATTGAGATCACTTTAATACTCATTTTGTGGACTAAAGAATCACTATTGTCACTGTTCTGATTGAGTATTAGTCTTTTCATTAGCTTCTAATTCCAAGAATAAGTTACAACCAAATTGCATCTCTCTTCTAGTTAGTGGTTGCAAATATCATTGTTGGAACTTGGAATGACTTATTATGTTTGAAGGACTCAAAGGTAGCATTGACACAATATCCTAACACCATTAGTAAACATATTAACCTCCTTACTGCTGATACAATTATGATCTTTGCATATCAAATTGGATCTTGTAACAAGTATTGATGCACCCAATCAAATCGCATCCCTTGTGGGCATATTCATTGAGTAAGTAATAATGGAATTGGATTGGCACTTAGCGTATTTGTACCCACTGTTGATTGGCTGTTCTAAACCTATGATTAAGGCTTGATTTTACAGATCCTAATCTATGCAAAGAATATAATTCACCAATGAGAGCTACTAAGATATTTTGAGATAAATTTGAGTTTGATTCACAATGATTTTATTTCCCTTTGTTACCATTTGGTTACTGCTGTAATAGGTCTTCATTTGCTTCATTCTTGGCAATACTTGTGGAGCATATTGCTTGATTACTACTTTGGAAAGTAAGACATCCTAATTAAATAACACTATAAAAAAATCATGCTACGTGACAGCCTCCGAATCTACTGTTTTGCATGCCCTTGATATCACATTTGGGACTATTTAGTGCCTCTAACAAATTCATATTGATTGCAAATTATCCTTTGGTTGAGATATGACTTAATTGATTTTAGAGATCGAAGGCTTGTCTCCTAAGAGGCCTAACTCGGTAGTGACAGGTTGGGAAGGAAGTTCATAGTTGTGGGGATTCACTTTTCTTCTAGAATGCAAGCATTTTCAAGCAACCAAACTCCCCAACAAATCAAACAGGGGGTCAATATGTGGTCTCTAAGATCACTACAAGAAAATAACTTATGTAAACATTCAACCATAGTCCCTTTGACCCATAAATTCCTCAAGTTAAAATGAATTTTGATATCTCTCCATACATGTTGTCAATAAGAGTAAGAACGAAATAAGTGATAATTGGGTACATATACCAAGCATATGTGAATACGTGAATGACAATGTTGAGTAGTTTTGATCCACTAAAGTCATTCAATTGTAATAGAACTTCCCATATACTTGTCAGCAAAATGGTGTGCCAAAGAACAAGAACAAATCATTGAAGGAAATGACACTTTGAAGTCTAAATTGCATAATTGCATGTTGCTATTTAAATTGAACACTTCACTACATATTGTTTTTTGGAACTACGTGAAAAATGTTGTCTCTTGACAAATTCACTATAGAACTAACAAGGTAGCAAGTTGCAAGACCAACTTATTCAAATGGGCACCTTAAATACCTCAAAGGCTCATTCCCTTGCCACAAAGAAAAGTACAAATGATTCCACAACCAATTTTCTCTGTTGGCAGTTTGAGGGACCCCATTGCACTTGGGATCAAGCATCCCAGCCAATCTGGAATTTATAATCTTAAGGGGGGGCATATTGGACTATCGCCAAACTATGAAAATAAAAATTTGGTTGTTAAAGGATGTTTTTTTGGAAGAACTTGTGCAATCCAGTACGTATGACAATAAAATGCGATCAAGAAGAGGAGCATAGAGGGTAGGAGGTTTAAGAAGGAGGGATTTGAACTTCAAAGGCATGCTATGTTGGGTGTGTGAGTTATCTCAAATAAAACACCTAATATTTAATTATCGACCAGGATTGGTAATCTTAGAGTTGAGGCAAAATATATGCTAAGGTAGAATGGTACCTAATTTTTCCGTCTTGTTAGACCTTCAAAATATTTAATAAAGAAGAGATCGAAAGATCTTCCAAAATGAAAAACCGAGTCAAAATTTAGAAAAAGAATAAGAAAACTAAATCAAATCTAATTGAACAACCAACTAGAATAGTATCAAATTATAGTACTCTACTGTATATTTAAATGATGGAATGGAACAGAAAAAAACTGATAACCAAATAAGAATCGCTAGGGAGAACTTGTAAATGCAAATAATTCCAAAACTGAACTGCCTAATTTTAGATAGAGAACAATTATAAATAAAATATCTATGAGATAATTGAATTCGATGATAAATTACATAAACATAAACTATGCTAATCAAAGTAAATTACAAGCTAAATAATTTCAACAACATCTATTCCCATGTAACAGGAACTGGAGTGAATGTGTCGTAATGACTTTCAAATGTAATAGAGAAACAAAATGGAAGTAAATCTAATCTAACTTCAATAAAGAGATGTAAACTACAAAGAGAGAAACTCCAGTTAACTTTAGACATTCTAATCTATCTATTATCCATGAGCAGAATAATATAAAACTAATGAAAACTAGAAGCAAGTAGAAAACTTAATAAAGATATTCACTTCTAAAGTTGATTTGGAAGCAAGTAGAAAACTTGATAAAGATATGAATATAGAAGCAAGTAGAAAACTTGATAAAGATGCTTATTTCTGATCCAAATCATAAATCATGAATGTCTTCATTAATTACATGAAATGAAAATTAACTCTTATGATTAACAAATTAAAACTACTTAAAGAATGAAATTGTTGGTTATGATTTGGAAATAAACTATCTAGAAACAAACCAATGGATTCTGAAACAATAACTAACTATCAAATCTGATGCAAAAGCTTAACTTTGGAAGAAGGTTAGAAGAAAGTGAAGGAAAGAAATGTAGAAGGAGGAAATAATAAGAAAAACTCAACTAAAAAATTTATGTAACATAAAACCAGATTTAAATTACACCTAAAACGGTAAATTAGAAGTGAGAAGCATTATATCTAATAAGCAGAAAAGATTGGAATCTGAAAAACATAAAACTAATGCAGAAAGGTAAAAGTCCGAATGACGATCCGAATGCCAGTGCGAACAACAGGCCGAATGACAGGCCGAATGATAGTCCGAATGGAGGAAAAACGAACTAAACTAAGGAAAAGGAGAGTTTTGATGATCTTGACGTCAGTTGGCGAATGCACATGAACCTATAATGCAGATAAATTAGTTAGAAGACTTGTTGAGGCATTACGTTAGTAGAAAACAACCTATTTTAATCATTGTCTAAAGGAGATAAACTATTTCTATGATATGTAGAAAAAGAAGATTGAGATGAAAGAAAAAGAGTTAACCTACAACTACAGGAAGGAAGAAAACTAACAGAGAGGAAAGAAGGAAACTAATGCTAACTACAGAAAAATTCTGAGGCAATATCTAACTATAGATGATGGAAGAAAGAAAGAATAAAAGCAACTACAAACTATTAAGCTTGGTCGACCATTTACTAATTCTATAAGCACAAATTAAGCTAGCAGCATAACATAAATTACAGAGGAAAAAGAAATATCATACACAAAAACAAAATTGATTATAAACACATGAAAACAAACTAACTATTTGCAAAAAAGAAAATGCAGATAACAAAGACAAAACCTCTGGTTGATGAGGGGCCCTTCCCAGCAATCAGAGATGGAAAACTGGATTGATTTAGCTACTCAGATTATCAACAAACTGGAACTTCCATTAACTTGAGAGAAATTAAAGAACTGTCTCCAACTGCAAACTCTTAATGACTGTGAACTATCTCTAAACTGAAAGATTGACAAGCTAACTAGACTAACTTGTCTCAGTCATGGAGACGAGCATTTATAAGTTACAATAGGTGAGAGGGTCGATAGAGTCGACCTCTCTAATAATAGAGGTGTTTAAATGACTGTAACTGTTGATTGAATGGTGCATGCCAATGCAGGAAGCATATACCCATCTTACACGGGGTTGGTTTCTTCACGCAAGTGCTGTAGCATCGATCTACCCTTGACGTGGGCAGAGAGGTAGCAAGTTGTTGAACTGAACGAACGGAGGAGAGGCTACTGGAGAACTGTCGTGGCAAGGTGTTGTGTTGGCAGGTTGAACGTGTGCAACCTAGACTCCTTCGAGAACAATGGTGTAAACAGGCAGCACGATTCCAGGCTGAATGCGAGGCTGAATCGGTGTGTTGGAGTGTTGACTTAGACGCAGGAGTTATATCAACAGAGCGAGCATGGGCGAGCTGGAATCCTTCCAGAATGATGGCGTGCAAGTGCGTGAGCAGCCGTACGTGAATCCTGACTGAGAAACCAAGAGAATCGACGTTTGGAGCATTGTCATGGGCGTGGTGATGCGTCGGCAGGCTCAACGAGCTTGGGGACGGATCTTTTAGAGCAACAACTCATTAACCATCAGCTCCACATGGCAAATAGAACCCACGTGCTTGTTTTTGTATTTAACAATCTAGGATATGCCAACCGTGGATTTCGGGGGCTGAATGTGGGGCTGAATGACGAGCTGAATGCGTTTAAGCTTTAACATGTAGCACATAGTCTGAACGAAGGGTCATTCGAAAAACGCAGTTTGTCAATAAAAACATAAATGTCAATAATGTCCAGAAATTTTCATTTGAACATAAACAAACCATAATATAACGGAATATAAACAAGATTTGCGTAATAGGTAAATGTATGCATACCTGGGTTGTTTGATGGGTTGAATGATAAGAAAACAACCTAATATAGAAAAAAATGATAGAAATAACACCATCTCGAGTAGATTGAATGATAAAAAATAGTGACAAAATGGACACCAACATTCCCCCAAATCGAGGACATGCTAGGTCCCATTGAGAAAAAGAGAAATTAGGAAGAAGGCTGAGCTGTGGCAGCAGGTGCCTTCGACTTGGATGTTGAAGACATAGATTTGGCCTCGAGCTTCTTGAATTGGTCCTTTAAAGAATTATATCACATTTTTAGGGAAATATTGGATGCTGTTTTGGCGTTAACCAAACATTCAATGTCTTTTACTTGTGCACGCAGTGCCTTGTTTTCTTCATGAAGCTCATAAATTGTTTCCACATAGCTTTGATTTTCATATGTTAGTCGTGCTATCACTTGGTTCAACTTATCCCATTTCTTCTGACTCGAAATAGGTTGTTCTATATCATGCTCCAAGTCCAATTGAGGACTCATCTCTTTTGGAGATGTCTCAACATTAATAGTTTGTTCTTCAGAACTTTTGTCTTTGTTATATGTAGGAGAGCTTCTAGTAGTAGGGGTTTCACTCATCTGAGTGGATGCATTAGCCAGTGTGAGGAGGGGTGACTCAAAGGCATGATTGTCCAACTGAATATTTGAACATGATGGCTGAGCAACAGTTTGAGTAACACACTGATCAACGGACTGGTCACAATTTATCCCTCTAAGTTCGGTAGGTATTGATGAGAAAAGTGGAGATTCGAGAGCAATCTCAGGAGAGTGTAATGAGTGGACAGAGTGCATATCATCTAAGGAACCCTCATCAAACTGTACATGTTTAGCGTTTGGTTCTTCTTGGGTATAAGGGTGCTTCTGAGAAGGGGAAGCTTTAACAGTAGATAAATGAGGGTTCAGTATCTCAAAAACAAAGTGATTCCAAGTTTGACCTCTCTCCTCTAATTGAGGAATGATCAGAAGGTTAATAAGAAAATGGTGATACAAGTTGCTAGAAGGATTAATAGTATTTTTTCTAACTTGACTCGACATCTTTTCCAAACTCTTTAGGAAGTAAAATGGGAAATTTAAGGTCTGATTATTGACAAAATGAGCTAATAGTATGACATGGCAAGATTTAAAAACAGTGAACTTACCTTGGCAGGTGATTAAGTGGATGATAACGGTCAAAAGATCCAAGTACTCTGGCTTGATCCATTCTCTATGGAAGCCTTTGGTGCTAGTAGTGTGTTGAAAATCGGGCTTAAGGGAGAATAGGTGAGCTTCACGTGGAGGAAACAAATGCTTGTGCCATCGGGCACCTTCTCTAGGGAGCTTCATAGCTAACGCTATTGACTCTTTTGTTATGGAGAAAATAAGACGACTGACCTTGGCCGTCTTTCCATCAAAAACTTTGGTAAACAGTAACAAAATCTCATAGTCGTAGCCATCAAGGCGGTGGAGAAATAGAATCCAACCTGCTTGAGAGAATAACTCATGGCATCTTTTAAACTCAGGGATATGTAGAAGATGTTGATAACTACCAGGCTCACAACGGTTAGGCATTGTTGATGGAAGACGAGTGATGCATGTTAATTTTTGAGCATTAATTCAACATACTCTAGGATCTTTTCTGAGAGAATAACATGTACAGCATATCAAGTATAACAATGCATATCAATCACACCAAGCAATCACATGAGACAATAGACACACAGAGTTTCACTGGGGAAAACCATAAAGGTGAAAAACCCCACAACTTCCTCAGAGATAGAAAGAGCAATGATACAATCAAAGTACACAGAGATAGTCCTCCTAGCAGCTGAACCTCCTCTTCCACTAGTGCGCCACTTTTCGAGTAGTGTAGAAGTGAATAATGAGATGATCAAATAGAGTGCCTCCCGCACTCTATTTATACATGACCTGACCTGCCTAATAAAATAGCAGGGCCAACTTGTCTAACTCAGTCTAATAACCCATGGTTATACTAATCAGCGTCGACCCCACACTTGGTGGTTTAATAACCCATCACATGCAAGTTACGACACTTGCGACACTTGTCAATACAAATGACGACACTTCCGTATAGAGGAATAATAACATCCTTATAGGAGTACAATATACATAGGTGAAATACATTCCAAAGTTACAATTACATCAACACTCCCTCTTAACTAGGAAGGTATTTCTCGACATAGATCTGCTAGCACAAGTATTCTTCTCAGGATCATCGTCACTAGATCACCGTCATCGAATCATTGTCATCGTCATGGCTGCTGCTATCTCAATCAATCTCTGATCTACTCATCATAGGAAGTTCTACAGAGCCAGTCCTTTTTCATACTGGATGTAGGCCCACCACCTACAGGTCTTCATCATCACTGGTCATACTGTGGATCCTCAGGACTTATTACGTGCATCAACAAAACCTAGAAAGAGCATCTCAGGGCTGATTACGTGCCCAGCACAACCTGCAAGATCTCCCAGGAAGCTATTACATGTGACCAAGCAAAACCTAGCAAGAGCATTTGTCAGATCTCCCAGGGAGCTATTATATGCCATAGGAAAAACCTAGAAAGAGCATCTGCAAATCTCCCAGGGAGACATTATATGCAACCGGAAAAACCTAGCAAGAGCATCCTAGGACTGACTATGTGTCTAGCACAACCTGCAAGATCTCCCAGGGATAAATTAGATGCCACGGACAAAACCTAGCAAGAGAATTTACCAGATCTCCCAGGGAGCTATTATATGCCATAGGAAAAACCTAGCAAGAGTATTTGTAAATCTCCCACGGTGCTATTATATGTCCTTCCAAGCAAAACCTAGCAAGAGCATTTTCCATACCTCCCAGAAAGCTATTATAAGCCATTGACAAAACCTAGCAAGAGTGTTTGCAAATCTCCCAGGGCGCTATTATATGCTTATCTGCACAATCTGTCCACAACCACAGAGTATCAACCTGATACTCACCATACATCATCCTGATGTACATCATCCTGATGTACATCACATGATCATATTGATCATCATCATAGCATCATCCTGATGCGTATCATCTGGAGCAACATCCTGAAGCTCATCATCTATGATCATCCTGATCAGACAATGCATCCACCTGATGCATATCTGATACATATCATCTGGAGCAACATCTTGAAGCTCATCAACCATGATCATCTTGATCATATAATGTATCTACCTGATGCATATCTGATACATATCATCATCCATGATCTACCTGATCATACAATGTATCCACCTGATACATATCAAATACATGATCCAACTGATCATCACAAGCATCCAACATAATACATATACATATACATGATCCAACTGATCATATCTAGCATCCAACATGATGCATATGCATATACATGATCCAACTGATCATATCCAACATCCAACATGATGCATATACAGAGCAGTAACTGGAGCATCGTCCTGATGCTCATCATCCAACGCTTACATCCATAGCCATGGGAAGGATCCTCCTCTCACCATGCTTGGAATGGATCCAACAAATATGTCCATCACTTCTTCCTTGAAGTGTCATCAATCTGAAGAACACCAAGCCTCTCTCTGAAGCATTCAAACTTCACTCTGGCTAGTGGTTTCGTCAGCACATCCGCAACCTGCTCATTCGTCGCAACATACAGGAGCTTCACTGTTCCTCTCTGCACCATATCCATGATATAGTGATATTTGATCTCAATGCGCTTCGACCTGTCATGGAATAATGGATTCTCAGATAGCTTCACACAACTTTGGTTATCACAAAATATACCAGTAGCATCCAACGGGAGATCAAATAACTCAGACAGTAGCTTTCGAAGCTATACTGCCTCACAACTAGCCGAACAAGCTGCAACATACTCTGCTTCGGCTGTACTCAGTGCTACGCAGGACTGCTTCCTACTAAACCAAGAGATCACACTTGATCCCATATTGAAGCAACACCCAGATGTGCTCTTCCTATCTGCAGCACTGCCTGCCTAGTCTGAATCAACATAACCCTGTAAGTTAAACTTTTGATTCGCATCATACTTGAGCCCATAATCAATTGTATCCTTCAGGTACCTCAGAATATGCTTTACAACAACCAGGTGAACACCTCTGGGATCCGTCAGGAACTAGCTCAATGTGTTCACCGCAAAGAAAATATATGGTCTCGTGTTCATCAGGTACATCAAGGACCCAATCATCTGACGATAGACAGTGACATCAACCGGCTCAGATGAAGCATCACACATAAGATTAAGGTTTGATGCCATAGGTGTGGCCATGGCCTTGCATTCCATCATCCTGAACCTCTTCAGGATCTCTACTGCATACTTCCCTTGTCCAAGGAAAATCCCATCCATACTCTGCCACACCTCAAGTCCTAGAAAATAGTGCATCATCCCCAAGTCCTTCATCTCGAACTCGGCAGCAATTTTCCTCTTGGTATCGGCAATCAAACCATCCTCACCTGTAACAAACAAGTCATCCACATACAAGAGTAGTATCACAGGATTTTCTTTCTCAACCTTGTAGTAAAGGTTGGAATCCGCTTTACTCTTGGTAAAGCCCAAAATGGATAGAAAGCTGTCTATCCTACCATACCAAGTCCTAGGAGCTTGCTTCAAGCCATACAAGGCTTTCTTCAACTTACACACATATGAATCCCTGTCATGTGTCTCAAAACCTAGTGGCTGCTCCACATACACTTCCTCCTCGACTACACCATTCAAGAAAGATGTCTTGACATCCATTTGGTGTATCTTCCATTTCATCACTGCATCCAGAGCAGGTATTGATCTAATGGAAGTGTATCTGGCCACAGGAGCAAAAGTCTCTTCATAATCAATCCCTTCTTTCTGGGAGAAGCCACGAGCTACAAATCTCACTTTGTATTTCTCTATGCTACCATCTGCAGCATGCTTGATCTGGTAGATCCACTTGGAAGTCACCACAGAATTCCCTTTAGGTCTTGGGACTACATCCCAAACATCATTCTTCATGATCGACTGGTATTCCTCGACCATGGCATCCTTCCATTCTTTCTTTTCCGCTGTTTCTTCATAACTGGAAGGTTCTTTGTTCATAATGTCACAGAGTAAGGAAACATAGCTGGTATGAGATCTAGTTCTCTTCCTTTCTCTATGTTCTTCTTTTGGAATGCCATACCTTTCTGCATCTTGAATGAGCTCTCTAGCCCATGTAGGTTTCCTTTTGTGAGAGTTCTTCTCACGGGGTGGATCTACAGGTATTTGTGGATCTTCAACTTCACGATTTGCTTCTGGAATTGCTTCATTCATGGTGGTGTCTTGAAATCTGGTTTCCTTTGGTTCTTCATGATCTTCAATAGGTGCCTTCCTTGACTTGATGAAAGCTGAGTCTTCATCAAATGTTACATCCTTGTTGACATCAATCTTCTTGAACCCTGGAAAGCATATTCTGTAAGCCTTCAAGCTTTCATTGTACCCCACAAAAATGCTCTTTTTTCCTGAAGGATCTAGCTTTGTCCTCTTTTCCCTTGGAACATGAGTGTATACTGGACAAACAAATATTCTGAGATGGCTGACTTCAGGTTTCTTACCACAGAATATCTCTTCTGGTGTCTTGTTGTCCAATATCTTGTGAGGTGTTCTGTTCTGCACATATACAACTGTCCTGGTTGCTTCTGCCCATAGATGCATAGGAAGATCCTGGTCATGTAGCATTACCCGTGCTGCTTTGATGATTGTTCTATTCTTCCTTTTTGCAACTCCATTCTATTGTGGATTGTAGGGAGCAGTCAACTCCCTCTTAATCCCTGAATCACTGCATAACTTCTTGAAATCACCTGAAGTGAATTCTCCGCCATTGTTGGATCTGAATGTCTTGATCTTTTTATCAGTTTGATTTTACATCAAGGCTTTGAATTCCTTGAACTTATCAAACACTTCATCTTTGTTCTTCAAGAAGTAAACCCAAGTCTTCCTAGAGAAATCATCAATGAAAGAGACATAATATACATACCCACTCAGAGAACTGGATGACATCGGACCGCATACATCGGAGTGGATAATTTCCAAGATTCCTTTAACTTTGCTTTCACTGCTTGGAAATGCTTTCTTAATGTTCTTTCCTTTTGTACATCCTTTGAAAACCCCTTCACGCTTTGTCTTGATTTCAGGAAGACCCTCTACAACTTTACTTGCAATTGGTAGTGCTCTATAGTGCACATGTGCAAGCCTTCTATGACAAAGTTCACTTGGCTCCATGGATTCATGTACCATAGCATGTTCAGGTTGTCCCTTCAATTTGTACAATCCTCCCTCTTGCTCTCCAATCACTACTGCATCATCTATAGTTTTATCTTTTGGACACATTAGGACTTGTCCATCTACAAATGCAACCCTCATGCCTTTTGCATCCAATGCAGATATGGAGAATAGGTTCTTCTTAAGCCCAAGTACATATAGAACATATTTCATATTCAAGGACTTCCCAGAGTCTAGGTTGTAGGAAGCTTCACCACTTCCTTTGATAGGATATTGGTAGTCATCCCCAAGTTTCAACTTATGGGGTGACTTATGTTCAGAGATATTTACAAAAGATTCTTTAAACCTAGTCATGTGTTTGGAAGCCCCACTATCAATAAGCCAATCATTACATCCATGAGAGATAGTACTTGTGAGAGCATAGATTAGGACATATTCATCCTCACTTGATGAGTCATCACTTTCTACTGTAGCCTTCTTCTTGGGAGGTTCATCATCCTCAGCAGCATGAGCATGATATCTTTTCCTGTTTCCCTTCTTCTTATTGATGTTGGAATCTCTTTTGTTCTTTGGACAATCTCGAGCAAAGTGTCCCTTCTCATTACATGTGAAGCATCTACCATGGGAGGTATTCTTAGAGTTCTCCCTATGTGTATGGTGAGAAGGTTTCCTATGATATTTTTCCTTCTTGAATTTGCCTTTCTTGGCATGTGCTATGAGAGATTGATCTTCATTACCCATCTTTTTTTCTTGGGCCACAAGCCTAGCTTCTTCTTGAGAGCATTCTTCCCACAGCCTAGTGAAGGAGATTAGTTTTCTTCTTGCATAGATTCCTTGGATGAAGGAGTCCCATGACCTAGGTAGGCCATTCAAAGTGGTCATGACAACTTCACCATTGTCCACTACTTCATCCACAGCTTCAAGTTGTTTCTTGATTTGAGAGACCTTAGAGAAATAGGATTGGATGGTCTCTCCATTCTGAAGCTTTACCCCTTTCAATTGATTCCGCAGAGTCATCTTCCGATTTATGTTCTTTCCTTAAAATAGTTTGCTCAAGGAATCAAACATATCCTTGGGTGTCTTTAGAGATGACACATGTGGTATGAGATGGTCTTTGATAGAATCAACAATGATCCTCTTTGCCTTGACCAAGTTCTTCTTATGCAAGGCCTTAGCCTCTTCTTCCTCTGGGACAGGGACCTTAGAACTTATGTAGGTGTCCAATTCATTTTCTTCCAGGATTAACCCAATCCTATACTTCCATGCTCGGAAGTTATCAGCCCCTTCAAGCTTATCCTCAAGCTTGGTGTGGTGAGACATCTTAAAGAGTACTTCAAATGGAAATAGAAAAGATTTAGGTCTTACCACTTGATTTGCAGAAATCTGGATCTGGTGTTGGATTACGGTTTGTAAGAGAAACCCTAAAAATTCAAAATGTGAATTTCAACTTTCTGAAAGGATAGAAAGATGCGCCTTGATGAGTTGATCAGCCTGGTATATTCAGAAATTGAAAACTGCAAAGTTTCACCCTTCAGAAATGCCTTTTAGTCTTCCCGGATTCACTAGGGAGGACCTTGAATTAGGGTTTGAGTTTCCCGGAGCTTCACCCAACCAAAAAGTTCGATCCAAAGCTCTAAAATTTGATTTTTTCAAGGAGCTTCTAGCTATGTCCTCAGATTTCATAAATTCCTATTTTTGTGGAAACCCTAATTTTTAGGGCAAAAAATGAAAGTGCCCAGAATTGAATTTTGATTGGATAGAAAGACGTGCCTTGCTGAGGAGAGTCAAAATACCCTACTACCTTTCAATATCTGTGGAGAGAAACCCAATAAATAGGAAACCCTAGTTTCCACAACTGCACAGTGTCTTCTTCTCAGGTTAGCTCTGATACCATGTTAAATTTTGATAATTAATTCAACATACTCTAGGATATTTACTGAGAGAATAACATGTACATCATATCAAGTATAACAATGCATATCAATCACACCAAGCAATCACATGAGGCAATAGACACACAAAGTTTCATTGGGGAAAACCATAAAGGTGAAAAACCCCACAACTTCCTCAGAGATAGAAAGAGCAATGATACAACCAAAGTACACAGAGATAGTCCTACTAGCAACTGAACCTCCTCCTCCACTAGTGCGCCACTTTCCGAGTAGTGTAGAAGTGAATAATGAGATGATCAAATAGAGTGCCTTCTGCACTCTATTTATACATGAACTGACCTGCCTAATAACCTAGCAGGGATGACTTGTCTAACTCAGTCTAATAACCCATGGTTATACTAATCAAGGCCGACCCCACACTTGGTGGTCTAATAACCCATCACATGCAAGTTGCGACACTTGTCAATACAAATGACGACACTTCAGTATAGAGGAATAATAACATCTCTATAGGAGTACAATATACAAAGGTGAAATACATTCCGAAGTTACAATTACATCAATAATGCAATGAATAAGTGCGCAAGATACAAGGAATCAAAGAGGACGTGGTTCACAGAGAAGAAATGAAGGGCAAACAGAGTGAATCAGAAGTTCACGTAACCATTAGTTAAATTAAAGTTCGTTTGGATGGCTGAATGGTCATAGGTGAGCACGCTTAAAAGGATCACGCTTGTACTTTGAAGATCTTGAGTCAAGTGCCAGTATTGAAGTGCGTGAATTCAGTGGATGCGTGTTTGGTATAGTGTGTTCAACCATGTCCAAAGCCAAGCTTTGGACAGGTTGAATGAAATTCACGTAACATGATAGATTACACGTGGGAGATCATAGCGATTTGATCCAGATGCTGGCGATTCGTGTGATATCTAGGATCATGACAGTCATGCAATAATTCGTAATGACACAAGATTCATTCATTCAACAAAGGCGAGATGGGTAAAGGAATAAAACCAAGTGTGAGATTTGACGTTTGATTGATCCCTGTCATCATTGGTTAGTTAGAATTTTCAAAAATATCTAGCATGCTATTTGATATATATTCAAGCTAAGATTTCATTCAACAATTTTTATTCAAAACGTCGCTCATCTACTGCATTCGTCACTTCATTCGGATCGGTGTTCGACCCGTCATTCAGTCCTTCATACAGACTTTTGTCTGTACAAGATTTGCTTACTAATACTTGACTGAAACGGATTTTGCAAAGAATTTCTGAAGCTGTTAGTGCACAAAAGATGCTGTAAACTTTGCTTTTCTGGATCTTTTAATTGCGTTCCTCTTTTTGTTCTTGATTAGATCAATTTTTCTGCTTTTTGCATTAACCTGAAAACACCTATCATTCTGTCAAAGATAAATAAAATTTCATAAATATTCAACAAGTAAGAACAATTCTAATCTCCCCCCCAAACCAAAGATATGGCGTGTCCTCAAGCCACAAAAAAAGAATGTTAACTATTCAACTATTTTCCCTTAGGATGTTTACCGATAGCTGAAAGTGTTGTGATACTTTTCTCAAGAAAATGAAATATTAACTAAACATGTAGATGATTCAGATATGTACATTCATAAAAAATAATAGAACAATGCTTAAAAAGGGCCGTATGAAGAATGATAGTACAATTGATATGAAAGATGCCACAGGAAAACTAGCCATCCATTACTCATGTTAAAGTTTTCTTGTCATCCCAAGATATAGATAAGGTGCACTTAAAGCTTGTGAAATTTTTATAATTATGAGTCCCATTTCTAGGATAATCACATCCTAGGTATTGTTTTGAATTAGATGACAAGTTCCAAGTTCAACTTACAGTTATTCTCTAATGATAGTATAAATAATTGGCTTAAACATATGTTTGTATACTTAGGTTTCTTATATATGAATCATGTGCATAGAACTGCATTAACCGATCTCTTTTAGCCGATATTGACCCGTTTTCAGCAGGCCTGTTCAGTACCCTGTCGGGTTTATCTTGGTACCATGCAAGCATAGCCCCGCTGCCAGCGAGCCTGTTCAGTACCCCGATGGGTTTACTTGCATTTACCTAGCTTCCTTGTTTAAGTTTTTACTTAGCATGGACCCACTGCCAGTGATCCTGTTCAGTACCCCTATGGGTTTGCTTCGTATATAGATATATATATTTGTAAGGAAGGTGGTTGGCACTAGAGTGTGCTAAGCCTGCTAAACACATAATTCAAAATATTAGAACGAACCTTTATGAGCAACTTTGTTAATAATAGCCAAGTTCAAGATCATGTCAAAAGATAATAACCTAAAGCTGTTCTTTGATCTATATCTATCTTTTTCATAAGAAATAAGTAATGTTCCCCACAAAAAAAAAAACATCATTCACTTCTAAGCTACCTTTAAAAGATGCTTTAAGAGACAAGTTTTGATAATGACTCTACAGATGAGCTAGTGATCCATAGGTGTAGGATAAATATTTCTAGAGATCATAACGATGAAAGTAGGTCTTTTAAGCAACTGTTCTAATGATAAATCAGAAATGTGCATGTCTGAATCAAATACTATATTCAAAATCATAAAAGAAATGGTTCGAAATAACATAAAGAACACTCTATCTTTTGCTTTTAAAAAAATGTCAATTTCAAATAATTGAAAGAGAAGGGGGTAGGATATAAATTTTTCTTTTAAGCACTTCCCTTCTTTGAATAATATCACATGGGTTGATTACAAAGATAGGGTTCTTGTGATTAAGCTGCAAAACCACTTATCAGATGATTCAAATTTTTATTCAAAACAAAACATATGTACAAAACAAGTCATGTAAAATTTTTGAATTTAACAAAAGGAAGAGAGTCTTCTTGTTTTGATTGACGAACTTTTTTATGAACTGATCATAATAATTTTCCCTAAAAATTCAATCAGTCGTTAGTAATGACTATTATTATTGAAAACAAAAACATATTTACATATATACAAGGGAAGATAAACCAAAATAATTCAAGGACTAGGAGGACGAGGAATGACTTCCTCTTCTACCAGTTCCATTTCCTCCTGTTGTAAGGCATTCTATACAAAATCTTGTTTAGATATTGGTTGATGATAAAGTCTAAGTCTATGTCCATTTACAACAAAGGAAATTTGAGAATCATCAATTGTATTAATTTTAACAGATCCATTATCAAAGGCTATAACAATTTCATATGGACCCATCCAACGAGTAGTTAATTTACCTTTAAAGTTTTTATATCTTGAATCAAAGAGTAGTTCCCAGTCTTCAGTTTTGAATTGTTTTTGTTTAATGTATCTATCATGCCACTTTTTACGTTGATTTTGTATTAAGATTGTGCATTGAATATCATCTTGCCTAATCTTGTCTAATTCATTTATCTGCAGGATTCGTTGACTTTGTGCTTCTTCTAAGTTCATCCCTAATTGTGCAGCCATACGAAAGGTTTTGACTTGGAATTCAATAGGTAAAAGAACTTATTTACCATAAACGAGTTCATAAGGCGTGTGGCCAATGGTGTTTCTCCAAGTTATTCTATAAGCCCATAAGGATTCTGGGAGCCTATCTGCCCAGTCCTTGTGGTGTAACTGGATAGTCTTGGTCATGATAGCTTCTAATACTTTGTTTGTGCTTTCTACCTGACCATTTTCTTGGAGATGATATGGCGATGATTTGCAGTGTCTAATACCATATTTATCAGTAAGCTCTTTTATTAATTTGGAGGTAAACTGATATCCTTGATCGGTTACAATTTCCCTAGGTTCACCGAATCGGGTAAATATTTCTTCATAAATGAATTCTACCACAGATTTATCTGTGGCTCGGAATAAAGCTTTAGCTTCCACCCATTTGGTGACATAATCTGTACAGACTAGGATGTACTTCTTCTTGCGAGACATTGGGGAAATTGGTCCAACGAAATCTAGAGCCCATTTTTCAAATGGCTCGATCATAACTTGGGGTTGCAAAGGCATCTCATCGAATGGTGTAGGTCTACCCATTCTTTGACAACTGTCACATCCCTTCACATATTTGGCAGCATCTTTAAAGATGGTTGGCCAATAGTACCCAGAGTGCAATACTTCGTATGCTGTTCTTTTATCAGAAAAATGCCCACCACAAGGTCCACCATGACATGCATGTAGGATCTCTACCATCTTGTCCTCTCGTACGCATTGTCTAATAATAAGATCAAGACCAGTATGAAATAGATCATTATCTACCTAAGAATAATTGGAACTTTGAACTATGATCCTACGTTTCTCAGGTGGGGAGAGATGGTTAGGTAGCTTTCCAGTTGCTAAATAATTGGCTATATCTGCAAACCATGGGGTTCGAACAGATACAACAAACAAATTTTCATTTGGGAAGCTATCATCGACAGGGCTAGCATTATCGTCAACTTGAATTCGAGAGAGGAAATCAGCTACTACATTCTCTCGACCAGGACGATCAACAATGGTAATGTTAAATTCTTGCAACAAAAGAAGCCACTGAGTCACTCTGCCATTGGTGATGGGTTTATTCATTAAAAAAATGATGGCGGAGTGGTCAGTGTGTATAAAAATTTCATATCCTGTGATATAATGACAAAACTTGTTGATGGAGTCGACTACTGCTAGAAACTCCTTTTCCGTAACGCTGTACTTCGATTCTGCAGGAGTCAAATTTTTACTGGCAAAATAAATGGCATGTGATGTCTGTCCCTCTTTTTGATCTAAAACTGCCCCTATGGCTATGTCGGAAGCATCAGTGGATATATGGAAAGGAAGGGACTAATTTTCCCCCCTAAGAATTGGTGCCACTGATAGCTTGGCCTTCAAAGTTTCGAAGGCTTTTTGACATGGTTCAGTCCACTAAAATTCTGTGTCTTTCATAAGTAGTTTGAACATTGGTGCGGCTATTTTAGTGAAATTTTCAATGAAATGTCTATAATAGTCGACATGGCCAAGAAAAATTCTTACTTCCTTTGGATTTTTCGGAGGAGGAAGATTAACAATGATCTTGATCTTGGTGGGGTATACTTTGATACCTTGAAGAGAGACATGATATCCCAGGATTATTCCCTCAGTCAGTAACATCTTACATTTTTCATGACTGAGAGCTAAGTTCGTTTCTTGGCACTGAATAAGAACTGTTTCGAGGTTATCAAGGGATTCTTGGAATGTACTACCATAAACTGTAAAATCATCCATATAAACTTCTACACAGTCGTGTATGAGGTCAGCAAAGATTCCTAGAACTGCACGCTGGAAAGTAGCAGGTGCATTACATAGGCCAAATGGTAATACTCGATAGGCATATGTCCCCCAAGAACAAGTGAAGGTTGTCTTGTCCTGATCCTTAGGTGCTATTAGTATTTGATTGTATCCGCTATACCCATCAAGGAATGAGAAATATTGTTTCCCCGATAAGGTGTCTAACACTTGATCGATGAAAGGCAAAGGGAAATAGTCCTTAAGAGTGGCATTGTTCAGTTCTCGAAAGTCAACACAGATACACCATTTCACTGTGACTTTCTTTGGAACTACCACCAGAGGAGAGACCCATTTACTGTTGGAAATTGGGTAAATGAATCCAACATTAAGGAGCTTTTGTAGTTCGTCTTTTACTATTTCCTTTAGTGCTAGGTTCATTCCTCTCTGGGGATTCCTAATAGGAGGTATGGTTGGGTCTGTGTGAATGTGATGGATATAGGTATTTGGGTATATACCTTTCATATCAGTATACTCCCATGCAAATACTCTAGTTTGACTCTTGAGAACTTTTAGTAATTGTTTTTGTTGGTTCTCATCTAAACCTGCATTTATATGCAGAAATTTGTCGGAACTAACCTCACATGGTATGGTATAATATCCTAGATGTTCTTCGATTGCAAAGACACAGGGCGTACTCGTGAATGTTGAGAGGCTCATATTTTCTTGGAATTCGTCCCCAAAGATATGGTCAAATTGGGAAAAAGATTGAGGAAAGTCTATACAGGTTGTGGAAGAGAAAAATTGGTTCAGCACGTTCTCGGTGTTCTGTTCTTGAAGTGCCCAGGATAAATCACTAACAAGGGAAAGTTCTTCTAGGTTTTCATCTCCGAAAGGACAATCTAACCAAAATAAGTTTTCAGCTATTGGCTGAGCTGGTGGATATAAAGCTAGTTTTCTTGTAGAAAATCCATCAGAGATAATCATCTCTCCATCCCTACATCCTATAAATGCATTGCCAGTAGCTAACCAAGGTCTTCCCAAAATAATGGGGTGACCTTTGGAAGGGTATTTTGATTCAATAACCATGAAGTCCATGGGATATTCCCAAGAAGCTACTGATATAGTGATATCATCTAAGATCCCAACAGGCTGCACCATCGTGCGATCTGCTACTTCTAGCATTGTTGGAGTAGGGCGGAGGAATTGTCCTAGATTGAGAGTTTCGACAACTGTGGTAGTCATCAAATTGATAGTATCTCCTAGATCAATAAGTGTATTTCCTATGGTGGTGTTATTAATAATAATAGTCACCACAGGATTCCCTGGGTTCGAATATTTTGGAATTCTAGGTTGGTTTGCTATACAATATGATATCTCTCCTATTACATGAATTGTCAGAGGGTCCTTTTGTCTTCTCTTTGGTCTCTTAATACAGAGCTCCTTTATTACATTGCTATAGATTGGAATATCCTTGATGGCTTGTAACAAAGGGATCTTAATGCAAATATTTTTCAATTCGTTAATTATATCGTACTCTGGATAAGTTATAGGTTTCTCTATTATTAGATGCTCCGGATAGGGGGGTGACTTTTCTCCTAAAATTACTTCTTTATGTTGATGGTTGTGTGCTGAAGGTATAGAAACAACCACATCTTCAAGAATGGAATTATTTAAAACTTCACTAGGTATGTCTTCTTCATTCTCTTCTTGAATAACAATTGATGACTTGGGCTTATCTTGGACAACTCTTCCAGACCGCAGTTGTATCTCATGTATTGGTGTGGTCGAAATAACATATTATGGAAGAGGTAAAAACCCAATGCTATTAAGAGCTTGGGTTGGTTTGTTGTTAGGATTCGGTATCGGTTGTGGAGGTAATATTGTGGGTCTTGGAGGATTCATGTTTTGGAAATGATGAGGTTGATTAGGGATGGGCGGTAGTGAAGGAGGTACAAACCCAAGCGGAAGTTGCTGAATATTAGGTGGGTAAGGATAGTTAGGCATAGGAGGAGGTGTTTGAGCATAATATTTCCCTCTCCATCCATGTGGCCATTTCTACTGTTGAGCATTCTGAGGACGGTACTGCGGTGGCCAATTCTGCCAACCTGAAGTGTTCCATTGTTGAGAAGGCTGATAAGGATAGTAATAGGGTGGAATTTGAGATGAATCCTGATACAATGGTTGATATATAGGTTGCTAAGGCCTCCTAGATGGTTCACCAAAGTTTCCATTCTTGTATACAGCTTGCAATCCGGGCAACGATGGACAATCATTGGTTGGATGTTCTTCGGTACAAAGGTGACAGACTAAAACATTATTTAATAGACAATCTCATTGAGGATGTTTAGTTCTACACCTAGGACAGAAAACACTCATTGCTGCACGATCTTCATACTGTCTCTTTTTAGCTTTTAGTGCATTTAATTGAGAACCCATGGCCCCTAAAATATCTGTTTTGAAATTTTCCAATAGGTTTCCCAATTCTACCCTTGTAACTCCACCAGGACCAGATGTGTTTCCTTTGGGGTTCCTAGCATAAGATTCTTGAAAGTGTCTTCCACCTTTCCCTTTGATCCTAGAGTAATTCCTACATAGTTCACAAATCTCTACAAAATATTTGTGAGAAATGTCTCCTGCTGCCATGAGATTAAGGTTATCTAAGAATTCTTCTGATATTCCTTTGAGGAAGAGTGTTCTTACTGCATCTTCTCGAATATCACTATATTTAGATTTGTGTAACACATAATTAAATCTCTTGAGATATTCTTCTAAGCTCTCGTCTTCAAGTTGTTGAATTTTAAAAATATCATTGCGAGAGTCTTTGGGTCTACAGTAATCTTGATATTTCCAAAGAAATGCATTCTTCATGTCTTCCCAAGTTCTAATACTAGATTCTCCTAATCCCATGAATCATCGAAGCGAAGAATCTTTTAATGTGGCAGGAAAGAGTTTTAGTTTTTGGCTGTCTTGTAGGTAATTATAACTCCTACACAAAATGTCAAACTCAAACAAGAATGTGTCTGGATCCTCACTACTCTTCCCATAGAAGGTTGGTAGTGAGGAGGGAGGGATGTTTTTCATAGTAACATCTTGTGCAATATCTAAGATAGGGAACCCGTAGGTACCTTCAATTCTAACTTGTCCATCTTCTTCATCTTGTCAGACATGATCTTCATTTTCATCCCCCATGAATATTCTATTGCCAAAGAGAGAAAATCTAGGTTGCTCCTTTCTTGGTGAATATGGGATGTCCAACGTTCTATTTCAGGAAGGGTATTCTTCTTTTTAGGAGGATAATTATCAGCTACGTGGGAATCCAGTTTTGGAGGTCCTACTGTTGTTGTGTCAATTTGTGAGATAACAATGTTTGTAGAGCTTCCAAAAAGAGCATCTACTTGTGCAGGATTCACAAAATCTACCAAATTTGGACCACCTACTATTGAAAAAGTAGTGTCTTCGGGCTTTTGGACTAACAGAGGGTTAGGAAGTTCCAAATTTTTATCCTTCTGAGTTTCCTCTTGTCTAAGTTCAGTCTCAATATGACTTGAGGTTCTTCTAGTGGAATTTCTTTATGAACAGATTGTTCTGATGTCCCTATAATTTCCCTTAAAATGTTTCCAGAAAAGGTTTCTTTAGCCTTCCAAGTAGGACTATCCCCTTTAGGTGTCTTTCGATACCTTTCTGTTGAGTTAGTAGTTGGGGTGGCACACCCCCCGTATAAGTTAATAGGAATTTTAGTAGAGATTTTAGTAAGAGAATTAGTTTTAATAAATCTACCTTGTGAATCTCTAGACCTATTCATGAAAACAAATTGAAACTTAAAATAAATTATGACTGCATAACTACTACTGCTGGGTTTTGGGGATGCCTGTTATAACATATGCACAGGTTCTTACCTCTCATCTTACCGCTCACCCACCACTAGCCTAATCTAAGTTTCAAAGAAAAGAACTAAATTTTAAAAGGAAGTTCAACTTATCTATGACTGAATTCTACCTATTTATCTACAACTCCCCGACAATGGCACCAAAATGTTGGGTGTGTGAGCTATCTCAAATAAAACACCTAATATTTAATTATCGACCAGGATTGGTAATCTTAGAGTTGAGGAAAAATATATGCTAAGGTAGTATGGTACCTAATTTTTTCGGCTTGTCATACCTTCAAAATATTTAATAAAGAAGAGATCGAAAGATCTCCCAAAATGAAAAACCGATTCAAACTTCAGAAAAAAACAATAAGAAAACTAAATCAAATCTAATTGAGCAACCAACTAGAATAGTATCAAATTATATTACTCTATTGTATATTTAAAGGATGGAAAGGAACAAAAAAAGAATTGATAACCAAATAAGAATTTCTAGGGAGAACTTGTAAATGTAAATAATTCTAAAACTGAACTGCCTAGTTTCAGATAGAGAACAATTATAAATAAACTATCTATGATATAATTGAATTCGATGATAAATTACATAAACATAAATGTTAAGATTCAATATGCTAAGACATAAAATATCAGCATTGCATTTCATTTCACAACAATAGCACATACAGGATCACTGAAGAAACAACAAGCACAACATAAACACAAGAGACACAGATTTATCCTGGGAAACCCTCATGGGGTAGAAAACCCAGCAAAGCTTCCTCAATATAGATGATCAGAAAATAAAAAGATGTAAACCAAAGACATGAGCTCCTCCTCCTCCATAGCAGACCTCTCTCACACAAGTGCGCCACTTACAAGTGAATGAATGAGCGAGTTAAGTGAGGAACATCCTCCTCTACTTATACTTGTTCCCCGACTGACTTTTAGACACGCTAGGTCGGCCCCAACTTAATTACTGGGATAAACACCCCATTACAACTGACTGGGCCGACCCCTCTAGGGTGGTCTAATAACCCTTTGACCCACATAACACATATAGGGCCGACCTCCACTAGGAAAGTCTAATAACCCAAGTTACCACAATCCGACGGAGGAATAAACATCTCCGTATATACAATAAGATCTTCACGGAGGAATGAACATCTTCGGAATAATAAAGTACAAATATAATTTTCTTAGAAGTTACAATATCTCAACACTTCCCCTTAATGAGAAGGATATTATAACAACATCTGCAGGAGCAAGGAGTCATCAACATCATACATGATACATATATAAATCATTGGGAGCTTTCTCAACATCATCAGTAACTCAACTAGTTACTAGAATATCTTCAAGATCTTCAATATTGGAACATCAACATCTTCAGTACCGAATCTTCTGCAGCACTTGAATAGCCACAGCAATATCATCATCTGGATCCTCACGATCAACAGCATCGTCGTCACACAATCATCAGCATCGTCATCATATGACCATCAACACCGTCGTCATATGATCATTAGCATCGTCATCACATGATCATCAACATCGTCATCATCATCGTCATCACACGATCATCAGCATCATCATCATCCTCGTCATCACACGATCATCAACATCGTCATCACACGATCATATTATAGGATGATCAATCCCGCTCTCTTTAGGACATAGGTCCAAGGATGATACAATCCTATCATGTACCTTTTGAACCGAGGTCCAGGGACGATCTAGTCCTATCATGTACCTTTTGAACCGAGGTCCAAGGACGATCCAGTCCTATCATTCAATTCTCGGAGACCTCAGTCTATGGCTCAATTCAAGGGACCATAAATCCAGGGACGATCCAATCCCATTCTCGGAGACATCATGTCTATGGTTCAATTCAAGGGACCATAAATCGAGGGATGATCCAATCCCATTCTCGGAGACATCATGTCTATGGCTCAATTCAAGGGACCAAAGTCTGGGGACGATCCAATCCCCACATGTCCACCAAGGAATTCATTTTCGGAGACATCATGTCTACGGTTCAATTCAAGGGACCAAAGTCCAGGGACGATCCAATCCCCACATGTCCACCAAGGACTTCATTCTCGAATACATACATCTATGGCTCTCTTTAGGACTGAAGTCTAGGGATGATCCAATCCCAACATATCCACTAAGGACTTCATTCTCAAATACATACGTCTATGGCTCACTTTAGGACTGAAGTCCAAGGATGATCCAATCCCCACTTGTATCCTCATCAATATAGGTTCAAGTATACACATCAAATACAAGTATCCACACCAATACAAGTATACACATCAAATACAAGTATCCACACCAATACAAGTATACACATTAAATATAAGTATCAAATACAAGTATCCACACCAACACAAGTGTACACATCAAATACAAGTATCCACACCAATATATGTATATACATCATCAATACGATTATCCTCAGTATATGAGAAATATAAATATCCTAAGTATATGAGAAATATAGATATCCTAAGTATATGAGAAATATAAATATCCTAAGTTGTCTATATCACTCCCCCTTTTGAGGAGGGTCCTTTTGAACTGCACCAAGCTTGTCTTGGAAATACTCAAATTTTACTCAAGACAGAGGTTTGGTCAATATATCAGTAATTTGCTCATCAGTGCTCACATACTCGAGCTTAATAGCTCCTTTCTACACCATATCCTGTATATAGAAATATCGGATCTCTATGTGCTTTGAATTATCATGGAACACTGGATTCTCTGTCATCTTGATACAACTCTAGTTGTCACACAGGATCACAGTGGATTCCATCTCTAAGTCAAACAATCCTGATAACAACTTCCGAAGCCATACCGCTTCACAACTAACAGAGAAAGCAACTATATATTTAGCTGTGCTAGGAGCCACACTAGACTGCTTCCTGCTAATCCACAAGATCATGGAAGATCCCTGACAATAACATCCACCCGATGTACACTTCCTGCCCAATCAGCATCTGTGTAGCGATACAATCTGAAGTCATGATTTCCAAGATAACATAGACCAAAGTCTATCGTACCCTTTAGGTACCTCATCACATGCTTTGCAACTATCAGGTGAACACATCTAGTTTCCACTAGATATTGACTCAAGGTGTTCACAGCAAAGCATATATCTGGCCTAGTATTTGTTAGATACATCAATGACCCAATAATCTGTCTATACATAGTTACATCCACTAACTCTGAAGAGTCATCAGCTAACAGTTTCAATTCGGAACCCATGAGAGTGGCCATGGTTGTACATTCCAACATATCAAATCTTCTCAAGATTTCCACAGCATACTTTCCCAGGTTGAGAAAGATTCCTTTTGGGTCTTGCCATACTTCCAGACCTAGGAAGTAATGCATCAATCCGAGATCATGCATCTCGAACTCTGTAGCTAGCTTCTTCTTGCTTTCCATGATCTGTTTCTCATTCCCTGTCAGAAAGAGATCATCCACATACAGTAATAGTATCATCCATAACCTTAAGGTAAAGGTTAGGATCAACTTTACTTCTGGTAAATCCCAAGCTTGTCAAAAAACTGTCAATTCTCCCTCTGTGACTGAACATCATTCACACTTTGCATTGAGTGATCTTCTGCATATCTATCTATGCCATCTCTCATCAGATGGGTCTACTGATATGCGCCTCAAGATCATTCGAACTCTGTGGTGAGTTCCTTCTGTATATAGATACTATCTTAAACCTTGTAGCAAAGGTTGAAATCTACATCACCCATGGTGATCATTAAGCTCATGAATTGACTATCGATCCTGGGTACCCAAACAAAGATTTCTTCAATTGAATCCTTGATTCGCACTTCTTCTTCAATTACATCATTAAGATAATGGTCTTATCTAGCCACTTGGAGCAAACATCTCATCATGATTCTCTTCCTCTTTCCAAGAGAATCTTCTAGCCATGAGCCTTCTATATTATGTTTGATCTGTAAATCTTCTTGTTGAATATCCATCACTTGTTCGGTGTTCATCATTCTTCATGATCTTTCCTACAAATCAAAATTAAGTACATGATTAGTAATACTTCATAATCATCGAATCATGTTGACATGATAACCTATTATGCATACAGATATTATTTACATAGTTATGCTACTATCTTGACCAATACTTTGGCACAACACTTTTCCATATCCTGTATGCATATAGTGGCTATCTAGATGCCTTCCATCTCTACCAGAACATACTATCGAGAGTGTGCACAGCTCTCAGCATGTCAACAAAGAGGTTTCATTCTAGACAAGCAACAATGGAATGTTTGTCCAACTTACCAATCATATGCATATTAGTAGTATACTGTTCAATGTTATATGAATGTTTACACTCAGCATGATATATTTTAGGAATACAAATATGCATACAACTATTACAAGCAATATCATTTACTATTTCAAATAACAACTCAAATACTTATCTTTTATGTTTGTGTGGTTGCCTCCCGCTTGATCTTCTTCTATTCATTCTGTACCACTGTGCATGCTCAAGTGTGCACTAGTGTCATGCTCATGATCTCATACACAAACATACATTCATTAGTATAATCTCAATATTATCAAAACATTATAATTCTAAATAATCTTGAATATGTATGGTCATGATCATTCAATACATGGGTATGCTAAGATCCTAGCACAAAGTAGAATTCTAACTTGACATAGGAAAACATACTGGATTAGTATACCTGCTTAGTTATGTCTAACATACCTAAACAATATCTTCTTTGTTATCTTCAATGATTTAGAGATCCTGTGCTAGATCCTGCATATCTCATAAGTTAAGCATAATAGAACAAAGTCATACATACCTCGTAAGTAGAACTTCTATGTGATCAAAGATTATGGATGAGTCTTTGTCTCCATGTCGTCATGGTCATGGAACTTGATTTGTCTTTCTTGATGTACCTGTCTTTTGTTAGCAGACAACATCATCCTCATACAACACCACAAGTGCATTAGTACAATCATATAACCTTGATCAAAGAATGTCTTCTATCATTCTCATGCATTCATACTTTTACATTAATCAAGATTGTACTAACCTAAATAATATGAAGACAACCATATTATGAACTTAATTAAGAATCAGATTTCAAAACATACATGTATCTTCTTAAGTTATACTTGTCGATATTTCTTGTAGTCTTCTTATGTAAGGCCTTAGCCTCATCTCCCCCTGAAACTGGATCTGGAGCTCGATTAGGGTTTGTTAGAGAAACCCTAAAAATTCAAACTTTGACTTTCACACTTCTGAATGGATGGAAAGATGCGCCTTGCTGAGCTGATCAAACTAGCATACTTCAATTTTGAAATCTCCAAAAATTGACCCCTCAAAATTGCCTTTGAAACTTCTAGATCTTCTGGATAGGATCCCGAACTAGGGTTTGATGGAGCCCACCCTTCTTCCCAATCAAAAGGTTCGATCCAAAGCTCTAAACTTTTAATTTTCTGAGGAGATTCCAGTCGTGGTCACAGACTTCAAAAATTCCAACTTTTGCAGAAGCCCTAATTTTCACCTTTCTGATCAAAATCCCGAACTAGGGTTTGATCAAGCCCACTCTTCCGACCAACCAAATTTTTTGATGTTGGTATCTAAATTTTGATTTCGATGAGGAGTATTCATCTGTGGACTCTGATTACAAAAATTCCAACTTTCTTCGAAACCCTAATTTCTGGAAACCATGAATGAAGGTGCTCCAAAAATAATTCTGTTTTGACAGAAATATGTACCTGATTTTTTCTGCTGTAACTCTGAACTTTTCGATCCATAGGGTCTGAAATTTTTTTCTATGGTATCCTGACCTGTCATATTTCCATCCCGACAGGTTTGACCTCAATTGGATTTTCTGAGAGAGAGTTATGCCAAGTGTCGTAACATGACCTGTTTATGGGATAAAACAAGAGAGAGAACTTGTACAGCTTTCCACATGTCACTGGTTCAACTTCAGCCTCTAAAAAAGTTTCCTGAGATAGTACAATCTGTGTACTACCTGTCACTTTTTACTAAATTTCATTTGGAGCTTCCTAGCCCAAGTTATGACCTTTTTTCCTAGGTCACCTGATTATGATTGAGATATGGAAGAGGCAAAAGCCCTAACTTGTACTGATCATAATGCACAAAGTAAAATGAATCTGAGGGTGTCCTTTGGACACAAGGTACATGGGGATATTATATACGACCTGTAAATGTTTCAGATCTTGAACCTTCTCCAAAATTGATTTATAGCGAAATTTCCACGATGACTGGTTTTTTCTATATAAAACCCTAACCTTCAAATTGTCGCAAGTGAAGCAAGTGTCGTAAGTGCCATACATTGCCTTCCTTCAGGTTAGCTCTGATACCATGTTAAGATTCAATATTATAAGACAAAAAATATCAGCATTTCATTTCATTTCACAACAATAGCATATACAGGATCACTGAAGAAACAACAAGCACAACATAACAACAAGAGACACAGATTTATCCTGGGAAACCCTCATGGGGTAGAAAACCCAGCAAAGCTTCCTCAATATAGATGATCAGAAAATACAAAGATGTAAACCAAAGACATGATCTCCTCCTCCTCCATAGCAGATCTCTCTCACACAAGTGCGCCACTCACAAGTGAATGAATGAGTGAGTTAAGTGAGGAACATCCTCCTCTACTTATACTTGTTCCCCGATTGACTTTTACACACGCTAGGTCGGCCCCAACTTAATTACTAGGTTAAACACCCCATTACAAATGACTGGGCCGACCCCTTTAGGGTGGTCTAATAACCCTTTGACCCACATAACACATATAGGGCCGACCCCCACTAGGGAAGTCTAATACCCCAAGTTACCACAATCCGACGGAGGAGTAAACATCTCCGGATATACAATAAGATCTTCACAATAAAAATATAATATTCTTAGAAGTTACAATATCTCAACAATAAACTATGCTAATCAAAGTAAATTACAAGCTAAATAATTTCAACAACATCTATTCCCATGTAACAGGAACTGGAGTGAATGTGTCGTAATGACTTTCAAATGTAATAGCGAAACAAAACGGAAGTAAATCTAATCTAACTTCAATAAAGAGATGTAAACTACAAAGAGAGAAACTACAGTTAACTTTAAACATTCTAATCTATCTATTATCCATGAGCAGAATAATATAAAACTAATGAAAACTAGAAGCAAGTAGAAAACTTAATAAAGATATTCACTTCTAAACTTGATTTGGAAGCAAGTAGAAAACTTGATAAAGATATGAATATAGAAGCAAGTAGAAAACTTGATAAAGATGCTTATTTATGATCCAAATCTCAAATCATGAATGTCTTCATTAATTACATGAAATGGAAAATAATTCTTATGATTAACAAATTAAAACTAAAAGAATGAAATTGTTGGCTATGATTTGGAAATAAACTATCTAGAAACAAACCGATGGATTCTGAAACAATAACTAACTATCAAATATGATACAAAAGCTTAACTTTGGAAGAAGGTTAGAAGAAAGTGAAGGAAATAAATGTAGAAGGAGGAAATAATAAGAAAAACTTAACTAAAAACTTTATGTAACATAAAACCAGATTTAAATTACACCTAAAACTGTAAATTAGAAGCGAGAAGTATTATATCTAATAAGCAGAAAAGATTGGAATCTGAAAAACATAAAACTAATGTAGAAAGGTAAAAGTCTGAATGATGATCCGAATGCCTATCCGAATGGAGGAAAAATGAACTAAACTAAGGAAAAGGAGAGTTTTGATGATCTTGACGTCAACTGGCGAATGCACATGAACCTATAATGCAGAGAAATTAGTTAGAAGACTTGTTGAGGCGTTACGTTAATAGGAAACAACCTATTTTAATCATTGTCTAAAGGAGATAGACTATTTCTATGATATGTAGAAAAAGAAGATTGAGATGAAAGAAAAAGAGTTAACCTACAACTACAGGAAGGAAGAAAACTAATAGAGAGGAAAGAAGGAAACTAATGCTAACTATTTCTAAGGAAATATCTAACTATAGATGATGGAAGAAAGAAAGACTGAAAGCAACTACAAACTATTAAGCTTGGTCGACCATTTACTAATTCTGTAAGCACAAATTAGGCTAGCAACATAACATAAATTACAGAGGAAAAAGAAATATCATACACAAAAACGAAATTGATCATAAACACATGAAAACAAACTAACTATTTACAGAAAAGAAAATGCAGAAAACAAAGACAAAACCTCTCGTTGATGAGGGGCCCTTCCCAGCAATCAGAGATGGAAAACTGGATTGATTTAGCTACTCAGATTATCAACAAACTGGAACTTCCATTAACTTGAGAGAAATTACAGAACTGTCTCCAACTGCAAACTCTTAACGACTACGAACTATTTGTAAGCTGAAAGATTGACAAGCTAACCAGACTAACTTGTCTCAATCATGGAGACGACTATTTATAAGTTACAATAGGTGAGAGGGTCGATAGAGCCGACCTCTCTAATAATAGAGGTGTTTAAATGACTGTAACTGTTGATTCAATGGTGAATGCCAACGAAGGAAGCATCTACCCAGCTTACACGGGGTTGGTTTCTTCATGCAAGTGTTGCAATGTTGATCTACCCTTGACGTGGGCAGAGAGGTAGAAATCTATCGAACTGAGCGAACGGAGGAGATGCTACTGGAGAACTGTCGTGGTAAGGTGTTGTGCTGGCAGGCTAAACGTGTGCGACCTAGACTCCTTCCAGAACAATGGCGTAAACATGCAGCATGATTCTAGGATGAATGCAAGGCTGAATTGGTGTGTTGGAGTGTTGACGTAGACACAGGAGTTATATCGGTAGAGCGAGCGTGGGCGAGCTGGACTCCTTCTAGAATGATGGCGTGCAAGTGCGTGAGCAGACGTATGTGATTCCCACTGAGAAACCAAGAGAATCGATGTTTGGAGCATTTTCATGGGCGTGGTGATGCGTCGGCAGGATCATTGAGCTTGGGGACGGATCTTCTAGAGCAACAGCTCATTAACCATCATCTCCACATGGAAAACAGAACCCACGTGCTCGTTTTTGTATTTAACAGTCTAGGATATGCCAACCGTGGATTTCAGGGGCTGAACATGGGGCTGAATGACGAGCTGAATGCGTTTAAGCTTTAACACATAGCACATAGTCTAAACGAAGGGTCATTCGAAAAATGCAGTCTGTCAATAAAAACATAAATGTCAATAATGTCCAGAAATTGTCATTTGAACATAAACAAACCATAATATAATGGAATATAAACAAGATTGGCGTAATAGGTAAATATATCCATACCTGGGTTGTTTGATGGGATGAATGATAAGCGAACAGCCTAATATATCAAAAAATGATAGAAATAACACCATCTCGAGTAGATTGAATGATAAAAATAGTGACAAAATGGACACCAACATGCTAGCATCCTTTATACCATACAAATAGAACATCCTTCCTAAAGAGGTGGTTAATTGGTTGTGATACTTATATTAAACCCTCAACAAAATGGTGAATAGCCCCAACTCAACCAAGGAAAGAATGACAACCTTTCACCCGGTTGCATATCAAGGATAGCCTTTAACTTCGCTGGATCAATCTCAATGCCACAATAATAAATGATGCAGCTAAGTATTTTTCCAAATGTGACTCCAAATACACACTTGGGTGGGGTTAAGGAAAATGTGATATTGCCTTAATTTCTCAAATATGATCCTCAAATTATTGACATGGTATAATCTAAAAATAGATTTTCCAAATATGATCTGCCCTCTATTTTGTAACTAAAATTGAAAATACAAGATAAGAAATTTATGGAAGATGGAACAAGCCCTGCAGCCTTCACAAATCTAGATGTAACAATCCTATAAGTTTGAATGACCTAGTTGAGTGCTTTTAATTACCAATATCAGCTCAACTTTCTCTCAACCAATGACAAATACATTTGTATTTCCTTCCCAAGGTAAATGTGTTGCAACTGCCTTTCTTCATCTAACCAAAATCAATCTAGCAACATAAATCATACAGGTTTAAAGTTCAAACATAAATCACATTCACACTTTTCTATTTGTTCTAGAACAAGTTTTGAAGCTTCAAAAGATCAATATTAGAGTTTATTAAAAACATGTTCTTTTGGAGTATTTCGAGTTTCTAAGTTTTGTTTCAATTTGGTTTTCTGCTATGGGAAGTAGGATTTGGTTCTTCACTAGTTGTCAAGGATATTTTTACCAGACCTACCACCACTAAAACACCCATGACATGGTTTGAAATTGTAGTGATTCCCATCTCTTCTAGGTGCATTTTCTTGACATTCCAAAGTAAATCGGGATTTTGGAAACCCTACAACGTTTTTGGTATCGAAAAATATGGTCAAATCCTCTCTTTTCATATGGTTTAGTAGTGATAATAATTCAAGAAGAAGATCCAACAGAGCTCGCCACCATAAAAATCATTATTTTGGATCGTAATGAGATTGTGTATATGAATTAGATTCACTTGTTTCTTTGAGCGATGACAAGTTTTCCCCTAAGGAATTTACTTGCTTCGCAATATGCAAAAGAGAAAAGGCGAAGTGATAGAGGGAAGCCCTGTTTACAATGGGTCAACCTAAGACCACCTACATGGAGGATAGATTCAGAAAGGGGTTACATTAAGAATAGATTCAGAAAGGGGTTCACTGCTTCTTCTTAGTGGGAAACTAAGAAGAAAAATCATTAATCCAAAATTCAAGCTCATTAAGACTCATTAATCCAAAATTCACTGCATTCAAACACATTAATCCAATATTCAAGCTCAATGGGAAAATATTTAGGGATCGATACTCACAGATTTGGGAGGAATTGGCTCCTCTCAGAGTTTCTCTACTCGACCTCCCTGTCCCCTACATGACCTCAATCCAACTCTGCTATGCTCAGTATCCACAGGCCCAAATCGCTTCTCCGGTCGAGATGATCTGCTCACGGCTCACTCAAAAAATCAATGGCGCAACTCTGCTCAGAATTTGTGGGCCAAAATTGCCATTGCTTGCTTACTGGGTTGTTTTCTCAGTCTTTAGCTGGGATGCTTTGCTCAGTACAACTCACTCATGAACTCGATGCTTGGTGCACGGGTGGGAGGTTGAAAGGTAAGTCTTCATTGTGATTTTTTTTTTGTTATATATATATAATATGTGATTTTTTAATTTGCTAGATTTTGTTATATATATATATATATGATTTTGTTTTTGTTTTTTCAATATATATATATATAAAAAAAAAGACTCACCTTTCATCCTCCCGCCCTTATATATATATATTGAAAAAAATTTAAAATAAGATTTTATTTAAAAAATTGATAAAAAAAATTTAAATTAAAAATTTAATAATGATGTAAGTGATGATGACACTGATGAAATCAATGTTGATGATGATGATGATCATCACCATCACCACCATCCCAATCATCATCATCATTGACATCATCATGATAATCATTGTCATCATCATTAGCATCATCATCAACATCATCATCATCAAGAACATCATTTTCATCCTAAGCATCATCATCATCACAAGAAAACCATCGTCATCGTCATCATCATCATCATCATCATCATCAACGTCGATGCCATCACTAATCATCATCACCATATTCATTTTCATCATCATCATCATGATCGAGATCATCATCATCATGGTCATGATCATCCTCATCATCACCATCCCCATCATAATCGTCATCATCACTATTCATCATCACAATCATCATAAAAAACAACATCAACGTCGTCACCATCATCATTGTCATTGTCATCATCATCATCAATATCGTAAACAACAACATCGTCATCATCATCATGATATTCATTGTCATCAATATCAAGAACATGATTGTCATCATAAGTGTCATCATCATGGTCATCATCGTTGTCATCAGAACCATCATAGTTGTCATACATATGATCATCGTCATCATCATCATCATCATCATCATCATCACCGTATTCATTTTAATCATCATCATCATGATCGGGATCATCATCATTATGGTCATGATCATCCTCATCATCACCA